>OY728138.1:690554361-691816397 GCA_963277665.1 Viscum album | reverse complement strand
ATTTGTGGTCAAAAATATTATAATGAACATGTTCTCTATCTCTATCCATCATAACACGATTACTAGATTTCCCTACCAAGTCCTTGTTTTCGCTAATGTTATCTTATTTGAAAGACTAGTTTTATATATAAGTTCACGTTTTTTACCCTATTGATAATAATATGTGTTATTATCCCTATTTACAATGTGTTTTTTTTCAACAATATTATTTTCCAATATTAATCCCCTGATTACCGAGGTCATATTTGAATTGTGAGGATATAATTTATTTAAGGTAATTAGAATATAGCACCCCAAGACATTACAATATTTTCCTTTTAGCACATGTTTAATTTTGTTATTTTCATCAATATCATGTAGTAATGAGTTATTTTTCATTAAATGCAACAATTACTTTATTCGATGGCTTACGTAACATGTAACACCATGTTTTACCGAACAATATTATATTACTAAAATATTATTAATTAATATAAAAAGATATAACCTAGCGGTCAAATTGGAGGTTATGAACATGATTTACTAAAATAAAATAATATATGGTTTAATTCTTTTCATACCAAGTAATTAGAAACACACATAAAAAACCAATTGAATATATAGGAAATGTTTTTATAATAAAACTATTTTTATTCTTCCAAAGGAACTTTGTCTTAATAAATTAAATAAATAATTATTAGTGAATGATATTAATGAAATATATATATCATATATTCAATAAATTATTTTTTACATTCCTGTAATAGTTTTTTAGGAATAAGATAAAAACAAATCCAATTTTATGCACAAAAACCATATTTTTTCTCAATTCAAATTTGTTTTATTTTTAATAGATCATCTATTTTAAAACTAAATTATAAAATTTTAGTAAATTTTATATATAAAATAAAATTAAAATTTGAAATCATTGCTTCTATATTATATAATGGTGTATTTTGAGCATTTTTACGCGAAGATTCATTTATAGATGAATAGTAAAAATGGGGAGTTTTAATTTAAAACTGACTTTCTGTCTAAATAAGTTTTAGTTTTAAATTATATTTTTATTTGTTCATGTATGATTAGATAATGTTTACATATATTAATAAAACATATTACATTAGAATCATTTTTATATTATATTTAGATATTAAAACATATAAATCATTTTAAAAATTTTCAATTTAAAAACTTGTTTTCCCATAAAATATGGGGAATTAATTTTAAAATAATTTATTCAACCTATATGATTGGAATTTTTATTAATTGATTCAATATTTTGAGTAATATAAATTTATAATGATTAGTGAGGTCAACATAGTTTTTTAATAATAAAATTTGTTAAAGTAATTAAAATTAATTAAAACGATTGGGGTTAAAATTAGTTTACTTAGATGTTAAAATTTAATATTAAGGGGGAAAACCCAAGATACATTTAAAAAATCAATTTCATGCCTATATTTAGACCATATCCACTATTGGGTCTAAATTAATGATCTATTTGGATTATATTCTATTAAAGGGACCTATATAATAAGTTAAGTAATGAAAAAGACGAAAAATGAACCTTCCTTTCCTTTAAAATTTATAAAGCTTTGAGATATGGAATAAAGCATAATATTATAGATTTTATATATCATTTTCAAATATAAATGATTTTTTAATCATAATAATTTATCTATTATTTTTATAGATGAATTAGTTACTAAAAATTATTAAGAAACACCAACATATTAATTTCTTTTATTAATTAACTAAAATAAATAAAACAAAAAATATTAAAAGTTATGTAAATTGGTTATATTATTGTATTATAATAAGTATTTTTAAGAATATATCATGTTACAGAATTTTTAACTTAATATATTAAAATTCAAATAGTGTTTTTATATTCTTAAATTAAAATGATATAAGTAACGTCAAAATTGACATTAATGTTGTATTATAGATAATTTTATTTTATTAAATTATTTAAAATTAAAAAAAATACTAACTTCAGCCAAGTTATTTTTTATGATTCATTAAAGATAAAAAATTTTCCAATTATTTGATAATTTATCTTTTATAATTTTCATATTTACCCCAAAAAAGTAAAAACCTCATTAGCACTATAAGGGTTAAGGAAGCGTTTTTACATGCTATGTACTCTTCTTTGAATTAATTTTATAAATAATCTGGTATTTTTACCATATAAATTTGATGTCATAATTTAGAATCACTAGGTCTAAAGTTTCTAATAATCCCCACTTTAATTTATTCTGAATGGTTATAATTTATAGGATAGAAAAAAACAAAACATAATAAAAAACAATAATGATAATAATGGAAAAACATAATTTTTTAGGAATAAAATTTAAAAAATACAATAATTTTTGGGTTATTAATGTATTTATAGACCATAATTTCAACTTAATACTTTATTTTTCAATTCTTGAGGCACATAAGGTAAGGGAAACCTATAATAATGTTTATCTTTTATATTTATAAGAATGCCACTTCTCCTCCACTATAAAATGACACTCACTCCTCCCACTTATTCACCCATTTTAAAAAATTTGGATCATTATAACATTCAAAAATAAGTCTTAGAAATCTATTAAATCATCATAAAATCATTAATTTGGGTATAAATTTAACCAAGAAAGTATTTTTTTTATAAACCAAATGGAGTTACCCGAAATAATAGGTAACGTTCTTCAATGAGATTTTTTGTTTTATTTATTCCTCTACCAATTCAATTATTCTTATATATTTTCTATATAATAATTAAATTAAAACATATATAATAAGAATTTTTTATCTTAAGGGTAGAACCTACACTTTCAAATAGTTACATCAAATAGGATATGAAATCATCATTTATGTGTACGACAAACTACCGCCTCGCGGATCGATGTCATTCATTCATCCTTTACCAAATTTCATGGTTTGAAATAATGATGGATTTATTGATTATATATTATTTATATTATATTTATAATTTATTTATTCTTATTTAATTATTATATAGTTCAAACCACTATGCGCTCTATTTAGTAAGAATACGATATCATCTTTTGTGGACGTGCAGACTACCGCATCCTCAAAGCGATGTGAGGTTTTCATGCTTTAAACGGATCTTATTTAGGATTGTATAACTAAATTTTTTTTATATATGTGACATAAATATGATACTATTATTATAATTTAAAAATATACATAATTTACTTTTCATTATTTTATCATGATAACAAATTGGGAATAACGTTAATGCGTGTGTACGCCTACCAACTCCATAAAAAATGTATTTCATTTCCTATCTCCAAACATTATGGATTAAAATAAATAAATATATAATGAACACAAATAAAATTTTAATCATGGTTTATAATATTAAATCATGATCTATTTAAAAGGATAAATTAACAAGTCAAAACATACTTGAAAACAAGGCAATTAACAACTGAAGTGATGAAATAGAGAAAATATTTTTAATGAACAGGTTATGATGTGATATAATGAATTATATATGATATAATAAATATTAATATGATTATATAAAAAGTTAATAAAATTATAAAAACCATTATATATGAGGTTATGGTGCATTAAACAAAAATAGAGTGGAAGGTAAGAGATTTGGTCTAAATTCACATTCCATTGAGACATATTTGTAGTTATTCACCAATTCACCTTAATATGGCATATATACTTCCCATTAGACATTTAATATCTTGATTTAATCATATTTCAATGTATTATATGTTGAGGTTTTAATTATTTCATCCATCGGGGTTTGACTTGGAAATTACCAAGTGGTAAAAGTTATCTTTTGAATCACACATTATTTTGTGATTGTTAACATTATATTGAAAAAACTACTTCTTTATAACATATTTCCATAAGAAATTAAATTTATTTTCGATATCCATAATCCTCTGTTATGGGTATAATTATTTCCCAATCCTTATATCATTTTTTTATATGGTGTTTACTTGACATTTATTTTATTAACTTGGAAATGTTGGTAAATCTCTGTATTTTACTTAATATAGATATTTGATAATGCATATTCTATAATAATTAAATTTATTATTGGATATATGATGAATTATTTTTAAATTTGACACATATGTGTATCATAGTTAGAGATATACCCCAATTCATCATTATTCTCATGATACGAATCATTTGGCCAATCAAATAGGGCTTTAACCAATATGTTATAAACTACATTGTAAAAGTTCATGATGGTAAATGAATCATATTCCTAGGATTCTTGGTATCCAATAATTAAGAATTTACTTTATTCAGATTCATTTATTATTTGTCTATGATATTTTCTCTTTGACATTATCATTGACTGTAGTTTAGTCTCCATTTGTTGATTAAATGGTACATGTCTTAGTTATTTACCTTTCCAAGTTGATTATGCTCATTAACCCATTACTTCTTCTATTTTACATACCCTTACTGATAATTTTATCACACCCTTGTTTTTTTACATTCTATATATTATTTAGAAGAAATATTTAATTGATATTTCAAGGATGTTGTTCAATTCATTTTACTATTTATTATGTTTTATTTTCAAAATACTAATGTAACATGGGTATCATGTATATAATCAGGTTTTCCAAAACTCATTCATTGATCAGTCTATTGGGATTTGATTCCTTGTAAGCAGGAAAATATAATAATTCAAGTCACTGAATTCATGACTTTTTGGTTGATGCATTACATATAGAATCTACTGATTTATAAAATGAATTCATTACTAATCAAATGATTATCCTCAACAACGCATTTGAAAATAAAATTGTTGTTTTATTTGAAAAAATATTTCAATGCATGCAATATTTTTTATATAAATATATTAAAGTAATTCATATAGGTTAATTATTATAGTGAAATTTATATATTATAAACTTGATCAAAATTTTTAAACATTTAGAAAGTATTTTTATAAGAGAGAATAAGAATATATCTAGTTTTATTATAAAAAAATTATTTTTTCTCAAAAGATTTTTTGTCACATTTTGCGCAAATAGAAATTAGTAAATTTATTTTATAGGTTTTTAATTAGATAAAATATTTTCAAATTTATAATTGAGATTTTAAAATTTGGTAATTATCCCCAATTTAAATTTCGTTCAATATGAAAAGTAACCATTGTAAAATTTATCACCTCGATAAAGGATAAATCCTATTATTCTAGATTAAAAACAATTATAGGGCCATAAATGTTCATCATACTTCTTATTTTTTGATTTAATTCAACCCTTATAATATATTGTTCTAAATGAAGTTATTTAACAGATACTTTTCCACGAAAATGACATATATATTTTTAATATAAAAGAAAGTTACAAAATGTCTCTCTATTTATTTGTAATATATCTTATGTGTCCAAAAAATGAGATAAGTATGTTATAAAGTAATATAAGTGTATATTTTGATTTTAGTAAACTTATTTTTATGATATAAAATTATTTTTAAATTTTATTAATAATATAACATCCTTAAATTCTTTTGAAACACCGATAAAGAATTTTTCCATTTATTAAAAAAATATAATAAATGAATTTAAAAATATTAAAAGTGATATAATTTGGACTATTCAATGTTAACCAATAATTTTATAGATCTATATGGAATATTAGGGAGGTTTTAAATCATTATATTCAAATTTCATATTTTTCTTGATATATTTAATATTATATAAAATGAGTAGGGTCAAAATTTATAGAAATGATATTTTATACAAATAAGTTTTTATAAAAAAAATTTAAAAATCATATAAATATTTAAATATTTAAATTTCTTTATTATATGGTCTAATATTTGATAAATTAGATAGTTATTGTAATATTTTGACATGATAAAAAAATTAAAACCATTTAATATGAAATAATTTGTTATTATAGTTAAAATTATATTTAGTTAACTAAGGGTTAATAAAAATTACAAGGCTTAAAATTATACAAAAAATTGTATAAATTATCTTGGTTTATGTTATTGTTACCCATTCTGAACATATATTTGAATCCTGTACTTTTGGAGGTATATGTCTTGGCAATGAATTTGAAATAATTTAATCATTTAAGAAATTACAAAAGTTCCCCTGAACTCAATTAAAAATGGATACCTCCTCCCTCATATTATTATTTTTCCATGATCTTTATATATCAACCATACTATACCAGATTCTATTCTCTACATACCTATCCACAATCTAGTTGTTATTTTCTTCCTAAAAGAGAAACCTTAGAGCACTTTAGTCACTAGTAGACAAATTAATTTTAACTTCAATTTTATAACATTTGTTCAACATAAAATATGTTATAATAGTAAAAAAAATATTTTTCAGTGTCAATAATTTTAATATCTAATGTCAAAAATAAAATGAATCACATTGTCAATGTTGGTATTTATAAAACTAATGCTAAAAATAATAATATAAATTGTTTTAACTTCAGTTTTAGTAAAAAATGATGTTAAAAAACATTTAAAAAAACAGTAACATCAAACATTTATTTCAAATGTCTCTCATTCATTCATTATTTTGAGAAAATGTGATTTATATAGATACTAAAAATCTTCTGACTATGTTTTTTATTGTGTTTTCTCGATTAGAATAACAGTTTCATGATTTCTGATCATCAATCAATCATCCATAAGCGATTCTGGTTTATATTTCATCACTATAATAATTATATGATCGATTGACACTGGGATTGTATGTTTTTCAATTCTATTTTGGTGGTCATTTTATTCAAATGTTATTGTTGTTATATTGAGTGTTTTTCTTGCCAACTTCTAGGGACATCAATCACATTCGAGCCGCACCATGATTAGAGGGACTTTTGTTTTTTCTATTATTTTCGTATTTTTCAAATGTTTTAATCATTTGTTTTAGTGTTCTTCCTATAATAAATTCAAGGGACTTTATCTATATTTATGTGCAATTTTTTAGTTTACAAATCCTAAATTTGCAATTGGTTTGTAATGTTTTTTAGATAAAATCATTATTTTTTAGTTAAAAACATGATTTAATTAATCGTTTGTTTATATGCATTTCAATTTTAATTATT
This sequence comes from Viscum album, assembly GCA_963277665.1. NCBI lineage: Eukaryota > Viridiplantae > Streptophyta > Magnoliopsida > Santalales > Viscaceae > Viscum > Viscum album. The sequence continues at coordinate 691,809,345 of OY728138.1, read as the reverse complement.
ATAGTTCGTTAAATACAGTTTAAATATAAAAATTATTTATTTAGTGGGATTATAGAACCGTTTTTTTTTTCTAGGTTTAACTATGTGGAATATTGATTTCTCTTTTGACGAATCTTGGTAGAACTATATCAGTGTTGTTTGATAATCATTTTATTAAATTTATGTAAACATGAAAGTATTATCTTTATTATTAACCATGGTGTTGAATAATTTTTTTAATTATATATATAAATAAAATTAAAACCTAAAATAATTTATTTTTTATTATATTATATATAATAATCGCTGATATCTCACTAGATCAGATTTTTTTTAATTATTGTTTTTTTGTTTAAAATATATATGTTGATATATATTTTTAATGGTGTACATTTATTTGTATATGTGTCAATTTTAATTAGTTATATTATTTATTTTTTGATTCTAAAAACATAACCTACTTTTGGGTTAGTAATGCATCACCCAAAATAAATACCTAATGTAGATTAGTTTTTATTTTAGTCCTAATAAGCATAAATATTCCATGCATGAGTTCCAATCATTTTAATGGTATGTTTTTATGCTTAAAATTTACTTGTTTATATATATATATATATTTAATTTTTAATATGTTTAAATATATTCAGTAATTATATTGTGATCTCAAGTATTTAATGGATTGTAACTAGATAAATTTAAAAATAACCTGTAATGAATAAAAAAAGGAGTTGATGCTTTCTTGGATTTTTCTAAACATAATATTCAAAACACAAAATGCAATTTTCTTTCCATTGGTGATGTGATTGAATATGACAAAGTAAAATTGTTGAGAAATCAAGGATAATCTAATTTGAAATGGTTTAGGCCTTAATATTACACGTTGGACTTAGAAAGGTGAAATTACTGTAACTTCAACATCAAATGATTATAATAATATTCATGTTGTTGTAGAGGATCATATTGAAGAATTAATTCAAGATTTCAGTGTTGAAATCATAGAATAGAATTGTAAATATTGAATTATTGTATGGAGATTTTGAAAAACCATTATTTTTTGGATGTAAAAATATAGTGTCATCAGCAGTTTTGAGATTGGTTAACTTTAATGAAATAAATGGTTGGAGTGATAAAACATTTTCCAACATACATGAGAATTTAAAATAGCTACTTCCAAAATGAAAAATGATTCCAAATTCAAATTATGAGGTAAGGAAAATATTTTGACCTAGGGGATTTGTGTATAAAAAGATACATGATTTCCCAAATTATTGTGTGTTTTATAAGAAAGTATATGAATTTTTATCAAAATGTCCTACATGTGGAACATCATGAGATATGATGGATGAAAAAAAACAATTTTGATTCATTATCAGGTACTGTCATCTATCCACATGCTAAATCAAAATAGTTTATTTTAATAATCCCTTTATATAATTTATATAAACTAACTATAATTTGTTCTCACCTACTGAAATAAATGCTCCTCCTAAAAAAATTGGTAACTTCCAAAAAATCATAATGTGAAGCATATATTTTCAAATTCAATTGATCAAAAAAAGTTTAAGATACAATTCCGCTGAACACACCTCAGATGGTAAATTATGTCACCCTGCTAAATCAACACAATAGAATATATTTGATAAAAAGTATCCTCATTTTGGAAGTGATGTTAGAAATCATAAAATGGGAGTGTGTATAGATGGAATGAAACCATGTCAGAGCCTAAGTATAAAACATAGTTCATGACCTATTTTTTTGGTAGTTTAAAACCTATCCCTATAGATATTTATGAAGAAAAAATGTGTTTTGATGAGGATGGTAAATTTTGGATGGAAACTACTAGAAAAAAGATATTGATGTGTATCTTCACCATTGATTGATGGTAAGAAACTTCTATGGGAGGAAGGTGTTAATGTTTTTAATGCATATAAGAAAGTGTATTTTATTTTACGTGCTATGATAGTTTTCAGTATAAATGACTTTATATTATATGAAAACATATTTAGATTAAGTGTTAAGGGATATAAATCCATTCCAATTTGTGAAGAAGAAACTTCATATTATCAGTTTCAGAATGAATTTAAGACAATCTACATGGGACATTGATGTTTTTTGCAAATTGATCATATTTATCATAGATTATTTAATAAACTTAATGGTTTACTGGAATAAAATGTTCCCTCAAATCCATTTTTAATGGAAGAATATTACAACATGATAAAAAATATTGACCCAATAATTGGAATTAAAAGTACATCAGGCCTAGAAAAAAATATATTGATGTAATAGTTTATTTTATGAACTAACTTATTAAGGTTTTTTAGATATAAAACATTACATTGATGTTATGAATGTTGAAAAAAATATATGTGATAGTGTGAGTGGATCTTTATTATATATAAAAGAAAAAAAATATTTATTGAATTCTAGATTTTACTCGATAGAAATGGGAATACGTTTGGAGTTAGCTCCCACTATGAAAGGAAACATAACATATTTACCTCCAGCTTGTCACGCATTAAATAAAAGAGAGAAGTTAATTTTTTTTCATTGTATGTATGGTATAAAAGCACCTAGTGGATATTATTCCAATGTATAGAATTTCATGTTAGTAAAGTATTGCAAATTAATAGTTATGAAATCTCGTGACTATCATTTATTGATGCTACAATAGCTACCGGTCACACTGTGTGGTATATTATCATCAGCTGTCAGAAAGTCAATCATCAGGTTATATGATTTTCTAAAAACCATTTCTATCAATGTTTTTGATCCAAATATGTTACATGAGTGGGATAATGAATATTATCTTATACATTTTCAACTATAAAGGTATTTTACACCATCATTTTTTGATATAATGGTTCATCTGGTGATTCATCTAGTCCATGAGATAATAATTTTCAGGTCTATTTAATTATGTCGGATGTATCCATTTCAATGGTATATGAAAATTTTAATGGGATATGTTAAAAAACCATATTGATCGGAGTCCTCTGTTGTTCAAAATTATGTATCGGAAGAAGTGATTGAGTTTTGTACTGATTATTTGTATGCAGTGAAGCGTATTGGTCTCCCAATATCTCGACATTTGTCAGTTGATAGTAAAGGTTGAGGGATTCTAGGCTTAAAGGCAGTGTTCATTCAATATGATGATGTGATATAGGAACATTTATATATATTAAAGAACACAAAAGATGTTAAATCATATATATCATCACATATTGTTGAATTAAAGAGATTATATCCAAAAAGAAATGAAAAGTGGTTGATTATTGAGCATAAAAAGACATTTTATTTATGGTTCAAAGAGAACATGAGAATATATATATCCTCATAAAAAGGTCGAAATTGTTGGTAGGTGGACAACTTCTTAATGTGATAACATGGTTTGGTTTTGATATTATTAGGTACACATTTTACACAAAAATTATGGATGACAAGAGTACTGTTCAAAATAGTTGTGTAATGGTTATCGGTCAAGATGTTCATTTTTCAAGTCAAAATGATAAAAAAACCCAATTTATGCTTTTTTTACATATTTTGGAGTTCTTGAGGATATATGTGAAATTTACTATACAAAATTTCAAGTTATTTTGTTTATGTGTAACTTGGTATATAGCAATAGTGGTGCGAAACATGATGACTGCGGATTTACACTGGTCGATTTGAAAATATTTAATAACAATGAGTAACCATTTATCATGCTTTCAAATGGAAATAATATATATATTTTCCTTTATCCATAGATGGATCAGCGGTCCTTCGTTTTTCAAAGAAAAAGACATCATTTGGGTGATGAAAATGATGCTAATGATGTGATTTGTTTACATGAGTCTTATTCATCTTTTATGTGACTTCTGAGTGATTACAATGACTACAACGCAGGCATAGGGCATGTAGTACGTAATGATCTTGATGATGGAATATGGAAAACCACTAAATTCGTCTTCTAATGTTTTTGGATATTATTTATATTTTGTTTATTTCATTGTAACAAAAAAATATGTGCATATTTTTTTACTTATTTTTCTCATCATTGTTTCTAAATGTTTAGTTTTATAATGATTTACAGGTATAAAAAATTCATTACACTTGCCTGTGGCAATGTCATATTCAGAGAGAGAGAAGGAGTTACCAAAGTATATTTATTTTTTTATATTATTAAATAATTATTAATATAGTTATTTATTGAATGAAAACTTTAAATTTATAATTTTTCTATAGGACCAATGATGTGTCTTTCCAAGAGAAGACTTCTGAAGTTACTATACAGAAATCAGTTTCTAATGTTAGTAAACGTGGCCTTACACATTTACCAAAAGTGTCACTTTCTCTTGGAGATGAGAGATTAATTATTTATTTTTATGATAATAAAAAGGAAATTGGACTATATTTAGTTCCATTTTTCACTTATATATCAATGTAGAGCCGATGTAAGATTAGTATTTAATATCCTAATTGGAAGTCCATGGGAATTGTTGTGAAACAGATACTTTGGGAGGTCGTGGAAGTAAAATATCTCAATTGATTTATTCTATCTCCTTTTATGAATTTTAAGTATTTTAAATTACATATTTTAATTATTTAATTATAGATAACATTTAATTTTTTGGAAAAAAAATTTAGAAAAGGCATCTCTATTTAGAGGTGGTTCGATAGAGATATTTTAAGAAAACTAAAAAATATATGTTTTTGGAAGGAAAATGTATAAAAATCCATTTCTTAAGTATTGGTTTATCGATGCAGATATATGGAAGAAATTTTTTTACAGAAGTTATGAAGAAATATTTCATCTATGACATTTATTTTAGATTGTAAAATTTATTTTATATTTATCTAATTACTTATCAGTTTATATTTATATAAAAGGCCTTTAAGAGATCTCATAAAGAGATACAATTGTGAAATATATACCATAAAACTTTATCACCTGGAGGGTATCCATTATAGGAACAAGAAATGATTAATGAAAAATTTGAAGCATTAAGATCTCGAAGTTGTAGTGGTTTAGAAGAGTTCTAATTTGGTCCTTAATATTCTCCCACTTGCTATGAAAAATGAAAATGATTAAGAAAAAAAATGAAAAGTATATTACAGTGGAATAAATGAATTAGCTGATAAAATTTTAAGTAAATATTATTTATTTGTAATGAATTTTTATATTTTTTAAATTAAAAACACTATTATAAATTCTTCATTTTTAATTTTAGGATAAACACAGGAAAAAAGACACATACATTTTTTACCTATGTGTAAGAATGAAATCATAGACACTATTTTAGGAACGGTAGAACAATCTATCCAAACTAGAGGATATCTAGTACGTTTTGTTATTAGAAAGGTTTTTGGTCAGTTTAATCGATTAATATACCAAGAAATATAATCCTTAAAATCCGATCTGAATGGGATGAAACAATCTCTGGGTGATCAAATTCATGCAGTTATGCAGCATGCCTTGTTAAAACACTTGAGAAGACAATCAAAGTCTGCACAACCATCCCATCCTTCCCAACCCAGTTAGCTGTTTGTAAAACCTCTACATCCATCCTAGCCTTACTACCCTACAAAACATGCCCACTTAGATATGCCACCTCCTCACTCAGACCAAACCGTATGTGAGTTTTTTCTGGAGATCCTTATACACATATTGATGCGTTATGAATCATGCATTTTTTTTTGGGATTTTTTACATCACCAGCCTATGTAGATGGGTTAGGTTAGAGTATTTTTACTTGAAATTATTGATCATAATGCTCTTCTACCATTTCCTACTATAGAGATCAATAGATTTGGGGATTGTCTATGTCAATTTTTACATTGGCCAACTTGTCTTCTTTGCTATATTTCATATGAGTTATTCTTTTTTTAAATATTAATTGAATTCCATTAAAATATACTTATATTTATTTCTATCATTAATCTTACATCTGATTATTTGAAAGATAAATGAAATTACACAAATGAAACAAAACGATGATGAATAGTGGACTGGATATACTTCTGATATTTCTTATGAGATACAAAGATTATCTCAGGTTATTTATTCCTTGAACAATATCTATGATTTTTAGATGACATATGATATTTGAGGAAGATATTATCCATTTATATTACTCAAATAAGATATAATGCATCTAGTTGATTTTGAAGAGCTCAACCTGAATGTGATGTAGTTGTTTTTTATATAAGTAAAATGAAATTTGAATTACTATTTCTATAATAAATTATAGCATAAATTGACCAATTATGTTTCCTTTATAAATTATTTATCAATGAATTATTATTGAAAAAAATTAAATTACATACATGTTTGGATTTGTAGATCCATAATACATTTATATTGAAGTGAAACATGTTAATACTTCTTATAGAGTTGAATATATCTGTGAGAGGATATCACAGATGAAGATTGGATGTTTTTTTATTTCCATTTAATGATAAGTAAGAAAAAAAGCATAATTATGAACTAATGGTCATTATAATTTCATTAATATTGAAGTATTTGTATTATAGGGGTCATTGGATATTAATCGTATTTTTTCTTTGTTAATTAACATTATATTCGTTTTGATCTTTATCAAGCCATGTTCACAAACGATTTTCCACCTTATTAGACATGTATGTTTTTTATAAGCTCATTATGTTTAGTTATAATTGTCTATACATTTACAATTAGTTCATATATGTGAAAATATAGTTTTTGGAATTTTTTTAATAAAGAACACACATCGATAATGAAACCAAATGTCATCCAATATGTGGAATAAAAAGTAATTAATTATTATATTAGATAATATGATGTTTATTTTGATATATATATATATATGGGTTTTTATAGACTAGTTAATGTTTTATAAATACAGTGTCATCATCAACAAGGACAAGTTAAATGTGGTTATTATGTTATATGATTCATGTATGAGATAATCAAAAATGGGGTAACTACTGAATTTGATTAGGCTAATTATATTATTATTTTTTCTATTTTTTTCATAGTATTTTATTTGGTAATCAAATATCATTCAATGTTATTATATACATTCAATGGTGACGAGTCTAATACAATAACAAAACATAACCATATTTGATATTTGTTTGCAAGCTATTTCATAAGACTAATTATGATTTTAGGTATTCATATTCAAATGGTTATGAATAATATTACATTTTACTAATAAAATGTATTCAAAAAACTAATTATTTTTTTATAATATGTTTTTTAATATAATGATATCAAATGAGTTCATAAACAATTACCAACATTGATCATGTTTTAAATTTCTGGTATGTTTTTTATTATACTTTATATTAAAAATGCGTAGATAAATTTTTGATTAACTTGATAAAAGCATGTAAGTTTTAATATATTTTTAACTGATGGTAAATTCAATTCATTTTCTTTATACTTTTTTATTACGGGTATTTTGAATATTTTTCCAGTGTAATATTTTTAAATATCTAAAAAAAATTTATTAGATGTTGACTTTGTTTTCAAAAAAACCGACGCCAAAACATTTTTAAAAAATAAGTGGTTTTAGACATCTGTTTTCATGAAAGTAAACACTGAAAACTAACTCGTCTATGGTTTTTGTGTCAATTTATAAAAAACTAGTGCGGAAAACAATCCATTGTTTGATTTTAAGCATTGCATTCTCCAAATTTTGATGGTGAAAATCAGTTTTTCACTATGGTTGTTTTGTGTAACTGAAACTAAAAACCACAACTGTATCATTTTCAGCATTAGTTTTTGAAAACCGAATCCTTAAATCTTGTTTATAATTTCACCTTTATTGACTTTGGTGAAAATTAAAAAAAAATCAAAAAAACCAATGTTAAATTTTATTTTTTCACTAGTGAGTGGAGATCTAAAGGAGATATTTCAATGAAGTGGTAATCTCCTTTACATATGATTTTATTTTTATACTCTTATTTACCTCATATAAATCAATTATATTCATCATAAAATAGTAAGTTAAATATAATAAATATTTTTCAAAAGTTATTAAAATTATTAAGACACTATTATAAACCATCTATAACATCAACCAATATATGAAAGTATCAGTCATGCATACATACAAATTACCATCTACACATAACAAAAGAATTAATTTTTATTCCTGAATTTTATATAGATTTATGTTATTAATGGTTAAATATTTACATATGATATTTAGGAAATTATTATACTTCTAGAATGATAACATCACATCTATTTTCTTACCATCCAATATTTTGGAAATTAATAATGTCACTCATGCGTCTTTATGGACTACCATCTCGACGATGCGATGTGATTTATTTTTCATTTATATTTCACATGTATGGTATAAAGGATGAATTTTATAAGTATATATGATAAATATATATAATAAATATGATATAATAATATTTATATAAAGATGAATTTTTATTGATCTTTATTTTATTCCATAATTCAAAGAATTGAAACAACGTTCACACTTATGTACGAACCGCCATCACTATTAACAATGTAATTCTTTTTTTCTATAATTTTTTAAATTATTATAAATTTGTATATAATAAATTTATATATTTTTTATACCATGATAATGTTTTTATAAATTATTGGACCATGATCAACGTATAAGGACTGTGAGATTCGAGCTTAACCAGTCATAGAAAACGATGTAGTTATCACTGAGAACAGTGATTCTAATAAAAAATATTTAATAAATAGGTGATATGATTTTATAAGTAATAAATGGTATGATAGATATGAACATATTTATGGAATAAATCTATAATAAATCCATATTTATCATTCATGAGGTTTTCATGTTAACAAGTAAAGGTAAATCTTAAGGTAATGTTTTATTTTACAATAACATTTTTATTGGAGGTTGCTTATTTTTAAGCTTCTGAAAAAGAACATTTCTCTTCCACTTTCATGTATTCTAATTTTTTTTTAATATTCTCTTATAATTTTCTAAAATTATTTTTTACTATGTTTTAAATTTTAAAAAATGGTTTGAAAGGAATAATTTTATCATTTTCCAAATGAGGTTCTTTGTGTCATTCCCCAAAAAAATATAGGGAAGGAATATTTTTTAACCTATATAATAAGTGATGTTTTTTTCTAAATCCTGATATCTAATTAATTTGAATATTTCATTAAAATTTTATGAGTTCAATTACAAAATAAATGCTTTAATTTATAAGTATGTATATTTTTAAAAATAGAAGTTATTTTAAAATGGAAAAGTTATTTTCCACAAAATTTATAACAAGGGTGTTTTAAAAATAATTTTCCCTCTAAAATGACATAATTTTATGTTAAATAGGATTTCATAGGGATGGATTTATTGATATCATCTTTATTTATTCTTTATATGGTTTTTATTTATGTGGAAAAGATGAAATATTAATGAAACCCATTTTTTTGTAATGAATTATGCTTTGATAAAATGTTTATCAAACCCCTTTCTTTTCATGGGATATGATATGATAAATTATTTGTGATCCAATGGAATACAGAAATATGGTTTTCATTATATGAGGGGTGGGACCTATATAACCCTCAAATTCATTAGTTAAAGTATTATATCTCATGGTACTGTTATGGGAAACAAGTTGAAGTGATTGACCCATTATGTAAAACAAGATTATATTATTGATCCATTATGGGAAACAATTATATGTGATTGATCCACTTTTTTAATTGGTGTTGATGCCTGATAAGATAGTCTTGGAATTTATTATTGACTTATGAATTTGTTTCTATACATATAAAGGTTCCACTAATATGAACTTATGATTAATGATTGATTTATGATGAATTATCATTCTCATGATTCATGTATTTTTAATTTTTAATGTTTTATTACATAACTCATTCTTATGATCATTTTCAGAATGGGTATGAACATTTCATGTTATGTTCAAAATCTCATGCAATTTATCTTATGATTTTATATTATCTTCAATTTATATCTCCCATGTTCACCCTTACAGAGTATCTGTGCTCACCCTTTTATAATGTTTCCTTTCACTAGGATATTATGAATATTTTTAGTTGTCTATTCCTATAAAGAGTACTATGTGGGAATATATTTTTAAAATATATTAATTATATTTTATAGAAAAAGATTATTTTATATCTAATGTAAAAAAGACTCTAATCCTTTATGGTTTTGGCATGGATGCTATTATTATACATTAAATATTAATCAAAAGAGATGAAATATTGGTGTATAAAAATCGTGGGTCATTATATTCCAAAATTTTAGGGTATAAAAATATCCCTCCAATAGAAACCAATATTATTCAATCACATATATTTCATCTTAATAGATGAATATGAAATATAGAACATTACGATCCCCAATAGATCCATAAAGGTTTAGTGTATTTGGAAATTTGGATACATAAAAAAATTCCGTATAATAGATCCATATCATATCCCACTTTGTTCTTTAAAACAAGATCCATTTTTAGACATATCAAAATTAAAATATTTAGTCATTTCCTAGGGAAGGGAAACATAAGAAATGGTGAGCTCTAATTCTCATTAAGGGTAATGAAGTGATATGAAAATGACCACTTATGTATAACATGAGCATAAGTATAAGATAAAATGAGGTTATCATTTGAAAACCATACCCAAAATATCATAGATGATAATCATGAATCATGGCATAAATAATGGTCATTTATATATCATGAATCATAAATCAATAAAAGAGAATGATTCAAGATAGTATTAAATTGGAATGAGACAAGAGTTTTTTGAATGGACATAATCAATGAAAATCATTTCCTTAGTCTAGGCTCACTAACAATACTATCCTAGTGGATTGGGTATAATCCCTATTCGATCATATTCTTAGTCAAGGTCAAATCGCAATACTATCATAGTGTATAGAGTCTCTTACTGAACTGGGTCCACTCCATATTCCATTCATTATTATCTACTGAGATATATATGTTTACAAAATGCATTGGAGGGATATATAATTCCCTTAACACTCATCACATAATGAAAATCATACAAATCTTTGTAACATGATCATAAAACATTCATTATAGAGTAACCTATGGAATGGAAATGAGTTTAATAAATATTTCATCCTTGAGATACCAATGTAAATGAAATAGGTTTAATAATTATTTCATCATATAATAACTTGTGGAAAATAAATGTGATTCATTAAGGTTTCATCAAAAATTTATTAACCTCTAAAAAAGAAACAGGTCTCATGGAATCTTCCTTAAATCATAATCATCATGATCCCTCATAATAAAAATATTGTAAACTATAATCAGATAATATCCCTTTTCAGTACTATGAAATAAAAATGGATATTATCATTAATGCGAAATTCTATTAAAAGATCACTGGAAAACATCCTAAGGAAAATACCTTTTACAATTTTAAATGACCTATTTAGACTTAAATAATTAAAAAATACAAGGTGAACTATTTTACATAAAAATTAAATTTTAATCATATAAGGATGAATCAAATAACTGATCAGTCATGCTAGTATGAAATTGTTTTCATTTTGTGTACGTTAAAGCAATGATTCCTTTCATATTTTCCATAAAATGACAAAAATACCTCATTTAAAAAATAATATGAAGATTGAAATTAATGTTTTTTGTAAAAAAATAAATATGGGTAAAAATTAAATTATAATATAATATAAATATTTTAATAATATTCTTGAAAACTTATTTCTAAAACATGGATATTGAAGAAATATGTTTTTTATCCAAAAAAGGGAAATAATGTATGGTTTCCTTAAAATCATTTATTTGATCTATTGAGTATATATAGAGTAGAAAAATAATGGAAATGTTATAATTGAATTAAATATGAAGAGTTTAGTAAAATTAATGGTAATATTGAGATATGGGTCATTAAATTCCATTATCAAGAACTCAATCATAAATAATCCCAATAAAAAAAGAGATTGTAACATCAAACTCTTACCACATTAGTAAGATTGAAATTAAAACCGAATGAAAGTGAGAACCTTAGATGGATATCTAAATAAATATAATTATTATGGGAATCACCATAAAATACAATATGGTAATTATATACAACATATAAAATATTTTTTTTGCAAAAATGGAATGTGCCACAATTAAATTAATGTTCGTCGAAAATCCCTTACCTCAAGTATGAGTAACATTCAATTTGATCTAAACTTATGTATAATAAATTTAATTTACTATAATATTCTTCTATAATCATTTACATACTTATAATATAATATTTTATCTAATTATAACATTTTAACCCCCATCTAACAATAATTCTATATTAAAATTATCGTTTTTGGTGGATAACTATTTCATTTTTCTTGCTAATTTTGTTTTGATAGATCTAGTACATGTACTTTTATAATGGTTTCATAATATCCATAATTTGAAACATGATATAAATATACTATATATTAATTATATATATATATATATATTTATAGTCATCCGTAAAATGTAAATATAGATAAATTATTAACATCTTCCATGGACATGGTATGCCTTACGTATGCATGAACGGTGTTACATTTTTTAAAGGATGGAACTAAAGAAATGTAAATAATAATTAACCATCACATGAAAATTTTTATATCATATATTTCTTATATATTCATTAAATACATCCTTGTTACCAAACATTTCATGTGAAAAAAATGAATCACATCACTTCGTGGAGGTGGTAGTCTACATATACGCTTGAGAAACATTATTTTTTCCCAACAGATGGGAATAAATAATTTATATATGATATTATAATTTAAGAAGAATAGTTTCATAAAAAATATAATATATAAAATTTTAACCCCTTATAATAAAAATCTATTAAATATAGTGATATGAAATGAATTGTATCACAACGTTGAGGTGGTAGTTCATAAGTACACACGGCGGATACTTTCACATCACATTTGATGAAAAATATGTTGAATAGTGGTGTTATATAATCATAAGAAAATTTATCTATGTTAAGAAAATATATGTTTTTATTTTATGATGAATACCATAGATATATATTAAGTACAATAATAAATAAATTGAAATATGTCTGGTAGCACGATTCCCTCTTCTTCGGTAGACCTCCATGGGATTATTTCTTAAGGAACCTTGGAATGGTATTTTAAGAAATCCAACACCTATATTACATGGATTTTTAAATTTATAAGATAAATGTTAATTTTTTCGATATAGATGGCTCAAAGTGGTGTGAGGTGGTTCCCCTATATATGTGAGGGGAGGGGAACTCTTGAAATTACTAAATATATCGATCTCATATATTGTAATTTTCATTAAAAAAATCCAATGTGATATAATTATAATATAAGGATATTTTCAGTATAAATACTATCATTTAATTAAAATTGGGTTTTTTTTTGTGATTTTTTCCACACATATCTCTAATTTTATCCCCCAGTTAAACCTTTTGACAATTACCGTGATATAAATGTTTTTTACTACTTAAGGGTCATTAAATTTACTATAAAATGAATAGTGACTCAAAAAAATACCATGGTTGATTTTCAAAACCATATCCCATTCAATTTTATAATGATAGTATTTTTTGTAATTTAAAATCATATAATCAAATATTTTTTTAATAAAATATCTACAATATTATTTATTTAAATACATGAAATATTACAATATAATATGTTTCTATCTTAATTAAAATGGTTTAAAAATGAATTTTTTTAGAAGATAAGGAATAAATGGTCTTAATATAATTATGAAATCATATTTTTATAGGTTTATATATCATTTATACATTATATTGTTTTGTTAACTACTTGGTTATCCAATTTTATCCTCAACGTTAGTAATGACTCTTTCAGTATTAAAGGATTATAATTTTAAAATGAAGGTGAAATTTTTATCATAAATTTCCCTGTGATGAAATATTAGACCAATAATAATTATAATTTCCAAACTTGAAATATTTTTATAATTTTTAAATAATTGAATAAAATTTATTTGACAAATATTTTAAATGTAATATTAATTAGTTATCATATAGTTTGATTTTAAAAAACTACTGACCGAAATTTAATTTGAATATAAACCTATAAAATTATATAATATTTTATATTTAATTTAAAAATTTATTGGATTCTTTAAATTACCCAATATATAATACATTTAGTTTTTTTTTGAAATAATTTATTTGGTTTTTTACATATTACACAAGCATTGAGTCAACATTGTATAATAATTTAATGTAATTATATCATTACTAAAAAATTAAAAATAAATTACATGATAAAAAAATTATTCATATTTATAATAAAAATTTATAACTAAAAATGTGTTTTTATATATTTTTCAACAAAAAATATAGATATTAACAGTAAGAAAGGGAAATTTAATAACTTATCTATTACATTAATAATAGAAAGAAAAAAATCAATGATAAATGGAAACATATGTTAATATTTTATAACATTTTTTGATTATAGGAGAAATATAACGATAAGTTGAAAAAATTAACGTGTTTTAATTAATTTTAATCCTTGTCTCAATAATTTTGACCATAATTATACTATTTTCCCTTTTCCATGGTACTAAAAAATTACTATGGTGAGTATTCATATTAAAAAATGAAATATTTACATATATTGGACATCCTAATTCAAAATTTGGAATCTAATTTTTATGATTAAATTTATATAATTTTAATGAATTAAGTTCAGATAAAAATGAAAAATGTAATAAAAAAAGTTATTTGAAAAATGTACATTAAGTACAAAAATATATCTTTTTTCAAATTTAAATATAAAATTGATTCAAATGATCATAGTTGTAATATTTATAAAATAATATAACCAATTTTAAATGAAAACATTATTAAAACATAATGGTACATTATGAATGCTTGAAAAAATATACAATTTCTAATAAAATCTTTCTTTCTTGACAATTCACTAAAATATAAATCTTTTTAGAAAATTATAAAAAAAATATCTCTAACATAATTTTGATGTGATGATTTAAAAAATGATATAATTTTTAACTAATATCATTTATAAAATTTAAATAAATTAATTTTAATATTTTATCATAAAATAAAAAATATCATTTTTGAAAAAACATAATTTTAAAGCATAGAAATATTTTACGATAAATTGATTTCTTATATTCTAATAATTACTGAATAAATATTTGTGGACATGACCATTATATTTATTTCATTATGTGGTTAATTATATTCATACACTCCAATTTTATTACTATTTTATTATCGCCATAATAATATTTCATTATTTTCTTAAGCTTGGTGTTGTGTTTTATAAATTCTATCGAATATAGTATTCTCCTAAATTTTCATTGTGTTACATTATCCCCCATTTAATATATTTAATCATCAAAAATTTAACATTTTATAGGTAATAAATGGATTGATATTTGAAAATTCCAATATTTAAAACCCACATCATAAAAAAGTTTATTAAATCTTCCACTTAAAAAGATAGAATGTGAATGATGTAGGTCATCTAAAAAAACATAACTATGTTTCCAAATAGGATGAAATTTGGTGTATATTAAAATATGGACATACAGGAAAAATTATTTTACATAAAATGATAAATAGTGGTAGAGAATATTGATCAAAAGAATGTGAACGATCATGTTAATATTAAATACCACATAATAACAATTAAATAAGGTGGGAAAAAGGCCATCAATTCATCAAAAATAAATTTAATAGGGATGAATCTATGTTTCAATAACCTTTTCTGAGATTTTAGGAATTCATTTATCATTTAATGAATAAAATAAAAAAATATACATACTTGAAAATTATAATTTTATCCTTTAATCAATTTCCAACATGATCTCACATTTTTCTCCAAATGATGAGTATTCAAGATTATTTTTTCATGAATGAATTAAAAAAATAAAAAATAATAATAATCAAATAATATAAATTGGATTGAAATATATTAATTATATATTTAAATATTAAACAAAACTAAATGGTTAACATAATGTAATATAATATAAAAAATCTATAAACCTACCTATTTAACTCCAATATTTCGACAATAATAATAATAGTACCAATTATTTCATTTCATAAACAACCATACATCCCAAAAATCCACAATAACCTTAAAATTAATGAATTCTTTTACCCCAATGGTGTTATCATACCTTTCATATTACATCCCTAAATGATTTTTTACACTCCTCCCAAATAATCATTCATGTTAAACCATATGTTAAAATTAAATGATAAAAATACATTAGAAAAATTAATAATTATAGAAAATTACATTATTGACAGGATAAATAACTATATAATCTTAAAATGTATTTAACTTCACAAATATATCATGAATAAAATTTTGATATTAACCTGAAAGTTAATCCTCGTCATGACAATTAATAACTTTGAAAATATCACCATGTCAATAAATAATTTTCATCCATAAATATTATTTATATCCCACAACCAAATAGACCATAATTAACATTTAATAAAAATAAATAATATCACAAAGATTATTTATAAATTAACAAATTATTCATTGTAAATCATCGTAAAAGTTTCAAATAATTTGAAAATACCATCACTAAATACATCAAAATGTATAATTATTCATTTGAGCTTATAATCAATCGTAAATTTAGAAATTCATTGGGGTGACTATAACTATTTATTTGACCCCCCATTAAAACATATATGCTCCAAAAAATTAATATATTCCTTATTCATAAAATAAAACCACAAATTATATAAACTTTTCCATAAATCCAAAATTTTAATTAAACTTCATCAAATATGACCTAAATCACTTTGTCATTAAATCACTAACCAAATTTCACATTCTCCAATACTATCTTATTTAGATTATCAATTTAAATTGTCTGTTTAACCCGACTAACCACTATCACCTAATTAGTAAATAAAATTTATTTTTATTATTGGTACCATTTAACATATGTTTTCAAATCCATAAATAAAAACTACTATATAAAAATCCATAGATGTTTCGTGATTCTTATATCCATAATGTCATTAATATAACACTTCCCATATATTAGATCATTAATATTTTCACATAAATAATTTTAACAACACATTTCCTTCCTTGGTCTAAGATTTAACCATTATATTATGGAATTGGATTTTATAATACCTACATTCACAACACAAATTTCATCATAATATAAATGGTACATTAGAAATAACGACATTTTACTCCAAAAAACATGTCATGTGTCCTTGGAAATTAATTACCATATTCTGTTATATTCCAAAAATAAAATTTTTTCTTTTTCCCTTTCATATATTTCCTTGCATGGTCATCCCCACATACATGACATGTAGGAATCTAAATCATCTTCCCTCTATGGTCTAGAAAAAAAATCCATTTTTATTTTATTGGGTCTGTTGGGAAACTCACACAAGATGTGATTTTAAATCGTATAATGAGATATTTTCATAGTAATAATCTCATATTTTTTAATTTAATCCCCAATTTCAGAATTCTTCTCATTAGGGATATAATTATATTATATTTCACATTCTATTCAAACATAAATCCTCCTAGTTCATGATGTTTAATAAAACTAAAAAATATTGTTTGAGAAATAATAATCATAGGGAGGAGTTATATAGTCATGAAAAAACATTCATTGGATGTCTGAATACTGACACTATTTTTTTAATCTATGACACCTTAGTTTTAACATATTTCATTTACGGTTAAAATCAATTAAAATTATTCTTAAATTTTCAATAAAAAATATAAGTTAACCCAATAATATACCACATGATTGTCACACTATTTGTGTAGTAACAGAGCACTCACCACACACCAGAATGATATTCAAGATATACTTAATCCTAACACATTTATTATTATTATCCTTAGATTCAACTATGCCCAAACCACATCCACTGGTAGTATATATATTGGTATGTGTTTCTTGTAAAATTATATAATTTATTCCTTCCAAAAACATTTGGGTGTTATCCTATATATATACATGCCCCCCGAGATTTAACCAAATATATATATTTCTAATCTCTAAATAATAAATAAACACTAATTTTATTCCAACTATAGTGACCCATGCCTATCATTCATAAATATCTCATCTTAATAGATTAATATCAAATACATAACATTATGATTCAGAAAAAAACCAAAACGGTTTAGTGTCTTTATAAAATTGGATACATAAAAACTTATTCATAAGAAATATATATCATCCTCAACATAATTTTTAATACCTAGAACAATTCTTGTACATATCAATCTTAAAATCATTCTTAATATCCTAGGGAAGTGAAACATATGAAAGGGTGAGATAAAATTTTTAGTAAGGGAAAAAAAGGGAGATTATAATGATCACTTATATACAACGTTGGCATACGTGTATGAGATCATTATCTTAAAATTTTAAAACCATAAACAACATATCATAGATCATAATATTGAATCATATAAAAAATAATGGATTTTTATAAGACACGAATAATAATGTAAACAAAGAATAAGATCCATTAGATCATAACATTTGAATACTATATAATTTTGTAGCATACAGATAATCAGTGAATATTTTCCTTAGTTAAGGTTCACTTCTAAGAATATGATAGTTGATTCTATTCAATCTCTATTCCATAATATTCTTATTCATTGTTTATTAGAAAGAAAATCACATTTTATAGTTTCCATTGGATAAATAGGTTCACTCCATACTCTAGTCATTATTATCCCATGAGATATCAATCAATACCCAATACATTAGAGAGATATATAATTATGTTCTTACCTTAATAAAAAAAATATTTTTATGCCTAAATATCATAAAACAATCATCATATAAAAGAAACATGTCCCATAATGATTTCATTGTATCATAACCCATGAAAAAGAAATATGTTTCATTAAGGTTTTATCATAACATAATTAACCCACGAAAACAAAACATGGTTTGTAGAGTCATCCTTAAATAATCACCATCATCCATCCTTAAAAATAATAAAATTAGATTTTATAATTGGATAATATCCTCAGTAAAGCATAAGTAATATTAAAATATGTCATCATAGTTGAAAAATACCTTTAAAATAACACAATAATATTTATTGAGGAAAATAACCCACTGACATTAAAATAAATTATTTAAAATAAAAAATATTAAAAAATATTACATAAATATATTTCCTTGAATATAACATTCTAAACCTAAAATATAAGCTTCAAATCATTGAGCATTCAGATCAATATATTTTTTCCAAGCTTTGTATTTTAAAATAATGATTTATTTCTAATTTTTTATAAAAATTCAATTTCATATCATTCGGTAAATAAAATAATATTCCATTAAAAAAATAAAAAATTAAATCACTAGTGAAAATTACTTTAAATAATATTCTAAATATATTAATAATATTCATGAAACTGTTTTTAGAAAACATAAATATAGAAGAAATGATTTTTTCACAATAAAGATAAATAATATAAAATTTATAGAAAAACATTATTTCTATTTTTTGAGTAATTAAATAGAGGATAATTAATGTAAAACATGTAATATATAGAAATAACTATAGTATATGAAAATTCTTGGGATTTTAGAGAGAGAGTTCATAAAATATCATCATTGGATACTTAATCATTAACAATCCTGATAAATAATGTTATTATAATAGAAATCTCATACCACAATGGAAATTTCCAATAAAAAACTCCTGAAATATTAGAAAAAATATAGATACATAAATCCACATAATTTTTATGAGAATAATCATAAAATAAATTCTTTGGCACTATATACAACACATAAAGAAAACATATTGTGAAAATGGCTTCTGTCTCATTAAAATAATAGTGAAAAAAAATATCTTACCTTAAATAATAATTTCATCGAATGTGATTTGAAAATATTTATAATAAATTTAAGATTTTTTCATTATATAAAATAATAATTTAAATTCATATATTATCATATATTATCCACTTATAACATTTGAAAAGTCATTTATTAATAATTATTTCTTAAAATACTTGTTTCTATGTGTTAACTATTTCAATTTTGTGAAAGTATTTGGTTCGGTAGTTCGAATACTTGTACATTGATCATAGATATAATATATTTAGAATATTATCCATGATATTAATATCTAAAATATTCCTTATATAAAGGGTCATCTATAATATAAATAGTTTTAAAAAATAATTATACTATTTGTACAGATGGCAAGTTGTTTGTAAGAAAAAACATTGTTTACATTTTTGGATTGATGAAGAAAAATAGTAGTAAATAATAATTATAAATTTAGGCTCATTTTTACATCATATTTATCTTATATATTCATGAAATCTATCCTTATTACCATCCATGTAAAACATAAGTGAAAAATGAATTACATCACATTTTAGAGGTAGTGGTATTCCCATACACATGAGGGACATTATCAATTTCAAAAAAATGAAATGTAACAAGTTAGTTATAACATTATAATTTCAAAAGAATAGTTAAAACATAAATATAATATTTAACTTTAATCCCATCATAATAACCTCCCATGAAATACGATGATGAAAAATGAATTGTATTACTTTATGGGGGTGGTAACCACACATACACACAATTAATACATTCACATCCATGTTTATATAAAAGATGGTGAATAATAGTGGATTAATAATAACAATAACATTTATTTAAATTAATTATGATGAATTTTTTTACATTATGGTTAATATTATATATTTATAGGAGGTTGATGATGAACTAAATTTGAAGATATCGGGAAAGTCAGTTATATATTTTTTAGTAGTCCCCCATTATATTCCTTCTTAAGCACCTTTTGGATGGTATTTTATAAAAACATAAATTAATGTATAGGTAATTTTATGATAAAAATGTTTCGGTTTTCGGTGATATAGTGTAATGTCTCGGATTAGGGTGCCGCTCAATGGTGCCCTATACCCGGTTGACCGTATGGCCTCAAGCACTTTTCCCCAAACCCAAGAGGCAGCATACTAGTAGATAGGTCCATTGGTGTGATAGTGGGAAAACTATTCCCCCATTGGAAGAGTATACACAGTGTAATAACAAATTGTAACACTACCAGAAGTAGTAATACCAACAAAAGAGGTAAACAATAGAAGACTAATAGGAATATAACAACTGGAAATATATAAATGATGTATGTCACATGTGTCTTGTAAATCATCCAAACAAGTCATAATACTATAATACAATGTAGAACCAAAGTATAAATGAAATCAAGTAAACACTTGTAGCATCGCAATCCTCAACTTTTTCCCATACTATTTTGCTCCAATAGTAACCATGTACGGATGAAGAAGGGTTTTTTCCCTTATCCATACCTACAACCATATAATCTATTTATGTCCATCAACGTGACCCAAATAGTGTCTAAGACGAATCCTAGTAGGAAACTCCAAAAATATATATGCCTAACTGTCAATGAATATATATAGTAGGTAATATGTAGAAATGAAGCAATAAACTAGGAATTACTCAAAAAAAACAATCCTACTATTTTCAATGACATTCATATTCTTTTATTATTCTTCCTTTGAATCATGTAAAACGTGGTATATACCCTATGTTATGTGTCCCTATGTAACATTAACAACCGGCGTCATAGAATACCCTTTAAAAAAATAAGTATGACCAAGGCCATGTTCGTTATTTGGCTTGGCAGACTTTCCACAAATTATTCAATCATTCATAAATAACCCTTTGGGAAAGATCTCACGGTTTAACCCCTTTGGTTTAACATATAACTTATCAGTTAAAAACGAACACATGGGAAGCTCTAATGGTCAATACCCCTAGTTCAACATGGCATCAATAACTTGTAAATAACTTCTAGGTAGCAGTCACGGTCAATATCCCCTGGGTCAACATACCATAAATAACCATAAATGACCTTCGGGTAGCTCTCAAAGTCAATAACACCTTGTTAAAAATAACATAAATAAATCATAAATGATGTCCTGGGTAGCTCTCATAGTTAATACCCTTGGGTCAAAGTCAACACCAAGGCTCCCATAGTCCCATGTACATAAACATGAAACCCCCCCCCCCCACAATTTTCTGGGTCTAAGGCTCTCATGGTCCATTAGAAAATAGTGTGCTTATCATAAAAAGTCATCACATGTAATCTATAACTAATACATGGTTAAAATTCACAATAATATCACATGAAATTAATATTATCAACCAAGCTCCATCCTAATCAATTCAAGGCATGGAAACAATGTATGCCTCATAGGAAACCCACTCCAAATGGCCATAAGCAGTCAAACTAAGAAAACACACCCATGGGGTGTCCCGTAAACAAGAAATCTAACCTTACACATATTCTAAAAACCCTTTTTAATCAATTAATCCATAATAGTTAAATAATAGGGTTAACTTCCAAATAAAATGACACCCAAAACATGGGTATGCGACACTTTTAGCATATATAATACAAAGACTAAAATGAAAGGCACAAACCACCTACCTTGATGTCGTATAACCAATAATCTTGAACATCAGCCCTTGAATCATCCTAGTACGATGTAGGTATACAAAAAGGGTAAAAATGATCACTCTTGAAATACTCATGATAGAGGAGGAATCATAAAGAGAGGCTCTATGGGAATTGATAACTCACCGGTGGTATTCTAACACACCCTATGACTTCTAAATTGGAGCTCAGAAAGAGAAATGGGAGGGGTTAGAAGTTCACATCCATTCCATCACTCTCCTGTATAAACCAATGTGAGAAGAAGAAGATGTTTATGAGGATGAGATGCGAACCCTCACTGATTTATCAAATAAAAAGAAAACAACATGGCATGTTAATTTAATATACATTTCGTATATTAGACTCAAACGGCCCCCACATCAGGTGGTCTTCCAGGTCACCTATATGACTATGTACTCGGTCGTTACCTTGCCAGTATGTGTATGTATGCTCTACCCATAAACATGGTTTGTACTCATATCTACATGACATTAACTTATAAAAATTACCATTTCTTTCTTTTTCCTCAAAACAACCATAATTTAAGATCCATAACTAAAATGAAGAAGTGGGTTCATAAAAACACCCCCTTAAAGCAATTCATCCATGAATTTCCCTTCCAAGGGTGGAAAATAAGAAACATTAAAAACATCTGGCCACTATGATCGTACGTCAACCTCCCTTTCCCTTGTCTCATCCTATACTCGCCTATGCTACAATAGCACCTATACTAGAGGAACATACCATCCATGAATAACCTTTTTGGTATGATCCACATGCTGAGTTGGGTGCTCCGTGAAGAATGAATACAACTCCAACTCAACCTCCTTGCATTGAAAAACATGAGACAAGTTTGAAAAGTTACACCATTGTTGAAAAACATGAAAGATGTTGTGCATAGCCGAGTACCTATGAGATAACTGTAACCGATAGGCGACCAGACTGACTCTCTCCAAAATCTTAAGCATATCGACGTATCTCGGTGAATGATTCACTTGTTTCATAATTCTCTTTTTTCATAACCACACTGTGACACATAAGAAAACATGATATCCAACCTCAAACTCTAGAGGTCATCTCTATAATTTAGCTTAATATTTCTTCTGGGATAGTGTATTATCTATCCTCCTCAAAATCAACTCCACCAGCTCAGTGGTCTCCTGGACAAGACGAGGTCCCTAAAAAGATGCTTTTCCTACCTCCAACAAACATAGGGGTGATCGGTATGTACTAATTTACAAAGCCTCATTAAGTTCTATTTGAATTGTTTCCTAAAAATTTTTATTGTAGGAAAACTCCACTAAGAGAATTTGTGTCTCCCAAGAGACCCCAAATTCAAGGATACATGACCGAATCATGTTCTCTATAGCATGAATCGTTCACTCGAACTTTCCATCCATCTGGGTATGGAATGCTATACTCAAAAGTAATTATATACCCATAGACCTATGTAGTCCCTTCTAGAAATGATAAGTAAACCATGCATCATTGTCTCAAATGATAGAGTACAGAACCCCATGATAACGTGAAATATATCATATGTTCAAATCTCCAAGATCATCAATAATGAAGGTTTCTTAAATTGGAATGAAATGTACATTCTTCAAGAGCATGTCGATAATAACCCAAAACACATCATTCCCTTATGGTGATCTTGGTAAACCTATCATGAAATCCATCATGACATCATTTCATTTCCACTCAAGAATGGGTATCTAGTATAAAATCCTTACCAGTTGCGAATGTTGCACCTTCAACTACTGGAGGGTAGAATATCTCATTAAAAAACAGGAAACATCCTTCTTTATTCCTAGAAACTAATACTTCCAATTTAGATCTCGATACATTTTTGTGATAACATGATGAATTTCCCATATTAAGGCTTGAGAATATCTCAATAGCTCCTTGTGTATATCTACTGACCCCTTACTCTCCAATGAAAACCCAAAACCTCATACTCACATATGGTCCACCAAGGAGTAGGGTCCTCTCCTAACACACTCTCTCGTAGGACTAGGCCTTCATTATATGAAAGCTTCCTCATTTTCACTTGATCCAGTATTGTAGAGGTAACAACAATATAAGAATGAAAAGTTTTCCACTTTCTGTCCTGCACCTCCAAATGCATCTCAGAGAACAGATCCATAAGATGCCACTCACTCCTGTCCTTCGAAACTGTGCGTATATGAGTCCTCCTGATCAAAACATCTACCACTACGTTGTCTTTCCTAGGCATTTAGGGAAGCTCAAAGTCAAAATACTAAAGGTAATCAACCCACCTTCACTATCTCAAATTCTATTTATGCCGAGTAAAGATATACTTGAGGAACTTGTGTTCAGTTTATACCAACAAATTCTCTTCCAAAAGATAGTGTATCCAATAGCACAAAGCATGCAAAACTGTAGCAAACTCGAGAAGAAGCATTAGGTAATTACTCCCATGTGGCCTCAACTACCGAGACCCATATACAACAACTCCTTCCCCCTGTATAAGCCTTTATCCCAGTCTCATACCTAATTCATCACAGTAAAAAATGTAAATTTTTCCGTGATCCAGAAAAATTAGTATTGGTGCTCAATTCCATCTCCCTTTCAGCTTTTAAAAGTCAGAATCGAAGGAATCTAACCACACGTACTTTTCACCCTTCTTTGTTAGGACCTTCAAAATCACTTATAAGTGTGAAAAGGCCTGTATAAAGTACCTGTAGGAATCATCCACCCCAAGAGAACTATGTACCTCAAAAATGATCTTTAGTTTCTCCTAGGTAATTATTTTTCTAACTTTATTTGGGTCTACTGATACTCTTGTATCTTAGATAACAAGACCAATGATGTGAATATAGTCCATCAAAAAGTTACATTTTTTGATCATAACATATTATTGATTCTCTCTCAGTATACTCTATATTATATCAAGTTATATAACATGGTTGTGTTATGTGTGAGAGTACACCAACATATCTTCCATGATGACTACCAGAAAAGAATCCAAGTAAGGATGGAACATTCGGTTCATTAGTGCTATAAATATTTTAGGCGTGTTTGTGAGACCAAACGACATAATAAAATAGTCATAGAGACGATACCTTCTATGAAAGGTTGTAAGAGGTTTATATGACAGTATAACATGAAAATGATGATAAATAGATCTCAAGTCAATCTTCTAGAACACATGGGATCCTCGAAGCTAATCAATTAGATCATAAATCCTGGGAAAGAGATATCAGTTCCTGAACCTCAATTGGTTTGACTTCTGGAAATCCACAAAATTTCTATGTGTACCATATGCTTTCTTCACAAATGGATAGAAAACCCCAAAGGAGAAGTACTATGTTGGAAAAAACCCTTTGACTAAAGCTCCTTTAACTACTTCTTGTGCTCTTATAACTCTAGTGTAGCTATCCAATAAGGAGGATTGGACACTGGTGATGCTCCTGGCATAAGCTCATTATAGAAATCTAGCTCTCGCTCCAGAGGTAAACCTAAAAATTCATTCAGATGAACATCTATGACACTATACAATACAGAAGTCAAGTCTATTTATGAAGTCGCCTGGTCATCCAGATATAAACTAGAAACTTGGGCTATAATTCCTCCTGAACCATGATACTCAGGTCCAGCTCTGCTTTCCTAGACATCCCATTCACCCTTGTGTAGAAAAGTCCCACCCTCTGGTGATGTAAAACACACCATGCGGTGATTGTAGTAAAAAAGGCATGAAAGGAGACCAACCTATCTATTATGAGAATAATATCATATCCTATCATCTCTAATACATAGAGGTCTAATAAAAAGTGACACCCACCAACCTCAAGAGTGATCTCCTTGTAATAACGTACACTATTTGTCCTAATCTCCAACAGAGTTTCTAGAATTATAACATCATCAGGAATAATGATACAGAGCCCACAGATCTCCACAATGAATAAATATATAATACTATGAGAACCCCATGTATCAAAATGATCAAAAGCTAAAACTGAGGTAACTAGAATCTTACATGTAACTATAAATAGTCCAGTAACCTGCTCTTACTTAGTCTTCTTCACTATAAAAGTCTATCTTGTACCACGGTCTAGTGACCCAGCTTGACTACCCCGAGGTTCTCCACCCTTCTATCACTAAAAAACATCCATCTGGATACCATGTCCATAACCACCTCCTCAACTTGAATAGACTGATGAAATCCACTTTTCTTATTGTGGAGAAACTGGTGGTCCTACTCTTGAATGTTGAGTGGTAATAAACCCATTATAACCAGAAATTGGGGAGAAAAACTAGAAAAAATGCCGAAGATGACCCATATTACAGAAATATCAACACTCAACTGAGACTTCCTAGCCTTGAGGTCTCCTGTTCCCGCTCTTCTCGCACTCATAGCACCAAACCTGGCTACCTATGGATACATCCCTTCTACTAGAATCACCATGTGAAGGATCCCAGTGGCGCTTCATGCTATCAAATGAAGAAGTAACATCCCTGGATGCCGAACCGCTCATGCTCAAAGCTCCCAACTCCCTTAGATTTCACTCAATAATAAGTGAAGGATTTATTTTAGTAGTCACTGATGTCATCCTGAAAATATTAAACTATGATTAGATTTCATACCTGAGACCATCCTCAAAACACATATCTAGTGATTACCCATCAACTCCCAAAATAGGTGTGAAGCACTAAAGCTCTCTGAAAAAATATGAGTATCCATCACTGAAAGAGAGACCTACTCGAAATGTAAGAACACCCAAGCACAATCATTCATCAACATCTTATGGTATAAGTAAGCATATAATTTTCATTTAAACTCATTCCAAGCCATATCTTGATGATGTCTCACATGTCAGAGAACATCCCACCATACCTTTTTGGAATCACATAACATGTACACCTTTAGATTCACCCTCCTCTTTTGTGGCATCTCCAGATGCACGAAGATGGAATGTATAGACTCCAACCATGAATCTGCATCCTATGGTCCTCCATTATTCGAAAAGGTGGGATGATACTGTAGTTGTAACATCCTATTCAATTCATCCATAGCCGGGGATGGATGTTGTGATCCCTAAAAAGTATTCATGAACCACATAAAGCATTCACCGAGATCTGCATCAACACCTATGTCTGGTACAATAGTTGTTGCTAAGATGGTCATGATAAGAGGATATGCTTATAGTCCCTGATATACCATTTCTAGTGTCTGGTTATTTCCTTGAACCTGGAGTACAACCAAAGGATGTATTTGTGACATGAATATGCAAGGTGAGTCACACACCTCAGTTTAATATTATCAAGGATAACAACTTAAGAGTGTAATAATGAAACAAGAGAAGTAAAATATTTATGTTTTACAAAACTAGGTTATATAGAATGCATAACTACCATGGATCGTGTTCCATTTAAGCCTTAACATGGGCATGTACCTCTTCCAAACCTAGTTGTGTAACAAACCTACACATTGTGTGTTCCAATTATGACATGGAATGTACTGGAATTTTACCTCCTACCCAAGTACTTCTACATGGCGCAAACCAAATGGTTCTTCTGATGAAAAAATACACGATGTGTTCACCCTATACATGGTGTGTACCAGTTAATTCCCATCAACCTGTGTCATTGGTCCCACAAACGGATACAATGTCCATAACTACACGATGATCATAAAAGAGACATGATGAGTACAACCAATGTTCCATCCACCCATATCATTGGTCACACAACTGGATACACGGTTTTTTACAACATGACTTGTAAAATATAGACACGATTTGTTCTAAAAAATGTTTCCCAACCCCGTGTCTATGCTAACAGAGTCAACCACACAGTCATGAACAACATAAATTTACTTCTAATACATGGTGTATACTAAAGAAAAGTCATTCATTCCTAACATAACAACATGAGGCATGTGTTCATAACCTCACATGCTGTGGTGTCATTGTTATTAGATAGTAAGCATCTCAAAGTTCACCGAAAGCCTTAAAAACATAAATTTTGTTCAAGTAATGACATATTATTACCCACGGGGGCCCATACTCTCCACGAATCAATGTTTGGGGCCATTTTTCATAATATAATTCGAAAACATTTGATTAAAGTTAAAACATGATCCACCAAATTCTGATCCAGAAGGGCCCATAACACCTTAGGTACCAAAGTTTGGTGTGGAACTAAATGAAACTATACATATACTAATAACCCATAAAAATAGAAGGTGTTTATATCACGAAATATATCACATCAACATGCATATATAGCACAACATCTATCACAAAAACATGCAATCAATAATAAATAATAAATGGCATGATAAGAATGCATGACATGTTATCTCTAGAATGTGCAAAAATGATTCATTATATGTCATACACTCATCTCATCAGGTTCCTACATAAATAGAACCACAATGAAATCAATCATAATAGCATAAATCTATTGGATCACCCAACGGTGAAATCAAATCATCTGTAACAATTGTAAAACTAGAAATATTGTAATATTAGAGGTAAATTGGCATTTTCATATACATGGGTTAGCTACATCCAAGGAAAAATTATTAATAACTACTTATTCCTTCCTATGTGTGTCTACAGGAACCAAATAGTAAGACAAAAAAGAAAATAACCTTCCTTTGATAACACTTTGTAACGTCCCCGAACCGGTTACCGCTGAAAGGTGTCCCATACCTGGTTGTTCACATGGCCTCATGCACATTTCCCAAAACACCAGAGGCTTTCAACAAGACATGAGGTCCTTAAGTATGATAGTGGGGAAACAATACCCTAATTGGTAGTTTATACATAACAGAATAACAAATAGTAACAATAGGAGAAGCATTAATACTAAAAAAATATGTATACAATAGAAGAAAAATAGGAATATAACAATTAGATCATATATAAACGATGCATGTCAAATGTTTCTAAGAATGCACCCAAACAAGTATAAATATAGGAAAACAATATAGAACCAAAGTATAATAGAAAACAAGTAAAGTCCATTAGCATCATAAGCCTTAGCTTGTTCCCTTACTCTCTAGCTCTAATAATAATCAAGTACCTGATGAAGAAGGGATATTTCAATTTTATATACTTGTAACCATATAATCAATTTGGTTCCAAAAAGCATGAACCAATTAGGGTGTGAGAGGAATCCTAGTAGGAAACCACCAAAAGATATTTTCCTACCTATTAGTGAATATATATATTAGGTAATGTTTAGAAATGAATAAATAAACTATGATGTACACAAAAGTAAACAATCTTATAGTTTTCAATTACAATAATTTACTTTTAATATTCATCCTTTGAATCATGTAAAACTTGGGATATATCCTATGTTTTGTGTCCCTCTTATAAAAGTAATAACAACCGGCTGAGAAAAACGTCTAAAATAATAACTATGAATGAGTCCAAGATTGTACCTTGGCTTGGCAGACTCACCACAATCATTCAGTCATTCATAAATGACCCTCTGGGGAATCCCTAATGGCCTAACCCTTTTGGTTAAACATAACACTCATAATTTACAATTTAAAATCTAGGAAACTCTCACGGTCAATACTTGTGGTTCAAACTTTCATAAATAACTTATAAATCACCTCCAATTAGCTCTCAAAATGAATAC
Organism: Viscum album; assembly: GCA_963277665.1. NCBI lineage: Eukaryota > Viridiplantae > Streptophyta > Magnoliopsida > Santalales > Viscaceae > Viscum > Viscum album. Next base: position 691,779,227 of record OY728138.1, on the reverse strand, counting down.
CCCTTGGGTAAACATACAATAAATAATTGTAAATGACCTCTAGTTAGCTCTCACAGTCAATACCCCATGGGTCAACATAACCTAAATATATCATTAACGACCTCCTGGGATTCTCTCACGATCAATACCCTTGGGCCAATGTCTACACCACGACTCTCACGAACCTGTTTGAATAAATATGGAAACCCTAATAGTTTTTCTGGTCCAAGGATCTCATAGTCCTTTGGAAAACAACATGCACATCATAACAAGGAAACACATGTAATATATAAGTAGTAATGAATAACATTCACAAGAATAATACATGAAATTCATATAATGAATCACACTCCATCATAACAAATTCATGGAATGGAAACAAGGTATGCCTCATAGGAAATCCCTGCCAAACAAACATAAATAGTAAAACTAGGGAAAAAAACCCATGAGGTGTTCCGTAAATACAGAATCTAACCCTACACATATGATACAACCCCGATTTAATAAATAAAACCATAAAAGATTAATAATAGGGTTATGTTCTCTATCAATAAATACCCCAAAACTGGGTATACAGAAAATTTAACATATATAATCCAAAGACGACCAATGGAAATAAATAACCACTGACCATGATATCGTAAGATCAATACACTTGAACATCTGCTCATGAATCTTCCTAAAATGATGTATTGTAACATCCTAGAAAAATAAAGAATAATACATTTTCATATTTATTAATATTTGTGAATTAAATATTAATATTACTTTAATGAGGTTTCTATGTTCGATAGTATACCCGATACGCAACAACAGAATGCATTGAAAGCTTACGTTGCACACTAATAATATAATAATATTATTTTAAATGGTAGTTAAAACGTAGTTGTTGTATTGGCAGGAATGAATATAAATAACTAAAATATCATTATATATGTTTGTTAAATGTTTTTACATTTATCCAATAAATGATAGAGGCTTAAAATGTGAATGAATCCAATTTTAAGCATGAATATTCTAATATTCGCTAAAAGGTCAATTTATTGCCTTTTGATGGAGAACCCTCTTTAAATATTTTTTTTTTCACTGTTATAAATTCTATTGGACCAAATAAAATTATTCTTTAGAATCGGGACATCAAAATTTACTTTTTGTATGTTTTTGTAATTTTTCAAATACAGTTCATTTTTTAATGAATAGTGAAAAATGTTGTATTTTAATTCAAAAGAACCTTTTAATCTAATTTATTTAGATGGTTAGATTATCTTTTTAATTTTTTTTAAAGTGAAATTAGAATATATTTTTACCATTTAATCGAATGGTGGACATTGGCATTAATTTCACATTAAAATTGGACTTAAACAAGTGTCAATCTCTGGATATATATTGTTTCTTAAAAACACACAATTTGATTTGATAATAGGAATTAATTATAAAATTAATTAATGAAACTTATATGTTTTTAATTCTATAATATAGAAATCATTTTTGAATTCATAATATCAAATATAGCTTTGGGTGAATTTTTGGTATTTTTCTGAAAAACTTCAATTTTTGGTGAATAGTGAACCCACTAAGTGTTAGTTAAAAAACCGATTTATTGTTTAAATGAAAGTTTACCACTTCTGTGAATTTAATTAAAAAAATAGGACATATATGTTTATCATTAGTAAGTAAAATTTGGTTCAATGGGATGAAAATAATTTTTGGTGAATAGTAACTTTCATGTTTTATTAACTGTGATTAAAGGTAATTAGTGAAAATAAAGGTAAAAATAATATTTTAATAGTATAAAATTACATTTACATTTGTCCTACCCTTATTGGATGAGTCATGACCAACCAAGAAAATCCATGGGTCAATTTTTGGGACCCCATGGAGCCAATTGAGTACTATAATGACATTAATACCTTTTATTTAAACTAAAAATAAAAATGTCACAAACATGTATTGTTTTTCTAAAATTATTTTTACATTGGGATATATAAGTTATCTTTTTGACTATAAATATTAATTAGAAATATAATAATTTTTCCTACATAATTGTAATTTTTTTTATAAATTTTGGACATCAAATAAATAAAATATTTTATGACACAATGATGATGCAGTGTTTACGTCATTAATGAATGATTTAAATAAATAAGAAGATAATGTTTAAATTAATATCCAAAACTTGTCCAATTATTATTGGATTATTTTATTTAGAACATGGGACACCTTATCTTGGACTTTAATTATTTTCGGACCTTTAGAAACTGAAAATAATTATATAATAAAATAATATTTTCAAGCTTTCCAATAGAGCCCCTCTTCTCCATTATAAAAGACCTCACATTCTACCTATTTCTCACACTTCTCAAGAACATTGGATCGTCCAACCTCTTCTCACATAAGTTCCCAATATCCCTCTATTTATCCTAGAAGCCTTACCTTAGGCATAAATCTCTTCAAGAAACCCTTTTTGTTCAAACCAAGGGGAGTTACCTGATTTGAAGGTAATGTATTCTATTATGTTTTTTTGTTTTATTTTGCTTCTACAACCCCCTAAACTCTTTTTATTAAATTTTTATAACAACACCAGTATCTTCAATATACTAGAATGTTTTTTTTAGAATGATTTCTTCTAAACTTAAACAAACCTCCATCTAATGGGTGAATAACATACTATTTCTGTGGACGGCGAACTACTGCCTCACGAAACGATGATTGTTCAAATATCACATACCACCTCTCATTGTGGCCATTAAGATGTCACTATATTTATATATGATATAAATTATGTTTATTTTTTCCATATGATTCTGTATTTTTCATTTATGGTATATCTTTATGGTTTCCATAATGGATAAACGGGTTAATTTCATTTTAGGAAGTGCGGACTACCGCCCCCTCAAAGTGATTTGAATAGTTAATTCCATATGTGGGACATATAAAGGATAGAGTTAATAATGTTATATATGAAATTATACTGGAATTAAAATGTACCTCCATATCATAATGTTTTCATTCCATTAATTGTGAAATAGAAATGAATGTAGTGTTCATGCGTACGTACAACTTACCGTCTCTATGAAAGGTACAATTCATTTCCTGCCTCTAAATGTTATGTAATATTATAAATTCATGTATATACTGGATATATATATGATATATATAATATCTACATCATGAATATAATTCTGGAGATATTAGATATTTTACCACATGAACAACATGTAATTATAAGAAGTTTATTTTTGACTCAAGTACCAAATATCGACAAAATGACCATTATTAACTCAAATGATTAAATAATGTTCATAACATAGTAATAAGTGATATAAAAGGAATAATGAACTTGAAAATGGTTCTTAGGTAAGTATAAATTAACTCTAGTTTATTATTCCGGATATTAAAGAATGATCGAGTCAAGTCAGACACGAGGTAAGGGACTTCGTCTCAATCTCCTTTCATTGAGGCATAATTTCTTTTAATATCATTCATTCTTTTAAACGCTGTATAAACACCATTTAATTTTCATTTCATTCAAAGGGAATATTTTTCTATGAAGCGTTTTACTAAATGAAAAAAGGCATGTTTCACATAACGTACGCGGTGACAACGACCTTTCTGCCGCCATGAGTATTACTTGATCTTTGGCATCCATATCAAGCCGTAATGTTTTTAAAAGGAAAAATAAATACCATATACTCTATTATGTATTTTGTTATTGAAAATGGTTTAGATAATGGGTTTTTTATGTCAATATATTTAAGTGATATATTGTGATTGAAATGTGGAAATGTTTTATTCCCTTTATATTTTTTTATGTGTTATGATTTTATAATGATACTTGGACATTTGATGGGTGGTTACATGATAAACCAAATTATAGGTGGTTCCATGATAAAATCGGATGGGTGGTTACGTTATAACCTCCAATGCATTGGGTATGGAAGTTGGCCGTATGGCTATTCCATTTAGTGACACGTGTGGAAGTCAACCGTATGGTTATTACATTTAAGTATGTTTATGTTCCAAGTTACCTTTATATGTTATGTGTTATTTATATGGGTTTTATGGTGATTTTTGGTTACAAAATGGTATGAAATGATATTTTATTTAGTGAAGAGTATTTAGTACTTCATACAGGTGGAAATTATTACATATGATTTTGTATTCATGGTTTAATTATTATTTTAAAAAAAACTAACTATTTCCTTCTTTGTGTATTTCATACTGAGCTTTTTATTCTCTTCCCACGTTTTTGAAATATTTTTCACAGGACATAAAGTGGAAGAGGGTCAAGGATGGGATCAAGGAAATTCATTCATTCTAAAACATGGAACTGGACATGACTCTTTTTTTCAAGAGTTATTATTTTATAATAAAAAATGGAAACTGAGTAGAAGTATCTACTTTGTAACTGTTGAGATTTAATAGTTATGGCCTAATTATCTAATGCTCTAAACCTGAAAAGATCCTCAATGTGAATTATTAATTTAATTCAAGATTATGTAATGTTTTAAGGCCGGGTCCTTATAGTTGGGATCAAAGGTTGGTTTAGACAAATTTAAGACTTAATATATTGTTAAATTCATGCCTATAAATTTATTTATGGTATAATTGAAATGATATAGCATTTAAAGATTACCTTGTTTATTCACCTAAGATATTTCTTTGTTCAGAATGGTTTCTTGCAGAGGAAATGGGGCAGCTATGTTAGGATGACATCAGGAGGAAAACAAACATCCAAATCCGCAACCTGAGATGGTCAGAATTGGAACTGAATAGTTTTTTGCAGTGATGGCACAGTTGCCTCAGGCTATAAATGGTGGTGGTATCCATACACGAGATCAACCATATGAACCATAGAGGAACATGTCAGTAGTGGAGCACTTTATGAGAAAAATCCCCCATCATTCAAAGGATTATCTAAACCTGTGTTAGCAAAATGGTTGATTAAAGCACTGGAGAAGATTTTTGATGTCATGGGGTGTTCAAAAAATCAAATGGATAGTATCACTATTTACTATTTTGGTGTTGAAGCTGATCAGTGGTGGTCGATGGTAAAAAATATCAGGGATAATGAGGATATTGGTGATCTTGACTAGGATGAATTCAAAGGTATGTTTCTTGAGAAATATTTTCCTAAGGTGGTTCATCTTAGAATGGAAGAACAATTTCTAGAATTGAGGCAGGAGGATTACTCAGTGGCTGCTTATAAAGAAAAGGTCACTTGACTGGAAAGGTATGCTCCAAATTTCATACGAGATCTTGATAGTAAAATAAACCATTTTTACTCAGGGTTAAAGCCAAAGTATCTAAGTACTTTAGCTTCTCGTGAGTTCAAAAGTTATGAAAAACTTGTTTGATGTGCGAAGAACGTGGAAATTGAGTTTTCCTATGATCATGTGTTCTTTGTTAAACAACAGAATAAAAGGTCAAGTTGGCAGGAAAAGGGATAGAATTCATCAAAAAAGCCTGGAGGTATGAAAATCAATTATCCATCCTGTGAGAAGTGTGGTGAAATTTATCCAAGAGAAGATTTATCCAAGTATGGAATGTGCTTTCGATGTGGTTAGTCTGGTCATATTGCTCGTAACTGTAAGGAAGATGATCAAACAGACAAGGAAAATGTAGTGGTAATATGTTAAAAGTGTAATGAAATGTGTAATTATACAAATGAGTGTCTAACGAAGAACTCAACTAAGGGAAAGCAGCCAGACTACAAGCAGAAATGGGTGGTGAAATCCTTTTCAACTACTTCAGCAGATGTTGGGCCATCGAATGAAGTAGTATCAGGTACACTGTTTGTTTTTTCAGATTATGCCAATGTGTTGTTTGATTCTGGGTCTACAGATTCATCCATTTCTGATTAGTTTCCAAGTAAATTGGGAATTCTATCTCAAGATATGAAACCTGAACTTTTGGTAAAAACACTCGGAGGAAACATTGAGACAAAAAGAAATAATAAGAACCTTCCTTTCCTTGTGTGCGGAAAGAATCTACCTCCAAACCTTATTATTTTTCCTCTAGTAGAGTTTGGTGTTATTTTGAACATGGATTGGTTTTTTGTATATCATTCTATGATTGACTGCAGAGCTAAAGATGTATCCTTTCAGAATTATTTTCAATTTGTGTACAATAATGAACCCTTGATTTTGATAACATGTCAGGATGTTGAGAAACTAGTAAAAGAGGGAAATGAATGTTACCTTGCACATATTGTTGAAAAAAAAGTAACTATTCATATTAATGATGTTCCAGTGGTAAATGATTATATTGATGTTTTTCTTGATGAGTTGCCTCGTATTATACATGATGGGGAAGTTGAATTTACTGTTGACTTATTTCTTGATTCTAATCCAATTTCAAAACCCCCTTATCGAATGGCTCAATTTGAACTTTTAGAGTTAAAGAAGCAGTTGAAGGAGTTATTAGACAGAGGTTTCATTCTACCTATCACAACATCATGGGGTGATCCTATCTTGTTTGTTGAAAAGAAAGATGGTTCAATGAGGGTTTTCATTGATTATAGAGCACTAAATAACATCACCATTAAGTACAATTATCCTTTACCTCATATCGATGATTTGTTTGATCTGCTCTAGGGAGCTCAGTATTTTTCGAAGATTGACTTGAGGTCAGGGTACCATCAGTTGAATGTAAAATAAGTAGACGTTCTGAAGACCGTGCTTCATAATAGATATGGCCATTATGAATTTGTAGTTATACCTTTTGGGTTAACCAATGCACCTACTGTATTCAGGAATCTAATGAATATAATTTTTCATGAGTTCTTGTATAAGTTTGTGGTTGTGTTCATTGATGATATTTTGGTTTTTTTCCAAATGTAAAGAGGAACATGAAAGTCATTTAAGAGTTATCTTGAAAAACATAAAAGAAAATAAATTATATGGAAAATTCAGAAAGTGTGAGTTTTGGATACAAAATGTTTTTTCCTTGGTCAAATTGTTTCACAAAATGGCATAACTTTTGATCCTACTAAAACAAAAGATGATGAAGAATGTCCAAGACCCACAAATATAACCGTGATCCATGGTTTTATTGGTTTGGCAGGTTATTACTGGAGGTTTGTTGAATATTTTTCACAGTTATCTAATCCAATGACTTAGTTAACCTAAAAACGTGTTATGTTCCTTTGGACAAAAGAATGTGATGATTGTTTTTAGGAATTGAAAAGAAGATTGGTGAATGCTCCAGTTTTCGAACTTCCTTCTAGAAATGGTGAGTTTTTTATCTACAGTGATGCTTCGTTGAAGGTACTTGATTGTGTCCTTATGCAGAATGATTAGGTAAATGCTTATGCTTCACGTCAGTTGAAAACTAATGAGTTAAATTACCCTACATTAGATTTGGAATTAGCTGTTGTTGTTTTTTCTTTAAAAATTTTGAGGCATCAATTATATGGAGTAAATTGTGAAATATATACCAATCACTAATGTTTAAAGAATATATTCACCCAGAAAGAATTGACCATGAGACATAGGAGATGTATGGAATTAATCAAGGATTACAATTGTACAATTCATTACCGTCTAAGAAAAGCAAATAAAGTGGCTGATGGTTTGAGTCAAAAAAGTAATGCATCATTAACCGTGCTACGTTTGGAACGAGATACTTTGGTGTTTGATTTGATGAACATTTTCATAGAAGTTTTTGGCGAAGGAAGTTCTTTTGTTTTGTTTCAAGTGTCAGTGAGATCATCTATATCAGACAGAATTAAGCAAGTGCAGAAGAAAGATAGTGGGTTGTTGAAAAAAGTAGAGCTGGTTCAGAAGGGTAATTTTCCTGAATTTAACATTGATAATGATTATGTTTTGATACTTGGGAAGATATTATGCATGCCTTGTGATTCATAGTAGAATAAAGAGTTTTTATATGAGGCTTATAGTTCTCCATTTTCAGTTCATCCCGGAAGTGCTAAGATGTACAGAGATCTGCGAGAGTATTACTAGTGGGATGGAATGAAAAGAGATATTGTTGATTTTACTATGAAATTTTTGACTTGTCAGCAGGATAAAGCAGAGCGACAATTACCGAAAGGGATGATTCCATCATTACCTGTGCCAGAGTGGAAATGGGAAAATATGTCCATGGACTTCGTTGTGGGATAACCAAAGACATCTCGAGGTAATAATGAAATATGGGTTATTGTTGATCGATTGGATAAATCTGCTCTTTTTCTTACTATTAGATATATGTTCTCTCTAGATCAACTTTCTCAGTAGTATGTTAAAAAGATAGTAAAGTTACATGGAGTACCCCTCTCCATTATTTCTAATCGTGATCCCAGGTTTATTTTTAACTTTTGGAAAGGCCTTCATAATTTATTGGGTACTGAATTAAATTTTAGTACAAATTTTCATCCGCAATTAGATGGGAAGTCAGAACGAACAATTCATACCATGGAGGATATGTTACATTCTTTCACTATGGATTACCAAGGAAGTTGGGACCCACATCATTCTTTGGTTGAAATTTCTTATAATAACAGTTTTCATTCCAGTATACTAATGGCTCAATTTGAGGCATTATATGGAAAGTGGTATCGAACTCCAGCTTTCTAGGATGAAGTATGGGAAAGGAATTTGATCAGACTGGAATTGGTAGAATAGATGGTAGAAAACGTTTAGCTGATTCAGATGAACATGAGAACAGCTCAGAGCTGGAAAAAAAGATATACGGATAACTGGAGGAAGGATCTATCTTTCGAGGTAGGTGATCATGTTTCTCTCAAAGTTTCTCCATGGAAAAGTGTGATGCATTTTGGTAAGAAGGGAAAGATGAGTCTGAGGTTCATTGGAACTTATTAAATCCTGGAGAAAGTTGGATCAGTTGCATACAGAGTGGATTTACCTCTATGTTTATCCTAGGTACACAATGTTTTTCATGTTTCGATGTTGAGAAAGTGTATACCAAATCCATCTCATGTTTTGGCCTAGACGTAGTTCAGTTGGAAGAGAATCTCTCTTATGAGGAAAAAACGGTCCAGATTATTGACTGTAGAGAGAAAGTGTTGTGGAATAAGGTAATTCTCCATGAGAAGGTTTTGTGGAAAAACCATATGGTAGAAGAGGCAATGTGGGAATCCAAAAATGCTATGAGGGATAAATACGCCAATTTATTTTATAAGTGAATAAAATTGCGAGGATGCAATTCCCAAAAGGGGGGAAGGATGTTACATCTTAGGTAAATAAAGAAGAAGACATTTTCATATTTAATAATATTTTTGAATTAAATATTAATTTTACTTTAATGGGGTTACTATGTTCAATGGCGTACCCGACACACAACAACAGATTTCATTGAAATATTACATTGCACACTAATAATAAAATAATATTATTTTAAATGGTAGTTAACACATAGCCATTGTATTGGCGGGAATGAATAGAAATAACTAATATATGATTATATATGTTTGTTAAATGTTTTTACATTTATCCAATAAATGATAGTGTCTTAAAATGATAATGAATCCAATTTTAAGCATTGATACTCTAATATTAACTAAAAGGTCGATTTATCGCCTTTCGATGAAGAACCCTCTATAAATAGAGTTTTGTTCACTCTTATACGTTCTATTTGACAAAATAAAATTCTTATTTAGAATTTCAACATCAAAATTTACTTTGTGTATGTTTTTGTGATTTTTCCGATAAAATAAATTTTTAATGAATAATGAAAAATTTTGTATATTAATTCAAAATCACCATTTAATCTAATTTATTAAATGGTTGGATTTTATTATTAATTGGTTATAAAGTGCAGTTATTATATATTTTTACCATTTAATCCAATGGTGGACGTTGTAATTAATTTCACTTTGAAATTGGACTTAAACAAGTGTCAATCTCTTGATATATATTGTTTCTTAAAAACACGCTATTTGATATGACAACAGGAATTAATTATAAAATTAATTAATGAAACTTATATGTTTTGAATTTTTTAAAATATACATCATTTTTAATTTCAGCATATCAAATATATATTAGGGTGAATTTTTGTTAGTTTTCTAAAAAGCTTCAATTTTTGGTGAATAGTGAAACCACTATGTGTTAGTTAAAAAAACTAATTTTTCATTTAAATGAAATTTTACCACATCTGTGAATTGAATTTCAAAAATCCAACATACATGGTTATTATTAGTAAGTAAAATGTGGTTTAATGGGATGAAAATATTTTTTGGTGAATTGTAACATTAAAGTTTTATTAATGGCGATTAAAGGTAATTAGTGTAATTAAAGGTAAAAATAATGTTATAATAATATGAAATTAAATTTAAAAATATATTACCCTTATTGGATGAGTCTTGGCAGACCAAATTAATCCATGGGTCATATTTTGGGACCCCATGGATCCACTTGGGTAAGATAATGACATTAATACCTTTTATTTAAAGTAAAAATAAAAATGTAACAAACATGTATTGTTTTACTAAAATGAAATTACATGGGGTTATATAAGTTATCTTTTTTACTATAAATATTAATTCTAAATATATTAAGATATAATACATCAAGATAATTTTTCATTATTTTTAAAAATAAAATAAATAAAATTATCTATAATACAATGATGTTGTAGTGTTTGCTTCATTAATGAATGATTTAAATAAATAAGAAGATAAAGTTTAAAATAATATCCAACACTTGTCCAATTCTTGTGGGATGCGTTTATTTAGAACATGGGATACCTTATCTTCGACTTTAATGATTATTGGGCCTTTAGAAACCGAAAAAAATTATATAATAAAAGAATATTTTGAAGCTTTCCAAAAGAGCCCCTCCTCTCTCTTATAAAAAGACACCACTTCCTACCAATTTCTCACACTTCTCAAGAACTTTGTCTCATCCAAAATCCGCTCATATAATCTTCCAATATCCCTCTCTTCATCCTAGAATCCTTAACTTAGGATGAAAGCTCTTCAAGAAACCCTTTTGGTTAAACCAAGGGGAGTTACCCGATTTAAAGGTAATGCCTTCTCTTATGTTCTTTTCTATTATATTGCTTCTCCAACCCCATAAAATATTTTTATTACTTTATTTTGTAACAAAAATAGTATATTCAATATACAAGGATTTTTTTATGAGAAGTATTTGAGCTACACTTACACACACCTCCATCTAATGGGTGAAGAACATACAGTTTCTGTGGACGACAAACTACTATCTCATGAAACGATGATTGTTCAAATATCTCATACCGCCTCTCATGGTGGCCATTATGATGTAACTGTATTTATATATGATATATATTATGTTTATGTTTTCTTTATTCTTCGGTATTTTTCATTTATGGCATACATTTATGTTTTATTTAATGGATAAACGCGATAATTTCATTTTTGGAAGTGCAGACTACCACCCCATCAAAGTGATTTGAATAGTTAATGCCATATGTGGGACATATAAATGATATAGTTAATAATATTATATATGATATTATACTATAATTATAATTTACCTCTATATAATAATTTTTTCATTCCATTAAATGTGAAATAGAAATGAAAGTAGCGTTCATGCGTACGTTCGGCTTACCGTCTCCATGAACGGTGCATTTCATTTCTTACCTCAAATTGTTATGTAATATTATAATTGATTATATATAATGGTTATCAATATATGATATATATGATATCTACATTATGAATATAATTTTGGAGATAGTAGATATTTTTCCACATGAACAACTTGTAATTATAAGATGTTTATTTTTGACTCAAGTACCAAATATAGAGAAAATGACCATTATTAACTTAAATGATTACATAATGTTCCTAACATGGTAATAAGTGATATAAAAGGAATAATGAACATGAAAAAGGTTCTTAAGATAGTATAAATTAACTCTATTTTATTGTTGAGGATATTAAAGAACGACCAAGTCAAGTTGGACATGAGGTAAGGGACTTCGTCTCAATCTCCTTTCATTGAGGCATAATTTGTTTTAATACAAGACTCCTTTTATATGATATATAAACACCTTTGACTTTTCATTTCATTCAAAGGTAATATTTTTCTATGAATTGTTTTAATAAATGAAAAAAGGAATGTTTCTTTTAACATATGCGATGACAATGACTTTTTCGCCGCTGTGAGTATTACATGATCTTTGGCTTCCTTAACAAACCATAATGTTTTTAAAAAGAAAAATAAATACCCTATACAATATTATGTATTTTGGTATTGAAAATGGTTTTTGATAATGGAATTTTTATGTCAATATATTTAAGTGATATATTGTGATTGAAATATGTAAATGTTTTCTTTCCTTTATATTTGTTGTATGTGTTATGATTTTATAATGGTACTTGGACATTTGAGGGGTGGTTACGTGATAAACCAAATGTCGGGTGGTGCCGTGATAAAAAAGGATGGGTTGTTATGTTATAACCTCCAACACATTGGGTATAATAGTCGGTTGTATGGCTATTCCATTTAGTGAAATGTGTATAAGTTAACCGTATGGTTAGTCCATTTATGTATGATTATGTTCCAAGTTACCTTTATATGTTATGTGTTTTTTATATGGGTTTTACGGTTATCTATTGGTTATAAAAGGGTAAAAAATGATATTTTATTCAGTTAAGAGAATTTACTACTTCATATAGGTGGAAAGTATTACACATGATTACATATTCATGGTTTACATGTTGTTTTGAAAAAAACTAACAGTTTCCTTCTTTGTGTATTCCTTACTGAGGTTTTTATGCTCATCCCATGTTTTTGAAATGTTTTTCACAGGACATAAAGTTGAATAGGTTCAAGAATAGGATAAAGGAAAGTCATGTTGTCTAAAACATGTAACTAGGCATGACACTTTTTTCCAAGAGTTTTTGTTTTATGAGAAAAAATTGAAACTGAGTTGAAGTTTCTACTTTGTAACTTTTGAGATGTAATAGTTGTGGCTTAATTCTCTAAAGCACTAAACCAGAAAAGATCCTCAATGTGAATTATTCATTTCATTCAATATTATGTAATGTTTTAAGGCTGGGTACTTATACGTATATATATAGAAATAGTATAAATAACAAACTTTAACTACTCACGAGAGAGGAGGAATTTGGAAGATAGACTCTAGGTGAATTGAGAACTCACGAGTGGGATTTCAATACATCCGATGACATCTAAATCATAGTTCGGATAAAGGAATGGGGGAGGCTCGAAGTTCACAGTTGTTCCATCACACTCATATACAAACTGATGTGATAAAAACATGTTTCTGAAAATGAGACACGACCCTACACCAACTTATCGAATAAACAGAAATGTACACTACATGTTCATTTAATGTACACGCCATATATTATCCCCAACTGGACCCCACTTTAGGTGGTCTTCCAGGTCACCTACTAACCCTTGTACTCGACCATTATATGGCATGTATGTGGCTTTATGTAGTACCCAAGTACACGACATGTACTTATAAGTACACGACTTGTACATAGATATATTCATATTTTTTCTTATATCCTTAAAAAACAACCTAAATTAAAGTTCCATACATAAAATGAAGATCTAGGTTCTAAAATATAGATGGATAAATGTTGTATGAGGAATAAAGAAGAGGAGGTTCCCTTTTATATGTGAGGGGATGGGAACCCTTGAAATTAATTAAATTCATAAATTAACATAAATTAATTTTAAAGTAAAAATGGCTCAAAAGTGTTATAATTTGATAACAATATGATTGTTATTAAAAATACACTCATATAATAAAATTTGGAAATTTTATTGTGGATTTTTACCCTATCACTTTGTTTTATGCTTCATTAATCATTTGGATAATTATTGTGATATCGATGTTTTACACTCTTTAAGGGTTAATAAATTTAAAATAAAAGGAATAGTGATAAAAAAAATGGAACATATTTAATATTTTAAATAATTACCAATTCACATGTCTAAATGTATATTTTTTATGAATTTAAAATCATTTATTAAAATATTTTTATTATAAAAAATAAATAACGTGTGTGTTTTTTGGAAATTAATGAAATATTATAATAGAATATGTGTCTAGATCATGTAAAATGGTTAAAAATGAAATTTATTCTAATATAAGAAATATATCTTCTTAATATAATCATCCAAATATTTTTATAGGTTTATATATCATTTTCATCCTTATCAATTTCCATTGACTCCTTAGTTAACAAATTTTAACCTTAACCATAGTATTGATTTTTTCAATATTAAGGTGTTATAATTTTAATTTTATGGGAAGAATAATATAATTAATGGAAAATTGTTATGTTTTTTAAAATTTATCATCCCATTTGTCCTGATTAATTGGTTTTGTTATCAATAAATTATATAATAAAATATATTTCATATAAATTACTAATAATTTCATTCTTAGAAATATTCAGATAATTTGACTTTAAAAAATCATGAAATTTTTTTATTCGAATATGAATGTTAAAATATATCTAATATGATACCAAAAGAGGCTCGACTGTGGGTTCAGAGACCCATGACCCCAAAAATTTATTTAAAAAAGTGTCAATTTACAAGATACTTGAGGAACTTATTACATGTGAAATACCACACCTTGATATAATACTAAAAAGCATATCCAATTATTACCTTTTTCTAGGCCGGCCATGACCCTAGATCCTCCCCGATTAGCAGGCTCGAACCCTCTAACCCTTTGCATTACAGATTTAATCTCTAAGGATATAACCTCAATAGTATTCAATTAAATTTCATCATGAGAAGCTTCCCCATGCAACAATGAATGCCCATATTCAATAGAGGTGATGCCATCCTAGTGAGAAATAGTAGTAGGAGACTCCTCATACAGGACTGGAGGAACCTCTCGTACAACCATGGAGTCCTACACATCAATGAAATAATTTGCAGCATTGTGAATGTGATGTTCCATCTCTTTTGGGATCTCCAAACCATCAATAGTAGAAGGTGTCGAGGAGGATCATATTAGGTTATAGCATCCAACATTCATGAGTCCTTAAAGAATAAGAAAATAAAACTCAGGATTGTTAATAGACTCTAACATGGAAAGGAAATTGACAACTGATTTTATAGGTCCTTGCAACGCCTCAGTACTAGATGAAACCAGTGGAGAGACATCTATATTCATCTCCCTCTGTTATATAGCCATTGGAGGAGATCGTATATGATCTTTTACATGAGTAGGTGTAGTTACTTCCTCAAAATTAGCAGGGAGAGATCCTTCCAGAATATCAGCCTGCTTATATGCAGAAGATTGCAACAGACCCTCCTCCCCTAGAACAACTTGCGGACCACCAGACTTCTCAACAGAAGTGGTTCTATCCATAAGTACACCCTCTTGAATCCCCTATTGTACAACAACATCTCCTACAGTAGCATTGTCCATCAGTGAATCCTCTTCCATCTGAGCATCCACATTGGCCACCTAAACCACATCATGAATAATTGGACATGCCCTTGGCTTCTTAGGCATCACCAATTGTAATCCATCATCATCATAGATCTTTATCTTACCACTCCTAAAAGTAGAGGCTAGTGCAGCACAGTCTAACTCTTGATTTACTTTATTTTGGACAACATCCTCATGATCCGATTGATGCCCTTCCTCCTCCTCAGCCACATCAAGCCACGACCTGTTATCAATTCCCCCAGTGATATGAAAGGTATCCTTCATTAATGGTTTATCCCTCACCAGCACAGTAGTAGCATTAGCTTGTTGAAATTTAGTAAGCTTAGACAAGCCATATTGGACAACCTCAACAAATGAGTAAATACAATCATTTTTGGGATCCTTCCTCCCGAAAACATGCGTGTTACCATTCTGGTTACCAAGTTTTTTTTTCACTAATCGGAGGGATAAACCAAAGATTTAAAAAGTAAGCATTTTATATTCCTACGACATCGCGTAAGAGCATGACCAATACATAATCAATACTTATAGAAAGTAGGCAACCACTCATATTGTATAGAAAGTTCTAACTTAATCTCAGACCAAATAAGGAAAATTGTGTCAATAAGCACTTGAACTAAATCAATATCTACCAAAACATGAGAAAAATGAACATACCTATGATGCTATGTTTCCTTATCAACCTTAATCGGACAACCAACAGCAGAGGCGACCTCCCATAAAACCATTGGATGCTAGAAAAACCAATTTAATCCCCTAATTCGAATCCAAGTTTGAGTGGAATATTTCTTAATTGCAAGAGGAATTTCTAAAGGATCCCACTATTGAACCATGATGTAACCAGGTTTCAGTGAAACCGGTCCAAAACACAAGGTAACATTTTGCAGTTCCTTCAATGGGAAAAAAATATGAAACGTACCTCTCTTAATTGAGATCAAACACCATTCAGTTATTCCCCAACTCTAATATAAACGAGGCTACACTTCATAAAATTAGTTTAAACCCTAATTGGGTCATTTTACTTCTATCACCGTAACAAAAATTTACTATGATTACTATTTATATTGAAAAAAATAAAAAGAAACTCAATACAAAATTTGTACCTCCAGATTCAAAATTTAGAATCCTTTTTGATATTCAATATCTATATGTGGAGAAAATTAACTCAATATTCAAACACAAAACATATAGAAAAATAGTTTTTCAGTGAAATTCATTTTTAAGTATAAAAATGTTTTCATTAAAATTTTACTCATAAAAATTATTGAAATAATATTAATTGGGTAATTAATAATATAATAGAATAAAATTTACTTGGAAACCATTTTAATAAATTTGACTTTTAAATTTCTAAAATTTTAAAAATAAATTCCATAAAAATTAGTATTTCTTCCCTATTAATTAAAAAATAAAACATTTTAGAAAAATATGAGAAATTATCTCGATAAATTTCATAAAATTATGATTTATAAATGATATCATTTATATCAACTATAATTTCAAGATAATACATCAAATAATTATATATTTACTCAAAAAAAGGAAATAAAAAATATTTTTTTCAAGAAAATGTACTTTAAAAACATAAATTTTTTATAGGAAATCAATTTATTATTTCCTAAAAATTAATCAATATATTTATTTTCATTAAGATCTTCATATATATTCCATAGTGTGATTAATATTATTCATCCCTTCCAATTTAATGGTTATGTTATAATGTTAATAATAATATTTGATAGTAAACTTAATCACAATGTTACAAGTTTAATATAGAATCAAGGATAGTGTTCTTTTAAAATTTTGTGGTGTTACACAGCCTTGTTAATATAATTTATCCTAAAATTTTTAATTATTACACACTTATTAAAATTTATAGTGGTATTATTATCATATTAATCATATGTTGTATATATTCTAATATGATACATGCCTTACTCTCTTAGGCTATATTAAGTTACTTTTCAATATTCATGAAAAATTAATAATTCAAACAATCACATAATAATGTATTTATAAATCAAATATTCCCAATAACATACCTTTCCCTAAACCATATGGATCTCTGGGACATTAAACCGTAATGAATCCATATATCCCCTAATAAATTAACAAATTATTAAATCCAAAAATGGTATTAATTTATAGGTCATAAAATTATACACTAGCTAATATATAAAAAAATCCCAAAATTGTGATAAAATACACCAAATTTTTTAATGGATCAATTATAAATATAAGGATACCAGTACTATTTATTTATCTTTTAAAAATAAAAAACCCTTTTATTATCTTAACATCAGGAGATTATTTATCCTAATTGGTATTTGTACACTAATTATGTGTTCTCCAATAGTGATCCTAAAAAATAATACCTTGATATAAATTTTTTTAAGTTTATTGATACCATTTAATATATATTTAAAATACATTGATTCATAATTACTGAAAATTTCATTAGATGTTTCACATAATCTACATATCTTTTAGAACATACAAAAATATCATCGATATCAATCACTCATAAAAAAACTATGAGTTTAAAGACAATTTTTTTTATTAATACACCAACCTTAGTAATATATATTTAAAAAAAACACACATTTCCAGCATAACATACATATAAAAATATTCTTAACCATTAAATATGCTCCCAAATTTTGTTATAATACATACTGGTATATAGACATATACCTTTATTTTTTTCCTTTTTATGGCCTTGTTTAAACCAAATACTAAAATGAAAATGTAATTGATAATATAAAAAAGGAATATAAAAACATCTATATAATGATTTCTTACCCTATGACACCATAATTTCTATAATACAATAATTTTGGATTAACCTATAACCCTCTGTTTTATCCTCAGTTATCCACAATTAATTTTCTAATAGGTTCTCTAATGTAATAATTTAACATCATATCCAAATACTTCATTGGTTTCACTAAATAAAATACGTGTTACTCATAGAACATCCACTCATATTATCAAATTAGATGTTTTTTAGACTCTTTATTGTGTACAAGTAAATGATTGTGTTAATAACCAATACACCATTTTTAGTGTTATTACCCTTAAGTGCATATGTGTTATACCATACATCTACTTTTATTATCTATATTGGGAAGTTATTTCCATATAAAACACATAATATCTACTTTTGTAAAATTCTAATATGTTACCATATACCTAGACTTATCTTATAGACTTTTCATAGGGTATTTAATAAATTTCGTTTTTATTAATAAAATAAATAAGCTAATACCCAAAATTAATGTAAAACTCATTTGATACCAACTCAGGTTCCCCATGACCACACTGCCAAATTTTGTGCTAAAAACACTAACTTTAAAAAGTCTACAATGATACCAATTGATATTATCGAAACTGAACTAGTAAAAATTTAACATCATTATTATATCTCTTAATAATCTTACATAAATCCTATAACTTTTTTGTTTAGCGTATTTTAGTAAAATTTATATAGGGATCTTATTTCACAAAACTAATGAATATTTCCCCATAATTAAACTCTACTAGACTCACTTATAGACCTATTATATGTTATATACTTCTTAATGACTTGTGTAATTTGAAACATAATAAATAGGTAAGCTCAAATTCTTAACATGGGTAAATATAAGTGATAAAAAAAAATCAAGATCAAAAGTAAGCATAAGATGAGCATGTGGGTATAATCAAGATACATGGGAAATTTATACCCAACACAGTGTCGATAATAATTCATTGAATATGTAAAAATTTATTAACCAAATAATCATATAAAAAATATTTTATTAATATTATCCATAAGTGAAAAACATTATAATACATTAGACATGTAGAATAAACATTAGTATAAAGATCATTACTTTTATGAGACACACCATTAGTGATTATACACACATGAAACTAGAATGTAGTAATAATTACTTATGTCAAGAGATGTAAAATTTTAATAAATGCATTTTTGGGTGATATATGGCTGAACCCATCATTCAAAACATACTTACAAGTTCCACATGAATTTAAAAATTCAACACATCACAAAAACCGTTGTGAGGAAAAATGGGTTTCATTAATCACATCATAAATAACCCATGGAAAGAAAATGGGTTTAACATCTATTTTAAATAAATCATTATAATAAAATAATTTGAAATTTTATAAAAAATAACAAATGAATATACACTTTGGAAAAAATGTGTATCCTATGATATTCATTAAATTTGTAGGTAAACACCCTTAAATCAAGTAAAAAAAGAAAATGGTATTTACAATGTATAGATAATGGAAATATTATTATGTTAATTATTTCTCTAATAAATTGGTGTATAAAATCTAGTTGAAAACACTTTTATTAGAATCTTGAAATATTGTGTTTTAAAATAGGAAAATCATGAGAAGAAACCTCATATTTTTACCTAAAGGATGATTAGGCAAGATAAAGGATGTGATGAATACTTACTTTAATAGAGGATAATACATATGTCATCTAGAGAAAAAAGGTTTATGATATTATTTTATGAATATATTCAATCATTAATATGATATATTGATGGAAAATCAATCGGAATAATTTTTTTAGGATATTAATAAAAAATGACTTTAGAAAAAAGGAATATCCATTCCCTTTTAAACAAATGTTAAAATAAATATTTGATAAATACAAGGGGAAAATAATTTCTTTTATGAAGCATAAAAAAGTTGAGAAATTTTTTAATGTTGAATAACCAATTTATTGAAAATAAAAAATTACACAAAAATATTAAAAGAGAATATTTTTCCAAAAAATAAACCATATAGTAAATTTTAAATTCATTTTATCTTAAAATATTATCAAATAAATTCAAATAAATTTATCATTAGATAATTAATTTTTTTAACAAATATGGATTTCAAAAAAATGGAGATTCAATGATATGATTCGTTCATTAAATGAAAGTCACTTTTTATATTTTTTAAATACATATCATTAAAATCCAATAATTTTAAAATATTATGAAACATTCACTTTTATTCTAGGTAAATATAAAACAATGATATCCAAGGATAACCAAAGGGGAAGAAAAATATTATTAAAATGGAAGGAAATAAATTACTAATTCCCAAGATTGGATATCGAGTTTGGGAGGTCTCGATTTTAAGACAATGTTGGGAAAAGAAACCTTACGAGTTGAGTCACATTTAAATCAGAACTCATTAAGGTAAAATATCTTAAAATTATAATTGAAAAACGAGGAATGAAAAATAATTAATGATATAATATAAAACAATATGCTGTATATACACCACAGAAAAATAAATTCATACATAATAATATGTATATAACAATAAATAATAATTAAGACCTAAAAAACCCTTTCAAGTAACATAAATCTTTAGGTAAGAATAATTTGATAATGAGGTGATAATGAATAAATTATTATCACAAAAAAATAAATTTTAAATTAAATATAAAATATTCATTAGGTAGAATTAATAATTCTTATAATAATAACATTGAATAAGAAATTTAGTAACTTAATGGAAGAAAATTGAATTATAATAAACCATTACAACTTCTATAACTATTGATTCAAACCCCCATGAGATAAAAAACATGGAATATAATATTAAATATCATAAAATATAAGAGAATAGTGATATAAATTAAAAATGGGGAAGTAAGTGAACCATAAAAAATAAATCATGGTGTATAACATAAACATGTCTTAATGAATTGAAATTAATGATAGAGAATCCTTAACATGGCCCTAATTCACTATGTGTGTGTACCTAAATACATGAATAATATAATTAGTTTTATCATATACATTAATTTTAACCTTATTCAACTAAAATTTATTTTCTAAGGGACATTTATTATCATATTAAATTTAATTAATATTTTTTTTAAGTTTGTTATTTTGAGTGAAAATTGAATCGGTGTCGGATTATATGAGTAATTTTAGCAATTAGGGATGATATATTACCAATAAATTAAATATATAATATAAAAATTCCATAAAATTTAAATTTTTTTTACACTGTATAATAATATTATTATTATTTACGTTCCAATAATCATTCATTGTAGAGGTTTATAGTATAGTCCATATAGGTGGTTAAACAGACCCAAAAAACAAAATGATCTAACTCAATTGGAGAACATAGTTAAACATGTGTATAAAAAATTATAATAAAAATAGAGATATTTTTATTAATTGGGGAGAAATATATTTTAATTTTTTTGGATAAATGATAAAAAAATCAAGACGAACAATGATAAATGATGCATCGTATCTGTGACGTAACACACAGTTAATGTTTTCATTTCCCAATGAATTAGAGTTAATGAATATGGATTATAGTTTTTATCTTTAAAATAATAATTATATGATAAAATTAATATTTATTATTTAATTCCTTCCTTATTTCAATAAAAAAGAGGTGATGGGGAAAAACGAATGATGTCGCTTTTTTTATTTGGTAGTCCACACAAATGATTGATCAATATTTTTTTACAAGTGCATGGAATGAAATAAATAATGATTTTTTGATTAATATAAAAACACTTCAAGGTAATAATGATACTGATTTCATTATATTATTATTTCTATGGTAATTTTGGAAGATAAGAAATATGATGAAAATGAAACGAATTAAGTAATACTCACATTGGGAACATGAACTTTCTCTTGAGAATATCGATGGAAATGAAATTATTAGGATAATTATGGTGATCAATGTATTCAGGTAATGTTATGGAATTTTAGGATCTTAATATTTATTTGGTTTTCAAGGAATCATTAATTTTTATGCGTAACATAGTGAGGGTGGAAGTGATCACCTTTTACAAGTGAATGGACGGTCCCATTTCTGAAGGCCCATTATTTTTCAATAATGTAATGAATTTATTCCTTGGAAAAAGGATACAAAAATAAGAAATAATGGATTTTTTTGTGACATTTTTATGATTATTACTCATCCAATAATTCGTACACATTTTTTAATCATGTAAGAGTTCATTTACTCATATATTTAATCTTTTTCCATTATTTTTTTATTGAGGTAACTTGGTTTTAAGTAAGTCATATTTTTATAAAAATATAAAATAACTCATCTTACCAAATTTGAGTGTGGAGAAACAAAATTTAAAATCATTTCAGTCCAATCATGTTTCTAATAATAAAAAAATAACATTTAAATTAAAATAGGTAGCATATTGAGAAAACTGTTTTTTTGAAAAATGTTGTTTTTACAAATAAGTGTTTATAATTTACATTATTATTTATTTATAATTGAATGATTTATAGTATATTTATATATTATTAAAAATTATATTAAGAATATTTTTTAGAAGAGATTTATTTTTTGATTAGACAAATATTGTAAAATATTAATAAAACAATTCTATGAAAAATACACTTTTACCATTACTGTTATCATTAACTTTAACATTACTAATCATAATTTTATGGAAAGAAAATAATATTTACATTATTATGTAATATTATATTGTTGATATAAAATATAAAATCCATTTTTATAGATTCTATTTTAACATGTACGGAAGGCTAATTTTTAATATATGATAATAAAAATAGTTTTGGAGTAAATATTTACAAATGGTTCTGAAATGTTACACATGGGTTTAATAAATCAATAATATTTTTAAATGATTAAATTTGATTTATAAACTTATATTTTTCTATATAAAATTTTTTTCAAAAACATATAACTCATGATTTCATTATGACAATTTCATAAAAGTAATTGTATTAAAAAATTGATAATTATTACTATTCCTTCAAAATTCAATTATTTTAAAATAATCAAATAAACCACCCTAACCTAATTGTGTTGTGTGAAATTAAAAATTGATGATCATTTTATAAAATTCAAATTCTATGATTTATAAATTTTTATTTTAATTAAGAATTAAATATATATAATGAAAAATTGTATTTATTATAAAGATTTTTTTAAAACATTAACTATTCCTAATCATATTTTGTAAGAATTTTTCATTTACAACCTTTTATTACTTTCTAGAGGTTTTATTATTTTAAATTATTATTAATAATAAATATCTTTTGACTCATTTAATTTAGTGTTTAATGTGAAGAATGATATAAAATTCGGTATTAATTTATAAAAATATATTCCAAAATGTAAGGGTGTAAGAGATTATACGATACACCCTAAAGGTTTTGAAGTATCAAATATAAATTTTAGCACATGAAATTTGTAGTAATACAATTATGTATAAATTAAATATTCTCATAGTTGGAATATCCAAATTAATGATGAAATTTAATAGATTAGTTTCATCAGAAAATAGATAATTCGTGTGTATATAAACCAATTATTTGGTTTGTTTTAGTATTCCTTATATTATATTTGTATGACATACAACTTGTTAGAAATGAAATATTAACACCTTCTTCCATGGAGATATGGTTACATAAATTCATATCGATGAAATATTTCTGTGAATGTTATAGCATATTGGGTATGAGGATATATCAATACTGATCTAAATGGATACATCTTCTTAGTTATGAAACATATATTTTTAATGATCTAAAATTATTTATCATAGAGAAATTTAAGAGGGATTATATACCAGTGTTATATTTCATGAATCATCAGAAGATTTAGGATCTTTCTTAAGAGTTATATGGGATGGATATAATTTCATATGAATCCATCATATGATCTATTATGTATTATATTTGGTGTACTATATCTGATATTTCCTATCACCATAGATTTATTTCAAAATTCCAATATAATCCCAATGAGAATAAGTGGATTATTATAGTGAATTTCATTAATTAATTGAGAAGGACTAAGTATATTTTCTTTATATTTAGATCATTCGTTTGACTTTATATAAATGGTCACACGTATTATAGTTATCAAATCCATATTGATTATAATAAATATCAATCTAGTTTTGTCTTTTTCCTTAATGGTTGACAAATTAATTAGAATAATTCCAAAAAAACACAAATGTAGACTCAACAATAGAGGCAGAGTGCAACACTATGTCAGATGTTGTGAATGAAGTTTGTTTGAATCTATATTTTTATCTCGGAACTAGGCGTGGTTCCAAGTATTAACATAGAAATCTACCTTTATTGTGAAAGTAATATAGCTATTTCATAGGCTATGTAACAGTGGTATCACCAAATAACCAAACACATCCTTCCTAAACACCTTATGAAATAATAAATCATTCAAATGGGTGTTCTAAATATCACATGTGTGAAAGAATATAAAAATATAGAAAATACATTGATAAAATTTTATCATAGAAAAACCATGATGGTCTTGTAGAGTCTCTTATTATAAACAACATAATAGGATAGTATAATGGTTTCATAATGTATCAATTTTTCTATAATAAATTCGTTATTAATTTTC
The DNA here is from genome assembly GCA_963277665.1 of Viscum album. Taxonomy (NCBI): domain Eukaryota; kingdom Viridiplantae; phylum Streptophyta; class Magnoliopsida; order Santalales; family Viscaceae; genus Viscum; species Viscum album. Next base: position 691,754,429 of record OY728138.1, on the reverse strand, counting down.
TATTCCGTGATTTATATAATAATTTACTTACAAAAAAAATCATGAAAATATTCTCTGAAAAGTTGACTTGGAGTTATACCTAGTCAATTACCACCATGAAGTATTATGGTTTGTGATAATATGTTAAGATTAGCATGAATAGAATCTCATACTCATTATAGTGGTTTTTATATGAGATATAATTAATTGATTCATTAGGTTATATGTAGATATATATTTCTTGTATTTACCCACCATGCATATCCCATGTAATTTCCTATAGTCATCTATATACATTGAGGTGTATTATTATTATTATAAATCCTTCATAACTGATGTTGTAGGGTTTAAAGGAATGTGAATCTTCATACATTTAAACCTTTCGTATGCAATTAAAATATAATGTAGCTAATTAGTGAGTGGTTGGGTTTGTTGTGGGTAATTTTATCAACTAGAGATTAAATAAGTATAAATATGATTTATATGCTATAAATTTTGGTAGAAATATTTTAATAGTGATTTTATTATTTATAAAGATCACATCACATCCCATAACATCTTGAGGATCAATAATTATTGACAAGATTCTTACCTTTGTTTACATATATAATTTAAATAGTTAATATTTTTAATCAATGAAACTAAGGCCTCTAGGGGCGTATAATTAGGAATTTTGATATGGATTATGATTTGGATAATTTATTTTATAAAAAATAAAGAGAGTTTGATGGAAATTTATCATAAAAAAGTTATGGATAGTTTTAAAAAGTGTTCTAAATTTTGGAATAAAGTCCTTTTGGATTTTATAGAATGTGGGAGACTATTGGATCTGTACTAAAAAATAGATGATACATATTTATCAAAGACACATTGGTTCTAGTGTACCTTTAAGATCATGTCCAATATTATGTTTCTAGGTTAATAGTCTAGTTTCATGTGATGTGGCATGAAACTGTGGTTTAACAATATAATATAGGTTATGGGAAGGCATCTAACACTTCCCTACCATGATGGTTCCTCATATTTTTAATACATTGTGAATAAATTAAAAATATATTTTATATCCATTCGATGGGTTCAATAGTTAAACAATGGGGAGTAACACATGAGATGACACCTCATATGTTGTATATGGTCGACATGTTTCATTAAATAGGGAGTGTTAGGAATGGCCTACAAAATTGAATGAGTTCCCACATTGTTGGTAATGGAAATCATAATTTCTTTTATTTAATTATAAAAATAATATTTTTTCCAACGTGATTTCCATCATTTATATTAAAGGAACCAAACCCCACTGGTAGTATGTGAATCTTCATGATATGACATTGGATCATTTATTTTGTGTAATCCCTTAAAGGTATTATGATTTAATTTAGTACTTTATTTATCACTATAAAGATTACTCAATTGATATGATGTTATCTGGAAATATGATAACGGTACACTGCTCTTATTATTTCATTCACGTTTATTCTTTTAGTTATAGATCATTCATATATGGGTTTCTTTACACTTACAAAAATCATTAGATGATCCCTTAGACCCATCATCATGCTTCATGGGTATTCTCGGATACACAACTAGGTTTTGTTTATATAACTCTCAAAGAAAGACCTATCACATCACCGATAGGACAAACAACTTATCTAGAAAAAATACTCAGTATCGATCATCCTCCAACTATCCCGTGAGGGGATCATAAAAAACAATACTATTAAAACAAACCTCTAACTTGAGATCACAAAAAATGTAGACCCTAAATCTATTTCAACAAGGATGACATCACGGTCATATACTACAATAAACCTCAACCACAAAACACCTCTATATTAAGATGTATTATGACAATATTCTCCATTACTCTCTATGCGTCTCTAGAATCCTAAAAATCATATCACTATGACTTCATACTTCGCATTTCCATATTCATATTCAATTTTCATGTGGTGTAACTGATATGAAATTATATGTCCAGTAATAAAATTATCTACTACTATTAATGAATAATTAGTTCCCATTGATAGAATAATTATCAAAAAAAATTGTGATATTTGAAGACCATTAGTCATTCACTAATGAGTTAATGTCACAAAATTATCAAAGAAAACAACACATTCACCAACTCGAGATCATGGGTGTCATTGTTTTTTTCAGGGGTAAATAACTTCCTAGAACAATACAACATCACTACCCTATACTACATAAAACACACCACAACCCAATATGAGAAATGTGATAGAAAACCTAGAAAATGAATCTATCATCAAGAAATAATGGATCATAACACTAATCAACTTTCCGTTAAGAGATGTGAATGTCCCTTAACACTTAATAACTCACATGATTTCTTGGTCCATCCTATTTAATGATATAAATGGATTTGAAATATAATAGAAATTATAAAAAAAACATTGGTATTATATTATATTTTAAAGGAAACTTTCAAATTTTAAAAAATTATTAGGTTCTACCCATGAAAAAATTACATTAATCATCAACGGATGAAATGGCACTACCTGATTAGATAACATGTGGCTGATAAAATGAACCTCCCACGTTGATATTTAACTCTTGGATAAATTCTCCTAGAGTTGAAAGATCTAAGAGAAATAAATAATAGTTCTTGAATTCTTAACATTACCCTCATCTAGCTTCAAGTAGAAGATAATGTCAATGATAAATTGTACCACAAACTGATATAGGAACTCATTAAATATAGAATCAAGGAATCCCCAAAAAATAGATTTATAATTTCTGACCCTTACAATCATAACTAGGAAATAAAAGTTACCATAATGATATATGAAAGAAATATTAGGGATATCCTCTTTATTCACCCTCGTCTGATGATACTCAAACCATAGATTTATCTTCAAAAACTATATAGTTCCCTTTATCTAGTCATAAAAAATCAATCTTAAGAAGAAGGTAATGGTTCTTGAATATCACCAAGTCTAACCACTATGATTATATTGAATACCATATACTACCATCCATGTTCTTAGTGAACGACTCAAGATCACCCTCTGATGAGATTATAGGAGAGATCATTATTCATAATTCTCATTCTGATAAGGACCCATCGATATTAGTTAGATCATTGGGTGAAACTCTATCTTAAATTTGATACCATGTTCAAGGGGAAGTGTAACTACCTCTTCAATGAAGAAACTATGGAATCCCACAACAAAAATAGGAAATAATTGTTTTTTATCCTCCACTAATCATAACATTGACTCATCCAGAGGAGTTGAAAATGGCTTCAAACACTTACAACCAGTTTTATGGCCCCACTCATTAAAGAACATCATCCACCGACCATCCATAATAATAAATGAAATTATCCACTAAATTTAATTGATGTCCACATAAACAGACTAAAAAAATACATGCTAAGGATGACATTATATATTTTTATATACAATTAGATGAAATGATCCAATGACTGATTCCACCACCATCACCAAATCACAACCTTGGAATTGATAAAAAACATATATTGACCTCCAAATGAAATACTCAACACCATGGGATATAGAATCCTATCAACCTTAAGCCCCACTGTTTGATATAAGATGAATGAAATAATAGAATACAAATATACAGAATCAAAAAAAGCTTATACCAAGGTAGAATATAAATATATAGAACCTTGAATGATATTTTGCCTTTATGGAGTAAGAAACTCTATAGTATACCACTGATCATGTACAAATCAACTACCTTTATAGAATTTTTGACAACACCCCAATAATTGTTCTTATTCCCACGTCCCTAAACAGTGGTGGAATAATAGGGCTCTATTCTACCTACTCTGCACTCTCTCATCTAGATGAAATCAGGCTAGCCCTTCATTTGATATAGTATTGGTGGAAACTACTACTAAGGCTAAACTAGATGTTTGACGTCTAAATTTGGATAACCACTAAGAATTTTTAAGAACTACAACTAATGATATATGGGGACACTGTAACTAAAAAAACCATAATGGAGGTCCTGGTAGATGTAATGAAACCAATAGATCTATAAAATCATGAATAAGAATATTAATACTAGCTAACCATAGATCAAAACCTAATCTTTTCCAGCATCATATTTTCTTTATCTATATCTATACATCTCAGGGTGTTTGGATGACTCCCCTCTCAGGATAATCCATACACTGCATATCTCATCTGAATAATTTCTACCTTATAGAATATATATATATATATATATGAAACATAAATGGGCAGATTACTTTTGAATAGTTGGATATAGCCTCCTCATATATGAAAAGATAAAGGGAATAACATAAAGGATCTTTAAATAAAATCATAATATTTGGTATTCTCATGGTCCAACTATTTTCAAAAATAAACTATTTCCATTTTAAACCATCATTGTAGAAGAATGAAATAATAAATAGATCTAACTCTAATAAAATTTTATGAATTTGCTGAATCCTCATGCTCTCTGTAAAACTGAAACTACCACAGATGGGTAAAACCTTTAAACTAAATAATATCTTAGAGGATTTCATAATCATTCCTTGAAAAGATAAGACTAAACAAAACATATTACTCCTCCAACCAGTGCTCTGCCAACTAATCAGAGACACACACCTCGTAATTTTATGTTATTTTTTCATTGAAGCTCACATGGTGAATTTTTCAAAGACAGATCTTCATCCATCGAGATAACCATCATATGGTCTACCATATCACTACACAACACCTTACTAATCTAAACCACACATGTATGATAACCACCAACCATCACTAAAAGTGAAACATGTGAAATTCCCATGCTGATGAACATGAAATTTATTTAAGATCATTTATTTGGATTCATTCCTAGGTTCATTGAATCATGCTAATTCATATACAACTCTAATAAATCTGGATGAATTGACCTCTCTAAGAAATATACCATTCAATAAATATCATTTTACAAATTCTATTTTGAAATATTAGGGACCTTGTATCAAATCCCAAGGAGTTATAAGTGACCTTGGTAAATCACATACTATGATCAAAAAATAATAGCCACCCTCTAAACCAATTAAAAAATAACTAGTTCCAAACATCATCATCTATCAATACTCTATGTAATTTCTTTGATAAAATTTTTTCATGGACCTACCCCAATGGGAACCCCTCCATGGTTGGAAATATATCTTAGTTTGGCCCTAGAATGCCACCAATAATGGGACATAGGTTAATGACTATAATTAATGTCATAAAATAAAAATGGGAGGCATTTCCCTCATAAACAATGTAAAATGAGAAATTACTTATTGAATCTATATAATATAAATTTTAAATTAATATTTAATAAATATAAATTTTATAAATATTAATGGCCTCAAAATAAAAAATAATATGTTTACAATAGAAACTTCCATATAAACTCAAATTCAAGAGTTTTAAATGTATAATACGGGGACCAAATCACATTAAGAAACTCAAAAAATATATTTACATATATAATTTAGTGCACAAAAGTATATTTAGTATGATCCTTCTGAAAATATCAATGGAAAATGTATTAAAAGAATACTATTGACTTATTAAATAAACAATATATCCAACCAACACCTATATTGAGACATCTACAACTAAGAATTCTCATTGATTACTCACCTACTATTTCATCCAAGTAGAGTAACACAGTATCAATAAATATATGTCTTGAAGGTACCTTTTATCCACATCCCCAATGATTTTATTTCTCTCATGCCCAAATGAAATATATGAGTCTTTGAAATACCTTATATATACAATAATTCAAATTACAAAAAACAACATCAGAACCACAACAAAAAATCTAATTCTATATATCATATCCTAAAATAAAAACAATACATCACATCCCTATCATAATATAGTATTACGAACATGAAGGAAATCAAAATCATAACCCTTATATTGTGGATGATCCTCACTATGTATTGACATCAAAATTATAATGTAAACTGCTGAAATTATATGATATTAATATTATATTATGTATATTATGTGAAACACAACACTTAGTTTAAACAACCCACAAAATATATCGCTTTAAATTTAATCTCTTCGATTTCTTGCAGAACACGCAACCCTGTGTATAAATGCACTGTAATATAGTATGATGTTATAACCTAGCCTTAAAATTTTATGGTATGAGGAGTACTAACTAAATTATGAAAATTAGGGTTTTATATTTATTATAAATAAAATTATAATCATTTAAAATAAAAAGAATTGTTTTTTGAGAAATTGTATTATTTTAAATGACAGTTCAGTCACGTTATGCACACAAACATTAAAATTAATTTTTACCAATTTTTTAAAATTTATTTGTTAAAATGAAATTAATTTTTCAAATAAAAATAAATAAATTTTTTTAGGGTTAATTTTTATGATTATTATGAATAGTGAAATGTAGTGAATTTTTATTGAAAACACTATTTTTGTTTAAATTATCCATAAAGTTAATTTAGATTTTGAAATTTTATTAATTTAACATTACTTAAATTATATGAATTAACAAAAAATTATATTATTTCAATTATTTTCAGATTTTTTTTATATAAAAACTTCATAAACTTCTAAATTATTTCTTTTTGAAAACCCTACATTCTCATCATGTCAGGAAGATTAGTTTTAAGTTATGTTTTTCAACTTATGTGAATGATATTTTGAAAAATGGATTACATTTTGGAAATTATATTAATTTATATTATCTTATATGTCCAAATTATGTTTTTACAAAAATTAATTGTGAAAGCAGTGAATTTTTTTTATAGAAGTTTATGTTAAAAATAGACTTACTGGGCGTTCAACTAAAATTATAAGAGTTAAAATGACTTCAAAATATATATATAATATATTTAATATCCATATTTAGACCCTTTAATTTTTAATTATGAATAATAATCCGTCATTTATGCTTGTGTCATGTGAAAAATGGGCATACACCATTTTCTTTTAAAAAAAATCAGTTTTTCCACTCACCTCACTTATAAGAGGTCACCCCTCTCCACTATTCCTCACGCCATCACACCATTTTCTCCATAAAATACCTAAAATCATTACTTCCAAACATCTTTACTATTATCCAAAATTCCTTATTTTTTTTATAAATTCAACAAAAGAATACTTTTTTTTAAAACCTAAGGAGGCTACCCGAAGAGGAGGTAATGTTCTTCAATGAGTGTTTTTAATTTATTTTATTTGTTTTCCTACTTTAACTATTATTAAATCATGATGATATAATAAAATCAGAATCTTAATTACAATGAAAATTTGTTATATTATATTCATGACCTATAATTAAAATTAGTTGCATCAAATGGGTTATGAAATCCTCATTTTTGTGTACAATAGACTTCCACCTCTGGAATTGACGTCATTATTTTTTATATTACAACCTATCATGGTTGGGTATGATAATGTGTATAAACTATATATACTATATTAATAATATAAAACTAGTTTTGGGTTCATTATATCATATGTAACATTTTTTACATTCCATTAAATAGGAAATATGATAACGCCGCTCGTGTGTGCAAAAGACTACCACCTCACGAAGTGATGTGATTCATTTTATACTAGACCTTTAAATAGATAAAAATAATAATAATGTTAATAAATATATGTTATTTACATGAAATAGTTATTATATTAAGGAAATATTTATCATTATTAAATTATAATATATCATTTTCATTCTTTCACTAAAAATGATAACATCGTTCTTGTACATGTGGACTACTACATTCATAAAGTGTAGTGACTCTATTTTAATAACCACAAAAAATTAATGATATTTATATGTATATTTGATGAAATAATATGTTATATATGATACTATTATCATTATTTAATGATAAAATATTACATACCTCCTTTCCATAATGATCAGTAAAGAATGGAAATGTTACGCATGGGTACGTATATCCTACAATCTCTATGATTGTAATGTACTTCATCTCTGAATATAATAATTCATGATTGGTATTAAAAATAAAATTTATATAAAAATATGAAAATTATTTCCTGATTATTGTTCTAGATATTATGGAAATATATAATATTCAAAATAAGTATATATTTCATGAAAAACATTAATGAGAAAACAAGACAATTAAAACCCAAAATAATGAATGTAAAGAAATATTATTTAAAAAATGGAGATAATATAATATAAAAAGATAATATATTATATTATAAATATTTATACCATTATATTATAATTTAATAACAAGTTTATAATAAGTATACAAATTTTTAAATAATATTCAACCAAAACGAAGTGTGAGGTAAGGGACTTCAACTAAATTACCCTTCCTTGAGGCATATTGCAATGTTTTGCACCTAATTTATTTATATAGTACTTTGACATGTAATATCATGATTAATTAATACTTCATCATATTTTATGTTTTAATTTTATTTATTTTATCCATGTTTATTTCACTTGAAATTTACTATGTGGTGAATGTTAATGTATAATCACAGTTTCTTCTATGATTATTAATTTTCTCTTCAAACAATCACTTCTGTGTGATAATATCTCATTGACTATTACATTTCTATTAAAAACCATATTCTTTTATGATAGAGATGATTACTTTTTAAACTATATAAAATTGTTACATATGATATACATTTCGAATATAATTTTATTAACTAGGAAAATATGAATACATTTATATTCTTTACTCAATACAGAAATTTATTCATTAGAAAAATATTTCATGAATTAAATTATTTATTCTCTATATGAGAAATTTATTGGTCATGAAAATATAAGTGAGGTATAGTTATATATATCTCTATGATGCATTGACAGGTCTCATGAGACAATTCAGTTGGAAAATTATATGAGTTTATATATATTAGTTTCAAATCAGTTGGGAAGACTAGATGAATTTTTACCCAGTAGTTTTAAAGATCTTATTGAATAGGCTTGATGTTTGAGGTATCATGTTTCTGAGATATTACATCAAATAATTAAATTGTATTCCTTTATTAAGGATTTAGTTATTATAATTGATGATATTTTCACAATTATATTATACATCGATGCATTTTATTATCAATTATTTGGTAGATGAAATGTGTTTTTAATTATTTACCTTTAAATAATTATTATGTCTTATATAGTTATGATAGTCATGTTATTGATTAATTATCATGTGTTCCAAATTATTTTCCATTTTTATTGATTGTTATCCATGATATTTTTTCATTGATATTATTTATGGATTCACATCCTTCTTACATTATTGATTAAATGGAATTCATGTTCAATTATTTACCTTACCACGTTAATTATTATTATTAATTCATGATTGATTACTTTGTTTTTAACCCTTACTAATAATTTGGGTACACCCTACTTCTTTTTTCATTCCCAAGATTCTATAAAGTGTATAATTATTGATGTGCAAGGATATTATAGAGGTAATGATATTATTTTTAAAAAATATGTTTTAATTTATGTTTTAAAATGTAATGTATGATTTAATTATATATATAGTTTATCCAGACTAATAAAATAGTCAGTCTGTCGAGATATGATTCCTTGTATATTAAGTCAATGTAAAAAAGAACCCTTCAACATTGGGATTTTAGGGTCAGGGTCACTACAGTTGGTATCTGAGGAGTTTTAGTAGAAACCATGAGAACTAGGTTTATTTAAAACCAATATTAGGGATCATAAAACTAGGATAGACTTTGGGGATGAGTATAGGGAAATATCATGATGTTTTGGTAAAGTTGATATTATGTTCTTTTTCTAAAAATACACCCAATTTGGATAATATAAGTGGACATGGTTCTGAAATAGACATTCCTAGGGAAAATAAATTCAAAATGGGTGCATTTTTTTAAACAATAATCACCTATTACAAGATAATGGGATTTATTGCGCACAATGTTTAACACACCAAGTTGATATTCTATGGATAATTCACATTTTCTATACAAACCATTATAAAATATTTGAATAGATGATGATAAAGAATAACCTAGTTTAAACCTAAGGTGTCATAGATTGAAAAAAGGTATCATAAAAGGCTGTTAAAATTCTTTATATGTGAAAAATTAGGGCTTAATGTAACGAGTAACCAAGGGAAAAAGAAGAGTGAAATGAGAGTAAATAAACTTCATCATAAGGATCCATTTATTGTTCTTTGCCTTAAATGTGGGGTACATGGGAATTATCTAATTCAATTCCCTATTATAATGGATAAGCATTAAAATAAGGAATAAATTATGTGGAAACAAAAGTGATGAAATATTTACTTATTAGGGTTCAAGAATTAATTTTTTAAATTATTTTACCTATGATAATTTGATCGTAAGAATAATCAAACAATTAAGTAATGTGTAACATTTTAGCAGCATAAATGTTTTCATTGGCTTAACAATTTTGGACACTATCATGGTTTTAATATTTTTCAGAAGTTAAAAGTCATAAACACCATATTTTTATTATTTATGTGATGGAATTTGACCAAGATTAAGGATATTTTTGGGAATCATTTATCAGAACACATCCCAATGGTCTAGTATATATTTTAGTAAAAAATTTATATAAGGATGAATGTCATTTTATTTATAAGGATTTTTTTAATGGTATTATAAACCGTTATGGAAAATCTTATCTTTGATATTTTGGTAATAACGATTTATTAAACTATGAAGAATGTTTTAAGAATGGTTTTAATGTGGTTTTTTGAAAAGAAACACTCACATATTGGGCAACAACCCATTGCATCTGGGAAGGCTATGTGCCATAAACCAACAAACAAAGGATTATATGTTTTTAACAACTATAACTACCCTATGTGATGTCCTAGTAAATATGTGATTTTTAGTTAAATATTTAATGGATATAAGTTTATATAGAGGTTTAAATATTAATATATTATATAAGATAACATGAAATAAATATATTATTTTTTTCAAAATAGTAAGAGGCATGTTAAAATACTTTTCACTCTTTTATGGTTATTAAAAATCTATCGAAAGTCAATTTTATAGATTCAAGATTAAAAAATTAATTTTCATATTTTCATTTTGTTGAGTAAGTGATTAATTTATCACTTAATAAAGCATAACCAAAGGATGAAATTGGGATCATTAAATAAAAACATATAAAGTAAGTGTATTTAATTATTTTCACAGATTGTATAAGAATTCCAAATTTTTTGGGAACAAATTTTAAAATAAAAAAGTTATCTAATTACCATCATATATGAAGAATCAAAAGGTCTTTTAATTCATCACAGATTTATGGTTGTGAGTACTTTTACCTTTTATTGTTCATTCACATTCTTTTGATCAACGACCTCTATCATGATCTATACTTATTTAAACATTTTATTCAATATCTATATATTACATTCCACCAATGTTCACATACTTATAAACCTACTTATGTGTTATTCCATTTTATTTTTTTAATTACATCTATATCTTATTAAGATGATATTTTATTAACCATTTGTACAATATATGTTTTTCTACAATGGTACTTCTAAATTTCAATCCCTTGAATACTGGGATCATGTTTAAATTTAGAGGACAATATTTTATTATGTTGGGGAGAATTTTACTCTAAGAAATTATAAAATAAAAACATTTTATTCGATATCATATGGGTCATGGATCACTTCTTAAATATCCCCTGTGATATATTTCATTAAATTTAATATTTTGGATAGCTTACAAAATGTGAAACCCTGCTTCAAAATGAACATTAATATTGTATAAAATTATAATCATTTTATTAAAATGGATGGTATGAATATGAAAAAATAAACCGTAAAAATTATTTTTATCTATTAACTATAAATAAAAAATGAGTCATTTAAAATAAAAAAAAATTATTTTTTGAAAAACTATTTTTCTAAAATCCTATTAAGTCGAGTTTTATCCATATAATTTAGAATTATTTTTTACATTTTTTGAATATTTATTTTATAATTTGAACCTAATTTCTTAAATCTAAATATAAATTATATCATAGGATTAATTTTTCATATTTTTCATAAATGATACAATTTTTAATGAATAATGAAAATTCAAAATTTTAAATAAAAATTAACAATTCGTTTAAATTATTTGTAACGTTAAATTGTATTTTATTTGGTTTTATAATAAAATTATTTTAAATTACATATCAATTAATCTAATTAAGTTCATTATAATAATTTTAATTTTTAACTTTGAAATAAAAACTTTGTAATCTTTAAACATTTTCTCTTTGAAAAACCGATTTATAATCACGTTTATGAAATCATTTTTAAATTAAATTTTTACACCTATATGAAATAAAATATGTGAAATAGATTCCCTATTTAAAATTATAATAATTTATATTATCTAAAAATTTCAACAAATATTTATACCAAAATAAATAGAGAAAATAGTAAAAAGTATTTACTGTGCTTAAGGTAAAAATGGATTTATTAGGGGTTAAAGTAAAACGATAAGGGTTAAAATTACTTAAAAAATTTTCTACAATATATTTTATGGAAATATTTACAACATATAATGTTTAATTATCTATAATAATCTGAGTTTACCCTTTTGGATTGTGGAAACTTTTGGTACTCCTTTTTCTTATAAAAAATAACAAGTGTGCCACTCACCTTAATTATAAAATTCCACAACTCCTAGATCTTATCTATAGATTCACACTATTTTATATCACACCATACCTAAAAAATAAATTAAAAACTTCTAAATAGTCATCATATAATCATTTTTTGGTAATAAATCCCACATTGGACAGATTTTGGTGCAATCCTAAGGAGGTTAGCTAAAGAAGAGGTAACATTCTTCAATAATCATTTTTATTTTTTTTCTTATGTGGGCTCAATAGATTATAATTCTAAAATGAAAATATAATATCTTATATGTATTGTATATTATAATATTTTTTTTATATTAATTTAATGACCTAAAGCTACCCCCACGTCCATTAAATTGGTTATGACATAATCATTTGTGTGTAGGGAGGACTATTGTCTCACAAACCAATGCCATTCCATTTTCTATTACCATATATCAAGGATGTGTATGATGATTTATATAATATATATATATATATATATATGATATTTATAACATAAATATACATCTAGATACATTATATCAATAATATTTTTCATTGTTTCCATTATATATAAAATACAATGGCGTCGCTCATGTGTACATCGGACTATTGCCTCGCGATGCAATGTGAGTCATTTTTCACAAATGCTTTACATATAAGGTAATAATGATATATATAATTAATATATGTGATATACATGAAATAATTATGGTATTAATTTTACATTTTTATTTCTAAAAATATTATATATGATTTTATTTATTACACTACAAAATTATAACATCACTCGTGTACGAATGGACTACCTCCTTCACGAAGCAACGTCACCATATTTTATTCACCAAACCACATGGATGAAATATATAAGTATATTTAAAGAATAAAAATGATATATATGAAATTATTATAATTATTAAAATATTAAATAACACTTCCCTCACTTCCAAAATGATCATTGAAAAATGTAAACGTTACTCATGCATACGTTTGACCTACCATCTCTATGATTGTAACATTATTCATTTATAAAAAATCATTCATTGCTTGTATTATATGTATAATTGATCTATAAATTTTATAATTATATCATGATTATTATTATAAAAATTATGTAACTATATAATATGAAAAATAAATGGATATTTCAAAACAAAATTTGAATGAGAAAACAAGACAATTAACTCCAGAATCAATGAAAATAAAGATAGATTATTATATAAAGGGTGGTAATATAGAATAAATTTATTATATATGATGATATAGATACTAATAAGGTTCTATTGTCAGTTAATATTGAGTTTAATTCCACAATAAATGATGTTTAATAATGATCAACAAAAAGAAAGTGTGAGGTAAGGGACTTCATCTCAATTTCTATTCATTGAGGCCTATTATAATTTTATGATCCTAATTTATTTAAAATAATGTATATATTATATCATTGACATATAAAATCATGATTAATTAATAATTCACAGTATTTTGTATTGAAAGTTTATTTTTTTCAACCAAGGGGATTCGACTTGAAAATTATGAAGTGGTAAAATTACTGTACAATCTCACATTCTTTTGTAATTGTTAATTTTCTCCTGAAACAATCACATAATTGTGATAATTTTTATTGTACATTAAATTTAACTAAAATTAACTTATTATCTCATGATGGATTTGATTATTTCCTAAAATTTATTTTATTTTTTCCTACATTGTAAACATTGAATGTTATTTGATTAACTAAGGAAATAATGATAAATCTGTATCATTTACTCAATATAGGTATTTTTTTGATATGAATCATTTTTCAAGAATTAAATATATTATTTCATATATTAATAATTCTTTTTAAATTAAAAAACTTACAGGGTGAGGATATAGATAGTCCCCCGATGCATCGAAAATATCAATAGATAAATTAGTAGGCCAAATAAGATGAATTTGTACCTTTTAGTTTTAAATTGGTTGGACAACCAGGTGAGTATATACCCATTAGATTCAAAACATATTATGAACGTTCTTAGAGGTTGAGGTTTCTTATTAGAGATACAAGAAGTCTAATAATTATGTATTTCCATTACTGTGAATTTAATTTTTACTATCAATTATATTTTGACAATGATTTTTTATTTAGATACATTTCATTCTCGGTTATTGATTAGATGAAATGTGTTTTCAATTATTTACCTCACCATATTTATTATTCATTATAACGTTATGATAGTCATGTGATTGATTAAATTTAATGTGATTTTAGTTATTTACCATGTCATATTTATTATTATCCCTGATATTTTTCATTGATATTATCTATGAATGCACTTCATCCTCAATTTATTAATTACATGGAATGTTTGTTTAGTTATTTAACATTCAATATTGATTATTATTATTGATTCGAGATTTATACTATTTTACTTAACCCTTAATAATCATTTGATCTCACATTTATTTTCTTTCTTTCTCAGGATTCCATGAAACGTACCATGATCTATATCAATGGATATTCTAGAGGGAATGATGTTATTCTTGATTTTTTTTTGTAATTAGTGATATCAAATGTAATTTATGAATCAAGTATGTATCTAGTTTACCATGACTAAAAAATTATTTATTCCATCTAGATCTGATTCCTTGTATCATATTCCAATGTAACAAATTCGACACAGTCTATTGGTTGTTTGGGTTAGGGTCTCTACACACAAACTAAATAAACCGAGGTATATATACTCTTACTTATAGGAATTACAACCCTTACATATATACATAAATTGTGTCACCATAGAATGTACTAAATCTAAAGGGGTAGTAAGAAAGATAGAGTATTTGACTATACATGTCTATTTAAATCTAGATATTGGGGAAAACATTTGGAACACATTTCCTCATATAGGTGTAGTTAAGGTTACCCGACACATATGTTGATGAATAGTAAAATAAAATAAAATAAAATAATCATAGTAGTAACAAGCATTCCTATTATAGGATTTAATAATCAATTCAATACTAAAAAATCCCATTTGGTCCATCTCACCATCCTCATCATCAACTAACAACTAATTACATAACTATAACACAACAAGCACAATTTATCCCTAAATAATATCCATTACAATATTATCAACATCACTTTTCAATTATAATTGTTATATTCCAAAAATATCATTACAATCCAACAAACACTAATTTATCTATATTTAACATAAAACCATTTCATAAGAAAAATCCACTCTAGAAAATTTAGTACTTATTATTCAAATTATTTCTAGAACTTACCTATCATTAAACACTATTATTCAAACCATTTTCATTTAAATTTTATAAAACCCATAATTTATCAATTTTGACCATCCCCATTATCATTTTCATTAGTTTAATCCCAATACCATGTTATCAGGATAAAATTAAACAATCCTAAAAAAACCAATCTATCACCACATAAATTTCTCCATAACATAAGACAATATGATCCTTGATAGTCTCAAAACTACTATATATCCAAAAAATTGGCCCTGTCTATACTACAATGACAAAATAAAAACTCATCCACCACTACCACATAAAACATCACATTTTCATTACAACCAACCAAAATAACCAAAAAATTATCTCCAATTACATAAATTAAGACCATATATAGTATATAATAATGGAAAAAACAATTGTAAATAAATGAAAACATAATAGAAAATATAGAAAAATTTATAAAAAATACTTTAAGAAACAAAAATTTAAAAATTCATTCATATTAAATTATATTTTCATGATAATATATCAACATTTTAATTATAGATATCCATACAAAAATTTCATTACAATCGTCTTATTTTATGATATATATTCAATATCACCCATATAGATCTTACTACTTAGTAATCTTAATAGGAATACCTACTAAAAACATTCTTAATATACTAGGGAAAAGGAACATAATAAAAGGGTGAGCATAGATTCCCATTAAGGGTAAATAAGGGAGATATCTAGCAAAACATAAACATTAGGATATCAAAACGTGAACATAATTTAGAAAATAATTACATGTATGACATATATCATAATCCTGACTCATGGAATAAATATGGGTAGTTCATAAGAAATAAATCATAATCGAACATGAGCCATGAGAAAATAACATTGTTATTAAAAATGGGATTTGGTAAAATACATAATAATAGAATATAATTTCTTTAATATTCAAGGTTCTTTTCAAAAACTATCATGGTTGAAAAAGTCCCTTACTCAACAGAGTTTAATCACCATTCCAATTTTTTTATCTCAGGAGATAAGTATCATTAGCTAATTCATTAGATGGATATATAGGTCCAATACAACACTTAATTAAATCCATAAATTTATGTACCACATGAATCATTCCTCAAATCATAACCCATGAAATGAAATGGGTTTTACAAACATATCATCATAACATAACCCATGGAAATTAAATAGGAATCATAAATATCATTTCATCATAAACATAGACCAACCGTATAATTAATAAGGAAAGTATACTCAAATTATAACACAATTAAAGAATAAGGAATATGAAATAATTTTATATTCTGTAGAAAATGGTTTTGAAAGATCAATTGAAATAATTATTCAAGAAAATATACTTTTTATTTTGGAAATCATTATTATTTTTAAAAATAATCACAATTATATGAGAAAATATTTTATTTGAAACGAACTATGTAAACTGGTAAAGTATTCCCAGAGGAATTAAGTCATCTTGAATGTGAGAAATTCCACTCATATTGTATAAGTAAAAAAAGTTCCTTTAAAATATTTTTGTCAGAAAATTCACAAAGAGGCTTATTTATAAAATGAAAAAAATATTCTTTTCAAAAAATTCAATAATAAAAGTAAAACATGGTTCTGAATTATTTAAAAAATTTATAGAAGAATTGTAAAAACTAATTAGAAAATGTTCTTAGAAAACATGGACTTGGAAATGACGTATTCACTATTGAAGACTTAAATAGATGAAATCTTGAATAATAATGAGATTGTAAAATGAACCCTTTCCACTTTTTGATTAGTTGAATCATATACCCCATTAACGAATAAAAATTTTACCGATATATAAATACTATAATCATATGAATAATATACTTAAAATAAATTAATGGTTATTATATACAATGTACAAAAGAAAAAAGTTTTCTATGAGGAATTATTCCCACACAAATAAAAGTGAGAAAAAAATTATGCACCTTAAGCCTTGAATTTCATTATTCACATTGAATCCTTCTCTTCCTCGAAACACATCCTTTTAATATCCTCTAAAGGGACCTACAGTTGGTCTTTTAAGATGAAATAAACCTCTAGAATTTGACTAAGGAATTTTTTTAATAGAAACTGGTAGGGGCTTGTGGATTTATAAGGCTCAATGTATAGTGAATAAGTGAAGGAGGTGGTGTCCTTTTATAATTGAGGTGAGAGGTAGTTTTGGAATGTTATAAAATATTAAACATTAAAAAATTCATTTTCTATCTAAATTTCAAAAAAAAATCACATGTATTATACTATAATATAATATATAAGTTTTGAATCTCCTAAATGAATTTTTTTATACAAGTTTTGGTGTTATTTTAAACTTAATATTTTTATTAATCCTTAGTTAACTTTTTTTAATTTTAGTTATGGTAAAAAGAATTCCAACATTAAAAGGTTATAATTTTCACTTATTTGAGGTAAAGTTGACTATAAGTGAACAATTTATGAAATTTTAGAGCATATAATAATCTGTTTTTATTATTAAATATTATTAAATATTTTTTAATAATTTAATAAAATATTATTTTGATAAAATATAATTAGTGTCAATTTTGACAGTTTTCATTACATCAGATTTATGAAAATAAAGAAAACAAGATAACATAGAACAAAGTAAATTAATACACAATTAGTATTTCATAATAATATGGAATTTTTTTGCATAACCTTAATTAATAAATTTTTTTTATTTTAGTATTCATCATATCATTTATGTTATTGTTTCGTTAATTGAATAATTACCCCATCATCACTGTGTAATTATTTATAATAAATATTTCATCACTAAAATTACTAATAAAAAACCATTATGTAGATAAATATATTATATTTCATAATAATATTAATTTTTTCTTATATTCATCAAATTAACCCATATTAAAAATGTTATAATATCTTAAACATGAATCTGACATTTTTGACATCCCATTAATTAATATATTATAAACATCATAATCTCAGTCTAGTGGCCCCAAAATTTCAAAACTAATTTTCTATTATGAAAATAATTTTATTAATTTTAAAATGGATACTTATATCCATTCATTACCAATTTTTGTCTCCTTGTGGGCACATTAGAGATATTTATGCAAATAAAATGAAATTTTGTGGCTTTCTTATATTTAAAATGTATATAAGTCAATTTCATAGAAAAGTTTCATTTAAAAAATTAAATTTAAAAAATTATGATATATAGAAAAAATTAACTTCATTCAAAAATACTTAGGATGAAAAATTACGGCCTTGACACTTATATTTAATTCATATTAACCTCTTTTACCCTTTACTAAGGTAATAAATTTTACCACAATTACTATTAATATTGATAAAAAATGAAATTTAAATATTTAAAAAATTTAGTACAACTAATGATTAATATGTAATAAATATTTAATAATTTAAAACATTGAAGTTACATAAATTAATTTAAAATAAAACTGGAAAAAGGCAATGAAAAACTGTTTTTCAGAAAAATTCCATTTTTAAATATAAATAGTCCTTTATATAAAATTAAATAATGAAATCCACATAAACACCCATACATTTATTATTTAAAATTTAAATTAAATAATAATAATTTGAATCAAATAAAAAAAATATTATTACCTTTTAAATAATTTAAAATAATGCATAGTTTATAATAAAAAACAATATTATTCAAAATTCATCAAACCAATGAAATTTCTCATAAAAATGACAAAAATCAATGCTAAGATTATTTTTATATTCCTATTATAGAAATTATGTTTATTTTATAAAATAATTTATTTAAAAGTTTCTAAATTTAGTTATAAACTATGTGATCTAAGCATTATTAAACCACCTTTTTGAAAAGATTCGGTTTTTTCCAAAAATATCATTTTATTTTAAATAATAATTATTTTATTTATATTATTTAGATTACTAGAAAACAATTGAAAAATATATATTTTCATATGTTATTTAATCATATTCAATCCTATCAATTCACTAGAGAAGTGATAATTATCATATTAGATGATAATGTTAATAGGATGTTGTAGTTCAGTAAAACTTAGTCTTGCATGTAACACAAACTATCAAATGAACTTGTTATTGTATGTAACAAAAGACAAACACATTTTTGTTTGTATTTACAGATTAAAATGGTGTTTTTATTTAGAAATATTTAATTATTGTCTCATGTAGTACAATCCTTAAAAGATTTTTAATTTATTTTAAGTAATAATTCATAAAAACTGAAGTAGTTACATTCCACCCACCATAAAATGAGTTTCACCCTAGAAATTAATTTTCATCTTAAATGTTTTAATACACGAATGTTAATTTTATATAATCCCACAACATAAAAATGGATAAAACATCTTTATTTAAAAATGGAATGTTTCCAACATAACGGTTACCCAATGTAACTCATAACTAGGTTTACACATAAGGGAACATATGTAGAATGTGAAAACATGGACATATAAGTGAAAACTAATACCCAAATACTAATTGAGAGTTATGGTGAATATTTTTCAATAGACTGTTGCTGATCCAATGAATGTTATTGATCATAAAACTGTAAATCTGTGATGATCTATGTGACCAATAGATTCATCATAAATGATGTAATAAGGACAACATTTTTGTTTTGAGATAAATTTCATAATGATGAATAATTTTCAAAATATGAAATAATTAGTTGATTTAATTCCATTCATTAAGAATAATATAATCCATCGGTTTTTCCCCAATCAATTTTCAATTCATATCTTACTCCAATAAAAGAAGCTCAAATTGTAATTCCTGAAGAACTAGTGGATCAAAAAATCCATAACGGGGGGACAATTCATTCCTTATATATGTAGTTATCATTATAGAAAAATGGTTAGAACATGATATATATTATGAATAAATATTCTTCTAGTGAATTAATACATTTATCTTTAAAACCCCATCAAAAATTTAACTTATGTAATTTCATAAATGGGTTCCTATATGATCCTTTAAAAGGATTAAAATAAAATACATCTGAATGAAGGTCACTTAATTTAAAAAATTAACATATCATTTATCCCAAAAAAATCTTATCATAGCTATTAATTTTCACACACCAAACATATGAATACCATTATCATGTATTCTATTGAATCATAGTACTAACATGAAAAACCTTAGTGAAAAAAAAGTCTGCTTTAAAAACATAATGCATTACTTATACCATTAATCCAAAATTATATAATCCCAATCCCTGATATCATAAACCATCTTTTCATCATATTAATAACTAGTTTCAAGGTCATCAATACTACCCCATTAATTTTATCACAATCAAACATCTCTTTATCTTATTATCCTAACATCATGTACATATTAAGGGTTATCCATTCTGTGATCATGTCTTTTGCAAAAACAACACCTCAATCACTTTTTATGGTTACCGATACCATTCAACCAAAAATTATAAATACTTAAGAAAAAATAAAAATGGACCAATACTTATATTTTCCATTATTTCATAATACCATTAAATTACATATACTATATTATACATGAATTTTAAACCATAATCACTCAATAATTTTACCAATTCATTATTGTAATCCACATTGACAATAGCAACTATATGAGACTTCATTTTTTTCGTATGTTTTAATTGAATTATAGCTTTGATCAACATATGTATCCCTTGGATTTGGGCATTGCTTATAATAATGATCATTTTACTTACACTTTAAGCATTGGCCTGGGGGTTATATTTTGTTAAGCCTTATCTCTATTCACATCATTAGATAAATTATTCCCATCACATTAGTAGTCAATTTCCCAATGACCATCTTTCCCACACTTAAAAAAATTTACTAGTAACCTTAATATAATTTCCTCTATGTTTTTTCCACACTATGGTCATAATGGAAAGATCATATTCTTTTCTCCATGATTTTAATATTTTCCTTTTAACTCCACTTTCACTTTCATATCTAACCCATTATATTGATATGTAACTAGAACCTCTATTTCCACCTTGACGACAAATAGGATGACTTTTCCATATCTACTAAATTCATGTATGTCTAATGCCCTTTATAGACGTGGTTTTAATCCACTAAAGAATAGATCAAACCTCAATTTAGGGATGAATGATAATTTTATAAGAATACCTCAAAAGTCTTGTAATATGATCTTTATAGGATCCAATTGATTCAACAACATTTTTATTTAACTTGTGTAATTCATTTTCTATTTTAATACCAAGAATAAAAGGAATGAACATATTGAAAAAATATGTTCTACATCTCGTCCCATTCCCTTGATTCAATTTCACCACAATAACTCATAGATTTTGTAAGATTCCACTATTGATCTTCTTCACCTTCAAGATGATAGATAACCCAAATGAAATTCTCATGTTATAATCATTGGAGAACCAAAAATATCTTTTTTGTGGTGATGATCTATTTCCCAACCACTAGTGGATTAGAAGACCCAATGTAACACCCCGATATTTTATGATAAGTATTATTTGTAATTTATTTGATGTATTGTGTTGTATGCTACACCAAGATTATCTTGCGCTATACGCAACACTGTACTAGCTTGAAGTATACGCAACACTATTCTTGGATCGTGTAACACAAAATTTCAAGTTCATTTGACAGAAGTTATTCTACGCAACATTGAGTGTATATATATATATATATTCAATTTATAAATGAAATATGGTTGGATTCTATTATAAACAAGAAAAAAGGAATCTTTCACTACACGCATCCCTGACTTGGGTTTCTTTACACACAATCGTGAGCTTCCACGATAGCGTGTGTTGTACGCAATACCGAGTTTCACTAAACAATGATATGTTATTAAAATATTATATAAACTAGCCATTATGAATATTAATACCAACTTTTTGAAATTTTAAAAAATTTATCTACCAAAATGGACTTCATTTTTGGATTTGGAATATCGAAATTAGCCCAGGGTGAAATTTTGCAATTTTTCTTAAAACATGCAATTTTTGATGAATAGTGAAAACACCGAGTTATTGGTTAAAACCGAATTTTTATTTAAATAATAATTTATTTTATTTAAATTTATTTTATGTAAAAATAGATACATTATACTTCTATATGTTCAATGTAATTCATTGGAGTCATTTTATAATATTTTTAGATATATAAAAATTTTATTGATTTTTTCACCGTTTTTTACCCACCTCCTATGAGGAGTTGAAATTGTACATAAAACGTAATTTTACCACTAATGTGAGTTGAATTTCAAAAATCTGAGATACCTGGTTAATATCAAGGATTAAAATGTGGTTCAATAAGGAAAAAGTATTTTTTGGTGAATAGTAACTTTTTACTTTTATTTACCACTGTTAAAAGTAAATAGGGCAATTAAGGGTAAATATGATATTATTATTACCCTAAAACATGTCTTAATTATATTTTATAAGTTTAATTCGAAAAAAAAACCTTATGAATAATATATTACCCTTTTGGTCCACTTGGATTAGATTAGGACAGTTAATATTATTTTATTTGAAGAAGAGTTAAAAGAGTTAAAGCCAATGTTTAATAAATAAAAAATTTCTAATATATGGTTATACATTTGATAAATTAGACTATAAATATTCATCAGAAAGATAAATTTATTTCCTACATAATGGTATTTTATTTATTATTTTTATTCATTAAATAATTTAATTTATTTATGACACAATGATGATGCAGTAATTACCTTATTAATGAAATATTAACATAATTGATGTTATAAATACCCAAATAAAATTAATTTGATAATTTTTATAAATTCCACTATTTTTTAGTCTAATATGACATGTTATTATTGATTCAATTAACTTTTTTTGAACTAATCATGCTGTTATGAGTTTCACAAAAATAAATTACCAAATAGTGTCAAAATTGACAAAAAATAGTTTTTGAAACAAATATTATATTATTAATTCTTATTCTATTCCTATAAATCTACAGTTCAACAAAATGACTTATATAAGGTTATATATTTTAATTATGAACCAATTGGGGTTATTCTTTCTTGTTATAGTAAGTTTATTAACCATATAGTGTTAGAATACATGAAGACACGGTAAAAGATAAATTATTTAACATATAGTTAAATCTAAATGATAAGGTTAAAATAGTAACCTAAACTTGTCTGAAACCTATTGGTTGAGAGGATTTCGACCAATACCAACTTCATCTTATAAATAAGTCACTTTGGAGCCATTATAAACCAAATATGACTGTATTATAAAATAATATTTTATGTTTTTCCTAAAGTGCCCCTCTCCTCCCTTATAAAAGGGAACCTCCTCTCTCTTCTCTTTACACAATTTTGATTCTTCAAGCTTAGAAAAACCCTGAACATTTCTATTATCCACTTCCCTAGATACGTTCTGTAGGATCTGGTAATCTCAAATGACCAACTATAGTCCCTTAAGAGGAATCTTAAATGAGGTGCATCGAAGAAGATGTAATCTCTTCTACCGATTCATTCAAGGTTCATTCTTCTTCAACTTCTTCTGCTTTATTTGTTTCATCATAAATTAATAACATAAGTATAACTCATATACTTATATGTTATTATATATATGAAACAACCCTATTTCACCTTCTATCCATCCTATAGAAAATGAAATCCCCACGCCTGCGTACGTACGGAATACCATCTCCACTCCGTGGTGTAATCAGTTTTTCCCACCACCACCTTACTTGTATGGGTATAATGGTGTAAAGAATAAATATATATGGTTATTATAAAAAAAATACTGATTCTGAGATATTATATCATCCACTCCAATTCTATTCAATAATTATGGGAACGATATCATCGCTCTTGCGTACGTACGGATTACCATCTCCACGAACGCGATGAGATTCATTTACCATGATTAACCATTCCAGTATGATTATAATATATATATATATAATAAATAATCATGAAAGATATTACAAATTAATTATAATGGATTTATGTACATATATGATCCATTTACTTAATTCCATTCAATTCAATAATGAAACAAAAACAGCGTTCATGCGTACGTACTGCCTACCGTCTCCATGAACGGTGTATTTCATTCCATTTATCGATATATCATATATATTTATATTATGAATATATATTATATATAAATCATGTTTTAAATTCTGGAATTATGTAAATCTTGATATAAGTAATAATATCAAGAACAACAAGCCAAAACATGTATGATAAATGAAACGATTTTACCCAAAACGTTGATTTATCATTGAATTTACAAAAGAATGGGTAATATAATGTCATTAGTGAACCACATATGATATCATAACAATGAATATGATTCTGTAATAATTCGATGATATTATTTAAATCATTATACAGGATGTTCGGATACATAGAAAGCATATCGAATATAAGTTAAGGGATAACTTTTCCAATCTCATTTTTATCCGAGATTGTTTATTCGTAAGTATTTGTAGGGGTTATATTTATCATCCATTTCCCTGTTCTCTAAAAATGTTTTCATGTATGTTTACTGTCATTTTTACCCATTTTTTACTTTTACTACATTGTATGTAAGGAATCTTTCTTTTGTATACCATACGTGGTCCTTTTTGACTTTTCCAGCAAAAGTACGGGAAGAATGTTTTTTTAACTTATACGACATGAACGGATTTTTACGGTTTCATAATGCCTTATTTTTAGGAATATTACTCTAAAATACTTCAATATTGTTTTCAAAAAAATCCTATTAATTTAAAATTGATTACAATTTTGCGAAAAGAAAATTATTTAGGAAAAGAAAGGATATTTTCCTCAAGAATTCATTTCAAGTGTTTTATCAAAACCATTTTCCATATAAGATGGAATTATTTCATAGGTGTATGTTTCAATTATAATGTATCTAGGATTTAAATGGTTTCACATTTCTTATGATGAAATTATATCAATTTTCAAAATGGATTATGTTATGATGAGATGATGTTTATGAAACCCATTTTATTCTTTGGGTTATGATGAATCATTTATGTCTATGTTATGGAACACATAAGAATGATTTCACTATGAGATGGGTGGGACCTGTATCTCCCACCAATTTATTGGTTAAAGATTTAAATCTCATGAGATAGACTGGGCAGAAACGGTATGTTAATCCGGTTCAGTGATACAGGACTGGAACGAGGAGTGAACTCGATTCAGAAAGGGACTTTGTCCACTAAGATGGTCTTGGAAGCAATGCCTTGGATACTATGGAAATCATATCATGTGCTTAATGGTTTTCCACAATTAATTTTTTTATTACCACGCTATTTTATCATGATTGATGTTCCTTTATGATCTATGCCTTATGTACTGCCAATATTTATTTCACAACACAATATTTTAATGTTTAAAATTTATGTTTATGTTTTGAAGTTAGAATGTCTATGGTTTGTTTTTTTTCTCCATGCTTACCCTTTCTGAGAATTTGGGCTCAACCTTTATATGTTATCCTTTCCCTAGGATATAAATAAAGGTTTTAGGTAAAAAAGGGAAGAACTTTATGGGATATGATGAAGATATTTCACCAAGATTAGAAGATTATGTTCCAACATTCCAAAGACACTAAACGATTACGGTACTTTGGTGTCTGTTTTTGTTATGTATTAAGTATTATGCAAAAGTAATGCAATGTCTATATACGTCATGCTTTAGGTCTCTACAGTTGGTATGAGAGGAGGGGTTTAGTTAACCTTCGGAAACTAGGATGTGAAAACTTTAGAGAGATCCCTAGAGATATATATAAGGTATGTATAGGGTTGTCCCTAAGGATAAGTATAAGTATAGGCTATAGTCCTATAATTACAGCAAGGATCATAGAATTAAACCTAAGATGTTAGATATTGAAGGCACTCCCCCTTTATTATGTTGTTTTCCTAGCATGTTTTTTCATCTCTGACACTATTACATTCGGGTTTTAGACGATGGCTGGAACCCAAATGAACTGTGTTGGTCAATGTAATGGGAAATGCAATGATTGTCCTCCTTGAAAAACCAATGTTTTGGGATATGGAGTAAAAAATATTATTGTTATACTTACACAAGCTATAAATCATTTTGGACATCCGAATGAGCAGAGAAGGGAACAATATTCTATCGAGTCCTTCGTGAGGCAACGTCCAACTTCTTTCAGTGGGTCTTCTGATCCACTTGTTGCTGAACAATGGATCTTTACCATTGAAAAGATATTTTCCATACATCGATGTTAGGAACATGAAAAATTTATTCTCGCTATTTACCATTTATAAGGAGAATCATACCAATGGTGGACTCTAATTAAGAATACGAGGCCCCAAGATGAAATTGAATCCATGGAGTGGGATGAGTTCAAGAACATAATTTTCAATGAGTACTTCCCTTGTATTCTTCGAACAGAGATGGAAAAGGAGTTCCTTGAGATTATTCAAAAGGATGATTAATCTGTTGGTATATATGAAGTGAATTTTACAAGGCTTTCTAGGTATGAATCTGGCTTAATCATCCAACCTGAAAGTAATGTTGATTGATTCCTCAGTGGATTAAAACCAATTCTTAGAAGGGCATTAGGTATAAGAGACTTCAGTACCTATGAAGAAACTGTGTGTTGTTCTATCAAGGTAGAACTGGAAGTTGGTGTTACATATCCATCTCATGGTTTTGACAAGAAACAAAAGATGGAGTTCAAGGAAAAATCTCAGAACAATGGTGAAAACAAGGTGAATGTTTCTTTTTGTTCAAAGTGTGGAAAGAAGCATGGTGGAGATTCTCTAAAAGGTACTAGAAAATGTTTCAAGTGTGGAAAACATAGTCATCGAGTAGCTGAGTGCCGAAGTAATGGGAAAAAGGTTTCTAATGATTTGAATATAGAAAATACTACAGAGAATGCTCCACCAACACTTAAATGCTTCAAGTGCAAGGAAATGGGGAATTATGCCAATCAATACCCTAATCCAAGGGTTAATGATGATCGATGTGAGCAACCTCTTAAGGAAAATGATAAATGGATGTCACATGTGATCAAACTTTGTAATGTTGAGTATGAATATGATGTTGTAGAATGATTAAGTGTTTATGTAATGGGATTTCAAAATCGTATCATGGAATCTCATTTATGGTATCGTGGAATTTTGGAATATCTATGTATTGGTTTTCAATAATTATATGGTACCGGTAAACATGAAAAGTGATTGAACTATTTTTTGAAAGAAGATGATATTCGCATAATGAAGGGATAAAGAGAAAATGAAATGTGCTCATAACTGATATACAGACAAAGTTATATCATGGTTTGAGTATATATTTTTTTTGGATTTTGGTATGGGGAAAGAGTTAACATTTGATAGCATTCATGTTTTCAATAAGGTTCATTGGGAATTAATTTCTCAAAAGAATACATGATTAAGGTATTCACATGATTGGAATGTGACCAAAAAGACATATCGGGGATAAATGATGGTATTCAGATGCTCGGTAGATGACATTTCTAGTAATTGTTTTCTTTATACTATGATTTTGGACAGAAGTATTTTGGATAAGCCTAAATATTTCAAAATTAATTATGTTGAACATAAGTTAGTATTGTTTAAGGCTAGAAAAGTTTTCAGTGTTATTGATGGAATGTTATAATGATGTAGTCTTAGAAAAAGGACAACCTGTAGGACATGCGACAACACGTCGAGTCGGACAAGGTTATAGGAATCGAACCCACAACTGAAGTGAGACATGACTTTATCACCTATCTCTGGCCTATAGGAAGTCCCTGGTTAGTAGAAACTAGTTTTATTTTATTAAGAGCTATGATAGATGAAGTATAAGTCCATTTTCGGAACCATATACAATTAATCTCACCATAATATGGACTTATATCTTTTGATAACCTTATTTTTGAGATAGCTTGAATGACCTATCATTCTATTTCATGATCTACTAATACTTCACAGAAGACAAATTCAACTACATTTCTTTAATAGATGAAGTGGAAATTGTTCAAGGAACAAACATCAGTATGATTATACCAAAATAAATGGAAATGATCATGAAAACAAAAAAATATTTCCTATTTCCCTCATATCTGATGAATCAGATGGTACCTTAGATCATCACAAATTTATGGCTTTGAGATTGTTGGATTTTTTATACCATTTCTCTACCACTCTCTATCAGAACACGATGGTTATATTTCTCTTCTATATACATATCTTCACCTATGTTCTCCTATGTGGAAACCCAATGATTTGTTAATTTGGGTAACCATAACGTTTCATAATTTAGTTTTCAAAGTTATGTTTTGTTAGTCCTTTTTACGATGTGGGTTTATATTAAAAACACATTCATGTAGTAAACAATTTATAACCCCGACGAATTTCAAGGGCGAAATTCATTTTAAGGGGGGTAGAATGTAACACTCCCAGATTTTATGAGAAGTAATCTTTTCAATTTATTTTATGTCTTGTGTTGTATGCTACACCAAGATTATCTTTCGCTATATGCAACACTGTATTAGCTTGGAGTATATGCAACACTATTCTGGATAGTGTTATACAAAATTTCATGTTCGTTTGATAGAAGTTATTCTACGCAAAATTGAGTCTATATATACATATATATATAATGTATAAATGAAATATGGTTGGATTCTATTATAAAAAACAACAAATGAATCTTTCACTACACACAACCCTGAGTTTTCTTACTTTACACGCAATCACGACCATCCACGATAGCGTGTGTTGTACGCAATACCGAGATTCACTAACCAACGATATATTAATAAAATATTATATAAACTAGCCATTATGAATAGTAATACCAACTTTTTGAAATTTTATAAATTTTATCTTTCAAAATGGAATTCATTTTTGGATTCGAAATATTGAAATTAGCATAGTGTGAAATTTTGTTATTTTTCTGAATACTTTCAATTTTTGAGAAATAGTGAAAGCACTGAGTTATTAGTTAAAAACGAATTTTTATTTAAATAATAATTTATTTTATTTAAATTTATTTTAGGTCACAATAGATACATAATTATTATATAAGTTCAATGTAATTCATTGGAGTCATTTTATAATAATTTTAGATATATAAAAATGTTATTGAACTTTTCACCGTCTTTTACCCACCTCTTATGAGCATTTGAAATTCTACATAAAACATAATTTTACCGCTTCTTTGAGTTGAATTTTGAAAATCTGAGAGACACGGTTAATATCAAGGAGTAAAATGTTGATCAATAAGATAAACATAATTTTTTGTTGAATAGTAACTTTTAACTTTTTTTTACCACGGTTAAAAGTAAATAGGGAAATGAAGGGTTAAAATGATATTATTATTACCATAACACATGTCCTAATTCTATTGGATAAGTGTAATTCGACCAAAAACAAAATTAGGAATAAAATATTATCATTTAGGCCCACATAGATTATATTAGGATAGTTATTATTATTTTATTTAAATAAGAGTTAAAAGAGTTAAAATCAATGATTAATAACTAAAAAATTTTTAATATAGGGTTATACATAAGATAAGTTCGACTATAAATATTCATTAGAAAGATAAAAATATTTACAACATAATGGTGTTTTATTTATTATTTGTAGACATTAAATAATTTAATTTATTTGTGACACAATGATGATGCATCAAGTACCTTATTAATGAAATATTAACATAATTGATGTTATAAGAACCCAAATAAATTTAATTTGAGATTTTTTTTAAATTACACTATTTTTACGTTAATATGACATGTTTGTATTGATTCAATTAACTTTTTTTGAACTAATTATGCTGTTATGATTTTCAAAAAAATCAACTACCAAACAGTGTCAAAATTGACAGAAAATAGTTTTTAAAACCAATATTATATTAATAATTGTTATTCTAATAATAAAAATCTATGGTTCGTCCAAATGACTTATATAAGGTTATATATATTAATAATTAACCAATTTTGGTTCGTTTGGCTTTTTATAGTATGTTTATTAACCATATAGTGGAAGAAAACAAGAACACATGGTAAAAGTTTAATTATTTAACTTAGAGGTAAATATAAATGATAAGGTTAAAATACTAACCTAAAAATGTCTAAAACCTACTGTTTGAGATTATTTTGACCCATCCCTACTTTAGCTTCTAAATAAGTCACTTTGGATCCTTTATAACCCAAATATGACTTTATTATAAAATAATATTTTATGTTTTTTCTAAAGTGCCCATCTCCTCCCTTATAAACGGGAACCTCCTCCCTCTTCTATTTAGACAATTTTGAGCCTTCCAGCTCCGAAAAACCCTTCCAATTTCTCTCCTCCAATTCCCTAGAAACATTCTGGAGGATATGGTCTTCAAAAAAGACCAACTCTAGTCCCTTAAGAGGAAGCATAAAGGAGGTGCGTCGAAGAAGAGGTAATCTCTTCTACCGGTTCTTTCAAGTTTATTTCTTCTTCAAATTCTTAATAATTATTCGTTTAATCATAAATTAATAACATCAGTAACAATCATATACGAATATGTCATTATAAATATGAAACAACCTTATTTCACGTTCTATCCATCCTATGAAAAATGAAATCACCACGCGTGAATACGTACGGAATACCGTCTCCACGTCGTGGTGTAATAAATTTTTCCCACCACCACCTTAATTGGATGGTAATAATGGTGTAAATAATAAATATATTTGGTTATTATAAAAACATAATTATTATTATATATTATATCATCCACTCCAGTTCTATTCAATAATTATGGGAACAATATCATCGCTTGTGCGTACGTACGGACTACCGTCTCCACAAATGCGATGAGATTCATTTTCCATGATTAAACATTAAAATATGATTATAATGTGTATGTAATAAATAATAAAGAAATATATTACACAATAATTTTACTGTATTTATGTACATAGATGTTCCATTTACTTAATTCCATTCAATTCAATAAGGAAACGAAAACAACGTTCATGCGTACGTACGGCCTACCGTCTCCATGAACGGTGTATTTCATTCCATTTATCGATCTATCATATATATTAATATTATGAATATATATTATATATAAATCATGTTTTACATTATGGAATTAATTAAATCAGGATATAAGTAATAATATTATGAACAACAATTCGAAACACTTATGATAAATGAAAGGATTTTACCCAGAACGTTGCTTTAACATGGAATTTACAAAAGAACAGGTAATATAAGGTCATAAGTGAACTATATTAGATATCATAACCATGAATATGATTCTGTAATAAATCTATGACATTATTAAAATCATTATACAGGAGGTTCAGATACATACGAGGCATATCAGACATAAGGTAAAGGATAACTTTTCCAATCTCATTTTTATCCGAGGTTGTTTATTCGTAAGTATTTACTAGGGTAATATTTATCATCCATGTCCCTGTTTTCTAAAAATAGTTTCATATATATTTAATTTCCGTTTTACACATTTTGACTTTTACTATATGGTTTGTACGGAATCTTTCTTTTTTTAACATACGAGTTACTTTTTGACTTTTCCAGCCAAAGTACGAGAAGAATGTTTTTTTAACTTATACGACATGAACGGATTTTTACGGTTTCATAACGACTTATTATCATGAAGCTTACTATACTTGATTTCATGAATATTTTCAAAAAAATCATTTTATTTTAAAATTTCTTGTCATTTTGTGAATAGAAAATGATTTTGAAAAAGAATGGATATTTTACTCAAGATTCATTTCAAGTGTTTTTATCAAAACCATTTACCATATAAGATGACATTATTTCATATGTGGATATTTCAAGTATAATGTCTCTATGATTTACGTGGTTTCAATTTTCTTACGATGAAATGATATCCATTTTTTATATGGATTTTGTTAGAATGGGATGATGTTTCTGAAACCCATTTTATTCATTGGGTTATGATGAATGATTTATGTTTATGTTGTGGAATAAGTAAGATTGATTTCATTATGAGATGGGTGGGACCTATATCTCCCTCAAATGCATTGGGTAAATATTTATATCTAATGAGATATACATGGTTGGAACGGTATGTTAATTCGGTTTAGTGATACAGGACTGGAACAAGGAGTCAACTCAATTCAGAAAGGGACTTTGTCCACTAAGATGGTATTGGAATCAATGCCTAGGATACTATGGAAATCATATCATTTGATTAATGGTTTTCCACAATTGAATGTTCTATTCCCATGCTATTTTATGATGATTTATGTTTCTTTATGATCTATGACTTGGGTACTGCTAAGATTTATTTTACAACTCATGATTTTAATGTTTAAACTTTAGGTTCATGTTTTGAAGTTCAAATGTATATGGTTTGTTTTATTTTCTAAATACTTACCATTACTGAGCATTTGGTCTCAACCTTTATATTTTTTCTTTTCCCCTGGATATAAAGAAATGTTTTAATTAAAAAAAAGGAATATCTTAATGGGAAATGTTGAAGATCAATCACCATGATTAAAAGATTATGTTCCATGTTTCCAAAGACACTAAACTATTATGATCCTTTTGTGTTTGTTTTTTTATGTATTAAGTATTATTAAAAAGTAATGTAATTTCCATGTATGTCAAGATTGGGTAACTACACCCAAAGAAATAAGGTGTATGATACCTCACGAAGGACTCAAAAAAAAAATTGTTAACTACTTTTTCAATTTGGAATTCCATAATTTTCCATAGATTTATAAACTTTTTTGATCATAGAAATGATATTTTTAATTCATTCTCCCATAATATTTGGTTTCTTGGGAGGAAAATAATTGAATTTTCCACCACATTCAATACTTGCATGGTTCTGTCGGGTTTTATCCATTCACTAAAGCCAAAATGTATAGTTTCATGAAAACTAACCATAGATGGAAACCCACATTATACTGGGATTTATGTCAATATAATGAATCCCTTTTTAATAAATGAATCACTATATTTAACCTAGTGAATTCATGATCACTATCCATACATTAATATTTTATCCTATACTAAGTTCTATCCCTAAGGTATCCATAAATTTTTTTATAAACCTAATCTCAAAAGATCATCTAAACCCTACTATAATACCAACTATAACAGCCAATGATTTTCATACATGGATATTAAATATTTTTAGATGAATAAAAAATATAATCCACACCAAAACTGAAAAAGGTTTAGAGTCTTTGGAGGTTTGATATAAAATATTATAATTTTATGAAATATCTTCAACATCTCTCATATAGATATTCCCATGTAGTACTGTTTATAGGAATACCTACTAATACATTATTCATATCCTGGGGAAAAGAAATGTAAGAAATGGGTGAGCTCGGATGGTCAGTAAGGGTAAACAAGGGAGATATCAATAAAAACATGAGAATAAGGATATAAAAACATGAAAATATCATTTCAAAATCAAACTCTTCATAACATATTTCATAATCCAAATTCATTGAATAAATATTATTAGTTTAGAATACATAAATCATAATATAACATTAGCCATGTGAAAATAAAAATCACATAAAACATGGAATTATGGAAAACACAAAAGCATAGAAAATAATCTCTTTAATTGTAAAGGCAATTTTATAAGACTATCATAGTTCAATGTATTCTCTCTAAGAAACATCATAGCAGTCAAGGTTCACTAAAAAGACTATTATGGTAGATAAATTCCATTTTTGAACCATGTTCTCTCCCATTTCTCAATTTGTCTATCTTGTGAGATATAAATCTTTACCGAAAGCATTGTTAGGAAATATGGGTCCAACCCACCACATAATAAAAAACATATATATATTTTTGTGTGACCTGAATGATTTATCATATCAGAAACCATGAAATGAAATGGGTTTCATAAATATCATTTCATCATAAACATAAACGAGCCATAGAATGAATAAGGATTATATCTTTAAATCGTAGCCCTAATAAAGTATAAGTAACATCAAATAATGTTATATTATATGTAAAAAAGTTTTTGAAAGGTCCCATGAAATAAATATTTAATGAAACATCCTTTACATTATTTTAAAGTTTATTTATTTTAAAAATTCAAGAAATTATACATGAAATAATTTTATTTTTGAAGAACTATGTATACGTTTAATGTATTTAGTCAACAAATATTATTTTCACCCATTTTTTTAAAAAATAAAACTTGGTTAAAAATGATTGTAAAAATTCAAAGGAGAACAATAATTTTTTTGAAAATATTGATATAGAAGATAAATATTCCATAATTGGGACTTAAATGGATGTAATCCCAATTAATGATGAGATTGTGAAAAATATCTGTACCACCTCGTAATCAGTCGAATCTTATGGCCCATGAAATAATAGAAATTATATGGATATGTAAATACTATATTTTTTAGGATAATAATTTGAAAATAAATTTATAGGTATTATATACACCTCAATAAAATTCGTATATAAGTCATGTTTCCCACATAAATAAAATTTATTCAAAAATCTCTTAAATTAAGTCTTGAATTTCATTGTTCATGTTGAAACATCCTCTTCTTTAAAATATTCATTTGTATATTATCTAAATGGATCTAGAGTTTTAATTTATATAGAACTATCACCTTTAAAATGTGTATATAGAAGTTGAGAAGAGAAATGTTTATTGGATGGTTGAGCAAGGAAGCCCAAAGTGGTGTGAATAAGTGAGGGAGGAGGTGTCCTTTTATATTGATGTGAGGGGCACTTTTGGATTTTCTCAAATTATTAAATTAGAATAAATTATTTTTCTATCCATATGGAACTAAATGGACATTTATTAGAATATAATACAAGAAAAGGTTATAATATCATAAAAAAATAGATTTTAGACAAGTTTGGGTATCATTTTAAACCATATCATTTTGATGAACCCTCAGTTAACCTATATTAATTTTAACTATGGTTACAATGTTTTCCATATTAAAAGGTTTAAATTTTACATATGTGATGTAAATTGGACACTAAATGGTAAAATTATGGAATTTTATACCATATCATAGTCACTATCTATTTTTAATGTTTTTTATGTATTTTATTTAATTTAACTAAATATTATTTTGATAAAATTACATTAGTGTCAATTTTGGAATCATAAATTAAATTTTCCTTAATAAAATCAAGAAACAAATATAAATTTAAAACAAATAATTTAATACAACCCTAATAGTTTATATTCATCTAGAAATGTTTTTGATCATAACAATTAATTCTAATAATATTAATTTTAATAGTTTTATTATCATTTATTTGATTATTTCATTAATTTAATAATTAATGCATCATCGTTGTTTATTTATTTATGAAACACATTTCTTCACTAAAAATTACAAATAAAACAAAATAATGTATATAAATATTTTATATTTATAAATTATATTTATATTTGAGTATATACTATATATAACATTGTATTTAAAATGTTATAATATTTATAACATGAATGTGACATCTTCAAATTTTCATTAAATAATATATTATAAAACTGATAATCTAATCCAATTGCATCCCAAATATCGTAAATTAATGTATATCAAGAAAATAATATAATTAAGTTTAAATTGATACTTAGATATGTTCATAGCCTATCTTTTCTTCATGTGGACACATAAGAGTTATTTAAGACAAAGAAAGTTTCATTTTTTGGTGATATTTTTTTTAAATAATATATAAGTCATTTTACTTGAAAATTGTCCATTAAATAATTGAATTTAAATATTTAAGTGTTAATTATAGAATTAAATTCATAAAATAGGAAATTTGATGAAACATTATGACCTTATCACTTATTTTTAATCTATATTAACTCATTTTACCTTTTAAATAGGTAATAAACATTACGATAGTTACTATTCATATTCATAAAAAATAAAAGGGACATATTTAGTAAATATAGAAAAACTAATTACAAATATGGAATCTATTTTTAAAAATTTAAATCACATAATTTATAAAATTAAATTTAAATTAAAATTAAAAATATGCAATGAAAATTATTTTTTTGAAAAAAATATATTTTTCAATATAAAATGTTTTTTACAATACATTTAAGTATAAAATCCAATTAAACATCATAATTTTGTTATATTAAATTAAAATTATATAATAAAAATTTAAAAATAATCTAAAAAATAATTTTACATTATAAATATTTTAAAATAAAATATTCATTTCAATAAAAATCTGTATTTTTCACTATTCATCAAAAAAATTAGACTTCTTATAAAAATACCAATAATTCATTAAATGATAATTTTGATATTTAAAATTTAAAAATGATATTTATTTTTTAAAATAAATTTTATACATGATGTAAAATTTCATTTTAAATTATGTTTTTGAAACATGATTAAACCGCCATTGAAAAGCAATCGATGATCTATATTTAAGAATATCTCTCTTTCTTCTCAATTTGGTTAGTTTTATCCCCTGATCAATTTTATCTACATGGTTTGTTTTATATTATTGTTTATAATAACATTATGTTTTTCTGTGATTTTTATTCTATATATCATGTGATTATATTTGTGATCAAGGATGAATTACCCTCATCTTGGGATAATTCCCCATGTGTATTCAATGGTTTTTTATTATATTTGATTTCATTATCTGACAATGTCATCTTAAAGTAGGACCTCCAGGCCTCATAAATCTTGGTTTTCATCCCTGGGTTAGCACTTCAAATTAGAAACCATTTGACCCCTATAATTCCGGGAAATATTTTATAATGATTCATAGGTACTAATAGTTGTTCATGATTACTCTCTTAGATCATTTATACTTGAATATCACCTTATGTAATTGTATAGAAGTTGTAACACCCCAGGTAAATAAGGAATATGACATTTTCATATTTATCCATATTTGTGAATAAAATATTAATATGACTTTAAAGGGGACGCTATGCTCGATGGCGTACCCAACATGCAACAACGAGTTTCTTGGGAATCTTACGTTGCACTCTAATAATAAAATAATATTATTTTAAATGGTAGTTAACATGTAGCCGTTTTAATGGCGGGAATTGATATAAATAACTAAAATATGATTATATATGTTCTTAAATATTTTTACATTTATACAATAAAAGATAAAGGCTTAAAATACGGAAAGAATTCAATTTTAGGCGTATATGCCCTAGTTTTCACTAAAGGTTCACTTATCACCTTTTGATGGAGAACCGTCATTAAATATATTTTTTTTCACTCTTAAACATTCTTTTGGACCAAATAAAACTCTTATTAAGAATCGGGACATCAAAATTTACTTTGTGTAAATTTTTGGTATCTTTCCGATGAAGTTCATTTTTTTAATGAATAGTGTAAAATGTTGTATTTTAATTCAAAACCACTTTTTAATCTAATTTATTTATATGATTAGATTATATTTTTATTTGGCTTTAAAGTGAAATTAGAAAATATTTTTACCATTAAATCCAATAGTTGTCATTGGAATCAATTTCACTTTGAAATCAGACTTAAACTAGTGTCAATCTTTTGATACTTATTGTTTCATAAAAACACGCTATTTGTCATGACAGCGGGAATTAATTATTAAATTAATAAATGCGACTTATATGTTTTGAATTTTGTAAAACGGACTTCATTTTTGAAATCAGAATATCAAATATAGCTTCGGGCGAATTTTTGGGATTTTTCTGAAAAACTTCAATTTTTGATGAATA
Organism: Viscum album; assembly: GCA_963277665.1. Taxonomy (NCBI): domain Eukaryota; kingdom Viridiplantae; phylum Streptophyta; class Magnoliopsida; order Santalales; family Viscaceae; genus Viscum; species Viscum album. The sequence goes on along the minus strand of OY728138.1, from coordinate 691,715,891 downwards.
GTGAAACCACTAAGTGGTACTTATAAAAACTGATTTTCCATTTAAATGAAATTTTTCCATCATTGTGTGTTGATTTTCAAAAATCAAACATACATGGTTGTCATTAAGAAGTAAAATGTGGTTCAATGAGATGAAAATATTTTTTTTGGTGAATAGTAACTTATTAAGTTTTTAATCGCGATTAGTGGTAATTAGTGTAATTTAAGGTAAAAATGATATTATAAGAATGTGAAAACACCATGACACTTGTCCTACACCTATTTGGTGAGTCATGGACGACCAAGAAAAGCCATGGGCCAACTTGGGGACCCCATGGATCCACTTTGTTTGGGAAATGACATAAATAACATTTTATTTAATGTAAAAGTAAAATTGACACAAACATGATATGTTTTACTAAATAAAATTTTAAGTGGGGTTATACAAGTCATATTTTTTATTATAAATATTAATTGGAAAGCTAAAAAGATTTCCTACATCATAGTATTTTTTTTATAATTTTTAGACATTAAATAAATTAAATTATTTATGACATAATAATGATGCAGTGATGACATCATTATCTGACGATTTAAATAAAATAAAAAGATAATGTAAAATCTATGAACTACACATGTCCAAAACTTATTGGATGAGTGGATTTCGAAGCCTTATCACCTTATCCACGACATATATCAATGTGGGACCTTTTAAAACCGAAACACATTTTCAAATAAAGTAATATTTCTTACTTTCCAAAAGTGCCCCTCCTCTCCTCTTATAAAAGGCCCCCACCTCTACCACTTTTCCCACACTCCTCAAGCCTTTGGCTTGGCCAACCCCTGCCCATTTACTCTCTCAAAATCCCTCTCCTAATCCTAGAGGATTCCATTTGGGCAGAATCCTTTCAAAGGAAGCCTTTAGGCTCAAATCAAAAAGGAGTTACACTTTTAAAGGTAATTCTTTCTCTTATGTTCATTTGTTTTGTTTTTCTTCTCCAACCCCCTAAACTCTTTTTATTTACTTCTTTTGTAAAAACAACAGTATATTCAATATACTAGGATGTTGTTATAAGATTTATTCGAGCTACACTATCACACAACTACATCAAATGGTTAAAGAACATACGGTTTCCGTGGATGGTGAAATTCTGCCTCCCGAAACGATGATTGTTCAATACTCATTTAACACCTTCAAAGGTGGCCATTATGATGTCACTATTTTTATATATGATATATAATATGTTTATGTTTTATTTATTCTTCTTTATTTTTCATTTTTGTCTTACCTTTATGGATTCCATTATGGGTATACGCGATATCTTCATTTAAGGAAGTGCGGACTACCGCCCCCTCAAAGTGATTTGATTCGTTAAATACCATATGTGGGATGTATAAAGGATGGAAATATGATATTATATATGATATTATACTGGAATTATAATATACCTTTATATCATTATTATTCCATTCTATAAAATACGAAATAGAAATGAAAGTAGCATTCATGCGTACGTACGGCTTACCGTCTCCATGAACGGTGCATTTCATTTCTTACCTCCAAATGATTATGTAATTTTATAAATGAATGCATTTACTGGATATATATGACATATATGATATCTACATAATGAATACAATTATGGATATAATAAACATTTTTCCACACGAACAACATGTAATTATAAGAAGTCCACTTTCGACTTAAGAACCAAATATCGGCAAAACAAATATTATTAACTTAAATGATTACATAATGTTTATGACATGGTAATAAGTGGTATAAAGGTAATAATGAACTTTAAAAAGGTTCTTAAGGAAGTAGAAATTAACTCAAGTTTATTATTTAGGAGATTAAAGAACGATCGAGTCAAGTCGGACCCGAGGTAAGGGATCCTACTCCTCTCTTTCTTTTTAAGTACACACTTTTATGTCATTCCTTTTAAAGCTCATCTTTATTATGATTGGGATGTTCTTTTATATTACTCCTACTGTAATTTTTATTTTCATGTGATGAGAGACCCTATTCTCTCTCATCAATCCATTTTGGAAGTTTTGAGTGGCGCCGTTAGGCTGCCGAATTTTCGTAAGAGATCTAACCTCTCTCTTTCTTTTTAAGTACTCTCCTTTGTGTCACTTCTTTTAAGCTCCTCTTTGTTATGTTGGGGGATTTTCTTTTATATTCCTCTTGCTGTAAATTCTATTTTAATATGATGGGATACTCTATTTGATCCCATCAATCCATTTTGGAAGTTTTAAGTGGCACCGTTAGGCTGCCGAGTTTTCGTAAGGGATTCTAAATCTCACTTTTATTCCCGTGAGACTTATGATACATTTGCCACAATTTCCTTTGAGTGGTGTATGTACTGACCATTATTTTACTCATTGTGTAATAATGTTTCATTTATGATTTTTTACATCAATGATGTATTGTCCTTCTTCCACGGGGCGTATGTTTCGAAAGATACCCATGTCGGTAAGGGAACCTTTCACCCTTCTCTTTTTAAAAGACTTCTTTTGTTGGGTCTTTTAATGTACATATTGTTATGTTGGGATATGTTCTCATATATCCTTATTGATTTAAATTTTATGTCCAAGTGATGAGATAGTTTATTTTTATCTCTCATCAACTCATTTTGATGTGACGTCGTTAGGCTGTCAAGGGAACTTCTTAACCCAATTTCGATTTCTTTGGGTTCAACATGTAGTTATTGAATATGTCATCCTTTGAATATGTGTGAATAACCTTTGATTGGTTTACACTTAATATCCACTTATATTGGGTGTATTTATATTTGTCACACATAATTATGAGATTGATTTATCCTTAATTTAATGATACCTTCTTTATAATGGATTTCATCTCATTTTACTTTTCTTTTGAGACATAATTGTTGTTATGCACCAATTCACTCTTATATGGTGTGTATACTGTCCTTTGACATATTATATCATGAATCCTTTTATTCTCATGATATTATAAAGTTCGGATTAAATGTTATTCCGCTATTATTTGTATTCAAGAGTCTTTCATTTTGTTAAAAAAAACATTAACAAAAATATCATTTTAAATGTTTTAAAGATTTATTATTCTAAATCTTTATCTTTAATGTCCGTGTTTTCAAAATGGTTTTCAGTATTTATTTATATGGACATTAATGTTTTAAAATTATAATTCCATTAAAAGATTCAATGTTGTATGGGACACTTTGATTCAAAAATCTCTTTTAAATGGTTTTTGAAAATGGATTGATTAATTCAATATCTCGGAATTATTTATTGTGATTGCAAATGAAATATTGTTATTGAAATGTTTATATTTTCCATATTTTATGTGTAATAATGGTACATGGACATTAGGACAGGTGGTGCTGTGATTACCAGGACGGGTGGTTACGTTATAACCTCCAATGCATTGGGTATGGAAGTCGGCCGTATGGCTATTCCAGTAAGTATGTATGGAAATTGGCCGTATGGCTATTCCATTAAGTGATATGTGTGGGAGTCGACCGTATGGTTATTCCACTTAAGTATGTTTATGTCCCAAGTTACCTTTATATATGTTATGTGTTCTTTATAAGGGTTTTATGGTAACCCTTTGGTTACAAAAAGGTAAGTAATGATATTTTATTCAGTGAAGAGTTTTTACTACTTCATAAAGGTGAAAAGTATTAATTTGATAAAGTATACATGGTTTACTTTTTGTTTTGATAAACCAACAGTTTTTAATCTTTGTTTATCCCTTACTGAGTTTTTATGCTCATCCCAAGTTTTTGAAATGTTTTTCACAGGACTTAGCGTGGAATAGGGTCAAGGATGGGATCAAGGGAAAGTCATGCTACCTAAAACATGAAACTAGACATGTTACTTTTTAAGAGTTTTTATTTTATGGAAATTTAGAAGAAGAGACTACTTTGTAATCTTTTGAGATGTAATAGTTATGTCCTATTTCTCTAAAACTCTAAACCTGAAAAGATCCTCAATGTGAATTATTCATTTAATTTAATTTTAAGTAAGGTTTAAGGCTGGGGCCTTATAGTTGGTATCAAAGGTCAGTTTAGATAACTTTAGAGGTTAGGGTATTCTCTAAGCATAAGTGACATTACCATAATGGTTAGGATTTCAGAAAGAGTCCTAGTTTTAGATAAAGTGAATGAGTAAGTATATCTTAGTGTTTATCTTCCTCATTAGTACATGATGGTTATGTTGATATACTCACACTGACAGTTTTGGTTTTAGTAAATGGATGGATCTAGCAGGCACCAAAGTGACAATGGTTTTGAAGGAAACTGTGGTGGTTCTCTGATTAAGATACTGGATGAGATGGGGGATTCAATGAGGAATCTCAGAGTTGTTCTAAACCAACAATCAAGGAGTCATGATTAACCACTTCAACCTTGGTGAGTTCTCTAATGCATCATGTACGAGATGGCCAAATCGATGTGGAAATTCAGGTAATAATTATTAAGGTAAACATTAGGGTTTATATGATCCTTACTTTTGAGGTAATTATGGGTTATTATATGATATGATGGAAAATTAAGGGCATGAGATAAACTTGAGGTTAAAATATGTTATGATTATTCTTGAAGATTTTATCTCATTTTGGGGAATGTTTTAAGAATTATATAGTTTTGGAAAAAGGACAACACGTAGACCGTGTGACTACCCGTCGCATCGGACAAAGCTGCGGGAATCGAACCCACAACCAAAGTGAGACTGGTATTTATCGCCTACCACTGGACTACGTGAAGTCCCTGGTTAGTTTGACTGATTCTTTCTAGTTATATGATTTTATGAATTAAAAGTAAGTTGATTTTGGGTTATTTATGAAAATGATTAACCTATCTTGGAGGATATGTGATTAGGTTAATTACTTTTCAATACGAGACTTTAGGAGCAACAGATGTTGTTTGGAGATAAATGTTACGATTTAACTTGGAAGACTATGTGACTAAATCCTTTAAATATTTGGGTTTCAATCTCAGATTGGTTTAATTTGAAGAATTTTATGGACAAATTGATTATAGAATGGTTCTCGTTGATCTTTGGGTTTTGTTGGAGAAATTTTGGAGATTAAGAATAGATTTTCTATTTATAAAGGGTTATCCTTTTCTGGATTATCTGACCTTGTACTAACCTTTTTGGTTTTGGTTTTGGATAAAGCCTAAAGACATGGGATGTATATAGTTCTCTTTGGTGGATTAGGTGATTCTCTAGAAGTTGATTATAGTACTCTTAATGTGAACAAGTCTCCCTAAATACTCGTCTTTTGGAAAAAAATATGAGTTTGATTAAGGAATCTAGTAAAAGTTGAAAGTCAACATGATAAGTGATTATGTTTCCTTATGAATAAATTCCTCAATAAAAAGTAACTTAAAACAAAAATGTTGTCTATTAACTTTTCCTACTGGGGAATCGAAAACCGTTTAACCCATCACAAGTTTGTGATTTTCTCGTGGTTAACTTTCTCCTAAACATGTTTTCTATCACTCTCCATCAGAACATGACCCTTTGTTTTTTCCTCCATGTCCATATTTTCATACTTGGAATCCTAGTATGGGATAAATCGGGTGACCTTTGTACTTATCTTTCTTTATTTTAAAGTGATTGTTTTACCGACTCTTCTTCCAATGTGGGACGTTCAAGGATGTTTCCAAGCGCAATTTTAAAATTGCGAGGACGCAATTCCCAAAAGGGGGGAAGGATGTAACACCCCAGGTAAATAAGTAATATGACATTTTCATATTTATCCATATTTGTGAATAAAATATTAATATGACTTTAAAGGGGACGCTATGCTCGATGGCGTACCCAACACGCAACAACAAGTTTCTTGGGAATCTTACGTTGCACTCTAATAATAGAATAATATTATTTTAAATGGTAGTTAACATGTAGCCGTTTTAATGGTGGGAATGGATAGAAATAACTAAAATATGATTATATATGTTCTTAAATATTTTTACATTTATACAATAAAATATAAAGGCTTAAAATACGGAAAGAATTCAATTTTAGGCGTATATGGCCTAGTTTTCACTAAAGGTTCACTTATCACCTTTTGATGGAGAACCGTCATTAAATATAGTTTTGTTCACTCTTAAACATTCTTTTGGACCATATAAAACTCTTATTAAGAATCGGGACATCAAAATTTACTTTGTGTAAATTTTTGGTATCTTTCCGATGAAGTTCATTTTTTTAATGAATAGTGTAAAATGTTGTATTTTAATTCAAAACCACTTTTTAATCTAATTTATTTATATGATTAGATTATATTTTTAATTGGTTTTAAAGTGAAATTAGAAAATATTTTTACCATTAAATCCAATAGTGGTCATTGGAATCAATTTCACTTTGAAATCAGACTTAAACTAGTGTCAATCTTTTGATACTTATTGTTTCATAAAAACACGCTATTTGTCATGACAACGGGAATTAATTATTATATTAATTAATATGACTTATATTTTTTGAATTTTGTAAAACAGACTTCATTTTTTAATTCAGAATATCAAATATAGCTTAGGCTGAATTATTGGGATTTTTCTGAAAAACTTCAATTTTTGATGAATAGTGAAACCACTAAGTGGTACTTATAAAAACTGATTTTCCGTTTAAATAAAATTTTTCCATCATTGTGTTTTGATTTTCAAAAATCCAACATACATGGTTGTCATTAAGAAGTAAAATGTGGTTCAATGAGATGAAAATATTTTTTTTGGTGAATAGTAACTTATTAAGTTTTTAATCGCGATTAGTGGTAATTAGTGTAATTTAAGGTAAAAATGATATTATAAGAATGTGAAAAAACCATAACACTTGTACTAATCCTATTTGGTGAGTCATGGCCGACCAAGACAAGCCATGGGCCAACTTGGGGACCCCATGGATCCACTTTGGTTGGGAAATGACATAAATAACATTTTATTTAATGTAAAAGTAAAATTGACACAAACATGATATGTTTTACTAAAAAAAAATTTAAGTGGGGTTATAAAAGTCATCATTTTGATTATAAATATTAATTGGAAAGCTAAAAAGATTTCATACATCATAGTATTTTTTTATAATTTTTAGACATTAAATAAATTAAATTATTTATGACATAATAATGATGCAGCGATGACATCATTATTTGACGATTTAAATAAAATGGAAAGATAATGTAAAATCTATGAACTACACATGTCAAAAACTTATTGTATGAGTGGATTTCGAAGCCTTATCACCTTATCCACGACTTATATCAATGTGGGATCTTTTAAAACCGAAACACATTTTAAAAAAAAGTAATATTTCTTACTTTCCAAAAGTGCCCCTCCTCTCCTCTTATAAAAGGCCCCCACCTCTACCTCTTTTCCCACACTCCTCAAGCCTTTGGATCGGCCAACCCCTACCCATTTACTCTCTCCACATCCCTCTCCTCATCCTAGAGGATTCCCTTTGGGCAGAATCCTTTAAAAGGAAGCCTTTAGGCTCAAATCAAAAAGGAGTTACACTTTTAAAGGTAAATATTTCTCTTATGTTCATTTGTTTTGTTTTTCTTCTCTAACCCCCTAAACTCTTTTTATTTACTTCTTTTGTAAAAACACCAGTATATTCAATATACTAGGATGTTGTTATAAGATTTATTCGAGCTACACTCTCACACAACTACATCAAATGGTTAAAGAACGTACGGTTTCCGTGGATGGTGAAATTCTGCCTCCCGAAACGATGATTGTTCAATACTCATTTAACACCTTCAAAGGTGGCCATTATGATGTCACTATTTTTATATATGATATATAATATGTTTATGTTTTATTTATGCTTCTGTATTTTTCATTTTTGTCTTACCTTTATGGCTTCCATTATGGGTATACGCGATATCTTCATTTAAGGAAGTGCGGACTACCGCCCCCTCAAAGTGATTTGATTCGTTAAATACCATATGTGGGATGTATAAAGGATGTAAATATTATATTATATATTATATTATACTGGAATTATAATATACCTTTATATCATTATTATTCCATTCTATAAAATACGAAATAGAAATGAAAGTAGCATTCATGCGTACGTACGGCTTACCGTCTCCATGAACGGTGCATTTCATTTCTTACCTCTAAATGATTATGTAATGTTATAAATGCATGAATTTACTGGATATATATGACATATATGATATCTACATAATTAATACAATTCAGGACATAATAAACATTTGGCCACACGAACAACATGTAATTGTAAGAAGTCCACTTTCGACTTAAGAACCAAATATCGGCAAAACAAATATTATTATCTTAAATGATTACATAATGTTTATGACATGGTAATAAGTTGTATAAAGGTAATAATGAACTTGAAAAAGGATCTTATGGAAGTAGAAATTAACTCAAGTTTATTATTCAGGAGATTAAAGAACAATCGAGTCAAGTCGGACCCGAGGTAAGGGATCCTACTCCTCTCTTTCTTTTTAAGTACACACTTTTATGTCATTCCTTTTAAAGCTCATATTTATTATGATTGGGATGTTCTTTTATATTACTCCTACTGTAATTTTTATGTTCATGTGATGAGAGACCCTATTCTCTCTCATCAATCCATTTTGGAAGTTTTGAGTGGCGCCGTTAGGCTGCCGAATTTTCGTAAGAGATCTAACCTCTCTCTTTCTTTTTAAGTACTCTCCTTTGTGTCACTTCTTTTAAGCACCTATTTGTTATGTTGGGGGATTTTATTTTATATTACTCTTGCTGTAAATTCTATTTTAATATGATGGGATACTCTATTTGATCTCATCAATCCATTTTGGAAGTTTTAAGTGGCGCCGTTAGGCTGCCGAGTTTTCGTAAGGGATTCTTCATCTCACTTTTATTCCTGTGAGACTTATGATACATTTTCCACAATTTCCTTTGAGTGGTGTATGTACTGACAATTATTTTACGCATTGTGTAATATTATTTCATTTATAATTTTTTACATCAATGATGTATTGTCCTTCTTTCACCGGGCGTATGTTTCGAAAGATACCCATGTCGGTAAGGGAACCTTTCACCCTCCTCTTTTTAAAAGACTTCTTTTGTTGGGTATTTTAATGTACATATTGTTATGTTGGGATATGTTCTCATATATCCTTATTGATTTAAATTTTTTGTCCAAGTGATGAGATAGTTTTTTTTATCTCTCATCAACTCATTTTGATGTGACGTCGTTAGGCTGTCAAGGGAACTTCTTAACCCAATTTCGATTTCTTTGGGTTCAACATGTAGTTATTGAATATGTCATCCTTTGAATATGTGTGAATAACCTTTGATTGTTTTACACTTAATATCCACTTATATTGGGTGTATTTATATTTGTCACACATAATTATGAGATTGATTTATCCTTAATTTAAGGATACCTTCTTTATAATGGATTTCATCTCATTTTACTTTTCTTTTGAGACATCATTGTTGTTATGCACCAATTCACTCTTATATGGTGTGTATACTGTCCTTTGACATATTATATCATGAATCCTTTTATTCTCATGATATTATAATGTTCGGATTAAATGTTATTCCGCTATTATTTTTATTCAAGAGTCTCTCATTTTGTTAAAAACACTTTAACAAAAATATCATTTTAAATGTTTTTAAGATTTATTATTCTAAATCTTTATCTTTAATGTCCGTGTTTTCAAAATGGTTTTCAGTATTTATTTATATGGACATTAATGTTTTAAAATTATAATTCCATTGAAAGATTCAAAGTGGTATGGGACACTTTGATTCAAAAATCTCTTTTAAATGGTTTTTGAAAATGGATTGATTAATTCAATATCTGGGAATTATTTATTGTGATTGAAAATGAAATATTGTTATTGAAATGTTTATATTTTCCATATTATATGTGTAATAATGGTACTTGGACATTAGGACGGGTGGTGCCGTGAATACCAGGACGAGTGGTTACGTTATAACCTCCAATGCATTGGGTATGGAAGTCGGCCGTATGGCTATTCCATTAAGTATGTATGGAAATTGGTCGTATGGCTATTCCATTAAGTGATATGTGTGGGAGTCGACTGTATGGTTATTCCACTTAAGTATGTTTATGTCCCAAGTTACCTTTATATATGTTATGTGTTCTTTATAAGGGTTTTATGGTAACCCTTTGGTTACAAAAAGGTAAGTAATGATATTTTATTCAGTGAAGAGTTTTTACTACTTCATAAAGGTGAAAAGTATCACTTTGATAAAGTATACATGGTTTACTTTTTGTTTTGATAAACCAACAGTTTTTATTCTTTGTGTATCCCTTACTGAGTTTTTATGCTCATCCCAGGTTTTTGAAATGTTTTTCACAGGACTTAGCGTGGAATAGGGTCAAGGATGGGATCAAGGGAAAGTCATGCTACCTAAAACATGAAACTAGACATGTTACTTTTTAAGAGTTTTTATTTTATGGAAATTTAGTAGAAGAGACTACTTTGTAATCTTTTGAGATGTAATAGTTATGTCCTATTTCTCTAAAACTCTAAACCTGAAAAGATCCTCAATGTGAATTATTCATTTAATTCAATTTTAAGTAAGGTTTAAGGATGGGGCATTATAGAAGTCATCAGTGGTTTGTATTGGATTGATATTGATGGAAATTATCTTTCCCAGAAATTAGTTTGTGTCATGTCTTGGGTTGATTTCTCCTCTTTGAAAATTCATTTGGAGAATACCCATCCAAATTTTCAACATGTTACACAGAAATGGTCTTATTGTAACAATAATCCATATATGGGAATATCGGTTAAGAATTTTTTTATTAATGTAGAGACACTTTTTAATCACAACATACCCAGTGGCATTTCAATTATTTGAAAAATATCCTCAAGAATTTAAAAATGAATAAACTGGAAGAGTCTTAGGATATAAAAATTAATGTGTTCAAGCTAGGTTAATCGTGGGGCCATTTTATCCTTATATTTAAAATATCACATATTCTAGAGTGGTGTGAGTGGAAGGATGTGAATTTTGGGTTCTATAACATGTATTTAAGGAATTAGATTGAATGGGTATTACATGTTGGGAAGCTGGCATGTGATATAGGCCCCGATCCAGTTTTCCTTGAAACTCTATCACAGATTGGAATAGAACTTATAGGATCCATAGATTGTGATCTAGAAATTTGTTCATCATCAGAAGAAGTTGTGATATATTCCCTTAATGGGATTCCCATAAACCCTTCTAAAGTTTGGAAATCACCTGCCAATATCGAGCTAATGAACTAGTTCGAGTCATTGTGGGAGGATATCAAAGAGATATATTTCACATCATATTCTCTATATTAGGATGGATAATATTCATATTTGAATGTTTGTATCACTTTAGGATTCTCTAATTGGATGAAATAAGATTTTTATACATCTAGCTATAAAATCTCTAATGGGGTGAAAATTGGAAGGCACAATGATTACTCCAAAATACCAAAAAAAATATCACTATGTATATGCATAAATTTTTAATTACTAAGTATCTCAGCCATATGATCATTAAGGAGAATGAGGAACTTCTTGAGGATGATTCACTTATTCTTGTAAGGGGAATCCCAAAAGTGGAAGTTTATGTTAAACTCTTATATATTTTTTTCATTTCCCCCTCATTTATATGAATTAATGAATTCTATATATGATTACACTGTAAATTAACCATCATATGATTATGTGGAAGTAGAAGTCCATATGGTAAAATTAAAAATATCATTGAAGGAGATATATAAACGTGATATGAAATTCAAGATCATGCCTTAGGGAATTACTAGTGAGCTTAGGGATTGGGTTGACTAGCATGATATGGTTATATATATGGATATAGAACCATTTTTTAACCTATGATGACTATGGTATATTCGTTCAATTCATGTCCTCTATTGTAAGAGATAACCTATAGACCTACCCCAAGATTGACTTAAGGTACCTACCACAGAAAGATAGAAGACCATTTCCAAAATCTAAATATAATGAATTCTGATGTTTGGTTCTATTGTTGGTAAATTTGTATTCCTTGGTTGTTATTTACATAGTTCATACTAAACCATAATGTGTATTTTGAAAATTCAGAAAAAATATGGATTGTGAGGGTGTATTTTTAGGGATGTATAGTGGGATATAGTTAACTTAATATATAACTTAATACATGTATATATAAATATATAAATACATAATTTTCTGAAAAGGAATTAATATAAAAAAAATTAAAGCATTTTCAGTGGTGTGTTTTTGAAAAACCAGTTTCCGTTGTGGAATCCTTTTGGGATCCAGCTAAAGTATTGATCCACAGTTACCTCATCTGACATATATATTTGTTATTTTCAAAGATAAAGGCATCATTTATGGAAAATATGAATTACTTATGATAACTAAACCAAAGAAGATATACAACTAAGATTGTTCATATCTGTATACTATGATTAATTGGATATTTTTGTGTATGAGTAACATATCATCATCCGTAATTTCTTGAAAATAAATTTTTTTCTATCATCACTAATATAAAAACATATTTATCATATATAATGGATGAAGAAGTTTGACATAAGTTTTTTCAACCAGTTGAATAATTGTTTATTTAATATATTTATTTATTTATTAAAATTTAACTATAATATTCTATATAATAATATTTTTGAGTAGATAATAACATGTATAAGTGAAATACTGAAACGGCCCATGGTTTTTTCATTGAAAGGGATTCCTTCGTTTCTTAGTTCAACTCTGAAAATTTAATTATCATGAAAATAGTGTGAATTAGTTTAGTAGTATAGGCTTGGGAATAGTGTATATCTTATGGGTACAAAAAATAATAATTTATGTAAAATTTTATAAAAAACAGTACAATGATGAATTTTTTATTTTTATTACCGTATAGGTGATATTTTCCATTAACTCAAGGGGGGCCTTATTCAAAAAATTAATAAATTTTTAATATTAACTACTTACTCTAAAAAAATCAACATTATCCATAAAAAAGGTTCATTTAGTTTTTATAGTAAATCATAAAAACACATAGGAAAAATTAATCTCAATTATGATTATAAAAAAGATACATGAAAATTGAAAATCATCAACTATCTCTGGGATTATTTTATAAATTTATTTGTATAGTAGATTATGATAACAGAAATATTATATGATAAAATGGTATTTTTTAAGGGGCCTTGGGGAATTTTGTGTACTATAACTATATCTAAAAGATTTAATAACTCAAAATTAATAACCATCGTGAGGGAAAAAAGTGTTTATATACGGATGAATGATTGATGAAATAAGATCCTTGATATCTAAATTTTATAACATAATCAATCCATATTTATCCACTAAATCAATTATCATTTTTTAATATATTATAAGGTATAATTTTTTTATGACCAATAATTAGCCATCTTTTTTAGTTAAGAGTATAAAAAATATTATTAAAAACACCATTTAATTATCCACAAACATTACTTATATCATTTCCGGTATTTTACCTCGGCAAAAAAATTATACCTATAGAATATAAATATTTAACAATAGTTATAGTGTATGATATAAACATATCTTTTTTATTTAAATATTATATAAACATTTTTTTATGTTTCATAGATTATAACATACTAAAATTCAATTCATGAAAAGTGATATGGATCTAAACATTTACTCAATTCATTCGTGGACCTGAAATTTTATTAAATTTATTTTGGTCCCTTTTACCATTATAATAGATTACAAATCAATAGGTGTTAGTAAATTAATATAATAATTTTATTTGTGTAAGGTTTGGATAGCTTTGTATGGATGTTGTGGAAGTTGTTTTTTCACTACCCAAAAACTGATTTGCCCAATTTTTTGATGGAATTTTATGGTGGGGATTTATAATAGATGGAGTTTTTTGATATACAATGTGGAGGTGTAATGATTGGTGAGTTTCCTAATATATGTATAGATAAATAATTTGATTGGTTAGTTCATAAAGTTGTGATATTTTCATGGTTTCATGGTTAATGGTTATGGGATTTATATTTTTTGAAAGAGAGTAATGGTTGAGTGGTTAATTGAAAAAATATTTTTTTATTTTAATAGTATGATTATGATTTATTAATGTGTCAATGGGATGTGTTACCTATTTTATTATTCAATGTCAGATGAGGAGGAGTTTATAAGTGTTAATGGGATGTTTTAGTAGGTTTTTAGTTTTGTGGAAAATTATCCGTACTTTGAAAAAAAACCTATTGAAAATTATTAAATTCTAAAATATGAGTTCTCACTTTTTCATTAATTTTCAATCATAATGTATTTTATAGTGAAAAAATAATTCTTTTGTTTTTTTTCTGGAAAATAGTTCTTTGGAGTGATGTGGTAAATTTAATTCAAAAGTATGTATAGTAAAAATTTTACATATTATTTTCTTGTTGTTGTGTGTGTTTAGTGTGGTTTGTTTGATAATATTAAATATGAAAACTTTTTTTCATTAAATTTAATATGATATGAGAATGATGCTTTTAATTTCTATAGAATGATCCTTTCTCAAAGTGGATTAGGTTATAATTTGACATGTGTGTTTTTGTTTTATAATAAATAATGATAATGGAAGTTGAATTTTATAGTTATTATTCATGTATGTTTGTTTAGTTTTCCTTAGATTAAACATGTATGTTGGAATGACTTGGGAACATAAAAAAAGAAATGCTTAATTTTTGACTATGCGGTATTCAACTTAAAATTTTTTACGGTAAAATGTAAATTAAAATAGACGAAACAAATCTATTTTGGATATATTTTTTTATTTTTCGTTATGTATGACACAGTGAAATAGATTTGAAATAATTATATATTAATAAAATAATATGTTTTAATTTTAAATGTAAATATTTATGAATAAATATATAGGATATGAGTTTTTAAAATTCTAATTATGTATATTATTATTAATAATATTTTTAATAAAAACATTATTTCATAAAGAGTGGTTGGAATTTTTGTTAAGCCGTTACTTATATGATATTTTATGATAGAGAATAATATAATATTTTATGTTTCATGATTAGAGTATGGTTTTTTTGGTTTTCGATATAGGAAATGAAAAATGGAAAATTTCTATATTTATTATTAATTATGGGTGGTTTTTCATGGTTAATGTAAATGTTGCTAGATGAAATGAGTCTACCATAGGAATGGTCTAAAAATGTCATTAATATTTACTTATTTGTAATATGGAAATAATTAATACCCTAATATCATATTTGTGGTGGTTTGGGGTTTGGTTTAAATATATATTAGATAAAATATTTTGGTAGTTGTAATGTATGAGTAATTTAACTATAGAATGACATAGCTAATGTGAGAAATTAGATATATTAATTTAAATATTTAAATAATATGGCTTATGAGAGTTCTATTTGAAAAACCTTTAGTAGAGCTTAGTGTTTTTTTAAATATATACTTGTAAATAAAGTAATTTTGATTATGTTTAAAAGATAAAATGTTAGAGAATAACAATTTTTTGTATTGGGTTTTATTTCTCAAGTTTAAAAATAGTGATAGTTAAATTATTGGTTAACAATAATATGATCATGGTTTAGGTTGGTCATCATCAACTAGATAAAATAATACTTTTTATATGTTTCTATATAATGATTTAAGTTACTTAATTATAAAATTAAATCATTGTCTACTATTTAATTCCACCCCGTCTAGGAATTTGTTTCACTATATTCCAATAGTTCAAAAAGATTATGTGTGGAAGGTTTAATGTTAAAAAGTATCCATATGAATTCAAACAAAATTGTTTTCCAAAAATTATAAAACAAGTAAAATTTTAGCATATAATTAATGATAATTTAAATTCGTATATTATAGAAAACCAAAAAATATTTCCACCATGTATGTTTTTTATTTAGTGTATATATATATACATTACTGCTATAATTCTAAACAAATGAAAATGAATAATATTTATACCATCCATATGGGATCAATATAGGGAATATGTCATTGTCCATTCACTATAAAATGATCACTTCCGTCTCACTATATTTTTATTAATACCTATATGAATACCAACAAGATATGAAATGGTCATGAACACCCCTACTTAATCATTATTGAAAAAAAAACAACTATATTTTAAATAATGGTCAGATGTCTCTAATATGATTATATCACTAGATATTTTATCAATCATGGAATTTCGTGGTTATCTCTTTATATATATTTAAATTTTCATAAGAGTCTCTACTGTTCTATTCATGTTCATCATGTGGGAAAAAATACTTATATCTAGTTTCTAAATAATAAAATTTATTATCTTTGAGGTCCCATTGTTATTTTCTTCCCCACCTTTATCAGTGGTTGAATGTTTTTCCATACACCATCAAAAAAGGAAGTTCCAAATTAAAATATATTTTCATAAATATAATCATAAAACATATTCAACTATTATTTTATATTGGAATTCATAGTCTCCTATAAAATATACATTATTTAATTGAAAAGGTGTTCACCTTATCAACTAGTATGGGGTAGTATAGGGTTCTTATGTTATAAATGAGTTAATATTTTCCTATAAAAACCCGATTCATTATTTTCCTTTGAAATCTATTTCTCATGTGTTTTTAATGATCACAATATAAATTATAATCTTTTTAATTCATATTTAAAATGGACTTAATTAATATACTTCAAAATAAATTCCAACTACTTATGTGACTATTCATATAAGATCAAAGTAGATTCAATCATAAATAAGTTGTTCATATCTAGAACTATATAAAAAGGAAAAATTAAAAGAAAATTATATATTTCAAAATAATATATAAAGAAAAAATGGTTTTAAACTAAATAATTTTGATGAACAATTCAACAGATGTGGGTATTTTAAATATAAATGTTCTCAAAATAAATTAGTATAATTAAGTTGAAAAAAATAGAATATATATCTTTTTAGAAAGGAGAATTGATAAATAAATATTTATGATCTAAATTTAATGTGTTTTGGTAGCTATAGTCATAATATGGTGGGCCCCAATATAAACTAAAATGACTATTTTTTCAAGGAATCATCTAAATGGAATGATACTACTTTATTTCATGGGCTAAAAAACCATCCCTGGAAAAATGAGAACATGTCTCTATTATTTTCTATAATCTCACGATTTATTAGATGAATGAGGTGATAAAATTTTAGATTTTTATATAATCTAAAATTATGATCTTTTGGATTCATTATTATCACCTGTTCAATAGTATAATATATTTTGTGGCCCTGGAATATGAAATCACTTGATCAACTTCAAGAATACTGATGGGTCCTTCATTTTGGTGTGCCTGCAATGGAATGCATCATTACCTTGCCCATGAAATATAGATCATCATGACGGGGGATGATTAAATTCCACTATACAATGTCCTTGGATATCAATAGAACAACTATCTCTTTACCCATAATATACCCTTCATATCATTACAACATTATGGTGTACTAGTCATAATATCATAATAAATTCCAATTTTTTTTAATCAGTTCCAATGTTCTCTATATGTGTTCAAATGTTAAAAAAATGAAGAAATGATTCAAAATAACAAAAATGCGGAATAAGAATTAAGATATTGAAACAAAAAATCCAATGAAAAGTTAATATCAAAATGATGTATCAAATCCCCCCCACACATAATCCTTTACATGTAATCTAAAAAATATCACAATATAGATTCCACTAAAAATAAACACATTACAAATAGATAATTAGTACTAGAAAATATAGTATGTTGGAACTAAGAGTTTTCACTGATAGAAACATATTTTTTGTGGGATTATTGTTAATCCACACTAGAATGATGAAGGGGTTTTCAAGGCAATTGATCTTACAATGTAGGTGGATTTAGTTTTGAAGTTGGCATTATTTCCAATTTTTTGCATAAATTTTGGTGTGTAAATTTTGGTGGATGGGATGAATTTTGTGGGAAATGGATTTCCAAGACATCCTCCAGAAAATGTGGCAATGAAATATAATTTTTGAAATTTTGGTGTTACAAAGGTATAGGGTTTCAAAAAATATTACTAATCCATAAATGAAAAATGGTTGTCAATTACATGATTATATGAATTTTAATGAATTTAAAAATGTGGTATGTTATGTTATTACAAGAAGTTTCATGAAAGAAAAATTTTATATACCTTTTTTTAAAAATATAAGGTTTCTTAAAAGAAATTTTGATGTTGGCGAATCAGAGAGACATGTTCTCCAAAAATGGTAGAATATCTCAAAAGTTGTGGAGTTTTTCAAAATGGTAACCCACACATATACAAAGGTTTCATCTCATTATTTGAGTATCAAAAAAATGTTTTTGGAGGAGGGATGATCTATCAAATGTTATAAAGGTAACAGAAAAACATATCTCTAATGAGAATTAGGAACATTACCTAAACAAAAGTTTCATCAAAATAATTGTTGATAACTAATTGATGGTAATGAATTTGTGTTAAGAAGTCTCATTAAATTTTTTAGTTCCATGAATATTGATATTTTCACAAAATATTGGAGTTTCATGAAATTGTTTAGTTTTTTGAATACAGACAGTACTTTGAAATCAAAATGGAGTTTTGTGTAAAATAATATTTCATGAAAGATACTTAACAAAGAATACTTGATGTTTGGAAAAAAAATTCATAGCATATTTAAGCATAATAAGAAAACCTTCATGATGCATATAATCACCTTCATGTTCATTGGTATAGAAGTGACCTTCAAGTCGATAAACTAAGAAAGACTCCACCCAATGCACTAATCAAGTGGTATTTGATGGATTTGATCCAAGGGAGGTAGTGTTACATCCCTAATATTTTTATAACGGTGGTTCTAATAGAATAAAGTAACCATTTTTTAAAAATTTTAATTTATAATATCAATTGAAACATAGTGGATTTAGTTATGAAATAAAAACTATAAATATATGCTCCTTGACTAGACCTTAGTGACGAACCATGTGGGACTATTATGTTGTGTTTCTATTTTGGTATTTTAGTGCATGGTATATTTATGATTCAATTAAACATATTTAATAAGTTCCTAACAACATGGGGACATGATCTATCTTGTTCATTGAAAATTATCACACCCTAATTCCACCCTGAGGTTGTTCCAAGGTTTTACATAATAGAATAATGATTTAATTTTTGACAAATAATATTAAAAATTCATATTCTCACAAGGTACCCAATCATTCATTTATATTTCAATTACATTTTAATCACTCTTCACAAACCTCATCAACATTCACCCTTTCCTAATATATCCATTCCCATTTTGTGATTTACCTTTCTAAAAAAACATATCTCACGTCACTCAATAAAATTTTAAAATTATTCTTATTCCAATTCTAAAATATTTATTCTCTATTCATAAGCTCAAAAAATATATTTGTATTTAATTTAGAAATAAAACCACAGTAATAAATATAACTTTTTAAATGGATTCCATTGAGGTTTAAGGATGGTAATTGCTGATTTAAAAATAAAAAAATGTATTTAAAATAATTATTTACTCATTATTTAAAATTCTTGAATTTAAATTAAACTCTAAAAAAATAACTAAATTTATATACCTTCCGAAAACATTTTCTTATAATCACAAACATATATTTCTCATTGGTCACATAAGTAAATTATATATAATAATGATAGATTTCAATTTTTTATTATGTTTTCTTCATTATTCATTATAAATTTTGAAGTGCCCAGATCAGTGTGAATCACTGAGAGGGGGAGGGGGTGAATCAGTGATCCTTTAAAACTTTTTTACTAATTGATTCTTAATCAATTAAACCTCTATGGCTGGTTAAAGCCTCGATCCACTCTTCTTGTATCTCTCAACCTTTCCCGGATAATGCAGTAATGAAAAGGCACAGGACACAAGGATTTACAAGGTTCGGCACCAAAGGCCTACATCCTTGCCATGCTCTCCCAGCATGGATTCTCCCATTATAACTTGTTAGAATTACAATGGTCGATACAGCTTCCCACCGTATCTCTCCTGAGTCTCACAGGAGGGTCTTTATACTGCGTCCCACAGTGTTACCAGAGTCCCACTGGCCTGCTCCAGAATCCCACTGAAGACTTCTTCTCCCTGAGTCCCACAGGGTCTTCTCCTGGCTCCTCGAGTCGCACGAGTAGCTCTTCTTCACTTTAAGCTTCTTCAAGTATCTTCAGCAGCCTGGGATAAAGGCTGCTGGCCTTGCTCGGTACCTCTGATCACTTGAGTTGATCAGGTCTTCTCATCCAGCTCAGGTTTTATCTCCTTCTTCAGGATGACCTGGCTTCTCTCTTCAACTACTGAATGCTCAGACAACTGATATATTTAACTTTGGTTTGGTCCAGTCTCAACTCACTTCAACTTCATGCACTGAGTGCATGGAAACTCTTCATCCTCATGCACTGATAGCATGGCCTTCTCAATTCTTCAAGAACCTCCTGGTCTTGGACAACTCAAATGCACACCACTGATTTGTCTATGTTCACGTGTGCACGTGCATGCATGTATGCATGCACTGTCTTGTTCTTCTTCTAGGTGCAGTAAACCCTCAAAGGGTGTAATCAATTATAGCACACACCTTCTTCACAATCTTCACACACTTAATTCAATTTGTTTACACACTTAGAGTGTGTTCTACTTTAGTGTGGATGTCTTCTCTTCTTCTTAGTGTGTACACACTTTGTACACACAAAGGTTCGGCCACTTCTTGTCTAGCACACACAACTTGTTTCTTCCTCTTGCACACACACACAATATGTGTTATTCTTTGTTGTGGTCTTCACATGGTGCACACAAGGCACTAAGGCCCCGGCCTTCCTCTTGTTTTGCACCCACCAGCCGTAGGGCCTTCTTCTCCACTTGGCACACACACACTAGATGTGGTGGCCTTGTCTTCTTGGCACCCAAGCACAAAGGCTTGGCCTTCCTTCTCTTCTTGCACACACCCAAGGCTACTGCCTCTCTTGTTTTTGCACACACAGCCCGAACTCCACTTGTGTGCAGGCGCGCAAGGGTTGCGGCCAAACTTCTCAACACTATGCACACACACTGTCCATGGCGTGGGTGTTTTCTCCTTTTAGCACACACACACTTGGTGTGTAATTCTCATCACCCGAATTCAAACAAGGCGTGCAAGGGGGTGTGGTCCTCTTCTTGTCTTCAAATGCCGCGCAGGCTCAAGTGTGCAAGGGTGCAACACTGCCGCGCAAGCCACAACACACCTCAAGGGCGCGCAAGGTACTTCCGGCCTCGGGTACTTCCTGTCGCACAAAAGAAAGACATGCAGGGGACTCCCCTTCTTCTTCTTTCGCGCAAGGAGTGCGCAAAAGGAACTCACGAAGCCAAGGGTGGCTTCGGGCTGCTTCGTCGCGCAAGTGGGTTGCGCGGAGCTCCAAACTTCGTGAGGCACAGAGGCACACTCACGGGACTTCTTTCAAGTTTTTCAGCGCATCAGCAAGCCTCTCCAGCGCCTCGAGTATTCTTTTTATAGGCGAGGAGAGCCTCGGTCCATCCGCGTGGGATATGAATTCAAACTCCCGAATATCTCGGGTTTTCAAGATTTCCAAAATCTTGTTTTTCTCCTCTGTTTCATGCGGGTTCTCTCTTTTATTTTTCCTCACGTGCATGTGCATGTAACAACATGCAGAGCCTCATTAAAATCCCTCCATGCAAAATACGAATGCACCGAGGCCTCGGCAACGTTGTTTGCCTCGTCCTTCATCGAATTTCTCCATCCAGCGTTTGCATGTATTTTTTATTGCATGTATATGTTCCTTACGGAGAGACGAGCACAATGGTGCCTTCGGCTTTGAGAAAGACAGCAGGGAGCTCGACTTCAGTGCTCGGGAAGCCACTGGTTCAGCGGGGGACGTCGGGTGGCTTCGGTCGAGCTCAACGAAGGAGACGACGCTGGGAGCTGTAGGATCAGGCGATCAATTATCCTCGGACGGCCTGGATCAAATCGCGGCGCCGCGAATGGATCGTGCGGTGCAGATCAAGCGCGCGATGGCTCGGACAGCCAGGATCTCTTCCGCGGGAAAATCCCGCGTCCCACATCGAAACGCCGGCCATTTTTCACGCGGTTTATCAAATAAGCGCTCTCCGCTACTCAGCAATTGAATCTCCTCCCTCCACGGTGCCGCCCCGCACCGTGTTCTCCCTGCGGGCGCGCTCTGCGCCCAATCTCTGCTCCTGTGGGCGCGCTCCTAGCGCCCACTATGCTCCTCCGGCGCGCGGGTTTCACCACCGCGTGTCCTCGGGGGCTTACACACGGCCCCCGGCCTCTCTTGGGATGGCCCCATGGGATCCCCTTGGGCGTGGTGACCTGGTCCCACATGTGCCTTGGGTTGAACCCTTAAGGTTGGCCCTTGGGATTGGCATATTTTTTTGGCAAAGTAACAAATAAGACTTTGTCAAAAACAAAGTCCTCCATGAAAAATACCAATTCTAAATGCCAAATGCCTCCTCCTCTTCTTCTAATCCATTCTTCCTCTTCTTTATTTCTTCTTCTTCATTAGAATTCATCATCCTTCTTCAACATATAATCATCATTTAAGAATGGAATTCTTGAAGGTTCTTCATCTCCTCTTCATTATGTGTTCAATACTTAGGAGGGACTTCTTCAACTAAATCTCATAAATCACACATGTTCTTCAATATTCTTCATTGATCTAATCAGAGATCAATTGGATCTTCTTCTGATTCACATACACTAAGTGATAGTGCATGGACTTCATAAACACCACTTCATCCACTTAGAAGTTGTGGATGGATCTTCTTCACCTCCTCATGCATTGTCAATACAATGCATGGTCTTCAAACATTGTTGTGACATTGTATCATCAGGATACAAGTTCTTTGAACTTAAAATCAGCTCAACAATCGTCAGATTATCCTTAGAGAATGTGTCAACCATAATTTCCAATACCACTTAGTGAATCTCCTAAGTGACATGCATCTTAGTACCATGGCCATTCTCCATCACCACCAACACCATCACAACCTTTGTCATTCACATCTTGACATTCCCTGACTTCCATTCATTCCAAGACAACTTCATGTCTTATTGACAACAAATGCAACACAATGCACTTCAATCTCCCCCTTTGTATTTGTTGTCAATACACCACTTCAGCACATATGAATGGGTCACGATGTGTGCCAATATTTTCTCCCCCTTATTGGCAATCAAATGCAAAGGTGTGGTGTGGTTCTCTTCCACAATATCTCTTCCTCCCTTTGAAAAGTATTTTCTTGAAAAACACTGATAGAGGGATGATGTCACATGTTCTTCTTTAGCAAAGAACCTTTAGTAGATCAACTCTAAGTCTACTTGGGCTAACCCGGTGTAGAAAACAAGAGTGATGTAACCAAGGAACTCAATGCTGTCCATAACTCTCTACACATGTGAGATCATGCTTAGGGGTTCAGATATTCAATGAATTGCTAAATCCTGCACATACTCCACAAAACTCATTAGAAAGTTCAGTGCAATGATAAAGCTTCCCCTTTCATCTACTTTCTCAAGATGATATTAATTTCAAAACATCATCTTCTCTAGATTGGCTCCCCCTCAAGGGGTGCACTCCATTCAATCCAAACCATCCTCCAGCTAAGAATGATCATCATCTTCAATTCCCTGCAATTTTAGCACATGTAAATACCAATGTATAAGGGAATAAGATGGAACCTCCTTGGTTCATCAATGTGAACAACAAGGTTGAGAAGATTCTCTCAACCGAGATGTCCCATTTTCACCAGTCTTCACACTTGCACATTTGATCTTCAATGATGTTTGTGCTGGTGTGGATCTCAATACATCTTCATGTGAAATCTTTTTCTTCCCTTTTGCTTTAGCAAATGCCAGAGCTTCATCTTCAGCTCTTTGTAGTTCTCTGGCAAGTTGCAACTGATGTGGCCATATGACAAGTAAATCATTTGGAAGTGTGGCCTCAGTTCTGGAAATTCCACATGGTTCCTTCGATGCTTTCAAGCTACCTTTCTTAGGCAACTTGTTTTCAATCAATCCCTTCTGCTTCTTCTGGATTGATTGTCTGTTTGAGTCCAGTCTGCTTCTATTGAATTTCATGGCTTCTTTACAAAGATCCATGATATGTCCTTTATTTCCACAGTAGAAGCATTTCTTGGTGGTCCTTCTGGATGCATCACCCTTCTTGGATTCAGACTCCAAGGATTTCTCTTCATTCTTCAAACTCTTCTTGGGAGCATCTTCCACTTTCTTATGCTTGCTTCCCAAGGAATATTTTTGAGCCAGGTTCTGTGATCTTTTCTTCTTTTGAGCTTCGGATACATTCGGAGATTGATATGTATCAATTCTTTGACCACTTTTTCAACCATCCCAGATGTTGTCAAGTAATCAAAATCTGTTAGCAGTAAACAGATGTCTCTGGACCTGTGGATGCTGCTTCTTTTCTTCTGGCTTGCTCCCCCTAGGCATGGGCTTCCTCTGTGCTTTGGCATTCAGTGGATTGTACCAACAATCCTTTGCATAGTGCCCAAACTTGTTACAACACCAACATTGACCCACAAATCTTGACCTCTGGTGTACTTATGATTGCTGGGTACTTTTCTTGACAAGTTGTGTTGTTTCAGGAGAGCTCTCTTTCTTCATTGTCTTCATCCATACTTGTTTGGAATTATTCTTCCATCCTGCACTTTTTGTGGAGACACAATTAGAAACATGAGTACAAGATGGGATGGATGGTACCTTCTTTTTAGAAGTAGTTGCCCTTTTATTAGAGGATGTCTTTATTTTAGAATCATCCTTCTCAAAGTTCACTTGAGTAGCAACATTTCTTCTTTCAACTGACTGGGAGGATTCAGCTTTGGGTGATTGCAAATTTTTCAATATCACCTCCAGTTCAAAGCATTTCATGTTGAGGGAGTTCTTCTCATCCTCAACCATTCTTAGCTTTCCTTCCCAATTCTCCACCAGTTGTTTCATCTGGTCTTCATGCACCTTCTTCAATTCTTGCAATGAATTGACCAGCTCCTTCACCAGTTTGACTTTTTCTTCAAGTTGAGCATCTCTGACAACCATTGATACTTTATGCCTCTTTTCCAGTGCATGGAAAACATCTTTGACCACAGTCTTAAAGAATTCTTTCTCAGAAAGGCTTCTTTGCAATTCTTCACAAGTATCTTCATATCTATCATTGCAAAGAGAAACTGTTTCTTCCTTAGCCTTCACCAGCTTTCTGAGAGTGTTGGTTATGCCAACCCTTTTAGCCAGCTGATCTTCCATAGCATTGGCTTCTTCTTCTAACTGTGATTTTTATTCATGAAGATCATGGATGCCTGTATCTATACACTTTGCCACTTCCATGGGAACTGTCTTCTGAAGATATTTGAGTGCACTCTGAAGATCATTCATTGTTTCAACTTCATCAGAGCTAGGACAGGCTTTCTTCATCTTCTTGGCCTGTTTCTTCTTTCTATTTTTATGAGTCTTGGCAGATATCTCCATTTGAGGCTGGTCACTCATTTCCTCAAATCTGCACTTCATAAAGACTCCCTTGGATCTTTTAGAGGTAACCTCCCTCTGATACCAATTGAAGTGCCCAGATCAGTGTGAATCACTGAGAGGGGGAGGGGGTGAATCAGTGATCCTTTAAAACTTTTTTACTAATTGATTCTTAATCAATTAAACCTCTATGGCTGGTTAAAGCCTCGATCCACTCTTCTTGTATCTCTCAACCTTTCCCGGATAATGCAGTAATGAAAAGGCACAGGACACAAGGATTTACAAGGTTCAGCACCAAAGTCCTACATCCTTGCCATGCTCTCCCAGCATGGATTCTCCCATTATAACTTGTTATAATTACAATGGTCGATACAGCTTCCCACCGTATCTCTCCTGAGTCTCACAGGAGGGTCTTTATACTGCGTCCCACAGTGTTACCAGAGTCCCACTGGCCTGCTCCAGAATCCCACTGAAGACTTCTTCTCCCTGAGTCCCACAGGGTCTTCTCCTGGCTCCTCGAGTCGCACGAGTAGATCTTCTTCACTTTAAGCTTCTTCAAGTATCTTCAGCAGCCTGGGATAAAGGCTGCTGGCCTTGCTCGGTACCTCTGATCACTTGAGTTGATCAGGTCTTCTCGTCCAGCTCAGGTTTTATCTCCTTCTTCAGGATGACCTGGCTTCTCTCTTCAACTACTGAATGCTCAGACAACTGATATCTTTAACTTTGGTCTGGTCCAGTCTCAACTCACTTCAACTTCATGCACTGAGTGCATGGAAACTCTTCATCCTCATGCACTGATAGCATGGCCTTCTCAATTCTTCAAGAACCTCCTGGTCTTGGACAACTCAAATGCACACCACTGATTTGTCTATGTTCACATGTGCACGTGCATGCATGTATGCATGCACTGTCTTGTTCTTCTTCTAGGTGCAGTAAACCCTCAAAGGGTGTAATCAATTATAGCACACACCTTCTTCACAATCTTCACACACTTAATTCAATTTGTTTACACACTTAGAGTGTGTTCTACTTTAGTGTGGATGTCTTCTCTTCTTCTTAGTGTGTACACACTTTGTACACACAAAGGTTCGGCCACTTCTTGTCTAGCACACACAACTTGTTTCTTCCTCTTGCACACACACACAATATGTGTTCTTCTTTGTTGTGGTCTTCACTTGGTGCACACAAGGCACTAAGGCCCCGAACTTCCTCTTGTTTTGCACCCACCAGCCGTAGGGCCTTCTTCTCCACTTGGCACACACACACTAGATGTGGTGGCCTTGTCTTCTTGGCACCCAAGCACAAAGGCTTGGCCTTCCTTCTCTTCTTGCACACACCCAAGGCTACTGCCTCTCTTGTTTTTGCACACACAGCCCGAACTCCACTTGTGTGCAGGCGCGCAAGGGTTGCGGCCAAACTTCTCAACACTATGCACACACACTGTCCATGGCGTGGGTGTTTTCTCCTTTTAGCACACACACACTTGGTGTGTAATTCTCATCACCCGAATTCAAACAAGGCGTGCAAGGGGGTGTGGCCCTCTTCTTGTCTTCAAATGCCGCGTAGGCTCAAGTGTGCAAGGGTGCAACACTGCCGCGCAAGCCACAACACACCTCGAGGGCGCGCAAGGTACTTGCGGCCTCGGGTACTTCCTGTCGCGCAAAAGAAAGACACGCAGGGGACTCCCCTTCTTCTTCTTTTGCGCAAGGAGTGCGCAAAAGGAACTCACGAAGCCAAGGGTGGCTTCGGGCTGCTTCGTCGCGCAAGTGGGTTGCGCGGAGCTCCAAACTTCGTGAGGCACAGAGGCACACTCATAGGACTTCTTTCAAGTTTTTCAGCGCATCAGCAAGCCTCCCCAGCGCCTCGGGTCTTCTTTTTATAGGCGAGGAGAGCCTCGGTCCATCCGCTTGGGATATGAATTCAAACTCCTGAATATCTCGGGTTTTCAAGATTTCCAAAATCTTGTTTTGCTCCTCTATTTCACGCGGGTTCTCTCTTTTATTTTTCCTCACGTGCATGTGCATGGAACAACATGCAGAGCCTCATTAAAATCCCTCCATGCAAAATACGAATGCACCGAGGCCTCGGCAACGTTGTTTGCCTCGGCCTTCATCGAATTTCTCCATCCAGCGTTTGCATGTATTTTTTATTGCATGTATATGTTCCTTACGGAGAGACGAGCACAATGGTGCCTTCGGCTTCGAGAAAGACAGTCGGGAGCTCGACTTCAGTGCTCGGGAAGCCACTGGTTCAGCGGGGGACTTCGGGTGGCTTCGGTCGAGCTCAACGAACGAGACGACGCTGGGAGCCGTAGGATCAGGCGATCAATTATCCTCGGACGGCCTGGATCAAATCGCGGCGCCGCGGATGGATCGTGCGGCGCAGATCAAGCGTGCGATGGCTCGGACGGCCAGGATCTCTTCCGCTGGAAAATCCCGTGTCCCACATCGAAACGCCAGCCATTTTTCACGCGGTTTATCAAATAAGCGCTCTCCGCTACTCAGCAATTGAATCTCCTCCCTCCACGGTGCCGCCCCGCACCGTGTTCTCCCTGCGGGCGTGCTCTGCGCCCAATCTCTGCTCCTGCGGGCGCGCTCCTAGCACCCACTATGCTCCTCCGGCGCGCGGGTTTCACCACCGCGTGTCCTCGGGGGCTTACACACGGCCCCCGGCCTCTCTTGGGCTGGTCCCATGGGATCCCCTTGGGCGTGGTGACCTCGTCCCACATGTGCCTTGGGTTGAACCCTTAAGGCTGGCCCTTGGGATTGGCATATTTTTTGGCAAAGTAACAAATAAGACTTTGTCAAAAACAAAGTCCTCCATGAAAAATACCAATTCTAAATGCCAAATTCATCCTCCTCTTCTTCTAAGCAATTCTTCCTCTTCTTTATTTCTTCTTCTTCATTAGAATTCATCATCCTTCTTCAACATATAATCATCATTTAAGAATGGAATTCTTGAAGGTTCTTCATCTCCTCTTCCATATGTGTTCAATACTTAGGAGGGACTTCTTCAACTAAATCTCATAAATCACACATGTTCTTCAATATTCTTCATTGATATAATCAGATATCAATTGGATCTTCTTCTGATTCACATGCACTAAGTGATAGTGCATGGACTTCATAAACACCACTTCATCCACTTAGAAGTTGTGGATGGATCTTCTTCACCTCCTCATGCATTGTCAATACAATGCATGGTCTTCAAACATTGTTGTGACATTCTATCATCAGGATACAAGTTCTTTGAACTTAAAATCAGCTCAACAATCGTCAGATTATCCTTAGAGAATGTGTCAACCATAATTTCCAATACCACTTAGTGAATCTCCTAAGTGACATGCATCTTAGTACCATGGCCATTCTCCTTCACCACCAACACCATCACAACCTTTGTCATTCACATCTTGACATTCCCTGACTTCCATTCATTCCAAGACAACTTCATGTCTTATTGACAACAAATGCAACACAATGCACTTCAAATTTATAAAGGAATATGTTGCACATACACCAAAATTTATTTCATTAAACTCAACCAAATACTAAATATAAAAATTAGAACATGAACATAGGTATATAGTGAAAGAACATCAATGTTTCCAAAAATAGTACTCATATATCAAAAATAAATAGCTCTTATATCCTCGTAATTAATATCCACCATAAACTAATTATAGTAGTTAAAACAAGATGTGTAACGATCCAAGAAATATGAAAATTCAAGGTAAACCCATTATTTTAATTTTTTATAAAATAATAAAGAAACCAATTAAGTATATTCAATTGTAGCATGGAACCAAACTCCCACTTGTTAATGGAAGCCCCTGTATCATTTCATTGAAGTCAGTCACAATGGGTTTTACAATGAATAACAAATAAATGAAATATACACTCAAAATAAATCATGAAATTATAAAAAATAACGTAGGATGTGTAAGATAAATTAAAGTTTAATGTGGATTTAATATACTATATTGTAATGAATCTACAGTATAAAAAGATAGCAAGATATAGGATTATCCAAAAGTAAATAAGGGGGTAAAGAACCTAAATGGACTCAATCATTTTAGTGTGTTTTAAAAATCACCATTTTCACGAAATGAGTCTTTTGAATTTTAATAATAATGATTCATATCCCCAAAATCTCTAATGAAATTTGTTATTAGAATTAATATGTCAAACAGTGTACGAATTCATATTAAAAATGAGTGTTTTGAATTTTTAACAAGCAATTCAGACATGAAAAATAAGTTATTTTACAATCAATGATGACATCTATGATTTAATTTTTTTTAAAAAAATAAACATTTTAAATATAATCCTATGGATATACAAGAATTCAAATTTTTATGAATTCTACTTAAACCCTTTATGTTTTTTCCGTATTACTACATGTTTTACAAAAAAATCATGAGAGATATCATATTTGTAGTATCTCATGGGATATTTAATGGAAGTTAAAAAACCATTGTGTTTCTAATAAAGCCTTTTACAAACATAAAATGAACACATGATCTTACTATTGGAGATCAAATTGAGAGATTTAATTTTTTTGGAGTAATTTATTGGAAAAATCATTATAAAAAATATTATATCAAAATTTTCAAAAAGTGTGACCTCATATTCCATTAATTTTTGTTTTTGTTTTCAATGTTTTTTAAAATACCATTATACTGATGCAAAAACATGTTTGTATTTAAAATAGAATATATAATATAAAATCAATATGAACAATCTAATAAGTTATTATTCATATTTTCAATGTTTTCTTTACATTCATTTATTTTGGTAGTTAGATTTCAATTTATAGTACTCAAAAATTAAAATTCAATTATTTCAAATGAATTAAAATATAAAAATAAAAGGTTGAAAAAATATCTTGTGCATCATTAGGATAACACTATGAACCATCTCCCTCATCTTCTTCTTTTGAAGTTTCTATGATTATTGTAGATAGAATATCCTCACTCATATTATTTTTCTAATATATTTTAAATTCCCTATAATATTTAGATCATAAGGAAAAACAAGGATTAATAACATAGCTCAGAGTCAGGTGGTTTACTAATGAGATTATGGGTGAATCTAAGTGAGGTAATGTGGTAAACCATAATTGTTTTGGGGTAAAACAATGATCACTCCTAAGGTATTGAGGGTATCCTTCTCTAATAAAGACATGTTATCCACTAATAAAATACCTATAGTAGCTAACTGAGTAAAAGAAATTGAATGCCTCATGTTTATTTGAAAAATCCATGTACTTAGTTGAACTATAGGATATACTAAAATTGAAGGGGAGGTAGTAGCAGTAGTGGAAATGGATACCATTTGAATAATCCACTTTAGATTACAATGATTGGTTAGGTGAAGAATAAATTTTATCCCTTTATTTCCATATAAAATAAGATCATAAATTTCCCCTTTCTCACATCCTCTACCATCACCATTTCTTCCTCCTCATGCCTTTAGGAAAATATAGTGGCCTTGGTCTTATATTTCTCCTTATGATGTTAATTTTATAATAAAATACCTAAAGGTGTGTCTCCCATGGTGGTAAAAATGATTTCCTTTTTTTTTCAACCCCCATGGTGGCATTCCTGATCTTTCAATATTTCTGGGGTAATTGATTGATAGAGGGTGGTGTGGTGGTAGATGAAGAAATATGGGTGTCATGTGTGTCATTGGGAGGTGGAGTGGAATTTTTTATATGTGATGATGTTGTGGAATCCTAGTAGAATAAATCATCAATATACCACATTCCATGAGATGGTATATAGGAAAAATCATTATGTTTTGGTGAACTTGAAGGAATACGTTAAGGTGGTAGACCATCTTTGGACTTATCAACCAAATTATATAATAGATCTCGTGTTATAATAGTATAACACTATCATGTAAATGAATTGGATTATGAACTTATCCATGGTAAAATAAATATAATTATGTGTGGAAAAATATGTATATATCTAGGTAAAGGTGGTATGATCAGGCCCATAACCTATAAGTATAGGATCATGGGAGTTTTTCTCCTGAACAAGATAGAATATATTAATTCCTCAAAATACTTACTTGTTATTTATATCGGTATACATCAACATGTTATAAAATTTCTATATGTAAGTAAACTATAACGTTTTTAATTATTTAAGTGAATGGAATGAATAAAAAATATAATTTATTTGGAAAATCCTATGCTAAAATAGAATTCCATGATCATACTCTTAATTTTAACCTACCATTATTTAAATACAAAACCAATATATGGGACATGTTTAACTGATATCCACCATAGATTGGAAAGATTATATATACATTTAATTAGTTTACTATAACATTGAACTACCCTTTATTGATCAAAGTAGTAGTAAGATCTCAGGGGATTACTCCCCTAGTCAAAACCTAAAAATTAGAAAATTTGTATTTGGTTGCATCATACATGGACATCAGATCACATATAAGATCATCCCATTTGGATTAGTGTAGATTTATAAATTTTCAATGAATATTTCTAGAAAATTTTAATATTAAATAATATATGTAAAATTTATTTCCTTTTTATTTTGTTTAAATGATAATCACCAATAAGATAATTACTTTATTAATTACCTAATTTATATTGGCAATTGAAATTTTAAAAAGGAACTTGGTTTATGGTTTGGTGGTGGCGCTAGTTTTTTATCCAATCATCGACATGGAAATTTTAGAGGTTAGAAAACTAAAATAGGTGATTTTATAATTTTTATAATGATTGAAGGGTGACTGAAGGAGTCATGGGAGAAAATCATGGTTTCATGATACAAAGTTTGGGATATATCATAATAGTACAAGATAACTTTCTAGCTAGTATATATCCACCAACTGGTTGGTGGAAAAAAAACTTGAGTACTTCCTTGGGTCACCGGCCAGCCAGCGGCCTCCTCTGAAAATTTTTACTATGGGGCATCCCACTAATTTCAACCTCCCACACTTCTAAATATTTGAATTTTTTACTCCATGGAGGCTAATAAAACAAAACTTGCATGCCTCCCTTATACTCATATTTTCTTAGGTAGATCTCCCTCATCTGTTGTCTGAATCAAGTGAGATATATAATGTTAACATTCCTATGGGTAGTCTACCAATCATTTTTCTTATATTTTTTACTTTTTCTTTTTCAAAGTTTTTTTAGTTGTATGTAATATTAACTATTTTCAAGGCATTTTCTAGTTTCTTATTTTCCTTTGGATTCAAGAAGAACATGACATTGATACATGATGAGTGGAATACTTTAAGAATATGGTATGTAGTACTGAATCCTAATAGATGGTCTAGATATTGCTTCATGTGATGTAAATATACGACCATTTTCGCCTTCTTATGTGTAATTTTAATCATTAAATTTTATTTTCTTTGAGGATTTAATCAGTTTAATGACTCATTTAACATGCCTGGGGCCATATAGAATTATTATTTCCATTAGGGATGGAAATGTTTTTGATTTGTCGATGAATGGGATAGGGTTGAACAATGGTTGTCTAAGTATAAGGGTAAAATTTAATTCTATAAGTGGAATTGAGGGTCATGAATTATAATTTCACAACCATCAAACAATTTAATGTTGGTTTGACCTTTTAATTGATTTTATTGAATTGTTAGAGTTGGTTTTAAAAATAGATTTACCCATTGAAATGTTTTTAATTGAATATAAAGGATTGTTGGTAAAATTTATTAATTATGATTTAAATGTATTTTGGAAAAAAATATGAGATGATGGAAAAACATAATATAGATTAAATTGGGATATCAAGTTTTTGAATTGGGTATTAAACATTATAAAGTGAATTTTTAACTAGTTAATTGGAAAGATATGTTAAATGACAGTGTTAGTTAAATATAGTTCCAGTATAAAAACTATAAGGTGTTTTCCTTTTGAGACTATGAATTACATCCCATTTAATCAATACTTAGGAAAAGGTAAGGATTTTATGAAATGGAAAGTGTTCTTTCATAAATGAATAGGCTCTAATAAAGAGGTTTCCTGACAATAAATTCATGCTTGGTCATTAAATATTTGGTATATGTGTTTTCTTATATAAATGATTATTTTTGTTGCAATAGATTGGGTTTCTTCCATGGATTCAATTTTGGATTTGAAATGGGGTAAATTAATTCGGTATCATCCCTTGGATTCTACATTAGATATAAAATGTGTGTAATGACTTAAGTCAGTATAGATTTTATTATGGGACTCACATGAATTACATGGCATGATGACTCATTGGATTCAAGGATGTCCAATTCAAGGTAATGTCATGAGCTACACTCAAATCCTAATTAACTTATTGCTATTAATCCATGAGGTGACTACCCAATGGATTTGGATTTTTCTGGTGTATTTAATTTCATGGATTAATGCCATGTATTCTCTTAATTTATCCTTGTGAATGTCATGGGATGATATCTTCATATACATCTTGATTGTAAAATATGGAATTCCATAGTTTTGGTCGTGGATTACATTCATTTTTATACCTCGAATGCCTTGGAAATGTGGTCACATGAAATCAAATTAAGGAACGCCAAATTTGGATTCCTTGGATTCACTTGGATGGAATTGATAAGAACAACATGGATGAATTATATAGATTTTGGGTGTTTGGGTAAGATTGGAATGATCAGTCGATCCCCCATGAATTCCTATATGCATTCATGATTATGGTTTCCATGGCGGTATACCTTAGAACAGGATGTTCCATATTGTATACCATGGACCAATATACAAATAAAATAGCTAAATCGGGTACTTATGACCTATAGTGCCACCATTGAGCATGGGATCCAAGGATGTGTTATTATTTATGTGATTAGTTTGTTTGATTATATGGTAATTTATTATCAATATCACTCCTATATGCACTTTTTATATTCAATTATTATTTTAGGGACTTCAATAGTGGTGGTCTAAATTTTTTCACTTACACCATATTTTAGCTACAATGGCACATGGGAAATCGAGTATACCACTATGTAATACAGGTTTAGGAAGGGGTAGTTTCTTGATGTTGTTGATTTCATAGGTGTGTTATAGCTTAAGTAGAGTGTGGACAAGGGACCCGGTAATAATCAGAATTAGTTTAGTGAGGTATTTTAGTTTTATTTTGCATTATTTTATTTAATATTTGTATGTGATCTATCCATGGGAGTCAATTATATAATGTAAGGAAATTTTCACAATTATAGAATTTTGATACTGTAGTTATTCTTATCACATTACAGGTACAATCTATATTTTTTATTTAGATGGATTTATATTATTTATATTATTTCCTTTCATTACATTCCCTAATATATTAGTATAGTCCCTCCAACATACTAGCTTAAAACCAAGTGAATAGTTAGAAGCCTCTGGAATATGAGGATGTGTGCTTTAGGCCATGTAGTGTATCAACCCAAAGCATTAGTTTAGTAACTCTTAGGGAAAGGCATTACAATGTGGTATCAATTTTTTTTACTTCTGTATTACTATTTTGGAATGGTTGAAAATACACTAGGAGTGTGTTGGAACATATTAATGATATTGTGTCTGGGATTTATCAATGCACACATTGGTTAAATTAAATGTTTCGATGAATCAGACTAGTGGTTCTTGTATTTTTTTCAGTTATGCTTGATATTCACCGTGACTGAGACACATAGTTTATGATATTATGATTTATCCGATTTACTGTTCATGACGACATATAGAAATAGAGGGTGTTTGTGTTCATGAAACTTGATTGGAACATTGTATTTTTATATTATCTATATGCTTAAAGTGATTTATATTTTTAGTTTCCTAAGAATTTTTAGCAAATGATTTTATAGATCATATTTAAAATTTTATATGGTTTGAGACTGGTTACTTATAAAAAGGGTGTTTGTTTTTTAATGGTTTAGTAAAATCATATATACTGATTTATAGATAACAATACAATGGTATATTTCATGACCCATTATAAGGATAATATTTTGATATATAGGATAAAATAAATATATTTATGGTGATCTTGATTAAAAAATGTGCCAGTGAAAAATCTATATGGAATTTCTCCTTACTTATTGAGAATGTAACACTATTTAATAAATCCAAAAGAAATGGAATTTTTTTTATAAACCCTAAAATTATAAAATATAAATCATGGAAATAAAATAATTTGAAATTAGTTGATAATGTGAACTTTATAGATTTGTGATAATGGAAATCCCTTCGAATTGTGAGTCTTATGAAAAATGACAGTTGAGTAAAATAAAATGTTAGTAAGAAACTTATCTGGAATTTTTCCTCACAACATGTGAATGAAATTATCTTTTACAAACCATGGTGAGTGAAATTTTTTAATTGATAATGTTTTAATGTTTTGATTATATAATTTCGAGGTCACCAAATGGGTGAAGCAACATAGAGTCTTAGTGTACTTGGTTTCACCTGGTATATTGGTAGTGGGGGTTTCTACATGCACAAGAGTTAATTATGATTGAATTATATGTGTTGAGAATGATGATATGAGCTTGGTGTGACGGGGTATATAAGAAAATAATCTTGGGGGAGGTTGTTTAGGCTACATAGAGATTCTGATGTTGTGAAACGGGAATAGTGGAGGTGTTTTCCATGGGGTACGAACTATTTGAATGTTAATCCCTATGTTTTGTGGGTGATCCTATTGACCCTTAAGAGATAATCAAGTTTAGTGAGTCAGTTTCATGTAAACTTTGGATGGGAAAGTTTTAACCCATGAACAATTGTTTAGTGAGAACTTGACTAATGGACAAAGTGGGAGGACCGAGTGAATTTCTTGACTTGAATTGAGAAATTTTATGAATATTTTCCTACTGATATCTTAGGGTAACTCATTATAGGGTTATCTCATTCTTATTATTGATTTTAGAGGTGTGAATATTGTTTATAATTTTTGTTTTATGAATTTCAAAATGTTTGGTGCTTCTGGGTTTTAAGGTAGTTTTTCTAAACACTTGTTTTTATAGGTCCTTCTGTCTAGGAAAATTACAAATGGATGGATCATTTGGATGTATAAACCTATCATGATGATTTGATTTTGGAAAACCAAGTAAACATATTTAAATACATTGGAATACTTAAAATGGTTCATTGGATGATGGTTGGTTATGAAACAGGCCTTGATATGTGTAATATGTTAGGATTGTTATATAGAGAAATATGGGATGGATCACATTAGTTAAAGAGGGAAGTCAAGAGTAAAGTTTGTTTCCATGTTGGGTGAATAAGAGTACGATCAATGGTTCTCAAATCATGGGATTATGAGTCTGGTTTTTTAATTTAATATTATTTAGATCCTTAACTTGTGGGTCTATATAAATTCTATTGGTTAGTGAGTGAGAACCAATTATTTAGATGAGATCGTGGTGGAATTATTAGAGCTTGGATCAGATTGTGTGAGACATCACCATGAGTATGTAACAGTAAAATTGATGCCTTCTCTGGTTGAATGTGAAATAACATGGGGTGTTGGTTTTAATTATTAATGTTAAGTGTATAGTTTAGGATCAATTTAGTTCTCAACAAATTTGAGTTTATGATATGCTTCTAGAATCTTGGTGAGACTAGATATTGATTATTGGAGTTTTATAATGAATCTAGTTTGTGGGTTTTCATGATTTTTACCTCAATACAAGAGAATTATCATATATTAAATAGGAGTGACAAGGGTACTCTCGATTAAGTAAGGCTAACCTATATGTGTGCATGGTTAATAGTTTAGGATCACAATCGTGGTTTTTATGTGATATGAATCATGTTAGCATAACTCTTGATATGTAATTAGTTTGTGTGGGAGTGTGTTGAGCGATCAAGGTAGGGAAAATGGTAAGCACAAGGGATACTATATTTTGTGTCAATGAGAATTCATGTGTTGTCCAAGGACCTATGACCCTAAGGTGATGTTGAGGGATTATTTTCCCATTGTTTGGTTAGAGAAGGAAAATAACATCAGTAGAGAGGGAGAGCATAAAATTAGATCAGATTTATGTGACATAGTAAAACTAACAAATCATTCCTAGTTAGATATAGGAATGATGGTTAGTGTGGATCAAGATGAGAAAAATGATTGCCTCGGTGGATGGACTTATTGGGTTCAGTGCTCGAGGTGTATAGTTTGGAAAGCTATGTGGTTGGAATCCAACCATGATTAGTTAGAGGGAAAGATCCTCTCTTTGATTTATATTTTCTGAGTTCCATGGAATAAATCCTAGAAAGATCTGAATTGTTGACATTAGTGTTTCAAACATGATGTTCAGTTTTGTGTGTAATGGACACGTCTATCCATAATTTATCGAAAAAACATGACTTGGTCCATGAGATTAGGATGTTGACCCAGCAGATTAATATGAAAGAAAAATCATATGACAGAGAGTGTCATTTTAGTCAAGGATGTGTGAAACTCAGGCTAAAAGGCATGTTTATTTGCATGACAGGTATTTTTATAGTCAAGGTGGCTCTAGATTCTAGTGTATGTGTGCTTTTGAGGTATTCTAGATTGATTTTTTAATTCCATGGGTTATTTTTTCTTAGATTCTAGTAAAAATCCATGTAGTTGTTTTAGGATCAGGGTGAATGGTTTAATGCAATCATGGTTTAGTGTGGTAGAATATTGTTTCTTGGGTTAGAGAACGATGTTTTGTGTATGTGGTTAGTGATTCTGTTCATGGAAATATTCTAAGTTGTTTTGGTTATATATAATTTTATAATTTGGATTATCATGAGATTATAGAGGTGATTAATGCATAATTTTTGGTATTTAACATAAAAATGGTAGTGGAAGCTAAAAATAATTGAAATAGATTAGTCAATGGAGTTATGTCTACCGTTTTTATGAGTAATCGGATGTGTTGTGTTGATGAATGCATCGGGTATGAGACACTGGATACAACATAAAAATTAATGGAGTTTTTCTATGCTCTTCGACGAAAGGTCAACATGTTTGGGATGAGCATCGATGGTGTATGTACATCGATTAAAGTTTATAGTGGGGAAATAAAAGTTATAACATGTTTTCACTGACACACTCATGTGTGTTGAGGTATGGTTTGTTGAGAACTATGTGGAGTATGTCAGTGGAACTTTGAGGATTTTTTTTAGAAAGAAAATCTAACTATGGAAGATACTATTCATTATTATTTGATTTTTTATGATATGTCATGTAGTGGGGAGGACCATTAGCCTAATATTTCATAGTATATATGGGATCATATAAGAACCATCTCAGTGTTTTCAAATTAAATGATGATAATACCTCATTCGTTGATATCTAGGGAACTTGGTTTCTGATGCCACACATTGGACGTGTGTTGGGAATTTGAAAATGGAACATGGATGATAGTATTAATTGAAAACTAATATATTTATGGTGATGTAGTTAGGTGGATACTATTAAATATCATGTATTAGATGTTCTATTGTGAGGATTTTGTAATTCCATGGTATGTTAGTGTATATGAAATTTTCAGAAGGATCGTGGTTTCTGGTTTGGTGGAGGGTATAGTTTTTTATCCAAGATTTAGGATGAATTTTAGAGAGGTTTAAAACCTAAATTAGATGGTTTATAAATTTTATAATTCTCAAATGATGGTCAGATGAGTCATGGGGTTGGATCAAGGTTTCATGACATGGAGTTAGGGCTACAACGAAATGATGTAGCCCCCCGACTAGTTTTTATAGATATACTGGCTATCTAGTGGAAAAAAATAGAATCTATATTTCTTCTTATGGCCAAAATTTATCTAATAGCTTCCTGGAAAAAAATTCTAATAAGGGGAATCCCATTAATATTTTCCAACCCTTCTACAAATTTAATTATTTGGGGTTTTCTCTATGTGGAGGCCAATACCACCCCATTCATGCCTCATTTCATCTTTTCTACTCTTGGGTGGATCATCCTAATTTAGTTTCCAAATTAAGTGGAATGAATTATATTAGAGGTCCTATGGTGAGTCCAACACTCCCCACCCAATTTTAGTTTTCTTTTACTATCATGTAGTATTCCCCTTTTTTATCTAATATGCCATATTTTTCAGGATTTTTTATAGTTTCAATTTTTTCCATGATTTAGGCTGAACCAAAGTCTGATACTCAATGTGTGGTATTGTATGGAAATAACATAGGTGGTATATATGTTTTACCTATAGTATTTCTATTTTTATAAGTGATGTAAATGTACCACTAAGAGAACCTTATTGTTCATTGGGTTGATAATAAATTTTTATTGTTATTGATGGATGTTTTAGTTTAATGTCTCAATTATTAATCCTTGAACCATAGAAAAATTCTAGTTCTTAAGGGTATGAACTAAGTTCATATTTTACCATAAATAGGCTTGGGGTTATCAATGGTTTTCTATGTCTATGGAACAAATCAAAATCTATAAAATGGAATCAATGGTTGTGAAAGGGAATTTCACAACCATAAATTATTTGAGAATATGTTTGACCTTTTATTTGGACCTATTTGATTTTAAGAGTTTGTTTTAAAATTTAGTCAACACATTAAATGATTTTAAGGGGGGGAAATGGGTTTTTGTAAATTTAATGAATTATGTTTGAAAATTATTATTTTTATATGAATTAAAGATAGTGGAATGAACTAGATCTAGAGTAAAATGATAAACCTCTTTTATAAATTGTTGACCATATTTTATAAATGTCATTGTTAACAAGTGAATTGAAATAACATTTTCTATTATGTTGTTTTTAAAAAAGATTAAATGTAATAAATATATAAGTCATTTTCCTTTATAGAGTTTGATTGAAATCATATTTAATCAATCACGGGAAAAAGGTTAAGGTTTTTATGAAATGGGGAAAAAGATAGAAAAATGGAATGGGATCAATTCATGATGATTCTATATAAAAAATGAATTCTAGATAAATAAATATTTGGTATTTTAGTTTACTTATATAAATTATTATTATGGGTTGTATGGATTGTGTTTTATCACATGGATTTTTTCTTATTTTAAATTGGTGTAATGATAAAAATTTGATCCCTTGTATTCAATTTTGGATATGAAATGGGTAGAGGGACTTGATTACCATCACTTGGATCCAGTATTAGTCATGAAAATGGGTAGAATTCACTGAGAGAGTGTGGGTTCTGTTAAGGGACTAAATTGAATTCTATGGGAGGATGGCTTATTGGGTTAAAAGATATCCAAATATATGGAATGTTATAATCTCCCTTATATTACTCATTGATTTTTCACTATTAATTCCTCAGGTATTCTCCCCATTTAATTTAGGTGATGTCATATATATTATATTTTAATAAATTAATGTCATGGTTTTCATTTGTGTCCATTTATGGAGGTCAATGAATGATCTCCCTAGATTTACCTTTATTACATGAGATGGAATCCCATGGTTGTGGGCCTAAATTATAGTCAAGCATGATGTTATATATTCAATGGGAACATAGTCCCTTTGATTCAGTTTAGGGAATCCCATGATCATATTTATTAGTTTAGGATGGTTGACATTATGAATAGTTTGAAGGATGAATTCCATGGTTTTTGGTGGTTTTGTTTAGATGGGAATTTCTGGTGGATATTGGTCCAGAGTTGAGAATGAAAAATTTACAATATGTGGAGAATTGTCATTTTAAAATGTATTTAATGTTATATTTGAGTTTTAATGGTAATTAAATGGAATATAATGGAAAATTAACACATGAAATTTCTATTGTGGTTCTGATCTAAATGATCTTTTTCTACTCTTTACATCTCTCGTGATCTGAGTGTGATGACACCCACTATATTAGAATCTCACAGAGATATTTTCCCATATAGAGTCACACCATAATTAAAATAATTTTTTTCTTTGTGGAAGCTTGAACCTAATACATATTGACTTTTTAACTTATAGAGAAACAAACCAAACATTTTATCATTTTCCCACATAGAGGAATAACCATATATTTGACATTTTTTTGGGATTCACAACCCATGACACTATATTTTAATGAGTAGAATATAACTTTAAAATTATAAACACATAAAATGAATAGAAAAAAGTAAAACCATTAAAACAATATAATATTTTATAGTTTAATTGGTGAGGTTATAATTAATCATTTAATAGTAAAGGATCAAATGATTTCAGTTTGGAAAAAAGTTGTTGTAGATCACAAAAAATGATGTATTTATATAGTTGAAAAGATTCCAAAAAATATTATATGTTTGTAATGGTTCTATCTAAACTATATACACTCTTTATTCAAGCATAAAATTTGTAGAAATTTCATTACCATTGAATCAATCATTTTCATGAAGAAATAATTTCACTTGTGAACCCAAAAAACTACTTTAAAATTATACACACTTGTTTCACATACGTTATTCCATTCGTAATTAAAAATATTTTAATTGTCAATGTCCACCTAAATATACTAACAAATATGAACATTATTTAAAGTGGAACTCATTAGATCAATTAATATATTTATAAATGTAATTTATTTATATCCTTGAAAAACTCACTAACAATATCTCATAAGGATCCTTTATATTTTATCTGGTCTTAATTTGAGTATTTCGTGTTCCAGAATTTTTACTGTGAATATCAATACAAGATTAATCCCATATAAATTACATTTAATACAATATGAAATAATTTAATAATTTATCACATGATTTACAAATAATTAAAATATAATTTTAGAAAAATAAAATATTTAAAATATTTTAATTAAACTAGAATCAAATTGAAATGCGAAACATTGCATAAAATAGATAATATTTTCTTTATTTTAGAACAACATGTAAAATTGTACTAAATCACATTGTAAAATTCATGTACATGGATTTCACATAATTTTTTTAACAATGTAGCCACATCATTCACATACGAAATAAAATTTACATAAAACACATCCATGTGACATTTTCTCATGTTAGCAATTTTTTACATAGCAAAATCTGCATAAGTGAATTGACCACATAGCATAATTATAAAAATAGAATTTTTTACCATATTTCAGAGCCTCAAAATACCTTTTATTGTATTGATGTTTTTATATTTTAATTATATTTGTAAAATATCAATAGTTTTCCAAATAATCAATAATCACCTTAATTGGACCTCTATAACTCAATTTATCATAAAAATGTTTCCTAAAAATAGTTCATAAAAAATGTTGATTTCGTACTAAAAACAAATTCAGTATCATCTATTCTAATTTTAGAATATAAATAGATTGATTTAGAGTTTTATATCTTTTAATTAAATGTATATATGTTTTATATTTACAAATTAATAAGAATCAGTATAAAGACCCGTAAAAATCAAGGAATTTTTTTTCCTTAAATTTCTTTGGAATTTTACAAGAACGCAGTTTCTGACGGCACCTGATTTCGAGGCCCGGTAATCATGGAATCATTTTCCGAAGTTTGGCTCGGGTACGTACAATGAACGAATGAGCAGGTTTTTCTAACTTTTGAATCGGTGCTCGGAATCGAATTCTGAGGGCACCGATGGAATCACATCGCCGATATTTGCTTAGAAACACCTTTTCTAGAGTTGCGTTTTCTTGGGTGTGGTTTTTAATTTTTGGGGTTAAGTTAAGAAAATAAAATAAAGTGATGCGACAACTTTATTTTATTTCTATTAAAGCCAGTTAAAGCCACTTAAGCTAAGTTGAAGCGGATAGGGTGGAACCCAAAATATCTTACCCTCTTGGTAGGATATTTGTGAGGTGGGTCCCGCACGAGCCCTACCGTTTCATTCCCCCTAGGTAACGCACCCGCGAAAACTCCTCTTTAATGAAATTCAACAGGTGCATTTTCTAAACTCATAACGCTCCTATTAATTAGACAGTTAAGACGTTACCATTAATTCACCGAATTAATGGTTCGTTTCTTAACATGTTTTTCAAATTGTTGGCATGTAAATGAAATAAGACCAACACATGTCTTTCTTGAGTATTGCTTGTTGAGTGGATTTGGAGAAGACTCTAAGGCTTCTGATGTTCATCCTCTATCGCGATGAACACGAAGAATGCCGAACCCTCGGAGATCGATGATGCGACGCCGTGTTCAGCGATGCTGATGATTCTCCTTCCGCAACGCTTCTTCCGCGACATTTCTTCCCCGCAACAATCTCCGATCATCAACTACTTGAGTTAGGAGATTACGGTTCTCTAATTATTTGTGGATTTTATCCTCAACATGGGTTTAAACGTGCAATTAAACTTGTGTGTTTTCTTTAACCCTCGGAGATC
This sequence comes from Viscum album, assembly GCA_963277665.1. Classification (NCBI taxonomy): domain Eukaryota; kingdom Viridiplantae; phylum Streptophyta; class Magnoliopsida; order Santalales; family Viscaceae; genus Viscum; species Viscum album. Next base: position 691,672,127 of record OY728138.1, on the reverse strand, counting down.
GCCGATGTGACGCCGTGTACCGCGACGAAGCGACGCCCCCTTCCGCGACGCGATGATCCTCTTCTTCCACGACGGTCAATCCCGCAAAGAACTCACGTCCGAATAAAATGAAGAGTTAGGGGTTGATTCATTTAAATATTTGTGATTTATACCCGTGGATTTTGATTATTAAAAATTGTTGGGAGACTTTTAAAACCGCTAACGCGGTGGGTGCAGACTAACGAACAAGTACGAACCCACCGCCCCTTTCGTTCATGGTGTGCGAAATGGCGGACGTCGACAAAATCAACTGCACGGGAGATGTAAGGTCCTCACAGTGAAGGACGGACCCCGGGAGGGATTTTGGCGAAGACGACAAGGAATTCCGACCACTGGAACCTGTCCGGTGGTCCGCAGAGCAACCCGCCGGCGCGCCGCCAGAAAGAACCGCCGCGGCTGAAGCTGTGGCGGCGGGCCGACAGTCTCGCGACAGCGCGGGACCGGCAATGTATGGGACGTGGCTAGATGTCGTGTCCGCTGGTAAGGGCGGCCCCACACGGGGCCGTGGTTCCTTCTCGCGGGGGCAGCACGCCCCCCGCACCGCTCGGCCATAACCAGCCGAGCCGACCGCCTGGCGACCGGGCCATGCCCGCGCCGGCCAGGCCGGGCAGGGCCACCCAGGCGGGACCGGGCCATGCCGGCCGGGTCATACCCGGACCCGGGATGGGTCGACCCGGTTCGGGTCAATCCAGGGGGGTTGGGCGGGGTCGGCCTGTGCCCAGAACTCCCGTTTTCGGACCTTTTCAGTCTTTTTCCCGCATCTTGGGCTACGGGCCTCCGATCGACGTACTGTCAGTGGTGATGCGATCCTTGGACCAAGACGGTCGTTTTGACATATCGCAATTAAGGTTTCAGAGTATTTGGGTTTGGTCGGGTTGGTTCGTACATGAAACCAACCGGGCCCTCGGAGCTAAACACTCATATCTTGAACTCCGAACGTCTGGTTGACATGTCGTCGACATTGTTGGATTTATCTAAGTGAGATAGATATTTTGGCTTACTCTGCCCAAGATTTGGACGCAGGTGGAGTATGGTCGGGTTGGTTTTGACTTAAAAACCAATCGGGCCCCTCAGATAACTCTCAGACCGGGCATGCGATTGACGCGTTGTCTATGATGTTGAGATCTGGTTGATGATACAGAACTTTTGGATACATCTACTCTGCACTATGTGTCAGTTGATGTATCAGCCTCTCGGCTTGTGGAGCGGACCCTCCCGAACGAGCTTGTTGTGTGCGGGAACCCCAGTGCTGGCTGCGACTGTGACGACGATGAATGTGCAGAGATCCTCAGTGGATTCGATGGCGAAGACTTCAGCACTCAGTGATCCTACGTGGGTCAGTGCTACAGATCCTTTGTGGGTCCAATCCTGTGTGGGTCAGCGCTCAGCGGTCCTGTGCGGGCCAGCGTCTATAGATCCTGTGTGGGTCCGATCCTGTCTGGGTCTTTGTGGGGGTTGGTTACCTATCGATCCTTTGTGGGTCAGATCTTTTGTGGGTCATTGCGGTGGTTAGTTACCAATCGATCCTTTGTGGGTCAGATCCTTTGTGGGTTATTTCGGGGTTTAGTACCTATCGATCCATTGTGGGTCCGACGACTTAGATGAATCAGTGGTATATCTGATCATCTCTATCGTCTTACGGAGAAGTATACCTGTGTGAGCTGAATCCTGTTTTGATTTCCTTTTTGGATTATGTTGATCTATCCTGTGTGGATTTACGTTTTTCTTTCCTGTGTGGAATGGGTTGTACTTGGGCTCGGATGTTGGAGCCGAATGAGAATAGATGACTAAGGTATATGTATGGCCATATACCTAAGCAGTGTCAGATGTTACTTCGTGATTGTATCATTCCTTTGTGGATTATTCTTTGGGGATTCTGGGAGGCCATCGGGGGTATCAGGGTCCCTACTGAGTAGCTTATACTCACCCATGCACGGGTTATGCCCGCACTACGTTGTATTGGTTTCAGACAACGGACAACGCTGATCGTGGTTGAGGCTTGCAGAGTAGGATGGTACCTGGAGGTGGACCACTGGGCGGGACGTACTTGGAGCGGTCGGCTGGACCTGAGGAGCTGTGGAGGCTATCTGTACCCACCCTATAGGTGGGATTTCCAGTGGACAGCTCGACGTTGCGGCTTTACTTCTCAGTTGCTATTTTCCCATCCAGTAGTACTTTACTTTCAGTTTGGGTTTGTATACTGGCCCAATTACTTTTCCGCACTTACTGTTGTACTCAGTTTTTACTTAGTGTTTACTTCTACTGCTTGCTTGCTCTGTGGTGTTTGTTTACTTTACAAAGGCAATGCCTTCCCTTTTTACCGGGATTTACGCCTTGGTGCTAGTCGCCAGCCCCTGGCCTATGGAAGGCGGGCTTGGGGTAGTCATGGCACGGGCCCCGAGGACGGGTCATGAAAATTGGTATCAGAGGAGTTCGGTTCTACTGCAGAACCCGGGACTCTGATATTTTTCTATGTGAAGAAATAGTGTTAATCATATTTGGTGTGGTTATCAGTTCAGGGAGTCCAGTGTTGGTGCGGCGGCCGACGTATCCGTACACCAGGACCATGACTTCTAATTTCTGACTTAATGCGTGAAAACATTGATTGCATGTGTGTTTCAAGTTTTCTTTGTGATTACTTTATATCACCTCACCAGGTATACTGTTTGACCATGATGCACCTTTTTCTTTTCAAAATGGCCCCACAACGGTAGCCAGCTAGGGTTCCGAGAGTTGTACATGACGACAGCCCGCCGAGCGACGAGGCCTCGGTACATGGCCCTTTGACATCTGAGGCACCGACGATACCTTTACCCACCAATCCACCGATGCTTAAGACCCAGCCGTTGAAGATGCACATCGCGTTAGTGCACTGCATGAGTTCCAGCGCCAGCGACCGCCCAGGTTCCATGGGGAGACAGACCCCCAGGCAGCCAAGGATTGGCTGGAGGCAGTGGTATGAGTTTTACGGTTAGTGAGGACACCATCTGACCCCATGGTGATCCTCGCAGCGAGCCTACTGCACGCGTCAGCGGGCCGATGGTGGATCTTGATGATCTAGGTGCACAATGAGGAATCTCTTCTCTGGACAGACTTTGAGAGCCTCTTCTGATCAGATTTCGTCCCAGCCACCCTCCGTACTGTGCACATCCAGGAGCTTCTTCAGCTGCGGCAGGGCATCTTGACAGTCGCCCAGTACTTGGAGAGATTTACAGATCTCTCGCGGTACTCGACAGACATGGTATGAGACCCATTCTTCCTGGGCCGGAACATTGAGTAGGGATTGAGACACGAGATCATGGCATCGTTGATCTCGCTCAGCATTCCGACTCAGGTAGGAGTACTAGAGTGAGCCCTTTTGATCGAGATCTTTCTTGCTGAGCCTTATTCAGCAGCGAGACCTACCGCAGGGTGGGACGTAGCAGAGTCATCTGCAATAGGCAGTCAACAGATGACTCATGGGTCCAGGCAGACTAGACCCTCACCCAGACGACCTCAGGACACTGGCTCAGCAGTGCGGGGCACATAGCACGGAGCCAGTTTTTCGAGAGGCAGACAGTGCTACACATGCGGCGGGTGGGGTCACATGGCTCGTGAATGCCCGAACCACCATGCCGAGGAGCAGTAGACAGTTGAGGGGCCACCCAGGCAGAGGTATATGGTTGACCGTGGCGGTCCGCAGGGAGTAGGCGGACGAGGTAGAGGAGTTGGCCAAGCAGCAGGTGGTGGGTGATGCTTTGAGGCTCTACCACCACCACCACCAGGAGGTCCACCCCATCCACAAGGAGCTGGCGAGCAGAGACAGGCACAACTCCAAGTAGCGGAGTCCTACGACCACGGAGCGCCCGAGATGATTAGAGGTACTATCTGTGTCCATTCCACCCTTGGTGTAGTTCTTATAGACACAGGATCGAGTCACTCTTTCATAGCCGCTGCCCTTGTTTGGAGCTCGGAGATTCCGACAGAGCTGTTGGCTCGATCCTTACGGCTAGAGACTCCTACGGGAGCAGACTCAACGATTACACACTGGTGCCGGTAGTGTGAGCTTACTCTAGGAGGCGAGAGCTTCGACTGGGATCCTCTTGTAGCGGGGTCGAGGCCTTACGACTTCATCTTGGGCATGGATTGGTTATCTACAGTCCATGCACATATTGACTGTATTAGGCGCATGGTGCGATGTGTACGCACCGACGGGAGCAGGTTCACCTTCACGGGAGAGAATGGATCCATCGCAGCACATGATGGAATTCCGAAGAGGAGAGGACATTCCATTACTCATCATTTAGATAGCCTCATCTTCGGAGGAGTTGATTTGCGGAGTCCTAGTTTTCCTGCAGTGGTGGATCAGTATGCAGACGTTTTCCCCGATGACGTACCAGGACTACCTCCTCGCAGAGAGGTAGAAATTTATATTGATCTGTACCCTGGGACAACCCCGATATCCACTGCAGAATATCGGATGGCCCCCGCACAGCTTCAAGAGCTACAGGTACAGTTGGAGAACTTGTAGGGCAGGGGTTTCATCCGACCCAGTGTTTCACCCTGGGCTTCCCCGATATTGTTCCCCAAGAAGGCGGACGGGAGCTTGCGACTTTGTGTCGACTATCGTCGCCCGAACCAGGTGACAGTGAGAAACATGTATCCTCTACCGAGGATTTATGACCTCTTCGATCAACTCAAGGGAGCACGATGGTTCTCAAAGATAAACCTCAGGTCAGGCTATCATCAGCTCAGCGTTCGGGACGAGGACGTGTAGAAGATGACCTCCAGATGTCGGTATGGCCATTATGAGATCTTGGTTATTCCATTCAGCATAACCAATGCTCCAATAGTGTTAATGGGCCTCATGAACAGGATCTTTCAGCCATACCTCGATCGATTTGTTGTGGTTTTCATCGACGACATTTTGATATACTCGACGACTGAGGAGGAGCACACCTACCACTTGCGAGTTGTACTGGACACACTCCGAGAGCACCGGCTTTATGGAAAGCTCCCGAAGTGTTAGTTCTGGATATGTGAGTTCCACTTCTTGGGACACGTCATCTCTGAGGCGGGAGTTGTAGTGGATCCAACGAAGATTGAGGCAGTGCTAGCTTGGGAGCCACTCAAGAGCGTGACGGAGGTGCGGAGTTTCTTGGCACTAGCTGGATACTATCGGAGATTTGTGCCAGACTTCTCCATAGTCGTGGAACCACTCTCAGGTCTTACGAAGAAGATGAAATCCTTTGTGTGGTCAGATAGATGTCAGCAGAGCTTCCAGGAGCTGAGACAGAGATTGACCAGCACCCCTATCTTGAGGTTTCCTGAGGAGGGAGTAGGGTATGAAGTCTACTGCGATGTATCAGGGACCGGACTCGGATGTGTCCTGATGCAAGAGTGGGCAGTGATCGCCTATGGATCATGTCAGTTGAGGCCGCATGAGTAGAACTAAGCTACCCATGACCTGGAGTTATCAGCAGTGGTTTTCTCTCTGATGACATGGTGACACTACCTGATGGGCCAGCGCTTTACAGTCTTTTCTGACCATCAGAGTCTCAGGTACATATTTTCTTAGAAGGACCTGAACCTGAGACAGCGGCGATGGATCTAATTTCTCAAGGACTATGAATTTGATATAGTCTATACTTCTGGGAAGGGGAACGTAGTAGCCGATGCTCTCAGCAGGAGGACGAGCATTCAGCTACTTGAGGAGGCGACAGAGCAGCTTGCCGCATTGTAGATATCCTTCGTGGATAGGGATGGAGCAGCCTTCCTTCAGTCTCTTACAGTCACCCCTGCACTACTGCAACGGGTCAGAGAGGCACAACGTGGGGACGATGACTGTGAGACGCGGTGTCCATAGATATCCTCAGTTCAGGCACCTGATGGTTTCTCCCTTGGAGCAGAGCACGACGTCCTTTTTAGAGATCGTACCTTGGTAACAGTTGCGTTACGGGAGGAGGTGCTGAGAGAGTTTCACACTTCTCCTTTGGTGGTACATCCTGGAGTGGCGAAGATGTACCCGGATCTCAGACAACAGCACTGGTGGCCGGGCATGAAGAAGGTTGTGGTGGAGTTCGTTTCTCGATGCCTCACCTGCCAGCAGGTGAAGGCAGAGCATCAGGTACTAGCAGGCTTGGTATAGCCCTTGGAGGTCCTGGAGTGGAAGTGGGATGGGATATCTATGGACTTTGGTACTGGACTTCCACGCACTTCCAGAGGTCACGACTCCTTTTGGGTGATTGTCGACCGACTCACCAAGTCGGCTCACTTCATACCCATCAAAGTGTAGGGATCAGTGGAGATCTTGAGATGTCTCTATGTCCAAGAGATTTTACCGTTTCACGGTGTGCCATCGTCTATCGTCTCCGACCGAGATGCTCGCTTTACTTCCCAGATTTGGAAGGGGTTGCAGGAGGCGTTCGGGACGCAACTACATCTGAGCACCGCCTTTCACCCTCAGACGGATGGCCAGATGGAGAGGACCATTCAGACTCTCGAGGACATGCTCCGCGCATGTGTCCTCGACTTTGGTCGCAGCTGGGAGGACCACCTACCCTTGGTTGAGTTTGCGTACAACAACAGCTACCACTCCACCATCGGGATGGCACCATACGAGGCATTGTAAGATAGACCTTGAAGATATCCTTTGTGCTGGACAGACCCTGGGGAGTCAGCACTTGTGGGACCGGAGATGGTCCAGGCCACGACAGAGATGGTCTAGGTCATCCAAGAGCGGATGAGGACAGCTCAGATCTGGCAGAAGTCTTATGCTAACAGGAGGCGGAGTCCACTAGAGTTCATGGATAGCGACCACATCTTCTTGCATGTCTCACCTCGACGTGGTTTACGGAGATTTGGCCGAGGAGACAAGTTGTCTCCACGCTTTATCGGACCCTTCCAGGTCCTCAGCAGGATTGGCGAGGTGGCTTATCGCCTGGCTCTACCACCTCAGTTGCACCGGGTGCACGGCGTCTTCTACATATATCAGCTAAGGAGATACGTGCACGACTCGACACATATAATTGACCATGGGGAGATAGACGTTGACGATGGGGTGACTTTTGTGGAGGTCCCAGTGGAGATCGAGGATCGACAAGAGCGGGTCCTGCGTGGATGGTCGATTCCTCTAGTACGCATCAGATGGCAGCACGGGAACCTCCAGGAGAGCACTTGTGAGCGGGAGGCTCAGATGCGTGCTCAGTATCTGCATTTGTTTCCCTAGTTTATGATGTATCTTTACAGGGACGTAAACCCCTGAGGTGGGAGTGATGTAAAGACCCGTAAAAATCAAGGAAATTTTTTTTCTTAATTTTCTTTGGAATTTTACAAGAAATCAATTTCTGACGGCACCTGATTCTGAGGCCCGGTGAGCCCGGAATCATTTTCTGAAGTTTCGCTCAGGTACGTTCAGTGAACAAACGAGTGGGTTTTTCTAACGTTTGAACCGGTGCTCGGAATCAAATTCCGAGGGCACCGATGGAATCACAGTGATGGTGTTTTTAGTAGAAACGCCTTTTCTGGAGTTGTGTTTGCTCGGGTGTGGTTTTTAATTTTTGTGGTTAAGTTAATAAAATAAAATAAAGTGATGTGACTACTTTAATTTATTTCTCTTAAAGCCACTTAAAGACACTTAAGCTAAGTTGAAGCGGATAGGGTGGAACCCAAAATATCCTACCCTCTTGGTAGGATATTTGTGAGGTGGGGCCTGCATGAGCCCCACTGATTCTTTCCCCCTACGTAACGCACCCTCGAAAACTCCTCTTTAATGAAAGTCTACTGGTGCGTTTTCTAAACTCTTAACGCTCCTATTAATTGGATAGTTAGGACGTTACCATTAATTCACCGAATTAATGGTTCGTTTCTTAACTTGTTTTTCAAAATTTTGGCATGTAATTGAAATAAGGCCAACACGTGTCATTCTTGAGGATTTCTCATTGAGAGGATTTGGAGAAGACTCTAAGGCATGAGATCTTTATCCTCCTTCGCGAAGAACTCGAAGAACACGAAGAACGCGAAGAACATCGAACCCTTGTAGATTGATGACGTGACACCATGTTCCGCGACGCCGATGATTCTCCTTCCGCGATGCTTCTTCCACGACGTTTCTTCCCCGCAACAATCTCCGATCATCAACTACTTGAGGTAGGAGATTATAGTTCTCTAATTCTGTGTGTATTTTATCCTCAACATGGGTTTAAACATGCAATTAACTATGTGTGTTTTCCTTAACCCTCGGAGATCGCTGACGCGATGCCGTTTACTGCGATGACACGACACCCCCTTCCGCGACGCGACGATCCTCTTCTTCCATGACGGTCAATCCCACGAAGAACTCACGTCTGACGACAACGACGAGGTAGGGGTTGATTCATTTAAATCTTTTTGATTTATACCCGTGGCATTTGATTATTAAAAATTGCTGGGAGACTTTTAAAACCGCTAAAGCGGTTGGTGCGGACTAACGAACAAGTCTGAACCCACCGCCCCTTTCATTCTTGGTGTGAGAAATGGCGGACGTCGACAAAATCAACCGCACGGGCGATGTAAGGTCCTCGCAGTGAAGGACGGACCCCGGGAGGGCTTTTGGTGAAGACAACAAGCAATTCCGACCACCGGAACTTGTCCAGTGGTCCACAGAGCAACCATTCGGCGCACCGCCGTGAAGAATCGACGTGGCTGAAGCCGCGACGGCGGGCCGACCGTCCCGCGACCATGTGGGACCGACGAAGGACGGGATGCGGCTGGCTGCCACATCCGCTGGCAAGGGCGGCCCCACACGGGGCCGCGGTTCCTTCACGCGAGGGCAGCGCGCCACCCGCACCGCTCGGTCGTAACCGGCCGAGCCGACCGCCTGACGACCCGGCCGCGCCCACGCCGGCCGGGCCAGGTCGTGCCCAAGCTGGGTCGGGCCACCCAGGCCATGCCGGGCCACGCCGGCCAGATCAGACCCAGACCAGGGTCGGGTCGACTCGGTTCGGGTCAATCCAGGGGGGTTGGGCCGGGTCGGTTCGGGCCCAGACCCCCCGTTTTCGGACCTTTTTGATCTTTTGCCCGTATCTTGGGCTACGGGCCTCCGATCGATGTACTGTCAGTGGCGATGCGATCCTTGGACCGAGACGTTCGTTTTGACATATCAAACTCAAGGTTTCAGAGTACTTTGGGTTTGGCCGAGTTGGTTCGTACACCAAACCAACCGGGCCCTCGGAGCGGAAACGCTCATATCTTGAACTCCGGACGTCCGGTTGACGTGCCATCGACTTTTTTAGATTACTCTAAGTGAGACGGATCTTTTGGCTTACTCCACCCGAGGATTGGACGTAGGTGGAGTATGGTCGGGTTGGTTTTGACTTAAAAACCAACCTGCCCCCTGAGACGAAAAAGCCAATAACTCTCAGACCGGGCGTCCGATTGACGCGCCGTCTGCGACGTTGAGTTCCTATTGGCGATATGGAATTTTTGTATACATCAACTCTGGACTATGTATCATTTGATGTATCAGCCTCTTGGCTCATGGAACGGACCCTCCCGAACGAGCTTGCTGTGTGCGGGAACCCTAGTGCTGGCTGCGACTGTGACGACGACGACTGTGTAGAGATCCTCAGTGGATTCGACGGTGACGAATTCACCACTCAGTGATCCTACGTGGGTCAGTGCTACAGATCCTTTGTGGGTCCAATCCTGTGTGGTTCAGTTCTTAGTGGTCCTATGTGGGCCAGCGCCTACAGATCCTGTGTTGGTCCGATCCTGTGTGGGTCTTTGCGGGGGTTAGTTACTTATCCATCCTTTCTGGGTCAGATCCTTTGTGGGTCATTGCGGGGGTTAGTTACCTATCGATCCGTTGTGGGTCAGATCCTTTGTGGGTAATTGCGGGGGTTAGTACCTATCGATCCTTTGTGGGTCCGACGGCTTAGATGAATCAGTGGTATATCTGATCATTTCTATCGTCTTACGAAGAAGTATACCTGTGTGAGATGAATCCTGTTTTTCTTTCCTTTGTGGATTGTGTTGAGCTATCCTGTGTGGATTTACGTTTTGTTTTCCTGTGTGGACTGGGTTGCACTTGGGCTCGGATGTTGGAGCCGAACGAGAATAGATGACTTAGGTATATGTATGGGCATATACCTAAGCAGTGTCAGATTTTACTTCGTGATTGTATCTTTACATTGTGGATTTCCCTTTGTGGATTTTGGGAGACCTTCGGGGGTCTTGAGGTCCCTACTGAGTAGCTTATACTCACCCCTGCACGGGTTATGCCCGCACTATGTTGTGTTGGTTGCAGATGACAGACAACACTGATTGTGGTTGAGGCTTGAGGAGTAGGACGGTACATGGAGGTGGACCACTGGGCGGGACGTACTCGGAGCGGTCGGCTGGACCTGAGGAGCAGTGGAGGCTATCTGTACCCACCCTTTAGGTGGGATTTCCAGTGGACAGCTCGACGTTGCATCTTTACTTTTCAGTTGCTATTTTCCCATCCAGTTATACTTTTCTTTTAGTTTAGGTTTGTATACTGGCCCACTTACTTTTCCGCACTTACTGTTGTACTCAGTTTTTACTAAGTGTTTACTTCTTCTGCTTACTTGCTCTGTGGTGTTTGTTTACTTTACAAAGGCAATGCCTCCCCTTTTTACCGGGATTTACACCATGGTTCTAGTCAGCAGCCCCTGGCCTATGAAAGGTGGGATTGGGGTAGTCATGGCACGGGCCCCGAGGACGGGTCGTGACAATCACACAATTTAGAGTTTGGTAGTACACGTTATGGTCGAAGTAATGAAGTTAACAGATTTAAAAAAATAAACTACATGGATTTCAAATCTTCCATGTGGATCTAAAAATGGTTTTATAGTGAATAGTATATTGGGAACCCATAATAGTAAAAGTAATGTTAAGAATTATATTTCATGGTACCAAATGATTTATTTATCTTGTTAAAATTTCCTAAGACTTGTAATATAAGTTATTACCAATCAATAAATGAAATATAAAGATATTTAAAGAAAATAATAATTAGGATACGATAATTATTATTAATAATTTAATCAATATGAAATACAAAGTATCAATAATCTTAATGGAAATAAAACAGATAAATATTTGTGATTGTCAAAACATAATGTTGTTCTAGGAGGAACTCAATAGTAGATACCCTATATATTCTCATGTAATTTATTGAATGTTGTGGCCTTGGGGGTATACCTTGAAACATAATGTTGCTTATTGAATAACATAGACATTGATATACAACTGTTTTCTAAATTAGTTTGGTCTGACAATGGTTTCCATCATAGATCCCAGGATCAGATGATGTGTTCTTATATCCAAGTTCACCTATTTGATAACTTGGGAATCTGTTATTAACAAAACACATTCAAGAACTTCTTATATAGAGTAGTTATTTTAGGGATGTCATTGATGGTGGTATGTTACGTTTTAATCTTAGCCTTCTTGGTCTACAATGGATCTTGAGTACCTAAGTAGAAGAATATTTTTTATTGGTTTAGTTAAGGACAATAACATGATATTGTTGACGGATTCAAAGTAGCATGAATTGTGTAGAGTGGGGATAGTTGGTCCGCGTAGGACTCAGGACGAGTTCATGTATGTGTTTTAGTTCCATTTTTATTTTTTATGTTTTATCATTGTATTTGATCCACCAATGGGGGATCGGTTATAGAATGTATGAAATTACTCATTTTTGGAGAATTTTGATACTATAGTATTTTATGAACATCCCATATCATATATTAAATGTTTTATTTGCCTAAATTATATGATTTCAATTATTTCCACTATTTCCTTACTCTAATATGTGGGAATAGACTCCCTATAGTGCCACTTTAGACTTGTGTTTTAAGTCAATATCCTCTAACTTATAGGGAGGTGTGCTTGAGGCCCTGTGGTTCACTAGTAAAGAGAAAATGTTTAGTGGATCCTGAGGTATGGTATTACAACATTTTATTACATAATTTATTTCGATTATTTATTAACATTTCCTCTATAAAAATAATATATAAATACCAAGTAATACTATAAATAATGAAAATCAATCATAAAAAAGAATGATTTATTATTTTATTTATTTATAAAAGATATCACATATAAAGGTATAAATAAAATTAAAAAACACAATATGAAAAAAAAAAAAAAAAATTATATGACTATTATTTTGAAATATATTATGTCATTATATCATAGAAAAATTACACCTATGAATAATACAAAAAAACAATACATCAATAAAATGACTTGAAGTTTGTAAAACTTATTGAGGATGAAAAGGGAAAATAAATTGAACAATGAATAAAAGAGAAAACATATGTATTTATAGGATGTATAATAATTATATAAATATTTTAATATTAAATAACTATTGGAATTTTAATGGGACATTAGAATGAAATCATGATTGATGAAATATTGAAATGACCATTAGGGAAAAGGATTAATTTACCTTCTAAATGTTGTTTAGCATCAATTAAATAAGTAAATCTATGTTTTAAAATCCCATTAAATAATAACTAAATTAGATTCAAATATTTTCAATAAAACTATACATTTTTCAGACATAATTTTTTACATTATTTATAAAAACACTAATTTTATATAATAGCATTAAATATTAGAATATAATAAATTAGAAATGTTTTTTAAAAGGATTTAATTTACAGAATCATGACATCAAAATTATATCAGGGTGATATTTTTTTTAATTTTTATAAATAATGAATTATTTTAAAATAAGGTATTTCATAACAAGGTAAATATGTTTAAAAAATAGCATCTATGATGTATAGATGTGGGAAAAAACATTTAGATTAACATCAAAGGAATAAAATACTATATTTAGTCATATAAATCAATATTATTCACAGACATGAGAAAATATGAAAATTTAGTTAGTATTTTAATCAATGTAATCTTCATATGTATCACCTATAAATACACTCAACTCCACACACTTATCCTATACTCTAATACTCATTTTCTTGAAAAAAATATTTTTAATTATCACCCTTAATTAATATTAACAAATTTGGTAATCCTATATTTAGAAAAAATATCCCTCCCATAAACCTTAATGTTTATTCTAAATGAGAGATCCCAAAAAATTATAGTAACTTCTCTATTCAAAACTCTTATAATCATTTTTTTCAATTCTATTTTTATTCAGTATTAAAAATTCCATAAAATAGAATTTCTTCATAAAATAAATGATATAATTATACACCAATATTATTTTTAGCATCTTTTAATAAATTAAATACATGTTATAATTGTTCATAACAATCATATCATGAATGGTTTAAACTGCCTATATAGATGTTGTTATGAATCAACTATTAACTCCATATAAGGATTGTTTTGAAAATATATTTCATGATAAAATTTAATATTTATGCAATGATTAAAATTGTAAAAATGATAATGTGGTTGTTATTTTAATTATATTAAAAACAAAAAATATCATAAGTTTATGGTCTTAAAGTATGTATACAAATATCAGTTTCTCAAATTTTAATAGTTTTGGACCATGTTTCGATGTTGGAGATATATATAATATTGTAATATTGAATAATCAATAATATTATAATTCTTGATCTTATAGAACCATTGAACAAATACCACTAATTATTTCAATTATTCCTGAATCAACATTGGATTTGTGGACTATATAACCAAAAACAATCTATATAATAAGATTAATATAATAATGGAATAATATATATTAATAAATTTTTTATAATATATGACATAAAAATAAATATTTATTTTTTATAATATTTTTTATGTAATTTAATTATTCAAAAGTTTAGGCGAGCATATTAGTGATTCAAGGATCATGGTATGGGGATGCCATCGACTGTATCAATTTATTCCAATATATACTCAATCATTCTCTATTTTCTTATAATGATTTTTCTAAATTTAAACACCATACAATTTTAGTATGTATTTCAGTTTAAATAATTATTTATTATTTATTAGCTTATATCCCACACAATACTAAACTAAAGTAAACCACAATATTTTTTACTGAGATAAAATATTACAACGCAAGACATAAATTAATATAATATTTGAATGAAATATCAAACATCATTATGAAATATACATGATAAATAAAATCCTGAGTATGTAAAAACCAAAATTATGAAATCCTCATCCTCAAAGTTTTCATCGAACAATGTACCTTCATTTATAAATATAGAAAGAAGAAAAATGTTAGAATTATAATATAATTTTTTAATAATGTAAAAAAATTGGTTGAATAATTTCGGAAATGTATGTAATGTTATATATACTTATGTCTATTGGAAATATGGATGATGAATAATTAATTATTATGTATATGGTCAATGGATATAGTTTTTCTAATAGGTACATCAAATCTATTTAATAATTCGAAAAAATATTAAACAATATATAATTTTGAAAAATTAAATAACCCTATAATGTAATAAAAAGATAATAGTTTATAATATTTATTTATTATAAGAAATGTGTTTATATTTATCACATGTTATTATTATTATTTTAAAATATTGATTTGAGTTGTTTTTAAATTTTAATAAAATAATCTACTACAAAATTAGTTATAAAATTTAATTTTCAGATTTAAAATAATTAATGGGATGTGATTAAGATTTTTTAATGCTAAAATTTCCTTTACATTCAATGGTTTTTTCTATATATTATATATTTTCATGTTATTATATTAAAAAATCTATAAAAATAATTTTTTAAAATAATTGTTTTCCATATTAATACAATAAAATTAATAATAAAACAATTATGTTTACTTTCCAATGAATTGGAATAAAATCATTTTTATGCTTAAAAAAACATTTTTATTAAAAAATTTGGGTGGTCTAAATTTATATTTTAAAATTAAAATTTAAAAATATAATAGATCGAATCTAATAAAATTATTTTCATATTTAAAATAATAATTTTTAAATCATTAAAGATTGTCAATTACATTTTTAGGCATTAAAAATCAGTTATTATTGTAAAAATTGTGTTACCACTGTAAAGGTAAGAAGTAGTAAAAACAATTTACTATAGGGTAAAGAAAAAGAATATCATATTAAATTTTATCTAAATGACTGTATTATGAGATTATTGAGTCCCATTATTATATATCAATTATTTTTCCACTTTGGATCCACTTTCATTAAGAAATTATAGTTCGTATTCATTTAGGAAAGAGTATTTTTAAAAATTCCACTCAAGTGCACATATAAAATGATCTCACCCATACTAACCACAAATCCAATAATTAATTTGGTTTCTCCAAGAATAATTATCCATATTATATTTATAATAATCCTTATTCATGTATTCGAACCTATAGTCACGAGATGGAGTAAAAAATCTCTCACTTCTAAGGGAATCTCATTGTAAAGATAAAATTCTTCAACATAGGTGTTATTTTATCATTAATTCTTATTCTTTCTCACCTTTATCAACCTGTTGTTAAATATTATTTTCATCCATAATTACATTTTTTTTTAAATTATTGATCTTGTGATGTTGATATTATTACTATAAAATAATATGATCTCAGTCATTTTGTCATTAAAACAACTTATCGATTGAGCCGAATTTATTACAAAAATTAACGATGTTATAGTTTTTAAATAAATAATGATAAAGATAGCATAAATACTATAAATATTTTATAATACTAAATAATTTAATATGGTTTCATAATTTTGGAGTTGTAATATTCCAATGTATATCCACCAATAAATTTAATTCTTCAATTACCTCAATAATCATAAAAAATGTGTTATTTTTGCAGTCCAGGTGAAACCAGTACTATAGGTTCCACAAAATAACTAGGGGAATCAAGAACTATATAATAAATATATAATAAATCTTCATCAGTGGTATATAGTGGATGAACCCATGACCAATTATCATGGAATGGAACCTCCGTCCAAGGTTAACGCAATTATTATATGACAACTAAAACTAGAATATTAATTTTAACAAATAATGATTAATAAATTTATTGTAAGAAAATATAAATTAAAATTATAAAACAAAAATAAATATAAATACAATTATTATATAGATTAGAAAGAAAAAAAATTATTATATATGGTGTTAAATCATCTTTCACTAATCAAAAGTCCAAGGTAAGGGTTTCCAGCAACAATTTATTTTCATTGAGATGTATTTCAAATAATTATTGTTTTTGTTTTATGTGTTTTATATATTTACCAAGGGTGAATTTTTATCATAATTGACCTGAAATTACATATATTTACAAATTCATCTTATGTTCACTCTTACATATACTTTTTATTCCAAATCTACCAAAGTAATATGTGTTTCTTGCAATATCATTTTGAAATAAAAATTGCTTATGACAAAACTTATATATAGACTAACATCATATTTGATCTCCCTAAAACCCCAAATATTTTCTCATGATGTTGTTATTTATATTATTTATATGTTTTCTTACAATTTTTATTTCATTTTTTTCACAATTTAATAGTAAGGTTTTCTATAATTTTAGCCAACCTTAATACATATTTTAGATCCAAAATATTTCTCAAAATATTTGTTATTCTTTATATTATTTTATAAATTTTATTATCTATAAATAAATTATTTATTAAGTTAATATTTCTATCAAATATAATTTTATTTACTAAAATATGAAAAAATACCTTTTTAACATTTTTTTTATTATCATGTTTCCCCCATCATGATAAAGTTTTTATAAAACATCCACTTTGATTTTCCATAATTTTACAATGAAATATTTCTTGTCTTTATTTTTAAAATTTGTTTAATTTAAAATGTTAATTTACATGATATTTCTTCTTTTTCTTCAAATTGTTTTTCAAAATATATTACAAATTTTTTTCATCTATGTAAACATCCCTTAATGTGTCTCAGGTTTCTCTAGGTTTATTCTCTAAATATACCATCAACCTTATTTTTATGATAATATTATGATCATAACATAGGATTTTTTTCTTGAAATCCATTTTCTTCACTTGGGTTATTTAATAAAGGGGTTAATTATGAAATCATTCATGTCCATTTGATGTATATATGTATGGTTTATCATTATGTTATTGGTAGGCCAGAAATTATATAACCCTACAATTTATTGGGTAATTATTTCTATATTATGATATTATAGTTGTTGGGAAGTAAAACCAAACCCCTAAGGGATGGGTGGAATTAGAAGTATACAGACCTCTAATGTATTGGGAAATATGTTATATTTCTGGATAATACTTGTAATTGAAAAAGGAGTATCCCTAATACACTATGAGAATCTATCAAATATGTGATGCTTGTCTTGATAGTAATCCTAAAAAAGGATCATATTCTTATGTATGCCCCACATTTCTTTGTTATTTAATTTTCTTGTGTTTTTTTCAAAGATCATGAGTTTTTACATGTGTTTTCCCACTATTATGATTCTTATATTGTGTTATTACAAAAACCTTATGTGATTAAAAATGATTTAAGATCTATGTTCGATTACATATGATTCAATTATGTTTTATCCACACACTATGATTATATTAGTAGATACATATTCTCATCTTATTCTAACATATGATTTTTTGTTGTTATATAAAATATTCTCCCTTTACTAGGAATCTAATATCTCCATTACTTATGATTTCATTCCATGGGTTACGAAGAATTGTATTTTGTATGATATGTCTAAATAGATTGTATGTGTAAATAATTTTTTTTAGATTTTTAATAATGTTCATGAAATAAGTTGGTTCTATATATAATCTATAAATAAAATAACCTATGGGTTCTATGGTGTGATTTATTATGATAGATAATGTTTATTCATGTAAAATTACATAATATATATGCATGTTATGATTGGTTCTTAACAATAGGTATCATAGTAGGTATTAGTTATCTATATGGATTATGTAATGTTGAATAAGGGGATAAAACATGTAATAATGTATGTTTAACTAAATGTGATCTATGATAAAACATGATTTCATTCTGTTGAAATGAGGGTATTTTAACATAAAGTAAATATGGAATGATTTCCCATAATATGAAACCACTTAACATGGTTATTATTTCTTGAAACTCAACCTAAAAATTTTGGTTTTAATAATTAATGAATGATATAATCATGAAATTTGGATGGTGAAAGGTACGATAAATTTAAAAAAAATATTACTTGACCATAGACCAATGAATTCCTTCAAATTAACAAAAGTATATAAGGAATTTTATTCCTTTCCCCAATGAATAGATATTGGATTGTTTGTGAAAACATCTAGAACACCTATGATTTCATTCTAGTTCTATAACTCCTCTGTGATAGAAGTTATTTTTAGAATTATCATTAAATTAATCTTAGTATCCTCCCATTATGTGAATATGTTTTTTTAGAATGGAATAACTCTCATATTTAAGGTTAAAATAATATTATTCGGATAACATTTCATAACTCAAAACTACTTATGATCACCTATCAATGAAAGGCAGGCTATGAAGTCTCTATGGATATTAAATTCATTATGTGAGGCCAAAACCCAATCATGAGGTGGTATTTAGCTCAAATAGTCGTAAATAAACTAATAATTGAGGATATACCTTTTATTAATAAATAAATGTATTTTTCATGGAAACGTTTCATGGTATTACCCCAGATTTTTTGAAATTATATTCCAAATAACTCATACCTAGTTCTATGGTTATATCAAAAACTCTATATAAAATGGTCCTTGTGGAATTAATGTAATTAATGAAGAATCTTAAGGAGAATTTGGATAAGGATTTTATATAAAAAATGTTTCTTCTTGGGTTATAATAGTTATATTTATTTATAATATAGAAAGATAAATAAACCATTATGTTGATTATCATGAACATACTAAGATTATAATCAAGAAAAGGTAACTTCTACCTCATATGATTTATTTTATCAACTACGAGGGTAATAATATTTCTCAAAGAATAAAATACGATCTGGTTATCATCAATTAAGGGTGAGAATATAGGATGTACCAAATATAACCATTCATACAACATATAGAAAATATAAATTTATAGTGTTTCTAGATAAAATTACAAATTCCCTCATTTTATTCATGAATTTGATAGATAAAATATTTAGAGATTACAGTAACCAATTTATGGTGGAAATTATTGATGATATTTTAATGAATTATATGTAAAAATAAGAGTATTAAGAGAATTTTATGATTGTATTATAGAACTTAAGTAACAAATAATTTTATTGTAAATAATTCTAAATTTTCATTATTGAAATTTCAATTCACGGGTTTCGAAATTATAGGAGAGGGTATATTTGTGGATCATTCTAAGAAAAAGGTGATTGAGAAATGTACTAGAAAAACTACTATAATAGAAAAACATAGTACTATTAGATTGTATGGACATTGTCAACACTTTTAGATAAATTTAATTCAACATACAAATCTAGTAAGCATGTTACCTTCAAAAAAATCATGTTCCTTTAGATATATGAGTGTGAAGAAAATTTCAAGGATCCAAAGAGATGGTTGATCATGTCCCTTGAAATTGAATTACACTATTGTGATGAAGAGTTTTTGATATAAATTGACTCATTAAATATAGTATTGTGATGTGTCCCCATGAAAAATGTCATGGTGGGGGCATATTCCTCACTTTAACTAAACATTCTTCTAAAATAATTACCCAATGCATGATTTGGAGTTAGATGTCGTAATATTTACCTTAAATAGATGGATGAATTATCATTACTTTTTAAATTGTGATATATATATATATATATATATAAGATTATCGCAAAAACCTAAATTACATATTCACATAGAAGTGGTATAATATTCACCAATCGAGATGGTTGGAGTTGGTAAAAGACTATAACTACTCAATATATTCCCACCCTTGATAAGGAGAACAAGGTGTTTGATTATTTGAGTAGGAAGAATCATGATATGTTATATATGATGGTAATTAAAAGAGATATAATACTCCTAGATTTAAAATGTGTATACCTTGATATCATAAGGTTGGTAGAGAAACATTATCTTTCCAATATGACTTCTCAAAAATCCACCCCTATGAGATCAAGGAAGCTAATAATGAGTACGTGGAACTAATTTTTTTTGGAATATTATATAATTTAACAATACTATTGAATAAATTATATGATTATTTAAATGAATATGAGTTACTTCAATACAAGAATTGAAAAATAAATTTATTGGATCATTCACATAGTTTTTCCTTATCTATCCATTCTAGAATCACAAAAATGTAAAAGTATTTCAAGGAGAATTTATGGGGGGAAACATAAAGGGGGAGATTTTAAATTATATATATCAATACATGGTATGTTAGAATGTTGATGTTGGATATCATATGTCAAGGTGGATGATGTTACCATTACCTATAAGTGCATTTAAATGGGAGACCATCACCATGTTTTTTATTGTAGGAATCCCAGAGACATCTAAAATCCATAATTACATTTACGCTTTAGTTTATTTCTTTATAAAGTCAGTAAAATTCATTTCTATATGAGAAGATTACATAGTCAAACAAAATTCTAATATATAAATGTATACAGAGGTAAGGCTGCATTGTGTACCACTCTAAGTTGTATTTGATTGATATCTAAGGTTTAAATAAAATCTATAGATAAATTTTTAGTAATAATATAATATAGATTTTATTTATTAAACCATTTATCTTCCTTATAGTAATGGAAAATATGAAAATATCAATAAAAATATGGAAGATATAATGAAATCATATTAAAGGTATTTAAAAATTGATTCAGATCAACCACTTTTCTAGGTATATTTATTATTTAACAGTAATTTCCATCCTAGAATTCCAATGAAATCATATGAGGAATAATTCACAAGTCCTAACCTCCCAAAAGGTGCCTTAGTGGGGTGTATACTTGATCTCGAGAAAGAATCCCCATACACTAGAGGATACAAACTATAGGTAAGGCCGTAATATAGTCATTGGAAAACTAATTCATCTTGAATAATTCATGTGGATCGTGATCAAATATATATAAATATTGGAATGAACCATTTGTATAGAAGAAATCCTTAACCTTGTATACATAAAACAGGGATTCGATTGAGAACCTGTAGTATTGAATGGAATGAATTAAAATATCCTAGATAGTGTATCATAGAAAAAAAAGAATCACATTAGATTATATGAATAATGTAAGACTCATTTAAATAAAATGAGTAAATGTAATAGATGTTACAAAATCCTTTTAAATAAAATGACATGTCTGGTTGGATATCCTACAAATCAAGTAATTCGAACAACGAGTAGATACAAACTCAATGATGACTAAAAATAAATTAAATGGTTACTGAAACTAACTCATATACTTTACCTATCAAATTCTTAGTATCCACAACCTGTTAAACCTATAATATGAGTTTGAATATATTTACAACACATTTCCTGAAAAAAAATATATTTTTCCCACATACATCAAAACTCTAGATGCGTATGTTTGTAAGGGATGAGTATAAAATCCCAATAGGTATCCTAAATGGATAAAATATAGAAATTTCTTTTTTGATCAAGTGTATTTGAAAACAATTCATAAATTAAATAAAAATAACCCATGTAATACACCGAATAGGAAAAATAACACGTCTGCACACCAAAAATAATATTTGGTCATTAGTTTTCCAATAGACCACCAATGATCCTAACCATACCTACATCAATATGCGTCATATGTCTCTATCTATATGCAACCACCTATAGTGACCACGTCCTACCCATAATTTAATTCTTGATATCTCACCCACTTTAGCCCGTGTTAGTGTTTCTATGGGCACATTGTAGAACAATGCTCCCCAATAAATGGTTGATGGACAATCCAGTTATCTAATTCTAAAAATTGGATTCACATAAGTATTTTTTTAAATATAGTTAATAAATGTATTCAATATGGAAGATTCACATCCACTATCATGTTTCCAAGGAACCAGTTAATGATATTCTAAAACACGATCATAGGATAAAAGGATGTGTTGACACCCATATCCTGATTCTGAGGAACTCGTTCAAGGAAATAAAAAACCTATATAAGGCACAAAGGATGCATCTAGGGAGCTAATCCAAGGCATATCATATATTTTATAAACTTATTTTTGGGAATTTAATCCCACACAAACTCTATCATATGACTTATTTTGACCGAGTTTCCATCTACTTGAACCCATCCATTATCACTATGTTCATCCTCTCAAGTGTATGACCCATCATAATCTCATCCATAAAAGGATCACACAATGTGTTTGGGTCCTAAGGTTGCACTTGAAACCACATATAATCACATATCATACATACCCTCAATATATTCAATATAGTACTAGGGAACCAACTGAGGTCCCCTGGGTCACATTGTAACATGGACACAAAAATTAGTTTCCTCAATCATATTTTTTATATATTGATTGAATCCAATAATTCCTATAAAAACACCCCTCATCACTCAATATATACCTTCAAGAATGTATCTACCCTTTAAGGTGATTTTTACCTCTAGTGGGATGGACCCACAACCTTCATACCGCAAGATATTTCTCACAAAGAGATATACAAAAAATGTGTCATCATGAACCAACATACTCATCACAAAACAACATTCATGAACCAAACAGGATTTCAAAGAAATGGTCACTTACCACACAAGGTAATATATAACAAAACATGTTAATCTGATCCATTTCAATATTCCCTAAAATGTAAAACAATAAAACATGTTTAAACAATTTAAAAACATCAATTAATTCATTACGTACGCCGAGGCCTTTTCAAAATCCTACTAATCATTATTTTGAAAAATATAATTTCCAAATTTTGTGATATTTTAATCCCATTTCAAATATAAATATTTTATCTTGAATTTGAAATTGATTTAAAAAAATATTTAAAAATTAAAAATGATTTTCTTCGTTTTTGAAAACCAACACACACCTTAAGATAATCAATAATGACGACCACAAAAACTCGTTTGAATAGGGAACCACTATTGAACCATTTAATAAGATATATTATATGTGTCCAATATTAGGCCCGACCCCATACCATAGCAACTTTAGAGGTGAGATCAGATAAAACAAAGAACAAGAATAAAAATAAAACAAAAAAGGAATACGAATTTAATTTTCCAAATAACAATGAGACATGGTAATATAGTGGCTACAAAGATCATCACAATGCCTCCATCCCTTGAAATGATGCCTGATAACTACTGGATATGCTATTCTAAACTATTCCTTAAATTTATATGTTATGAAAATCTATGAAATAGGAAATAATTTAATATACTATTCTATAATTAATTAATCAATTGAATTTATCAAACTATAAAAATTATTAATTAATTTACAATTTAAAACACATATGAATAGTTTTTGAATTATAAATTTGGAAAACTAATCACATTGAAATGTAGACCAACAACATGTAGGGGTTCTAAAATTCACCCCGACACTATCTCATGAAAAAACTAACCCTTGATAATGATTCCATAAAAAAAATCATTGTAATAAATTAACCTAAATCATTCTATTACACGCCTTATCAAAAAGAAAAAATGAATGAAGGATTTATTGAATTCTCATAAGACCTAGTCTATATGATTTATTAACAACACTATGGAGGAAAGATGATTTCCACCATGATCTAGTGGAAATCATCAAAACCCCTAAATGAGAGGATCCCAAAATCAATAGAAAATCAAGGAAAAGAAAAATATAGGAAAAATAGGAATAAAAAAACACGAATCACAAAATTAATCACCCAATAACACAAAAATAGAATGGGTTGAAGTTAAAAGTAGATGTGATGTGATGTGTGTGCATGCAAGAGAGGAAGGAGGAAATGGTTTGTTTTGGGTTAAATGATCGAGCGTATAATCATAATTTTCTATTTTTAATTAGCGACTTGGGTTGCAAGGTTTTTTGTAATTATGTATCTTTTACTCTCCAATAAAACCCCCTTCACATTTTTGGGCCACAAGTTTTAAAAAATAGTTTGTAATCCATGAAAACCAGCATTATTGTAGTCTTCAAAATTTCACATGGTTTGTCTGCAACTGTGTGATGACTGTGTTCCAAGACCCACGTCTCATCATACTTCCAAGGTTTCATCTAAGACCTGTAATATTTTTCAAATATTAAGTGATAATTATTCATTTTAGTTTTTATATATATAAATTAAACTATAAATTTCCCAATTTTTGGGTAACCACAAGGTTTTCCATAAATAGGGAAACCCAAATCATTCATCTGAGAAAAATTATTCCAAAAATTTAGGTAAACAAACATAATTCTCAAGAGACTCACTAAATAACCTAAAGAACCTCTCAATCCTTAATATATATCTAATATATCATATTTTTGTGTTCCAACTCAAGGAATATAAATCGAAATCCTGATTCAGAAAATAATTACTGATCTAGAATTCCCAGAAAATCAAATTTCCCTTGTAAAACAAATCTCATAAAGGAGATGGGTTTGATAACCTCCCAAGCATAAAAATTTTCCTCCTTGAGAATCCTAGAAAATATTTAAAACATAGTCCCTCTCTTATCTTGTTCATCAGTTATTACTAAACATGTTTTTATGTACATACATATGTTGAATATGTTTTCATTTCGAAAATCCAAAAACAAGTTATGAAAAAAAACAGATTCACCCCAAAACTCATTATAAACATTAAGCTACCTAAACTAAATATTAAATGTTGATCCTAATGAAATTCTAAATCACCACATCTATTTCAACACAAAACACGATTTAGTAAACCTCTTGATGAATTATTCGGGTTGTTTTAAACCTATCATAACAATGTATCTCTACATTAACCAATAATTATAGATTAATGCCATATAAATAAATGTTTCATTATAAAAATATCAGAAATTCATGAACATGACACCCAATGTGATTCCACAATTTGACCCTAAATTACCCTATTCAACAACCACACTCAATTCAAAAGAACTAATATATCTCTAATATGAATCATGTTAAAATTATATCAATTCATCTTGAGCTTATTGCTATCAAATAAACAATGTATAACACCACACCAAAATCCTGAACAGTTATTATGAATCAATAGAATTTTTCTTTCATTAATACCATCAAACAAATCATATGATGATCCCTACAATATGGGTATCCTAATTATTTACCTGTATAACAAAAATATTGGGTCAATATGGATCCCACATCATTTGTTACAAAACATAATGAAAAGAGATGGTGATTCTTCCCAACCATACCACCAAATTTCTACTCCAATCACCAAGCACCATGAATGTGACCCACCACACCCGTTGATCCCAAAATACAAAAACATCATGACCAGTACATCTCTAATATTATAATGATCCCCACTATATGAAATTGTTGAACAACTGGTTCTATCTAATTTTTCACCCCACTATAGGAATCATTAACCCAAACCTAAATTGAATGCTCACAGTCATAGACTTGATCATAACATGCAATTGGATACTCAATCCCGACATTATACATCCATATCATGAGATCTCCACACATGAAACTCTCATGAAAAATAAATAAAACCAAATAAACACCAAAATCACCCACCCTATTCACTCTTGGTTAAAATTTTAAAACTAGAAACCCAACCTGCATGGGTTCAAGTTTCACTCTAATCACTATTTCAATCAATACAAACACACCTTCCATCCTATCTTGATTGTTTCAAATATCATGAAACTTAAGTTAATTATATTTTTAATTCATCCGGTTCACCCTCAATCGAACCAAAAAACTAAACAACATGTTTTCCCATAGTTAAGCACAAATAAAACAATTAAACATTTTTCAACAACTGGAAAATATGGCATATTAGTTCACCCTAGTTAAGAATAAGAAATCCAAGAATTCTAGGCTTCATCGGCATCAATCACATTCCAAAATAGGTTTTGGAAACATTTTTATATATTCACAAACTCACTAGATTTTATAAAACACCCCATGATGTTCAATGGACTTTTACAAAAAAATCACTAAAATGACCATTAAATGTAGTCAATTTCCCATATACTAATTCCATTTTGAAATAAAATTTAAAAATCCAAGTTATATTTACTTTCCAATAAAAATTATAGTTATTTTTCCTAAAATATGAATTTCCTCATCCATTTAAAAATCCTCAACTCCATGTTACATTTCTAGTAAAATGAATATATAAAACCATTCCATGTACACCTCCCGTCACTACACATGTTTTCTATTATAACCATGTTTTTCTTAAAACAATAGCTATCCTGAAAACCATTTCCCTTTGGCGGATGAGAAAACACATCAAAATCCACCAATCATGACCATGATATCAATATTAACATATTCAATAGAATATTATATAAATGAAAATATTGTTTGTATTATAAATATCTTTACTTAAAATGTAATCCAATGAGGTATAATGTCATGAAATATCACATGTGGGTGTCTGTATCATGACATAATGATGCCACATTCATGATTCTTGTGAAAATCAATTGTTCCCAGCTGATCCCTATGACTCATATCAAATCTCATCTATCCAAAATTGTATTCTCATTTCAAACCAAAAGCTAGATAATTCTATTGTTCTTAGTCTATAATTGGACACCACCTTGTGACTTGGGTTTCAAATATAATGATGTTGGCCAAGAATGAACTTTTTCTACCTTTTGAGTCCCAACATCTCATCTTCATCACTAACTAATAATGTCCCATCAAAAACATCAACGATACAACATTATAATTTTATAGTCTAGGCCACCCGAACTGTTATCAAAAGGGGTAACTACATGACCTCAATCATAAAACCTCATATGTCATAGGCTTCATAAATGTGATAATTTCTTAATAAATACATGAAGATAGTATACCCTCTAAAATAATTTATATCATTCAAAGAAAAATCTATAGAAATTTCAGAATGGGTCATCTATATAATGAATTTCCCAAAACCTATAAACATAAAATGAGGATCTAAACAGGACTCCATAGTCCTAACATGTAAAGTAGTAAAACAATATATATGATGAATTAGAAAAAATGTATAAAAAACAATATAAAAAAGTAAGGATCATATATATTAGTGTAATGGGAAAGTGTGGTGGAATTCCCTATGACTTTGAAGGCATGTCTTTCCAAACATCCCACTAATCTGGTAATAAACAGAAATATATGATATTATGTGAATGATAACTAAATATTAATGATATAGATTCCAAATTTAACTCTCATACATACACTACCAAATATATCACCACCAAAACCTTCTAAACCATTACCATTACCCAACTGTATGTGGTACCTTTGTCTTAAGAGAAAACCAAAGAGTCTTTCCATGTACATAGAATCCCATTTTTTAAATGTGTGTTGGGGGTGTGTTTAAGGAAATAGTAGGTATTTCTAATTCCTCATAAATACTAAATTGTTCTATGATCAAGTGGATTTTCACATAATATATATATATATATATGTACTATTTACCATGTGATTCACCTACCCAGAAACATAACATGAAAGCATGTCAAAAATAACATTTGGTTGTCAGGTGTTAGATATACCACCTTGGACTCCGACTATATCTACTTTAGATATTATAGTATTTCTCTATCCATATGTAACCAGCAAGGTGGACCAAATCATACTCTTAAACTAATACATGAAATTATACAAGCATCAGCCCAAGTCGTAGTGACTCTAAGATTATTGTGGAACCAGGATTACCAAAACCCAACACTTATATAATCTAATAGTCTCATTCTCAAAAACTGATTCCCAAGAGAATGTACTATGAAATAAAAATGACTCCCATAGGTCACATGTATGGGTTTCATCCCATTCCTATATTCTACGGAACTATTCCAAGGTAGTATAAAATATTCATGTAGGCCACATGGAAGTGTCACATTACTATCTATATTTTAAAGAACTCATCCAAGGAAATATAAACCTATAACCTCAATGAATGTCAGATCCCAGGAGATAGTCCAAGACACCGCATATATCACAGAAAAATCAGTTTGGGAATCACATACAACCCTAAAAACAACATATTATATTAAAATGGGTTATCTATTAACCTAAAGCCATCCCTCATCACAAAATTGTACATATCAGGTGCATGAACCATCTCCACCTTAGTCATAATACAATAAAAAAATAGGTTTGGGTCTATTTGTGGAACCTATAACTTCCTATACTATTATGTCACACGTACCTTCTCTAGGATCAACATTGCATTACAGAACCCACTAGGGTCACCAATATTCCATCATATCATAAAGACTAAACTGGGGGTCATTGATCACTTTTTTATCTATTTATATCATTTTATCTCTCCTATCATAATGTCCCTCACTCCTTTCTGGGGTCTTTCAGTCCAATATATTCCAACTAAGGCTTATTTTTTCACTATTTTGATCATATCACCACTTTGATACCAAAAGAATGATCTTATAGGGACATGAAAACAACACATGTCTTCTTGATCTAACATACACACCATTTAACCATAGTCATGTAGTACATAATATTCAATAAATTGAAAATTTCACCCACAAGGTAAAATAGAAGAAAATATTTTGAGCTAATCCCATCCATATTTCACTTTGAAATCGAACCAAAAACCTCTTTTCAAACCATCATTCAATGGAATCACATTCTACTTTACCCACTTAGTTCTATTAGAAAAATCCCACCAACCACTCTTTAAAAAATTGATTTTTGATTATGAGTATCATTTTAAATCAATTTCACACAGTTCCCATTACTCTTGATTTTCCATATTATTCAAAAACAATTTTTTTTAAAAAAATTAAATGAAATCCATTTTCTTTTCAAAAATACACACAACTCCAAACAATATAGAAGGAGGTAATCTAGAACTAATTTAGCCTAGGAACCATCATCGAAAAATTTTGTAAGACATATAGTCTAGGTTGATTATTAGGTCAATATGGTTTATCCAAAATTTAAGTTATAAATCAAAAAATTCATTAAGGATTAATACATATATATAATAATGTAATATATGATGCCAAATGACAAAGTGATTTGAAATATAAAGGCCACAAACCTCCACATGGAGTTTTCATCCCTTAATCGATTCCTAATCACCTTGGTCAGGCTCACCCAAGCTCCAACATCAGTCAAGATCCTATCACAAGACTATATATAATAAAAAAATTATAAAAATATATATTTAATAATTAAAATCAATTTAAACAATTTAAACAAATAATTATTAATTAATAATTAAAACCATTTGAGAATATTTCCAGATTACTCATCAAGTAACCTAGAATCAAGAAAATAGTGACCCAACACACTTATGGGGTCCACAAGACTCACTTGGAAATATCATGGTAAAAATACCTTACAAATAATCTTGATTACGTAAAGTATTTTATTTAATTTAGGAAAAACCCCTAAATAAATTGATTGAACAAATTATATAAGGTATACTATGAATGACGAGTTGATTATATACTCTTTAGACATCCTCTATATACCACACTTGAAACACCCAAGAGGTGGGATGACTGATACTATATCAACAATGGATTTTCATTCAATGATATAATATATTTTTAGGTGAATATTCATTATACTATACATGAACATTCCAAAGGATCATAATGGTATAGTGCCTTTGGAAAATTGGATAAATAAACAACTGGTTTATAAGAGTTATATATCCTATCCCACTTAGTTCCTTATAACAATCACACTTCTTAGAAATCTTACATTTAATACCTATAATAATAGTCTGGGGAAAGGAAACATAAGAAATGGAAAGCTTGTATTCTTAGAAAAGTTAGAAAATTAATATATATATATAAATATAACAGGCGCATAAGTTCATCAAAACATTATAATAACTTTTGAAAACCATACACTACTTATCAAAGAACAAAATCTTGAGTCATGGAATAAATATTGGTAGTTAATTAGACATGAATCATAATAAAATAAAAGAATATGATCTATGAGAGTATAACCCTAACATAAGACATAGAATTGAGTTGACCACATATATATAGTAATTCATATATCAAGGCTACCCACCGGGTCATTCATAAAATGTTGGGCTTCGTCTAAGCATCTTTTTACCTACTTTAGGTTTGGGATAACTTCACATGTACCCTCTTTTCGATCATGGGATAACCTCCCAAGTAACCACCAGGATCATAAAACACTAATCAATACCAGATTCATTATAGGGAGATATATGTCCAAACCATCACATAATATGGTATCATTTGTTCCTGATGATCATAAAATATCCATCATATCATAACTCAAAGAATGAAATGGGTTTCATAAACATGTCATCATATTATAACCCACAGAAAAGTAAACGGTTTCATTAAAATTCTGTCATCATAAAAATAAACCATATAGAGAAAGATTAAAAATGGTATAATTATATAATATCCCTAGTAAATTATAATTAACATAAAAGGATATCATCTTAGTTTGATAATTATTTTTGAAAAGAAACTAGTAACATTTCTTGAGAAAAATAGTATTTCTTTGAAAATCACTTTTTAAAAATAAAAAATCATAAAACATTTTTTAAATAACTTACTGTGAAAATAGGAAATAAATATTATAAATTATTCCACAACTGCATTGTTTTTTTGTGTACATTTTGATTTATTTTTTTATCCATCTTAATTTTATCATAGCACCATCATCTAAATAATATTAAAAAAGGTATAAATATCATATATATATATATTAATGTAATCCATAAAAATCAAATATAGAAAATGAAATACAATGTTCATGGATATGATAGTTGTAGGTACACATGAATGTTGTTTCCATTTTATTGAAGGATGAAATAAAATAAGGGTATATAATATATCATCTTTATAGAATAAGTTTTTCATAAATATCACATATGTTAAATAAATTTACCCTAATTACATTCTATGAAAATCATTAGGGAAAAAAATGAAAACATTTTGGGAGGAGGTAGTTCGTTATAAACATAAATGATGTTATTGTATTCCTCACAAAATAGACTGTAAGAAGTTATGTGTTATATGATAATTAAAAAAGTTTAATAATTATAAAAATATCATATATGTTCATTTAATATTTACCTATTACCATCGTTGTAAAATTGATATGAAAACACATCACATTAGTTTTTGAAGTGGTAGTCCACCGTATACACTATCGAGGATTCAGTTCCCATTTGATAGAAGATGTTGTGAATATAAGCTATGAAATTAAAATAATAAAATTTTAGTATATGGGAGGAAATTTCCTTAATATATCAACATAATTGAGGATGATTTTATGTATTTATAAGAAAACGTAAAACAAAAACTCATAGAATAAATTTTTTTCACTTCATTGGAAAATCTATTTAGGTCAAACTGAATGCCTTTCGAAATTTTATTTATGATCTATCTAGGTATTATCGGATGTGGGGAGGGAGGTTAGAATATATTGTAGTTGGTATTTTCAAAATCAAATTACTATTGATGTGTGAATTGGAATGGAGAGGGGTGTCCTTTTATATATGGAGGAGAGGAAATACATGAATGTTTTTAAAAGAAACAAATGTGTCCTGGTTTTTCACATGAAACAAAGTAAAAAATGGGTTATTATCAATATTTAGAGGTTCTAAAATAAAAATATTCATATTCAACCGGTGTTGGAAATGTTTCTATGTCATTTTAGACATTATAATTTTATTTTAACCACTAAATAAACACATTATATCTTTAAACTTGATAATTAATTTTTACTATTCATTTTGACCAAAATTGAATTTCACATTATTATGTAATATAAATTATTATGACTCAAAACATGGAATTAATTATTTCTAATTCCATTCATGGAATTTGGAGTTTTTAATTTAAAATTAAACTTATATGTGTGATGAAAAAGTGGTTTGCTAAAGAGAATGTGATTAAATATTTTAAAAAAATTATATAAAAATTAAATACTAAATTGATTCAAATTACCCGAAATTGATTAATAAATATATAAAAAACTGATTTTTTCTTTTCAAA
Source organism: Viscum album (assembly GCA_963277665.1). Lineage (NCBI taxonomy): Eukaryota > Viridiplantae > Streptophyta > Magnoliopsida > Santalales > Viscaceae > Viscum > Viscum album. Next base: position 691,639,999 of record OY728138.1, on the reverse strand, counting down.
GTTTGTTAAAACAAAATAATTCAAAAAAATTATTTAAATGAAAATAAAATCTTCAACCAAAACCATTATTTTTCATTATTCCTTATAAAATTAATCTTCCACAAATAAATCCAAAAAATTCACAACAAGATAATATTTTTATGTGGATTTGAAAAAGAAATTTTATTTTCTTAATATTAATTCTATAAATGTTTAAAAAATGAACGTCATTATTTTTTCATAAAAAATAATAAAATCATTTGATAAAATGATATTTTGAAAAAATAAAATGAAATTATAAAAAATTAAATACTTTTTCTTCAATATGTTATATATATATATATATAACCATTATACATAAGATTTCATTTTTTTATTCATATTAATTCAAATATGATTAATTTCTATGTAATGATGGCCATGTTTAAATAATAATATTATTGTTTGTTATAGTTTGTTAGAAATCGGTGTTGAATGTAATGTAAGATATCGAAGAAATTAAATTAAATTGAAAAAATATTCTAAAAAATATTATAGTGTTATACTCTAGCCCCAATAAAAAGGCTTCATCACTCAAAAATCATTTCTTTGGTACAAAAAAATAGTTGATAATATTTTCTCATTATATCTCATAATTCATTTGTATCTTCCTCAGGCATGTGGTTCCACCAAAAAACTTTTATCAGGTGAGTTGTCTTATTTCAAATAATTTTCTCTTTAAAATATAAAATCTCCACCACTTTTTCATCATAAGAAATATCACGTAGTAGTGGTTGAAACTATGAGTCATGTACATGCGATTGATTAAGTATGTTCTTCCTTAAAAGAGATGAATAAAAAATATCATAAACTAGAAATATGTTTAGTGGAATCACCAAGACAGATGCTACGTTTCATATGGGACCAATAATTTCAAATAGAACATTATAGATATGGATTTTTTTCCTGTTTTATAATTCATAAAACATTATTCCATGGGTAAATTCACAAGAAAATATTATCACAAACTTAAATTTATTGATCTTGTTGTTGATTACCAGTATAATTTTTTTCAACATTGTGTTTCTTTAATTTGTTTCTGAATATCTCTAGGCATCTCTACCATATCTTCAGACAACGCTTGTCCTAATATATATATTTTTCCCTCTTCATCCCAACAATATTGAGTTAAAAAAATTTTTATATAGAAGTATTAATAAGTATTCATCTAAATTCCAGAGTGAAAGATACTTTTGTAAGAAAATTCCACTCGGGGAAGGATTTTATCCCAAACCCATTTTAATTACATAGAAAAATATATCACTATATCCTCTAGGTATTGAATTATTCTCTCTGATTGTCCATATATCTGAATGTTATATGTAGTGCTAAAACTCAACTCTATATGAAGATCTGTTTAAGAGTTTTCCATAACATTAAGGTACACCTCATACCTCGATTAGATAAAATGGGATGTTGTACTCTATAAAACTATAACACTTCAATAATGTATTCATTAGAATGATGATCAAGAGATAATACTTATTTGATTTTGATGAAGTGTGCTTCCTTTAGAAGTTTATCGACTAAGACCATATAAAATTATTTACTTTATAAATATTCAATCATCCAATGAAAAAAATATATGGTGATGTTTTTACATTTCTATTTTGGTATGGGTAATGGTTGTAAAATCCCATTTGTATATTTTATTTATTCCAAAACATACATACATTCTAGCCAGAAAGATAAAAACTTAGGGATATATCTCTATATGTCAACCCACTATAAATAATAATTTAAATCTTTATACAACTTTTCCCTTCAAGGATTAAATTAGGATAACAAAATATGAGCTTCCTATAATAAATTCTTATTCAAACCTTGTATAGATGGAACACATACATAATTCTTAAAACTAATAATTGAATCCTAATCATGGTTAACCTCATAAACATTTCTCACCATATTCTATGTCTCTATATATTTCATATGTTTATCTTTAATCTTTACATGGATAGATGGTTTAACACTCATTTTAGAATGGTAAGATCTTTCCCCTTCTTTAAAAATTACTAGATCCAACATTTGGATATCCAAAAAATATTGTATCTTTTCTAATCATTATTATGGATAATCTAACATGGTTATATTGACTTAAATAATTGGCCACTATTTTCACTCTCCCAAGGTGGCAATGTTTTGAGCATTCATAATCTTTAATCAGCTCTAACCATCTTCTAGGAAGCATGTTCAACTTCTTCTGTGTGAATATACAACATAATTGTTATTTATCAGAATATATATCACTCCTTTACACGTAAAGATAAGTCCTATATATCTTTATTAAAAAATTACCATTGATAAATCCAAATCATAATTTTAATATTTTTTCTCATGAACCATAAATTTTCATTCTACATAATCTATAACCATGTTATTTTAAAAAATAAAACAACACAATACCTTAATATTTTGATAACTATGGATTACTAAAACTTATCTAACACAGGGTAATGTATGCATAGGTTTTATCACTAATCTACTCTATAATTCCATGAAATTTTACTCACATGAATTTTTCCAATGGAACATGGATCCGTTTCAAGTTATCATGTGAGAGGATTATATAGTAGTGATAAATTATCTCAAAACCATTTATAATATCAATAAAAAACCAAAAAACATTATATTTTAGTCATAGTAGTTGTTCTAGGCCAACATTCAATAACATTCATCATGGATGCGTCCATCGATAATGTCTCACTTGAGATTATATGATGAAAAAATGAAACCTTTTTATCCAAAATTCACTATTTGTAAATTATTTTTATAGTTTCTTTATTGTTAGGGTGTTTATTACAATTATGAAGTGATTTTCATGATATTACTTATTCATTGAATAAATAAAAATTCCATCAATAATGACCACAATAAACTGATCTATGTAATGTCTAAATACACTATTCATTAAATCCATGAAGATAATGAGAGAATTAGTAATACCAAATGGCATTACATATAGGGAACCCAATCCCAATAATTTAGATTCGGTGAAAAATTCATTATATTAGCAAAATATATAATGAACCACATCTTGAAGGAATAAATAGATTAATAGTCTTGGTATTCTAGAAACATACTTGATTCATCTGTTACATTTGAAAACAAAAATTCAAATTTTTAGGTCTATAGAATCATCATTCCCTCTTTACTATCATTTCATTTTTGAGTCAATAAGGTTTTTTCATGAAAATTCAATTCCTCTATGTTTTGAATATAAAAAACTCTTTATCTTAAAGAAAATCATATTTCCCTACAGTTTTTTCCGAAGGAATATTTTCCTTCTCAAATGAAACTTTTATCCACAAATTTGTTTTCATTGACTCATATTAATATCTATCTAAATCAAACACATTTAATTTCTAAGTCAAAAAATAATATTTTTATCTAAATCCTTTGAATATTATAATTCATTAAATATAGAGTCTTTTGTTTTCAGACTCCAAATTCTCTAAAATTCATACTCTAAATTCTCTAAAATTCAGACTCCGAATTGTATAAAATTCAGACTCTGAATTATCTATGATATAGAATCCCAATTATTTGAAATTCATTTTCCAATTTCTCTAAAATTCAGACTCAGAATTCCTCATAATTTCAACTATGAATTTCTATTAATTTAGACTCCGAATTCCTCATAATTTTGTATTCTAATTCCTTAGAATATGGAATTTGAATTCCTTAGAATTCGGACTCCAGAATCATTATAATTCATATTCAAAATTCAATAAAAAATAGAATTCTAATATTAATGTTTTATATAATCAGTTTTTTATATTATTAGATTCTAATTTCTATTTTTCTTTAGACTCTGAATTCTATTAGACTCTGGATATTTAAATTTGGTTAAGCTAATTATTTTTCTATACATATGTTTTTAATATGAAATGATATCATACAATCTATTTCTAACTAACCATTGGTTGAGTGACATGTGTACATGTCTCTCCGAGACTTAAGGAAAAATATGACCAATGGAGGAGGGAGCCGACCGTTGGATTAGGGCCTATAAATAGAAGCTCATTTGAATGAGTTCATAACCATTCCATCAATATAGATATTACATGTTGTGATGTGATTTATAGAGAGTGAGAATCTGAAGCATTGTGCAGATCATAACATTTTGTTCATCTTGCTTTGTGTGACTCTGATTATTGCTGAGTACATTCTAGGGCTTCCAGGGATATGAAGATGGATGTGTCGACTACCTTAATGTTTGAGGGATTCCGGGGATAGGAAGATAGAGGTTATGATTACCATAATGTTTGAGGGATTGAGGGGATAGAAAGACAGATTCTGATATTCCTATCGAGGGATAACCATAGTGTGTGTAATATATACATTATTGAATTTATAAATAAAGGGTCCTTAATCAAATTTTGTTGGATACCCTACTCTTTGGGTTAAAATAATTCATACTTGTTACATGTTTTGTTTCATGTTTTATTTCTAATGTATTTTGATAAAGGAATAAATTATCACCTTCTTATAATTTCTTTTACTTTTATCTACTATGATAAATAAGATCCAATACGCTTTACGTTTGAATATGTTCCTAAGTAAACTTTTTTAAATTTAATTTTTGGACCATAATAATGATTATCTCATAGAATTATTTTAGGTATTGTGAATCTAACTTACTTATAATTATTAAAAATAGTTTTCCTTGTAGTTAAAAACAAATTTTTTTAAACATAAGATTCACCCCCTCTTGTAATTATTCATCTACATACACTATTTTAATCCTACAAATGGTATCAGAGGAGGTCTCTAAAATAATTAAACCTACATATATGTTTTCTTGATCATGTTTCCCTTGTTCTAAATTTTCTTTCTTAATTTTTCTTGTTTAATGTTTTCATACATTTTTTGGAAAAGATATTTTTCTTGTTGAATAGAAGGTATATATGTTGGCTCTATTGACAATATAAATCCAACCAGACCACCAGTTTTTGATGGTAAAGATTATGAGTACTAGAAATATAGAATGAAGACTTTTTTCATTAAAACTATGTAGAAAATTTAGTAATGCTTACTGGTGATTAAAAAATTATTGATAAGGAAATCAAAACCATCATCAATCAGGAAAAATCAGAATATCATTACAATTACAAGGTATTCAAAAAAAATTTGTGTTCCATGAACAAGAATATATATATTCATATATTTTCTTGTGAAGCTTCAAAATGCATCTAGAAGAAACTTGCGGTTAATCATTTTGGGACTTCAAAAGTGATAGATACTAGAAGATCAATGTGGAGAGAAGAATATCATGGATTTCTACTTCATTATATAGAATATATTTGTGAAGTACAACAATGATTTATGACCATTGAAACAGTATTCAATTTATTGGAGATAAAGGTCTGGATGATGAAACACTTGTTGAAATAAGAATTGATATTATGCTAGATGAGTGGGAATCAAAAAATGAAGCTATTGTTGAGAACATGAAAGTTTCCAATAGTAATCCTGATTAGAATTTTAGAACTATTATTTAATATGAGACAAGAATGAAAAGATATTTCTAAATGAATTAGATAAAAAATGGAAATGGTAGCGTAACCTTTACTACTACTAAATCTATGACTCTGGAAAGGGTTAAAAGATCTAATTCTACGAAAGTCATTGTTTTATCTGAGTCAAGTGAAAGTTAACATTCTAAAAAAGAATTAGCTAACCTTTCTTGAAGAATGAACAAGATCGCGAGGAATAGTGATTTTCAGTATAGATAAAAATAGAATGAAAAAGGGGAAGAAAAATTTGGATGTCACTTGATATGAATGAAAAACATCCAGACACATCAGTCCAGATTGTCTGTTGGTTAAGAGAAAAGATTGAAAAGAAAATAATTTTGAGATAAATAAGAAGAATTATTATAAGACTAATGCTAAAAAAGTATTAAAGGCTATAGATACATGGAGTTCTAGTGGTGGTGACTCATCAGATGAAGCTTTAGAGTATGAATTTTCTAGCGAGAAGAATATTTTTCTTATATTTAGTGTATTTATTGAAAATCATCGTCTTATGGATAAGATACAAAATGCGGAATCCATAACCAATATGTAGTTAAATGAAAATTTCTCTAATGAAAAATATTACGAATCTTCAAATGGTGAACCTTCCTCATAAAAAGATAATTCTTTACCTTCTAATGAAGAAGTTTCTATATTTTCTAAACTTCTTGAAAATGAAATGGTAAGATAAAAAAGAAGTTATAGAAGAAAAATTATAGAATTTCTGTTTTAACTGAAGAAGTATTAGATCTTACTAATGATCTTGATCGATTTTTTTTATTTTGAATGTGTTTTTAAAAACCTTAATGAAGTTAATTCTGAGATGGATAAACTTTATAGGGATATTGAAAATGTAATTTCTAAGAAAACAATTTCATAGGGTAACTTTAGTTCTAAAACAAATAACCATGAGGATAAAAAAATGTCTATTAAACTAAAGTAATATATATTTTCCTGAGGAAAATATCTATCGAACATTTCATTTAGTAAGGTAAACATTGAAAAATATATTCCCAAACTCATCCTCTAAGATATAGTTCTGTATTTGGTTATATTCATTCAAAACCTATTTTTAGTAATACTTATTTTGGTCCCAAAAGTTCTCTATATTTTATTAAATTTCTATGTAGAGGACATTGGGAGAAAATTTACTCTTTAAATAAAATCCAAAATTTTGGTTTTCAATAAAGTTTATTTTTCTAAGAAAATGAGGATTCCAAGTTTTTTTTATTCTGAAATTTAATAATCCATGAATCATTGGATTCTTAAAGAATAAATATTTTATTTTCTAGAAATTAAAGAATGTACCCAAAACAACATATGGTACATATATATTGGATATTCCCAGAATATGAAAGGTAATAGAAACTTTTTGGAAAATATTATCAAGACGAATGGATGAAAAGTATCTTTCAGAGATAATGCTCAGGAATAAAGTTTTGGTATATGTAACATTGTTCTTCTTGAAAAAACATTGATTTAAATGTTTTATTTGTTAAAGTTCATGATATAATCCTCATTAGCATAAGTCAACTATGTGATGAAGGTTTCCTTGTAAATTTTGGTAATGATAAAAGCTTGGTATACAATTCCAAGGTAGAATTTTTTCTTTCTGTCCATAGATGAGAGAAGGAACAAAAAGTAAACATAGAAGACCTTAGGAGGAAAGATATACCTTTCCATAGTTCAGTGGAAGATAAATATTGGTTATGTAATAGAAGGTTAAGAAATTGTAAACATAAGAACGTATGAAAACTCTCAATGAAAATACTTGTTAAGAATTTAAAAGATCTTAGACTTGATTCTTAAAAAGTTTGTGATCTCGGTCAATATGGAAATCCACTTAAATCAATTATTAAATAAATCAATGAAGTTGCGACATCTGATCAACTACAATTAGTGCATATGGATAATTTTGGTCCAACACAAACAAGAAGTTTTGGAGGAAAATATTATGTATTTTTCAGAGTTGATCATTACACCAGATTTACATTGGTCTAGTTCTAGAAAATAAATATGAAGATTTTTATTATTTCAATACTTTTAAGGACCATGTTAAATATGATAAAAACATTCCTTTAATAACTATACATAGTGATCATTGGAGAGTATTTCAAAATTTAGATTTGGAAACTTTTTGTAATAAAAAAGGAAAAAATCATAACATCTCAACTCTAAGAATTCCTCAAAAAATAGTGATTTTTAAAGAAGAAATCGAATTCCTCAATATATAACTTGAATCATGTTGAGTAAAATTTTTATAGCTAAACAATATTGGGATGAAGTTGTTAGTACTACTTGTTATACTATAATTCAATTTTTAATCAGAATGTTTCTTTACATATCACCTTATGTATTGTAGACTAATAGAAAACCCATACTTTCTTACATCAATGTATTTTTTTGAAAAGTATTAATCCTTAATAATAAATATAACAGACATAAATTTTCACCCATATCTGATGAAGGAATTTTCGGAGGCTAGTCCACTACTTCTAAGGCCTATAATGTTTTTAATAAAAATAATTTTACTGTTAAAAAAACAGTTCATGTTAAATTAAATGAAACTAATACATTTCTTTTTAGACACCCCCTATTTACATCCTCGTATGTGTTTTAAAAAACTGATTATCAATCATTGATAGAAGATACATCTAATAAAGAAAATTCTCAAGAAAATATTTCAGAAGCATTTACCCTCGATGAATTCCTACCATATGTTGATGACCATATTTTACAAAACCCAAATATGTTGTTTCATAAGAATCATCCTAGTGATAGTATCATTGGTGATGTAAATAAACCTATAAGTACTAGAGGTTACTTAATAAATGAAGTAGAACATCTAGAATTTCATTCTGAATTTGAACCAAAAATCACCGACGAAGCTTTAAATGATGATGAGTGGATTAAATCCATACAAGATAAGACAAATGAATTTGAATGGACAAAATTAAAGACCTTATTTGATTAACTTAAGGAAACATATATAATTTATGTAAAATGGGTATTTTGAAATTAGTTTGATGAAAATGGAACCATAGTAAGAAAAAATTATAGATTAGTTTAAAAAGTCTATAATAAACAAGAAGGAATAGATTATGACGAAACCTATGCTCCTGTATCTATACTTGATTATATTCGCAATTTTATTTAGATTGATGCATTCTTTAATTTAAAACATTTTCAAATAGATTTAAAGTGTTATTTCTTTAACAAATATGTTCAACATGATGTTTATGTTGAACAACCTCTTAGATTTGAAGACACAAAACATCCTGAACGTGTTTTCAAACTTACAAAATCTTTATATGGACTCAAACAATCCCCTAGACCCTTTTATGATAGAATTATGATATTTTTGTTATAAAAAATCATGTTAAGGAAAATTCTCATAAACTATTTTTATAAATAAGGATACTAATTTTTTTGATTAATTAAATTAATATCGATGAAATTATATTTGGTTCAACTCGAATTTTTTTAACTGATTCGTTTGTGATTGTAATGAAATATGAGTTCAAAATGACTATGATGGGTGAGTTAAAATATTTTCTAGGTTTTAAAATTTTAAAAAACCAGGAGGAACATATATATCACAACATAAGTATATTAAATATATTCTTAAAAAATTATGGATTTGAAAATACTAAAAGTATAAGAACTCCAATCAGTTCCACAAACTCTCTTGATCTTGATGAAGTTGGGAAACCAGTAGATCAAACATCATTTAAATGTATGATAGGAGGTTTAATATTCTTGAGAGATAGTCACCCATACATAATGTTATTTCTATGCTTATGTACAAGATATCAATCAAATCTAAAGTAATGTCATTTAAAATTTGTGAAAACAATTTTTCATTATTTAAAGGGAACCATGGATTTTGGACTTTTCAGATCATCTGGAAATGTTTTTATATTAAAAAGTTATTCAGATACTAATTTGGGTAGATGTAGAATATAAAGAAAAAGTACATCTTGAACTTTTCATTTCGTAAGAGATTAATTGGTTTCCTGTTCATGAAATAAGTAACACTCAATAGCACTTTCCACTGCTGATGCTGAATATGTAGCTGCTGGATGTTGGTGTGCTCAAGTGTTTTGGATGCAACAAACACTCACAGACAATGGCTTGATTTTTACCATAACATATATTTTTTTATAAGACAAGTGACATATCCCTAATAAAAAATCATGCACATCACTCCCATGAAAAACACATAGATATTAGGCATCACTTTCTTAGGGATAAAACACTGAACGATGATATCATTATTCAATTTATCGGAACGCAAGATCAAACTGTTGATATATTCACAAAATCTGTACCCTATGATAGATTTTAATACATAAAACAACAGTTTTGAATGATAACCATAAGTTATTCTTCCATATTAAACTTTTTTTGATACCAATATCCTTACATTAACAAACTCTTTTTCATTGGGGGAGTACATTTTCTTTAAACCAATAAATTTTTAATCAAATTTTCTTCATAATCATAATTTTCTTAATCAATTATTTGTTTTTAATCAAAATTTTTGTCAATTTTTAAACCAATTCTGGAATCAAAATTCAAGAAACCAAAAATTTTCCATAATATAAATTTCTGAAATCTAAAGTTCTTGAAGAAAAATTTCTTCATTACTGAGAGTTACCTAGCAATCCAGTAGGTATGTTTTCTTACATAGGTTTTAATAATTGAAATTTTTTTACATGTTGGTATTTTTATCTTGTTTTAAGAAAATGTTACAGATTCACATTCCATAAATCCTAATTTTTAACATAAAACCTCAAAATATCAGAAGCTAAAAAATCCTTCTTCGTCTTTGATCTCAACCGTTAGATCATTACGTTCTTATTTCAACTATTGTATCAGTTCGGGAATGTGAACCATTTCTTCAATGCATATATAATGCCCCCCCTCTTTGTCTTCCCACATCGATTTTCATGATTTTCACCACTCAAGCTCTTCCTCTCTTTAAATGGGTTGTTCTGCATTTCTATGTTTTCCTACATTATGGATGTCTTTGGAAGCCTCTCCTCAGAAGAAAATGTCTTCAGTTAAAGAAATATCATAATAGAAAACATATAGCTAAAGGTTAACAAATCTGATGTTCTTTTCAAAGTATAATTCTCACAATACTCAAAATATTAGGATGAATGGATGATAGAGACTTTGTGTAGATAAACCGAAAGGTTAGGATCTTGTTTTTCCTCAGTTATATGTTGAGTTCTATAAGACAATAATATTTTTTAATTAAGGTGGAAGAGAACAAATTTTTATTCAAGAGTTATGAGAAAACATATTCCCTTTCCTTAAACAAGTCAGCAAGTATCATTGATGTTTCATATGAAGGGGAATCTATTTTGTGCACACATAAGCTACCAGGTGTATTCAGAAGCATTGATAAGGAGAAAGATATAAGGTCCCTTGTACTCAAAGAAGTAAAAACACTAAAGATCAACCATCTCTCAAAAAAATTTAGGATGCTATATTTTTGGGTTCAAGGTTCTAAATTCTGAGAAAAGAAGACAAGGACTCCTTGAAAAAAAGTGACATCTTTGTTCTAGATTTTTTGTTGAACATGGGGAAGATAAATTCAGTAAATTACATCATGTTGACAATTTCTAATATCTTGAATGGAACTCTTAAAATGAAAAACATCATGTATCCAACAATTATATCCTATATCATAGTCATATTCCTGGATTTGTTCAAAATCCACTATATATCTAAGCCATGAACATTCATGATTTTGTTGTTGAGTGGTGAAACATTGAAAAGGATGAAGTTTGGTTTCAATAGAAAATCTATAGAATTTTATGACTTATCGGAAAATGATATTGAAGCATTGGATAGGAAAGAGGACGTAGTAGAGAAATCTATGAAACCATAGAAGAAGAGAAAGATGAAGGAACTGAAAACAAAATAGAAGCCTTCATATCCAAAAAGTCATTCATCACCCCCAAATTAAAAGAGGAAAAAAACATAACCTAATGATGTTGTTGCGATGTGGAGGGAAGAAAAGAATAATAATAATGGAGGAGAACCTATATTTGGGCCAGATCATGCTAAGTAAAAGTCTCTGAATATTAAAACTTCTGAATAGATTGAGAACCAAGAAAAGGAGAAGAAGAAAAAGATGTAAATATCTGAAGCTGAGATTATTCAAGCTATTCTCAAGGCTATTGAGAAAGAATCTAAACAGATTCTGGTACCAGAATCTTTTCCTAAAGAACTTGTACCAGTAGAAACTCCAGGAAAGAAATAAATAATTCCAAAACCTTAAGTAGATGAAAAAGTAGTTCAGGAAGTGGATATAGAAGAAGAATAAGAGGAATAAGCTGATGATAGTGATGATATGATAAAAAAAGATAAATAACATCATGATAAGGAAATCCCTTATGAAAATCTTTCAAACCGGACATCCAAGGCCAAATCTACAAAAATTATTTCTCAAGGATGTAGAATGAGGGTCAAGAAGAGGTTAAAAAACAAACAGATGAAGAATGCAAAAATCATGAATTCATTCAACATGATGATCTTAACGCAGATGATGAGAATGAAAAGGACGATGAGGATAAAAATTTTCAAGTCTCAGATAATGAGAATGAAACCCTAAAGGCTGTGGAGAACATTTCCAGAGATGAAAAAGTAAAATAGGTGATCGTTGATACACTTGATAAATAAGTCTTAGTCAAGATGGATGATGGTGGATCATCCAAAAGAAAGTATATAGAGCTAGAAAAATAATGTTTACCTATAAGGGAATCAAATTTTCAATCATCTTCCTTAGGATATGATTTTTTGTGCAACCTCTGAATAAATTAGTAGATATTATTCCCTTTTATTCGAGTATTGACTAGAGGGTTTACCTGCTTTAATAATCCTTTAATCAGAATATAGAATCCATAAGGATTCTCAGGAAAAAATTCATCAAGATTGGGCATGATTTAAAATAAATTTATATCGGTTATAATGCACACAGAAGATCTTGTATGAAGATTAAAAGGTGTTCCACGAAAATGAATAAATATATGAGAATTCTTGATGAATTTCATGATTCAGTAAAGGATGATTTTGATAGAGGAGATGTGAGAATGAAAGATCTTACAAAAATATGTATTGAGAATATGAACATGTAACAACTAACCTGGATGTATGATAAATAATATATGAATGAGAATATGAATTTAGTATCTTTAAATTTGAAGAGCGAAAGGGATCTCAGAATAGGGTTTGAGGAAAAGTTATGTCAGTAAGAATATATTTTTAAGTCTTATGAAAAAATCCATAATTCTAAGGATGAAAATATCAAGGCTCTTGAAAAGTTAAATGAGGATCTGGAATGGTCACTAAATCCTTTATAAGAATATTATAAGGACCATAAGAAGATTTAGACTATCGTGAAGAAGATCTTGCCGAAGGAAAAATAAGGATGTAAATTTTTCCATTAAATTCCGATCTTTTGTTGCACTTCCCTTTTCCAATTTTTCAAATATTAATAAAAAATATCGTTGTTATTTATTTGTTTTGCTTTGTATAGTTCTAATATTTTAGGTACCATATATATTTCATTATTTCTATTTATTTTTGAAAATAAAAAATGGGGTGAAATGAATGATAAATAGAATACGAAGTATAATGAAGATAATTTTTTATTAAAGGGGGAGTTTAAGTAAGGGGGAGATTAATTAAAGAAGACATTCGTATGCATGGAAAAGTAAAATATCCCAAAGTTAGTCAAGAGTATGATCCTCTGGGATTTCAAAACCAACAGGAAAGTTAGTCGCATTCATCATGTTTAATAACGAAAGGAGATAAATTTTCTATTTAAATTCATAATGAAAAATCTCAATCATTATGTTCCCTTTAGCAAGGTTGTTTGTGCTATCCAAAAAGGGGATGTTTTTTGAGTCAATAAGTTTTACTCATAACTTTTCCATTCCTCTTTGTTTTAAAAATCATAAACACATTATCTTAAAGAAAATACTATTTCCTTATTTTTTCCAAAATAAAGTTTTCCTTATCTAAGAAAATTTTACCCTCACATTTTTTTCATTGTATAATTTTATAATATCTCTATATCAAAAACATTTTATTTTTAAGTCAAAATATTCAGATTTGTATCTAATACCTCGGAATATTATAATTACATGGATATAGTGTGTGTTGTTTTCAAACTACAAAATCTCTGAAATAAAGACTTTGAATTATCTGAAATTCAGACTCTGAAATCTCTCAAATTCAAACTCTGAATTCACTAAAATTCAGACTCTAAATTCTATTAAATTCAGACTCCAAATTCTCTAATATTTAGAATCGAAATTCTCTAAAATTCAGACTCCAAATTCTCTAAAATTCAGAATTCAAATTCTATGAAATTCGTATTCTGAATTCCACATAATTTGGACTCATAATTCCTCATAATTTAGACTATAAATTCCTCAGATTTCAGACTCCAAATTCCTCAGAATTCAGAAACTGGAATCTTTAGAATTATGATTCTAAATTCTTTATAAAATAGAATTAAAATATTTATTTTTAATAGAATCAATTTGTTTATATGATTAGATTTTTACCTCTATTTTTCTTTATACTATGAATCATATTTGACATTGGATATTATGATTATGTTAAGAAAATTCTTTTCCTTACACATGTTATTATTATGAAACAATGTTGTATAATCTGTTTCAAACTAATAGTTTGTTGACTGACACATGTATTGTTCTCTTCAATATTCAAGGAAAAATATGACTATTGGAGCGAGGAGCCGACCACTAGAGTTTTTTCGATAAATAAGAGATCATTTCAATGAGCACATAATTGTTCCATCAATCTAGAGACTAAATGATGTGAAGTGATTTATAGAGAGAGAGAATCTCATGAATTGTGCAGATATGAACATCTTGTTCAGCTCGCTTAATTTGACTCCCATTGTTGATGATGAAAATCGAGGGCTTTTGGGGATATGAAGACAGGGGTGTCGACTACATTAAAGTTTGAAGGATTTTAGGAATAGGAAGGAAGAGGTGCCTATAACCTTAATGTTCAAGGGATTTCAGCGATAGCAAAATAGACTTTATTATTCTTATCGAGGGCTTACCCAAGTGAGGTAAGATAGAAATTATTGAATGTATAAATCAAGGGACCTTTATCAAAGGATGATTAATATTCTATTCATTGGGTTAAAAGATTTCCTACATATGACTTATTTTGTTTCATGTTTTATTTCCATTATATTTTGATAAAGGATGTAAGTATAACTTTCTTATACTTTATAATACTTTTATTTACTCTAATATAGAAGATTCTATATGATTTAAGGTAGATTATTTTCCTATGTAAGCTTTCCTTAAGTTTCATTTCCAAAACAATATTTCCAGAACCTATAACAATTGTGAATTTACCTTCTTTAACATTTTTAAACCTATTTTTTCTTAGGTTTAAAATCACTTGTTTTTAAACATACAATTCACCCCCTCTTGTAATTGAGGTTTTACACACACTCTTTCAGTCCTACATACATATCTTTCAAAGTAAAATTCTATGGATTCCTAGGGAAGGGAAAGAACATAAGTGTGCACATGAAGGATCCTTAAGGGTTTCGTATATGGGAATAAATCATTAATCATTATGAATAATCAATATGTAAAGGTAAATTAATGAAAACACGTGCCATGCAATCAATAAACTAAGAAGGAATTTCATTCTGAGATAATATCAATGTTAAAATATCATGGATAATAAACAATATATAATGGTAAATAATAGAAAACACATTCCGTTTAATCAATATCATGTCTATCAAAATAGGATCAGGAATAATCAATATGGAATGGTAAATAAAAGAATACACCTTTCATTTAATCAATAAATGACAAAAAAATGATTCAAGATATAATTACATTGAAAAATTATCATGGATAATAATAATAACTGAATTATGAGTGAATAAAATTCGTGAATATTAGATGTAATATCTCAAAAACATGATACCTATACCATCAAGATATATCCTCAAGACAGATTAAAAATAATAGGTAGAAACCCATTTAACAGGGGCTAGAAAACTATTTAGTCTAATGTGATTATGAATTCATTAAGGGGATATCTATAACTAGGACCCACTCATGTCTTTCTTGTCAAAAGAAATATCCATATATCAAAAAAATTATTTAATTCATAAATAATGTTCCTTATAATTAAATATTTGTATTGAGTAAAGAATATAGGTGTCTCAATTTTTCTCAGAGAAACAAAAGACACTAATGTAGAAAAACATTTGTAGAAATGATATATGGTTTATAAAATAAAAATATACATGGTAAATAATATCTATATTTAGTAGAAAAATGATGTCCAATAGTAACTGAATAATTCAAGGAAAGGTAATGATTACAAAAATGAATCAAGGAAGGGAATTTCAATAATTTCTATAGTCAAAATAATAACAAACCATCAATAGGAATAATCAGTATGATACTAATATAACATATACCCTTTTAGGTAATAATAAAAGGTTATTGTCATTGATGAATAAAAATACCATAAAAATATCTTCAGAAACACTCTTAGAGAAAATATCATTTTTATTTTGTGAATCACTTCTTAAAAATAAATTTTCTCAAATAAATTTAAAAATATATTTAAATGAAAATATACATTTAAAATTATAAAATAATCATTATAACATTTGAGTGGCCATTATTTTTATAAATTCCATCCATTCTTTTCAAGTTAAAACAAATATTCCATTCACTTTTTCGGTAAAATAAAAATGGCCATTTTCAAAAAAAATGTGAATATGATTCCATAAAAAAATCAAGGTAAATATTGTTAAAAATGTTTTTAATAAATATTTTTAAAATTTATAAAAACATTATTGGAAACATTTTTAGAAGTCATGGTTTTGGAAGAAAATAGATTTTTGACCGAAGAGAGAATTGATGGTAGATTTTCTTAAATAATTTTCTCAAAATTTTTATGTACTAAAGAGTATAAAAATGGTACTATTATTTGAAAATATCATGAATAACATGATTAGGAATAAATTTCATGGGTTTATTATGAAAGGATCAAATAATTTCCATCTACTAAAATTCATGAATAAACAATATCAATGAGAATGAGATTGTGAAATAAAAATATTCCATGATCATAGAGAGGAATTGAGAATTATTATAATTTTAAATATTTAATTCACTTTTCTTTATTCTATTCACATAAGTGGAAAATTTTAATTATAAATTAATATGATATACTTGATGAGAAAATATGTTTTAAAAGTGAAAATGTTGAAAATTTTACAATGTTTTTATATCAAAATTTATTATGAAAATTGTTTCAATGACCTAAATTGAATTAATTGTTTTAAATTTGAACTAATGTCACCTTATTAAATATAACGTAACATTATAAATTATTTAAATGAATAAAAAAATTTTAATTAAAATTCAGTATTTTTCACCATCCATAAAAAATGAATCATTTCATAAAAATCACAAAAATTAATAAATAAGGTAATTTTAATATTACTAATTTTAAAAATATACTTTAGTTTTTAGAATAAATTTAATTAAATTTTGAAAAATTAATTTTAATTTATTTTTTCAGATTGTAAATGATTACTCATTTAGAAAAACAACTATTTTCAAAGAACAATTCATTTCCATGTTAATAT
Organism: Viscum album; assembly: GCA_963277665.1. Lineage (NCBI taxonomy): Eukaryota > Viridiplantae > Streptophyta > Magnoliopsida > Santalales > Viscaceae > Viscum > Viscum album. Next base: position 691,622,770 of record OY728138.1, on the reverse strand, counting down.
ATTTTTTTTTATTTCTAATCAATAGATAAATATAAATTTCCTATTTAATTTATAATATTAACAACCTCCAATATAAAATCTAGTTTATAATGGTAGGCTTTATTATTTTTCATTTAGAAACGGGGTTTCATGATCCATAAGTTTTCAAATATATTAAATTTATGGAAATATATTTTTTGGGTTATTTAAGATCTGTGTTGCTTGTGAAATATTCTACCAAATTCAATGTTCCTTTTTTATAATTTTGTGGTGTAAAATTTTCCCCATGTATGATAAGTTGCATCCTCAAAATTTAAACATGATTATTGTAATCAAGGGTTTTGTATTTGAAAATTCTGCTATTGAAAGCCGACATCAATAAAAGAGAAAATAAAACAACATCTTAATAAAAGATAATGGGAAGTACCGAGGCTATATGAAATAACACATAACTATATTTCTAAGTATGAAAAAATTTGTTGAAAGTGAAGATATAGAAATGGAAGAAAATTGTAAATAATTATAGAGTGATTTAGTTCATCGATTACAAGAAATTTAATGAGCAATGGATTATTAAGGGAATTAAATCCATAAATAATTAATGATTTTGAATACTATTTATTTCATAAGATATGAATTTAATATGATTCAGTTTTTGTTTCAGGATACATTTCGCTAAAATTGAGGAATTACTTTACTGTCTATGAATATAATAATATATACATACCAGATCAATTTCTATTTCATAAGAACAGTTTTATCATTTGGTTGTGATTCAATCACTTTCCAATGCATTACTCACTCCAATAAATTAAAATCCAAAAATAAATTTCATGTTCATGAAGCTATAAAGGTATCTTTTATTTTTTTATCAATAATTGAATTTATTCATTCAATATCTAGTTATTATTTTGAAAAAATGGTTACAAAAGTTATCTAATAAGCCTATATTTTCGTATAGTGTAATAACACAATAACATCTAAAACACCACCTAGAGTTCAACATAAACTATTTCATAAATGTTTAACCATACGATCCTTCTAAAATATTAATATACAATACGTTAGTAATAAGTTCACCAAATTCCCAATATGAACTTATCATTATTCAACAAAAACATGTGAAATAGATCTTAATTTTTACATATGAAACATGCGAATAAATTCCTCTTGTATTCTCTTGAAACATGGAAGTAACATGAATTTCCATAAATCATTTTTGAAAACATGCATACTTAATTATTCCTCAAGTAAAACCAATAATATTATATATATTTCTTAAATCATAAAATGATGTAAAATCAATCTATCAAAGAATAACCACAATGTCATCAAATCATTAATCAACCCCAAAGTTGTTAGTTCAATCCAATTTCCATTATCCATATAAAGTATATATTTATCTTGACATTATTATCTGAACAACCAGAACATATTAAGGTTAATTTTTCCCTCATTCATTTGTTTTCAAAGAGGTTCAACATTTCAGTGAGTCTTTTTTCATTATTATTGGTACCGTTCAACAAACTCTTTTTAATCCTTAATCATAATGTATTATAATAAAATACCATAACTTTAATAATTATTATAACCAAGAAGTAATTCATAAAATATATAAAATACATAATTACTGAATGTAACCATAATCAAATTAATCTTTCCAATACATATGTATTAACTACACAAGCATGGTCATGACCAAATAACTTATTTTTTGTAATATTCCCTTAATGACTAGGAAATTTACTTTAATATTTCCTTATCTATTTATTGATTTATAATTATACATTTGATACATTTTTGATACCCTTTAAATCAAAATAATGGTTTCATTTATCTCCACACATTTTGAAAACTATCATTCTTTTAAGCATGAAGAAGGGTGTTTTTTTACAATTATAACATGTGGGGAAATCCTCATTTTCCATATTCCCTTTATCTAAATTATTACTTATCATCCTATTCTTATTGTGATTACTATATAAGAAATAATACCTATAGAATTATTTCTATATATTTTCAGATCATGATACTATGTTTTCATATGATGAAAATGTTTGGAACACTAGTTTCCTTAAAAAAAATTGATTTAATACCATCAAGGAAATGATTATTCTTACTCTATTAATGACATGAATTAATTTTTTTACCATACAATTATATATTAATGATTTCAAGATGATGGAATATACCAAAGTACTCAGCATCATTAAGAAACATAATTTATAATCCAAAAACTAGTGACATACTAAAATGAATTGAATAATTTTGGTAATGAAAATCAAAAAATCATTAACCTATTTTCTTGGTTGATAAATCTATTTCAAATCCTTCATAATGGTTTTCAAATAAAATATTAATTAACCCATGCATATCCCCTTGTATTTTAAAAATAGGTGTGTATTAAGGATAGTTTTGCTTCACTAAGTGATGACTGGATCAAGATCAATATTCCCGTTTTAGAGTAATTACACCTAAGTACCTCTATTCTAGAACCACAAACATTGTAATATGTATATAGGGATTTATTTCGTGAAAAAACATCTCAATATCCACTTTATAAAAATTTTAGGATGTTCTTATATACTTATCCTCAAATAATTCATATGGTTCTGATATCTCATCCCTATTTTCTAAGAACAATTTCCAAATGATTCGTCAAATATTTATCTAATAACAAGTACATCGACCCCCACCCCAGTAGCTGAGAACTGTCTCTTACATTATTACATTGTCATAAAAATCAACAAATCACAAATTGAAGAACCATATAGTTTATTTGTCCTCGTAAGATAGATATATTCCCGAGTATTTTATTAAATAATAAAACACAAATTACAACATGTTTTTTTGAAGAATATCACTATTCCCACTAGTATATCACTTCCTATCATTCATTTTACACGTCGAGGATTCTTGGGGAATTAAAAAATAAGTGTGAGATCAGATTCTTATTAAGGGTTAATTACTGAAGAATAAATAATAAATCAATTAAAATAATAAATATACAAAGGTAAATAACTGAACACACATTCCATGTGGTCAATAAACTGAGAATGATTTTCATACATAGATAATATCCATGTGAAAATATTATTCATAATAATTAATATGGAAAGTTATATAACATAAAAAACATAACAATAAATCAATAAAAGGACTATCATAACTAGATAATCCATAATCAGTATGGAAATTTAAATAACTGAAAACACATGACATTTAATCCATATTTGATAATTAAATGAATCGAGAGATAACATAATTGTGAAAATATCAAAGACAATAACAATAGAAAGTGAATTATAAATAATTTAAATTCATATTTAATGGACATCATGTCTTAAGAACCTGATCCCTCTATCATCAATATTTACACGTAAGATAGTTTAAAACTAATGGTTAGAATCCCATTTGACTAAGGCAATACAATTTTTTTCATCACAAGAGACTACCGATGCATTGGGGTGGGGGAATCTAAAAGTTGGGCTCACCCATTTCTTTCATGTAAATATATATACACATATATCAAATAATTTATTTAGTTAAAAAAAATATTCCTTAACATCATATATTTATATTGAGTAATGAATATATAATTATCAATAGTTATCCGATAAACAAATAAATTCCAATGTATAAAATCATATGTATAAAATATATAAATTATATTCAATTAAAATATCAATGATAAATAATATGAATATTGAGGATAAATTTAACAACCACATGAATGTGAATAATTCAATGGAATTTTAATGACATAAAAAATGAATCAAGTAAGTGAATTTTTATACTTTACCTAGTTAAAATGATCATAAACAATCTATAGGAAGAATAAAAATTGTATGAATAAAACATATACCCTTTTGTGTAATAATAAATAGTTATTCTCATTGATTAATAGAAATTCCATAAAAGATCCTTAAAAACATAGTTGTGGAAAATATCCTTTTTCTTTTTGAAATCACTTCTTAAAACTACATGTTTTCGAAAAAAATTAAAATAAATTTCATTGAAAATAAAAACGGATACATAAAAAAGAATCTTTAAAACATTTGAGAGGTCATGATGGTAAGAAATTTCATTCATGACATACATGTTAAAACAAATTTTCCATTCAATTTATTCGTAACTGAAAAATGAGCATTGTTTTGGAAATGACATGTAGATTTATTTAAAAAATTAAAATTAAATGTTGATAAAAATATCATTAATAATTTATTTGGAAAATATTTAAAATTTGAAATATTTTTTAGAAAATAAGTTTAATAATATAATGGATTTTAAATCGAATAGATAAATGATTTTTTATTTTCTTAAATCATTTTCTAAGACTTTTTATGTACAATAGAGTAGTTAAATAAAACTATTACATGAAAATATAATAAATAAATAACTCACAAGAAAATTATACATGTTTATTAGAAATTGATCAAATAATTTATTTCATATACAATTCAATAATAATAATTCTTGATGAGAATGATATTGTTAAATAATCCATTAAAATTATCAATATATTTCAGGGATAATTAGTAATTAAATAGATAATGTATATCAAATTTAAATCCACATAAAAAAGTGGAAATAAAATAAAATATAATTATAGAAATTCTGGGTTCCCTAGACCCAACTATGCTCTACTTTTGATTACCATATCATGTATATAGTTAGTTAGACATGATGTCATCCTACCATTATAATGTTGACTTTTCTACATCCACTATTGAAATTTTAGTTTCCATAGATTATTGTCCTATCAAAAGGTTATAGTAGATCCCTGGATATAATGATAACCTCGAGATACTATGACATTAATAAATATTATATGTTCTATGGACTAGATACATCTTACTTACTAGAAAAAATAGATGTTTGACTATCAGGTGTTGGGGCTCATAAGCATTGAGACTTTTCACATGAAGTTCACACATGGTAATCTCTAGTAATGAGATTATGAGGACAGACCCCCAATAATAACACGACATGTATTTGGTGTCATTCGACATTCCTATATATGGACATGTTTATCAGTCTCCTGACATGAGATCATTAAATATGTGTATCATTAGATAGCGTACTTTGATGTAAGGAAAAAACCATGGTATTGAAGCCATGGTGTGGTTGCATATGCTGGGTGCATCATTGGTGGTGTGGCATTGGTTGAATAGTAAAAAGGATTTTTCACTTCAATGTTTAAGAAGTTGTATATCTCAGGCTTAGATGATCAGTATGGTGTTTCCTTTATAAGTCTTTGGACAATGCAGTTTAAATGTAAATCCTTCTGGATAGATCAACATATAATAAATAATGAAAAGGAAGATGACACAAGTGTGTGTCCTACTTTATGTGATATTCAATAACAATGAGATTATAGTACATAGTCAGTGTTCATAGGTTTGTTTTCATTGCTATGAAAATCATTATCTCTTTAGGGGCCTGGATGGGTTGATATACTAAACTCTTGTACTATGGATTTTATTCACTGCTATCGAGATAAGGTCCTAGAGGGTCCCACACAATAGAATATTCATGAATCCACAATATTCATTTGAATAGGTATATGTGCATGGTGGACCCCCCATGGGGTCTAAGTGTTGTACAAAGTATTGATCTCCAAATGAATTAAATAAATTCCTTAATATTCATGTAATGAATATTTGGGATTGAATTTATTTAATGTATTTACAATTTTATTATATAAGAGATAACATTAATCAAATGAATATTTTTTTAATATTCAAGGTTCTTTTAATATTAAGAAAAACAATGTGTCGACATAAATGGATCAGATTTTATCACATAATATATTTTATATATTACAAGTATGTGATAAAATAATAAAAAATATTGACACAGTTAAGTTCGTAAAAATTATTTATTTAGTGTACATTGAAATAAATGGGTGTCGGGAAACCAACCATGTATTTACCAACTCCCCTATAAATAGAGGAGGAGTTTCTATCTCATGAGATCCCATTCACTATTCATTCATTTCATGGAACGAAATCTAGAGAATCTCTCTCCTCCTGATATATAGAGGGAGAATCCCTCGATCCAAGAAGTTCAGATCAAATCTATCTCAATAATCGAAGGTATCTCGATGAGGTGATCGTCTGGATGTCGAAGACATTGTCAGATCACTGTGCTAGTACTTAGAATTTGTCTATTGACATTTCAGTGGATTTTGAAGCACGTTTGGACGATCTAGAGGGATCCCGCTTGGGATTCTTCAAGAAGTTGTCACCAGCAATGAGTTCTAGTCTATCACGCCTCCGAATTTGAAATTAATATGTTTTCAATTTATTATTGTTGTCTTTACGATTTAAGAAAGTTCCTAGAACCTCATCGGGGCTTGGATCATCGGGGTTGAAAAGTACCACCGATCCGCCGACGAAGAATTTAAAATCCCTGGCCCACTGGCTTCTGCTGCGGCACCTGGAACCTTTTAGTGGTTTCAGAGGGATCACATAGATTTTATGAATATACAATATTTATTTTTCATTAAAATTATGTATAAGGTTAAATAACGGTCCCAATGGTTCAAACCACTCGTCGATATAATCCCGAACGGCCAAGTTATGACAATAATAATTTTTTAGATTGAATAGATTTTTTGGATTGATTTTGGATATTAAATTTATCTCATTCTCAAGGACCGATCATGTTTAGATCGTTCATTAGATATAATTAAAATTATATGAAAATTAAAAATTTTACATTTTTCTAATTTATATTATAATTTTATTATTATAATAACATTTATTTTAATATTATAATAATATAATAAAAATGAATTATTATTTAATTATAATAATTTTATCATTATTAAATTTATAAACTATTTATCCTTTATAATTTTTTTGGGTGTGGATCATTTTTCGAGAAGACCTAGACTTAAAGAGAACACTTTTGTTATAAAAAAGGGGGTTGAAGAAGACTTCAAAAGAAGTCATAAAGAAAAAAACAACAACAAAAAAGTGGGGGTAGCGCATGAGGTAATGTAAAAAATGAAAGAAAAATTTAAAAATGGCAGTTGGGGTCTCCTTCCTCTGCACGAAATGCCCGACGCTGCTTGCAACACATGGCCCAGTCGCCCCTGACGTTTACTCAGGGAATCTCCCTATCACCGACCATGACCAGATCTCATCTCTTGACCACCGGACACACATCCTACATCCCTTTTATCCAGACATATACATCACCACCAACCGACCTCCAGCCTCCCAGAGCGGTGTGGCTTGGCCGCTACCCTCTCTCGTGTGGCACCCCACATCGACCTCCACCCACTCTAGATCTGGTTCAGGTGCACCACACAATGCCGCACCTCTGGTAAAGATCCATGAGGTACCATTATTTGTCTTTAACATTTTTTACGCCAAGGAAAATTGTCCCCAAAATGGTCCGAGCAGACCTGCCCAACCCGGAACAGGTTTGTACAGATCGGTCTGGCCCAGTTCGGCACTGTGGGGGTTTGGCCTGACTGCATAGGCCATGCAGTGACGCTTTGAGGACCGACCATATAAAATAATCAAACGAAATTAATTTAATTAATTTATTTTTTGTATATAAATTAAATTAATTAAAAATAAATTTTGGTTAATTATTTTTAAAACCCAGGATATAAATTAATTTAATTTGGTAATGAAATTTATTTAATTTAAAAATTTAATTGTGGTATAAAAATTAAAATAATTGGTGGACCAAATTATAATTAAATTATTTGAATTAATTAATTCAATTAATTTAATTATATAACCTTCATTCTTATTTAGTGGATTTTAATTTTATCACGCATTAATTACCCACATTCTGGCCTTGAGGACCGACCCATGTATATCACATGTATTTAAGTGTTATTTTAATTAATTATTTAACTGTTTGTGATGGTTGTAATTAATTATTGGATAATAAATTCATTGTATTTATTTTTATGTTAAAATGTATAAGCACTGGTGTGTCCAATTTACCTGATGTACATTTATCCCACTAATCCCCCTCACCTGTGGATGAGTATTTTTTACTTTGAAAAAAGATGATTCAAGACATGAGATGGACCCCACCAAGATGAGGCGGTACTCCAATATGTGAGGTGGACCTCACCAAGACAAGGTGATGTTCTAGAAGGTAAGAGAACATACAAGATAGGGGAAAGCTATATTAAGAGTCCAGCTTCGACTCAGGTATGATTCTCTTAGGTCTTTTAGATGCTGAAGACTAGTCTGGTATTAGATTGCATTTATGCATATTTTTTATATTTTATACATTTATAAATAACTGGAAAAATACTAAAAATAAGAGATAATAAAATTCATAAATAAGTAGCATATTTTTTCATTGTTTAGTTGTTAGTGTGACAAAAAAGATGAACAAGTTTAATAGAAATGAATTATATTCTTAAACAGAAACCAATAAACCCCTCAATGAAATATTAAGTCACCATAGCCTTTCGTCATTCATGCTTGAACAAAACGTGGTGTTTGTGGTGCTGATAATGGAATAAATGAAGGTTCCTATTACTACAGGGGAGTTCTTATAAGAATGGTGGGTTAACTTAACTAAAATTTCAGCAATGAAATAACAATATCTAGATTGTTTTAATTTTAGAGGAAAGTGTCGAGTAAATTAGATTAGGATTTTAGAAGTTGGGACATCACTCAATAAATCTAGGAACCGAGAGTTAATGTTGTTGGCCAGACAAAATCCTAACTTAGACCCTATGAGTACTGGTGGAGCCATAGCTTGTAGACTATGAGGGAGGTTTAGGGATCCTTTCCATTAGATTACTAAAACTATAGTGTTTTCTAATTCTAGTATTGAGGGTTCCTAGAATTTGAAAAATTCATTGGATAATTTTAATGATTAAATTAATCAGAAATGTCACATTCAGTAATCAATATAAAAGTTCTAATCTATTAAATAATATTTATAGGGAATGGAATGTAATACAATAAGTAAAAACTATGATAAACATTGGAAAAATTTAATGTCCAAACTAGCATGAATTTCCAAAATGTAGTATAGTTTCTCACACATAATATTACTATATTAGAAATTCTAGGTGTTAGTGTCCCAACCTATTACGACACCTCATGAAGAGATAATTTAAAAATGCTTACAGAAGACTCATGAATCAAGAATATATTCGTTCTTCCATAATGATATCATCACTATTTGATGTTAGATTCATTAAATACATTATGACATAGAAGATGTTACATAAAGTCTCATCTCCCATATGTTTTTAAAGAGAAAGCTATGCATGATTTGAATGCGATGATGAAACTTGGTTTGTGTAATGGAAAATGAAGTTCATAATATTTCATGGCATCCCATTATTAGACAAATTACACCAAATTACACTAGTTTCATTTAAGGATATAAATAAACCATATAGATTAACAGATTCATTACGTTTAAAGTTACATTCTCCATGTAATAAGGATATTAATGGTAACACCATATTATTGTTATGGAGAATATATTGAAAGACAAGGGGGAAAGGCCTATGACATGTTTTTTCAAAAGAATTGTCGTCATTTCCTTCAAATAAGATAGGTTGGTTTTTAAAAAAGTTGTTATTTGAATATTGAAATAAGTTTATGGATGTTTGAAAAATGAAATGAACTGAAATACAAGAAGCAAGTATATGCTTCATGTTCAGTTATATTCATCAAATAAAAGTAGTGTTCTCACATAATTCTTGTGTAATAAATACAATATGACATTCACATATATTTATTGAAGTACATTATCCAAGAGAGTATTGATATGTTACTATGAGTAAGATGTTTTCTCTAGTCAGTTGAAAAAAGGCGATTCCTAAGTTAGCGGTGAGAAACATATAACTGCTACGTTTTATGTGATTGATTCAAATAGAACAAGATGTTGTTTATAAATAAATCATTAATCTCACATGACCTTTAGAAACTATGAGACATTATTCCATGTTTTGGAATGAACTTTTTTGTGGTGTAACATATTCAACAAATAGATTAGACATAATTGAATCAAAAACAAAACATGATGGATATAAAATGTAAGACCTTCCCAGTAGTGAAAATGTGATTATTTTTCAAGTAAAACTAAAAGTGGACATAAAGAATATACCTAGTATGGTATTTAGGCTCATAATAGCAAAACACCTTTTGTACTATTTACATCCTTAGTTTAGACAATGATACCTTTAGAAATAATGGTATTTCACAAATCATCCAAGGTTAGTTCAACAAGAGAGTGTGGAGTATTATAAATAAATCTATAGTTAAAGATGCTTCATAAGATTTATTTAAGTTATTAAGGAATGTATTGGTGAAGTATATGTTTGGTAAGAAGATATGTGTTTCTTTAGATCAGCATGCCAAATAATATCTTGACCAAACATTCATCAATCATGATAATGTAGTCTGGAGTAATTTATAAACCCATGTTACCCTATTTACATCATAGTATTGATTTTTATTAGGAGGATTGATGACGAATTATTACTTGTGAACATTGATGAAGATAATGTAGCGTGGATGAATTCCTAAATGCACATTTTATACTTCAATGTTATGATGTATAGAGTGTCAATGTTACAACCGGTAGTAACTGCCATTATATTTCAAGATGTGCCATGAAAATAATAGCATAAACCCATAACCTATATGCCATATAAAATTAAAATTTGATATCATATGAGTCCTAGTATGATGAATAGACATTATGTCATAGGACATGTGTTAGGATGCAATGTGTTGGTTAAGATATAAACAAACTTGCTTAAAGCTAAACACCTGGTGAATCTATGTAAATATCCTAAAGGTTATTTAGGGTATTACATAAATCCCTATGATAGAAATGTTATAATAAAGTATTAGACTAAATTTATGTATATTGGTGAAGATCTATTTTAGAGATAGTGGGAGATAAATTGATTTGGACTTAGTCAATGCTATAGTATCACAAATGGTTGGAATAAGACCAAGTTCTACAAAGACATGTGGAATATGGATGTTTTAGTGACCCATACTGCATAGGAAGGATGAAACCATGGTGATGGTTTTATATTCATCGCAGTCGGTGATATATTATTCAATAAGAATAATAAATCCTACAAGTAAGCAGTATTTGGAAACGAGCTAATATTGACATGAAAATTAAAATTCAATAATTGATTACATGATTCAATTAAGAAAGGGGATAATACATTGAATATTTTGGAGGGTATTCAAATGAGATGATACATGGATTGCACAAGCATGGAACCAAAAAGACTCAATTGGTTATACCATGTTTGTATTCAAAAATCCAATAGAATATTACTTGTCATATATAAGTTATAAGATCATTCTATTGGTCATTAGATGTCAAGATCATATTTCGTGGAGTGTTTCTATACGACACAACTAGAAAGGGATGATGACATCATTTTATTCTAATGAAGGTTGAATGTTACTAAAATACAATTTTGGATTAATGTATGAAACAAGATCTTAAAGCATTCATTTCAAATGAATATTTTCCATGTGTCTACCAATGTTTAGTGGGATCACCAATGTTTTCCTAGATAAATATGTTCGACAACATATGGAATGAATTTAATGGTCTTACTATTAGATAATATCTGGATAAAATTTACACTTCAAATGATTAACTTAAATTAGAAACATTTGTTCCAGGTAACATGATCTTCTGAGGTAGATCTAACAGTTTCTTGGACCTAGTCAATCGTAAATAATGTGACATAGTATTGAAAAATAGAAGTTAAAATAATTCATGTCTAGAATTTTTTTTAATGTCACATGGATTAATCACTTTATATTGACATGTTCGAAACATGGGAAGAGATTATTTTTGTGAGTTGAGTTCCATACACTTCAGCAATGGATCAATCACATATTATATAATCTATATAAGAATCGATACTTCTAGGATATACTTTATTGTCGGTAGATATAAATTATATCCATGAGAATTTCAAGTGATGGAGACAGAAAAATCATCTTGTACATCCACAAGTTTTAATGTTATGTACCTGTTCTATGGAGAAGAAGGTATATTAGGTTTTGAGGGCACAAACAAGTAGTCCATAGATTAAATTGAACTAGTATCGTAGTTATGAAATAGTGATGGGAAGGTGAAGAACGTAAAGCCCATGGTAGTCATATCTACAAATACCGAGTACATTACAACATCTATGGTAGATAAGAATTACATAAATTAACCATTTAATTCTAGTTCATAGAATCAAATATAGTGAGAAAATTATTAATATAATGTAAATTATGATATTTTTACTAGACATGTTGTCATGTTATAAAAATTGAAAAAAGTTATATATATCAGGATACCTTATCTTAATAATATTTACTCAAGGAAATGAGATCGCATTTTTCAGATATGCCATGCAGCGAAAATGTGAAAGGCCCAGCAGTTAAAGCCATTACTCACCAGAAGTAAGATCTTTATCGTGTGAGTAGCTAACATGTTTTGTTAGAAAGTTGGCTCTAGTTCAAATGGTAGGGTTGAAATAGTGGGTGCCCTATACCCAACTATGTTGTACTTTTGATTACCATATCATGTATATAGTTTCTTATACATGATGTAAACTTACCATTTTAGTGCGTACATTTATGCATAAACTATTGAAATGGGAATTTCCATAGATTAAATGTCATATCAAAAGGTTATAGGATATCCCTAGCTATAATGATAAACATGAGATACTATGACATTAATCTTAAATATATGTTCTATGTTCTAGATTAATCTAACTGACTTGACATAGTAGAAGTTTGACAATAAAGTGATGGTGGATAATAATCATTGAGACTTATTCTTAGGATGTTCTCACTTGGTAACCTCTAGTAGTGAGATCATGAGGAAAGACCCACCAATAGAAACACCACATGTTTTGGGTGTCTTTGGACGTTCCTGTCTACGGACTTGTGTAATTGTCACCTGACTTGAGATCATTACCAGTGCGTATCATTTGATGGTGTAATTTGATACTAGGTAAAAACCATGGTTTTGAAATATTTGCGATGTTTCTTGTGTTGGGTGAGTCATTGGTTGTATGACATTTGTTGAATGGTCAAGAATGGATTTGTCGTTTCTATGTTTATGAAGTTGTATATCATAGGCCTAGTTAATTAGTATGGTGTTGCCTTCATAAGTCATTGGGGAACATAGTACAAAGGTAAATACTTCTGGATAGATCAATAAATAATAAAGAAAGAAAAGGATGATGACACAAGTGTGTGCCCTGGTTTATGATATATTTAATGATAAAGAGATTATAGTACACAGTCATTATTCGTATGTTGGTTGTCCTTTCTATGAAAATCCTTATCTCTTTAGGGGCTATGTTGGGTTGCTAGAATTCATTCATAGTATGTGTAAATTATTCACTACTATTGAGATAAAGGCCTTGAGGGCCACACACAATGTCGTATTCAAGAATATTCCATATTCAGTTGAATAGGTATATGGACATGGTGGGGCCCACCACGACTTCCATGTGTTGTCCAATGTATTGATCACCAAAATAGTTAAATAAGTTAATTATTATTCCAGTTATGAATATTTGTTATTGAATTTATTTAATGTATTTAAAATTGTAGTAAATAAAAGATAATATTATTTGAAAGAATATTATTGTAATATTCACGGTCCGTTTAATATTATGCTGGACAATGAGAAATGTTAAATGGCTTGGATTTTATCGCATAATATATTTTATATATTATAGGTATGTGGTAAAATAATAAATAATATGGATTTAGGTTAGTTCATAAAAATTATTTATTTATTGAATGTTGAAATAAATAGAGGCCGAGGAACCAAACCAAGTATTTACCGAGACCACTATAAATAAAGGAGGATTTTCTCTCTCATTAGTGGACATTCACTATTCATTAATTTCATGGAATGAAATCTAGAGAATATTTGTCCTCCAGTTATCTAGTGAGAGAATCCCTTGATCCAAGAATCTCAGGTCAAGATCTTTCTTAAGAATCAAAGGGATCTTGATGTGGTGATCCTCGAGACATCGAAGAAATCATCAGATCACTGTGCTATCACATCTAATTTGATGATTGACGTTCCAGCGTATTTTGAAGATTGTGTGGATGATTTAGAGGGATACCACTATAAATTCTCCAAGAAGTGATCACCAGTGATGAGTTGCAGTCGAGTGGACCATATAATTTTAAACGTGACTGTCTTCAATTTATTTATACCCTATTTACAATTTATGCTACTTCCTCGGACCTCACTGGGGCTTGGATCGTCGGCATCGACAAGTACTGTCGATCGGCTGATGAAAAATTTAAAATTCCTAGCCCACAGACTTCTACTGAGATCCCCATAAACTTTAAATAATTAAAATTCATTACATATATTATCTTATGATATCAAATATAATGAATAAGTAATATAACCCATTAAATGAAAATTGAATTATGAAATTTGTTACCACTTGGTAACTCTTTAGTCATAACCTCGTGGATGAAATAATTCAAATGGAATCTTAAAATAACATGAACTATTGTGTTATAATGATTTTAAATTTCAATTGGGTGGAATATAATCCATATAAAATAAATTAGGTTCATAAAATTACAATATTCCTCAATGAATGGAAATTGAGACGAAGTCCCTTAACATAGACTTCATTTTAGTTGAATGTTATATAAACCCTATATAGTGTTTTAAAACATGTTATTAACTTATAAAATATAGAAACTATTATTTTTTAAATCATATATGATCCTTTTATAACATATTATCACTCATTAATAAATAATCATTTATTTTTTTCATTGTTTCAGGTGTTAATTGTCTTGTTTTATCATTTGAGATTCATCATAAATGATTTCATTCTTATGTATATTATATAGTTCTATAATATTAATTATAATAATTATGATATAATTGTCATATTTTTCAATCAATTATACTTTCATAACCATTTCTTAATGATGGTTTTGAGAAATTAAATATGTGACGATCATGGAGATGGTAGACCATACATACACATGAGTAACATTTCTATTTTCTAGTGGTCATTATGGAAAAAGGAATGTAATATATTATACTTTTATAATAAATAAAATATCATATATAAAATATAATTTCATTAAATACACATATATATATCATCCATGTTGTGTGGGGATGAAAATAGTGTTATGTAATTATGTGAAGGAGGTAGTTCAAACATACACAAACTACATCATCGTCTTTGATTAAGTAAAAAGTAATGAAATTAAAAGAAATATATTATATTTTAAGAATAAAAATTAACCATTAATATCATAATTACGTAATTTTTATCACATATAACAATTAATTTAATCAATATCGCATTACATGTAAAGATTCTGTGAAAGGAAAATCACATAGCTTCACGAGGCCGTAATCTAACGTACACACAAGCGACATTATCATATCCCCAATGAAATAAAAAGTAATAATAAATATATATATATATGATAAAATGATTATATAGGTATAATTATATTATTAATAACATATATATTCTTTATATCCACCATTATACCCAATCGTGGGAGGATGTAGTGTAAAAAAGAATGGCATGAGGTTGTGAGGCGGTAGTCTATTGTACACACGAATAATGATTTCATAACCTATTTGATGGGATTGGGGATGGTTGTATATAACTAACATATTATTTAAAAAATATAATTATATGTAATATAATTATATTATTATGTCACCACTCTTTAATATTAGATGAGGGAGGTGTATTAAGAAATAAAATAAAAACGCTCGTTGAATAAAGTTACCTCTTCTTCAGGAAAATTTCTCTGGTTTCCCCCAAAAGCCATCTTAGGTTGGATTTTTTTATCAAAATAACGATTTTTAGATGAATTGAAGTAAATTTTAAAGTTATTTATTTTTTAATTGGACAAAAATTGGTTATTTAGGTGTGAAAAGATATGAGAGGGGGTGACTTTTAATAAGTTGGGTGAGGGGAGCAATTTTAATTTTTGAAAAGAATGAATTTCACCCACATTTTTCTTGTGAAAAGTTACTGATAGTGGTCTAATTTCAATAATGAATGGGATTTGATAATAATAAATAAATAAAATAGATTTTAGAGAAGTTTTCAGGTCAATTTATACATTATAATTTTTGTTTAACCCCTAGTAAATCCTTTTTTATATTAACGAATTTAAAGAATTTTTACTACTTACAATATTTATTTTGGTAAAAAATGTGATATTATTATTAAAGAATATATATAATCTATTATTTAAATTATATAATCCGTTTTTACAAATTTAATTGAAATAATTAAAAAAATTGAATTTAAAATTAGTCCTTGAAACGCGATGAGAAATATGGTTTTAAAAGAGAAAATGTCCAAAAGATTACAATGATTTTATATAAAGATTTAATATAATTGTTTTTCTAATGAACTAAATTGCATTAATATATATATAATATAACTATTTTTTTATTAAATCTATTTTAAAATACAATTTAACATTATATATCATTTAATATAAAGTTCAATTTTTATATAAAAATTAGTATTTTTCAATATTCATCAAAAAATTAAATATTAAAAAATTACCAGAAATTCACCCTAAGTTAATTTTGAAATAATGATTTAAAAAATAATTTTTATTATATCTATAACAAATATAAATTTTGTAAAAATTACTTTTAAATTATGTTTACAACGAGTGACTAACCCATTGTTTAGAAAAATATTGTTTTTCTGAAAAGAATGTTTTTTATTTTAAATTTTCTAATTATATATTAAATAAATAGATAACAAAAATTATATTATATTATTTATTACTATAAAAACTTGGAAATTTAATATTTAGTATATTAAAATATTCCATACTATGGTTCATTTAGACTCAGTGTTACGTGTTATGAAATCTATCAAAGGGCTTAAATATATGAAAATATATTTTCTAACTTATTTAAGATCAGTGTTACATGTCACATATACCATCGAATACAATGTTCTTATTTTATAATTTTATGGTGTTACATTATTAAATACTCATAGTTTCCATACCTTTTAGGGAATTTTGTCTTGGATATGTCCTCTTTATTGACCCTCAATTGATGATATCAAAAATTTAGGTCAATCTTGGGAAAGTATTGAACTCTATGAAGATGATTAAATTGTTCGTCAATATAGGGTAGCAGATACTTCTTCATGATAATAATATTGTTCATATCCCAACATTCAAAATATAGACTCCTATATATATATATTCTTTTTATCAAAAAGAATAGGTACAACCCATAGAGACACACTTGGCCGAATGAATTTTTTATCAAGATTCTCTTATAGATGATTATTAAATTCTTGTAACTCAATTGTGTACATTCTATAGGGAATATTTTCAATAGGTTTATATCTATGTATGAGGTCTTTTGAGGAATAAATTTCATGATTCAGTAGAATACTAGGAAACTATTCATGAATACATCAAAGAACATCTTTATAATACGGATATCGTCGATGTTTATTTTATCCCCAACCATATGAGATAAACAACCCCATGGACGGAGAATAAAAAACCATAGAATGGATATTGTTTCCATCATAAAATCATATTTAACTTCACTCTGAGAGATGAATACAAGTTATTTTGGAATATATAATAATAATTCCATTCCTAATAAATTGACATGGGATTTTTATAAAGAAATCCAATCCATGCCTAAAATAACATCAAAATCAACTAGGGAAATAATAGATTTTTTTTAATGAAGTGCATTCCCACAAACAATAGTTGTAGAGTAATTATATACTTGTAATGTGATCAACATACCATTTGGGGTTTTCACTACTAATTAAATATATAATCAATGAGGTGGTATTTTGATACCCATAGAATATTATTCAAATATAAATTATTTTGTACATCAAGAGTGAAATAATACACTAGTAGTTTTAGAGTGGATGGTAAATATACCTTTAACTATATCATTATCGCACCACCATTTGAATTGGTGATCACATGATATTTTCCTTTTTTCCATAATATTAAATGGTTGTTGTAATTTATCAATTTCATCCACCCGTATATTTTTTAACATGTTATAATAATTCCCAAACTCCTTATATTTTATAAACTAAATTGTGTGGGGTTCATTATATAGATATTTCCATTGGTTTATATCATTTGGATACTTTTTCCTATCAATTATGTGTTAAGACACTCAATGAAATTACCTTCCACAACTAAAACATTCAGTAGTACCCTTAAAAAATTCAGTCATGGTTACTTCCACTCTTCACCCATTAAGGAATGATAATACTTATCTCTCCATGATTTCTACGATTTTCCTTGAAGATAATATTTATTTTCTTATAAAACAGTCGATTGATGGGTCAATCTAATCCCTATTTCATCCTTTATGACACAATGAATTATTTATTTATAGTTAGCATTGTCCCTTATGGATAAATACTTTATAAGACATCGTTTTGAGCCACTAAATAATCATTCCATTATAATTTTAGGTTTAATGACTAATCCAGAAGATGAGGTAACAAGTCATGTAATACTTTCATGATAGGTACCAATGGATTAATCATAATTTTGGTTTATATCGAGGAACTTTATATCTATTTTAATCTGAAAAATGAGATTAAATTAGTTAATTAAAAATATTCTATTTCACTTAGGCCACTATATGGAGTAAATTACATCATATTACCTCATATTATTGAAAATAATCCACCAATGATATGCTTTACCTTCCAAATTATAGATGATAAAATTTACTTTTTATGCTTCAAAATTTGGAGAATAGAAAATATAATATCAGTGGAATTGATTAATTAATAAGAACTAGTGAATTAGAAGAACCACTAAAATATGTTTGGTGATTCCTCATGAAATATTCAATATAAAATTTTTCTCTAATATTTTTTTGGAATACAATCATTATTCAGGGACTAAGAATGTCTTGGGAGCACATGAACAATATTTTTCATTCCATATCCCGTAACATTTGGTTTCTCATAAGGAAAATCATTGCATTTAATATTTCATTTGTAATTAAAATGATTCTTTCTGTCTCCATCCATTTACTAAATCCAAAATAATATTTTTATCAATACAAATCACAGTGGGAACACATATAATTATTAAAATAACTTATAGGATGTATAAATCATGAAACCTTATTTTCTATATATAAAACATTAGTTTTATCTTAGGCCACTCATTGTCAATATTCAAATCCTTCATGATGGTCGGTAGATATTTGATAAGTTATAAAGAATATAATTTGGGAGTGTCAAACTAGGTACACATAAGGCCCACTTTCTTTTACTAGGTAACACTCGAATCAATCCCAACAATACTTTTTCAGATTTATTAATCCAAGATGTATCTATGCTTGAACCCTATCCACTTCTATTGCCTATAAAGTGATGTATTTCATAGAAAGAACACATTCAATATTTCATTAATATTAGTGTATAGTTTCCTATACGCATAATTATCCATAGACTTATCTGCATATATATCACGAGGGATCTCACTAAGGTTTTCTCATCCTAGTTTCAAAGCTTAACTAATCCAATCCTCTTAAACCAATTATAGTGAACCCAGATTTGCGTAGATATATTTTATATCTTATTAGATGAATATTCATTACATTATTAAAACAAAATCATAATGATCATAAAGGAATAATGCCTATTTGAAACATAGAATCAAAAAACAAACTCATTCAAACGAGTTATACATTATCTCCCACTAATTTTCATATAATTACCATTCATCTTAGACATATCACATGTAATATGTATCTTCCTATTATCGGAGAAGGAAATATAAAAAGGTCTCGACTTGATGTTCGGTAAGGGTAAATAAGGGAAATTAAGTAAAAAAAAGGCGAGCATAAGGTTATGATAACATCTTCATAACATTTGAATAAAATACCCAATGCAACAAATATCAAAATCTTGAGTCATGTAATAAAAACTAGTAATTCATATGACATAAATCATAAGAAAAAAAATAACATTATATATGAGAGCATAAAATTAACATATGAAATATAATGTTTGAAAACCCATAAATATGGAAACCCTTAGGTTAAGTCTCCCTACTAAGATATTCATGACATTTTAGTCCTATTCAGACTACCCAAGTATCTACTCTGGGGTTGGCATAACCTCCCATGCACCCATATTTCGGGCTTAGGATAACCTACCATGAAACCTCTAAGATCATATAACATTACTAATTACCTAGTGAGTTAGATGGAAATATAGGCCACAACTATCAAAAAATCCATATATTTGTCTACATCAAGTTCAAAAAACATCCATCACAACATAACCCATGGACTGAAATGGGGTTCATAAACATTTCCTCATATCATAACCCACGGTAAAGTGACAGGTTTCATAAATACCCTTCCATCATAAAAATAAACAATCTAAATAAATACTATAAATAGGTTAATTTCATTATATCCCCAGTAAATAATAAAAATCATCAATGGATGTCATCTTCTATGGAGAATTATTTTGAAAAGGCACTAGGAATATTTATTGTGTAAAATTACCTTTCATTGATAATCAATTTTTAAAAATAAAAAATCATAAAATATTTTTGGAAAGTGTTTACCTTGAAAAAAATATTAAATATTAAATATAATTATTTTAAAATTTATTTTTAATTATTGTAGGAAATTTTAAAAAAGTTAAAAAAATATTCCTCTCCCATTTTTGGTAAAACCCAATCATTCCTTATTTTTGAAATGAGATGAAAATTTAAATAAAAATTTTATTGGAAAAAATATACAAAAAGGGTAAAAATGACTTCGAACAATCCCATATGAAAATTTATACATTTTTATTTTTTTCTAAACCAATGAAATTGATGAAAATTTTTTTTTATTGAAGAGAGAAATAAAGTATGTTTTCAATAAAAAAATTCATCTTGAAGAATGAATAAATAAAGAGAGGAAAATGAAGGGAAAACGTATTATTAATAAATAACCATTGTAGAAGAAAATTAATTAGTTTATTGAGAGATATATCATAATTTTTCTTCATCTAAACCATTAACATTAATAATATTGATAAATGATGAGATCATATCATAACACACATACAACATTGGTATCTTTTAATCATAAGAACCATGAAGGAATAACATTAAATGAACTATAAAATATCATCAGATTAAAACAATTTGTGATATTACATTTAAAATAAGTAGTATATACACCACATTAAATAAGATATTTTAAAAACATAACGTATATTCCAAACAAAAGAAGTGGAGGTAAAAATCCCTTATCTCAATTCTTGATTTTCTTTTGTAAACATTAATTAATAATATATAAAAAATATAAGTTTATTATATATATATATATGTATCATACCATATATGATTTAATTATGAATTTTTATTTTCTATTTATTATCAATTCCATGTAAAAATCACGTTTTAGACAATAACTGTTTTGTTTTTCATGTATGTTTCGATTTGTTATTTTCGGTCCCATTACTTTGATAATTTATCCATAATATAAAAAAATTTAACCATTTTATAAATATAATTTATATTCATTATATATATCTTTATAATTTTCAATAATAGTTAGTGATATAAAATGAAATATGTTATTCATGGAGTTGGTGGGTCATACGTACACATGAATGGTTTTTCAGTTTTCTGGAATGATAACATGAATTAATGTTATATAGTATATTAAATTAAAATAATACTGTTTTATCATATATATTATATATAGTCAATAAATTTACCATAATTTCATTCCTTGTAAAGAGTTAGTGAAAAATGAATCACATCACTTCATGAGGAGGTAGTCTACCATACATAGGAATGACCATATCATATTCCCCACAGAATAGAATGTAAAAATGTATATATGATATATTAATTAAATAACCATAATTATGTTTTAAATATAATATTTATTTATTTATATTGTCCATAAAACCATCTATGTAAAAAATAAATGAATAACTTGTCACAACAGCTCACACGGTGGTAGTCTATTATACTCACGATATACTGTTTTGTTTCCCATTTGATGGAAGAGGATATGTATATATGTTATTAATATAACATTATAATACATTAATATATGGTATATAATTTTTTATTATATCATAATAATCATTGAATATTTTATATAGTTATAAAAAGAAGTAAGACAAAAAATAATAATTTAAAACATTACCTATTCTACGGACAACCTCATTTGGTCTAACTTAAATCCTTCTTATATGCGATTTCTGACCCCAAAAGGCCTATATGATGCGAGGAAAGATTTAAGTAAGATATTTGGGTAGGTAATGTCTCTTACAAAGTGTTTTTTAATTTTACATAATATAGGATAGGTGTGGCCATTTATAAGTGGGGGAGATGACACACATATTGTTTTTA
Source organism: Viscum album (assembly GCA_963277665.1). Classification (NCBI taxonomy): domain Eukaryota; kingdom Viridiplantae; phylum Streptophyta; class Magnoliopsida; order Santalales; family Viscaceae; genus Viscum; species Viscum album. Next base: position 691,600,361 of record OY728138.1, on the reverse strand, counting down.
AAAAGAATAAAGTTTACCCAAATTTTTTTCACACTAAAATTATAAAAAATTATATATTATTGAACCTTATTGGTTATATGGTCTAAATATTTCCATCCTATTAGATTTGTAAAATTTTATAGTTTATTTTACACCATATTGTGTTATTTTAACCCTCGTTAAACCCTTTTTAACCTTAACCATGGTAATTAATTCTCACTATTTTTACTACTAATTTTGACTAAAAACTATGTTGACCATATTATATAATATAAATAATAATCTTAATAAAATATGGAATATATTTTTTTATATTCCATTCACATAATTGGAAAATATGATATTAATATAATAGCAATTAACATGACGAGAAAGCGGTTTTCCAAAGAAAAATTGTTTAATGTTTAAAAAAAATTGTGTAAAAATTCAATATGAAATTGATTTCAATGAAATAAATTGGATTAAAAAATTTATAATTGGAATAAATTTACTTTTATACTATTTGAATAAAAAATTATCAAAATAAATTCATTAAATGAAATGAAAATTAAAGAAAATTTTATTTTTTACAATTGATCAAAAAATTATTCTTTTTAGAAAGATCAGAATAATTCACCATAACATAATTTTGAATGTTATATTTAAACAATAATTATTTTTCCAAATTAATCTTCCAAAATTTTAAAAAAAAATCATTTTATTATTTTTTCACATAAATAAAAAAACCATTTAGAGAATAATATTTTCAATAAATATAATGTCATTATGAAAAATTAAATACTCTTTTATAAATATGTTGTCTTTATATAAAATATTTATACATAATATTTAAAATTTGGATATTACTATTCGTGATACCAAGTACAAGGGATTGGTGATAACAGTTGTGTTTAAAAAATAATTCTATTAATAGTTTATAATGGTTGATTAAAAATTGGTGTTGCATGTAATATAAGCTATCGATGAAAATGAATGTATTTGAAAAAAATTCATAAAATCTCATGTTGTTACATACACAATGATATAAGGGATATTGTAATAGCCCATAAATTATAAGAGACCAAAATGAAAGTAAAATTAAATAAAATTATAATAGATGGAAACGAAGGACGACATATACCTTGAATCACAAAAATATTTACCCAGGAACACTCAAAATTAAAGGGGTTAAAGGGATAGTGGAAGGATGAGGCTAGCTGGGAATGTGTTCATGAGGGCGAGGAAAAAATGGGTCATTTTTGGAAAATAGGATGGAGGAAGAATCATAATGTTTCACTTCTAATGAGATATATGGTAACCTCTCATGGTTTTTTAAATTATGTGACTATTGTGTAGCCTTCACTACATAAGAAATCATCCTTCACATGGTTGTTCCAGATGGTTTAGAAAACTGATATTGAATCCAGAAGACTTCTATCATCTCATTCTACAAAATTTCACACCATTTTTAACAACTATTTGATAACCATGTTCTATGACTCATGTACTATATTTATTACATGTCTTCATCTAATATCCCTAGTTTTTAACCTTGAATAATAGAATACCATTCTTTCTAATCATACACTATAGAAAACGAACTAGAAATAACTTATTATAGCATAACTGCATTTATTTCCTTAATATTTTGTGACACCAACCATGAAGCATAGAAATATTACTCTAAAACTAACATGAATATCTCGAGACTATTTTGAGCATCCAAGAAACCTCTTGAGACTAAATCCATATCTAAAATATCAACTTAGGGTGCTCCAACTATCGAAAATAAAACCTATATCTTGATTTGATAAACTAAACCAACTCCATAATTACCAAAAATTCAATTTTTTATAGAAATTCACAACTCGTCAAGGAGAATAGTTTTATATGAGGATATATAATGACTAAGGTGTAGTACTAAAACAAGTTTGGAAGAATTTTGAGAGATTAAGTATCAGAGGAAAAATAATTCTCAAGTGATATATGAGAATATTCAAACAATTATGTTACACATTTAAACTACTCAAATTTAATATAATAGCCTCATTTATAATAACTAGTGATATTTGTATATTTAATATAGATATAGGATAATTCAATTATTATGATTTTTTAAAATTGTTTCCAAATTTGAGAATAAGGGGTGTTGACCCATAGATACATTATCGCTTTCTAAATCCTCCAAATTGTGGGGATAATGTCTTATCCCATAGATCACCCACCCATCCTATTACAAGTATCACATTTTAAGAAGTACTTACATAAACCATCACTTTTAGTAATTTTAGTATTTTTATATAAATTGATCATGTTCTCTCTCATGATGACCAATAGATTGAAATCTAGGATCATATAGATAATGTACTATGATACAAGACAGCTAACGTAGTAATGTTCTATGGAGAAATCATAAGTTTTATAAAGTTATAGAGAAACCTAAATATATATTGAGGGAAAATTACCAACATTTGTTGTAATCAATGTAATGATATTTTAGTGATGGAATTCTATTATGATCAATAAATTGTAACAATCCACATTTTTTGTATATATTTCTTTAAAATGAATTCTATTTGTTTAGTAACTTGTAACACATGAAATAAAATACTAAAATGAACCATTGTATATTTTATATATATAAAATATTTAAATACTTAACAAAAATTAATAAATTATAAGAATAAAATATGAAACATAATTAATAAAACTAAAATAGGAATAAACATGTAACTAAATGAATTACTACAATGATGAAATATTCATCCTTGGTATTTTATTGGAAGATCATTCATCATATTATATCTATGTAATGATTTAATAAAACATTATAAATATAATTAAAAAATTGAATGTATTTAATTAATATGACAAAATATTTTTTAGAGAAGTATATCTGGATATGTATGGAAGGATAATATAATGATTATATACATGGTTAATTGAAATATATATAGGTTGGAGTAGTTTAAAATTGAATGAGGTGGAATTTTCCTTTCAAAAAATAATGGAAATAATGTTTTTTTGAAAATATTTTTAATAGGTTTAAAAAATTAAAACCTTGTCATAATAAAAGGATAAAAGTTTAATGTTAAATAATAATAAAAAAAAAGATAAAAAAAGATATGTTCATGAATTAATTGATTTGTCATGTTTCATGGATTGAATAATTGAATTAATGAATTAAAGAAAGTGATAAATATAAAAAATTGTGGATGGTAAATAAGATTACAAATTTTGTTAGTATATCTATTGATATCTCTAAAACATCACATATGTCTAATACCCCAATCTCATGAGGATTTAATGGATTAGTACCTTGGATTTAATGATATCAAAACAACCAAAACTACCATTCCTTTTAGGTTATATTAAGAATAAAACATAACAATAAAAACAACCTAATTAATTGGAAAATGAAAAAACTAATTGAGATTAATCCATTTAATTTTTTATATAAATATAAATAAAACCAATGTCCCTAACATTAATTGTAGTGAGCACCCAAAATATTAGAAGGGTGGTGATATGAGGATTACTAAGAATCAATGAATTTTTAATGCAACACCAATTATTTCGAATGACATGAATAAATATAGGATATAATTTGAATAAATAATAGTGTGGGAAGATATTAAAATTTTCAAACACATTAGAATGGATAAAATATTATTTGTAAATGAAATAACTTTGGGATATATTTTTTCGATCGTAACACATTGGAATTAGAGATTGGAAGAGAATGTGAGTTGACAGACCCACCAGATTTTCTATTTATTAGATTCAAAATATTTTTTAATGATCATTAATTCACTAGGTATATTTAATTAATTTGATACCTCATATAAAATATTTTTTACATTATAAAAGAATGGTAAATAGAAATTTATATGAATCCACCGGACACCCAAAAGCCTCCACCGAGTAGTCGAGGGTACCAACTACTACATTTAATCCATCTACTGCCACTAAATTGTTGGTTCTCCTATAGTTTTTAGATAGTGGACAACATCTAATTTAGGGTGATACATTCATGACCACAAGTTGGCCAATGATAATCCAACAGCTATTTGGGGTGTCTTGAAAAACAATTGATATTGCCTCATGTCACCAATGAGAATGTGATGTTTATTTTTGTATGGAAAACTTCATGGCCCTTCTAACGTTCTTTTATCCCTAAAAAGGCCATGTAACTTAACATCAAGGGAATTAGTAATCCTAATATAATTTTGAAAAAATTTCTATCAAGAATCTATGATAATGTCATCAAGGCTAGCTACAGATATCTTTAATGAAAATATCAAAAAAAAATTGAGTACTTATGACCATTAAAATCAATAAATTGTGATAATCCCAATAATCAGTCCTTTTTTAGCATTAAAAATTAATGAATAAAAATTTAATTAAAATAATAATATAAATAAGATGAAATTAGATAGAGAATGATTTATTAGATAAAAAGGAATTTCTATACCTTTTAAAAATAAAGAACTTATCCCACATAAACATTTATCCCCATAACATTTCTCCCCCCTAAAAATAAAACATTTCCTCCAGTATTTCTTCATATTTCTATATCATAGGTACCATGAAAATAATAAAAACGAATTAAAATATACCATATACATCAAAATGTGACGGTGGGATCTAATTAGTCAAACATATCTAGTGTCATAATACCAAAAATGGGTCTCACACAAAGGCATACCTTATCACACATAGGGTCTCTTTACTATGATAAAAAAAATTCAATATAAATCATCTTAAATTGTGTTATTCCAAAATAGTTATCACAAGCAGAAAACATGGATATACATATAAATAGAGCATTGTTAGTCATTAGTTGTCAAAGAAGAAAAACAAGTGATCACAATCAAACATGTTCTATTAGTATATCTATATATAATCATGGAATTAGTCCTCATGCATAATATCAAGGGATACATATGAAAACACATGTAATTAAACATAAAACATGTTATCTTATGATCTAGGTCTCAAGTAGAACAACAACATACAGTGAGGTGTGAAATTATTTTATGGTAATGATTAGTGCTCTACAAATGCTCATCAATGAATGTAGTTAGTCCAGTGCACAGGGGACTATAATGTCCATTTTCACTTTCTCTGACTATGTAAGGAAAGGTTCCTTTAATTAAGTAAGACACTAATTAATTAAGCATTACTTGTTATTCATAACATGTTAAGAATTAATGGTTATTCACCCAAAATGTAAAAACTCATATAATAAGAAAATAATAATGCATAATAACAAATGGTAGGGAACATAAGACCACCTACATCAAATAGAGTCAAATCCCATCCATTCAATGCATAGTCGCTTTGTTCGAGTCATCAAATCCCATTTATCCACCATCAATTTTCCTAGGTTTCTAACTCATTACAAATCAGTACAAATAATTTGTTTTTACTAAATTCTATTCAATTAAATGAATATAAGAAAAAACCACAATCATTGTAAAAGGATTACATGTAAAAAAACTTAACATATGTCACCGTATAGCCAAAACCATGACAATACGCCCACAGAAGGTCCATTTTGTTCATCCAAAACAAAACTGGGAAAATACCTATCATGTGGAACCACAATAGTAATAAATTTAAAATGATTAAATTAAAGACTCTATAGCAGTTGTAATTAGAATCATACCTTCATATGATAACCCATAGACTAAAAGCATTCATCACTATATGACATCCTATTTCTATGTCGATCAATAACCTTATAATCCTAAAATAATTACATCGATATTTGGTGGAATTTACCTCTTATTTATCTAATAAGAATCAAAATATTATTATCAATTATTCTAAGAGGAATGATACATTAATGGAGTTTATAGGATAATATATAGAAAAATGGATCCATATCAATACACTGATCTTCAATTGGATATGGAATGAGCCCAGAGGATCTCATAGAGGACAAAACCTCCCATTCTCATCCAAATTATATTAACTTATTCAATGGAATAATAATTGAGGGATATAATCCTATTTAATCACATTAAAAACCCAAATAACTCACCAATAGTAGATTACAATTTTTAAATACATTCACATCATTGAAATTTGTGATAGGACATCAACTAGAGGTGACCTTGATGCATATAGTCACATCATGGGAATTTCTTGGGGAACAAATTTTCAAGCCTTGAATACTTCATAAAACAAACAATTATGGAAGGAACCCCTATAGACTAGCCTAAACTCACCCCAAACAACCTAAAATATCTATTATTCCTTTAAAAAATCATTTAGAGGCATTCAAACAATCAAATTACATATATGTTCTCCAATAATGAAAAAAAACCAAAATGGAAAAAAATACTTGGTAAAGTTCCACCCAAAACGGTGTGTTTCATTATAATTTCTCCATTACATTGCTTATAGTCATTGAGGATTTATTATTCAATGTGAACCACATTGTTCAATCTTGGATTATCATCAATTACAAGGTGTTTTCTGTAGTCAAATACAAAATTTGATTCACCACTTTAAGGTCATGATCACTCTTAAAATAACACTATTCTCTCCCTATAAAACTCCATGCATTATCACCAGAAGCCAATACAAAATATTTTTTCCATGAAACAAAACATCAATAAGATTCCCATCAGAATCATCTCTTCTATTACTCATGGTTTCAAATACCAAAAATTCCCAAAAACTTTGGCTCCACCACAATAAAACTCTTATTACCAATGTTGACTACCAAACCATGGTAATCCCTCTTATAGGGATCAAATACCTAACACACTAAACCTATATTCCATCAAACCACTAAACATGATCCATAATATATTCTGTATATAGATATCCTCTACCATGACTAATATCAAGAAATTAAACTTGTTGGACCTCTTATAGATAGCATCCCATGAAATCTCGGTCAGGCCAGTGACACATCCACAAAAACAATTCCTACCTCTAACATAGTATTTCCACTAATGACCTCACATAAAACGCATTGGTTGTTCCATGAACCCCAAATCCACCTTCCTATCATTTTAATGCATATTTACCATAAATAAACCTTGAAATGTTTTCTCACATATTTATCCTGTTGAATGATGTGAAATAACTCGGTTTCACCCCCTAAAACATATCACATATAATTTAATCACATGATTCACCCTCGAAACGTGAAACAAAATTATGTTTTAGCTGATGAAACAAGTTACTATAAACATGATTTAAAATTCAATTCCAATACTATTTATTTATTAGAAACAAATACAATGTGTCTCACCAACCTACAGAACCCTTATAAATCCAACCATTTCTATAATTTCCCAGATTTTATTGATCACTAATGCAATTCAAGAAGTAATAAGATTGATATAGTTCCATCCAACAACATTTGGGTTCATGAGGTATAATAGTTAGTACTATTCCACTTGTTTTCATATAATGTTATTAGTATATGTAAATGATTCTTTATAAATCCATTGATAATGTTGCATTATGATTTGGAGGAATAATTAAATATATCCAACATTCTAACCGAATTCTGAAACAACATCAATAATGTTTTCCCGACTACTTCACCATCTACTTTCACCACCCACAAGGCTCTCCACTTTGTGTTAAAGAACTAACGATCTATATCCCCCTCATAACATGATTATTTTAACTGAATATTGAATCCAACATCTCGTCTCCACTCAGTGTTGTGACTGAATCAAATGTTAGAAATTTAACATAGAACTATACTCTATCAGGTATTATGCAGTTTTGTCTTATAGAGTTCTACGATCCTATAATGATCAACCTTTTTTAGATTAGAACACTTCTCAAAGATAATCCAATAATCACATTACTAGGTTGATCCCCCCCATCATGGGAGTAACCTTATTGTAACATGTAAAGAAAACATCATTCTACTTGTCCTATGACTAGACTTCCCCAAATAGGAAGACTAAGTGTGACCATCTGTACAACCAATTTCGATGAAAAATTACCACACAATACGTATACCTAGATTTCTCAGAACATAGTCCACTACATCCAGAAATCCATTATAGATGCATGTAACATTATCCAGAATCTTATGTATTGGTTAGGACCTCAATTCATAATTTCATATTCCCTCATGCAAGTTGCTACACCTAACCAATGTTACCTCACTAACATCAAACATGGGTAGACTACACAATGGTACCCCAATAAATTGTTGATTTCATCTTCCACCATAGATACCACTCTATATTCATTGGAAATTGGGATGAAAAAACTATGATTTTCATGACAAAAGAAGTAGTTACTAACAACAATGATGAACTTGATTTGATAACATAGGTTACCTACAACCACTACTTCCTCATATTTCATCCAAAGAACTAGATAAATCCTCAAAGATCATGTCACCACCCCTCTCTCAATGATTCAATGAACCTACAAATAATAAATAAATGAAATCTCATGCATCACGAATTTCCTAGAAATTCATAGAAAAAACACTTTCTCCAAATTAGAGGGATTATTTCACGAGTCGTGGACCTCGAAGATTGAATCCATTTCAATTATAGTGATCCATGCACCACAAAAATCTAACTCAACCAATCCCAAGAATTCACAGAGTGTTTTTTAAAATTAAAAACAATAATACCAAGATTCACTACATTATCAATCACATGGTTGTATTCTCAAGCCTTTTCACATCCATAGCACTCTGAAAGTCATCCTGGTCTCACAAATTCTATGAATCTAGTTGATAAATAAACCTAGGTAGAAGTACAATATGAAATACCTTAATCTGGACCTTATAATGTTTACTAACATGCACTAATAATTTCTTTGAAGGAAAAAACCACTTGTAATTAACCTTGACTTTTCTTTTGTATGGAATATTTGATCTCGGGTAACTTTCAAGATCAAAAAAAATAATTCTCACTAGTAAATAGAGTCACTTTTCCAATGTCACCTGGACTTTCTCACAAATCGTAAATTGTTCACAAGGGGGTTCAACTCATTTAACTTCATCTAGGAACATCTCAAAATAAATGCAATGATGGATTGTCTCTTGGACTGACCTGGTCGAGAGATCATAAGCACCTTGTTCAATTAAATAGGATTCCACTAGATTTTAGATTCATTACTCTATATAGGCTATAGTAGGAAACATAATCACTAAGACTAATCCATTGGATACTAAAACCTATTTCATACAAAAGAATTTAATGTCCCAAAATAACCTAATATGATCACTACACAATCTATTCATAGAGGAAAGTCTTTTTCATCATCATCATCACCATCATCGTCGTCATTAATGTGAACTAAATAATAGTCTCAAATGAGATTTTATCTAAAGTGGACATGGTTTGAAGTCAATGAAGTCACACACATTCAACATATGTCATGATAAGCCTACATGAAAATTATGATGAATGTGATTCCCCTTGAAAATATGTCTAAGAGTGAAACCAATATGATATCACAACCTCTAAATCCATGTGCACCATCATAATAATGATTGTTCTCACTGGAAAAAACATGTTCCTTCTAATTTACATTGTTTTCACTCATAGAATGCCTTGGAAACTCCCCAATATTTCACCCAACCTAGTAAATAATCCAAACCAAACCTCTTTAACAATAGAGTTATAATAAGGTAGGCTCACTGAAATAAAATTTCACTTTATTGACATGGGTAGTATCATTTACCCTTTTAACCCTTTAACATATTAGAGTGTTACATTCACCAACCCACCCCCCATTTATTGCACACCATCCTTATTTTAGGGCCTATATATTGGTTACACCACAATTATTTTTGGGTTCCTCCTTTGATAATATATTATAACACCCTATCCAAAATCCCTAGGTCTGAGAGAGAATGCATCATGTCCTCACATGTGCCTCCCTATATTCCATAAGCTGCTACATTTTTTTTGGTGACTATGTGGAGTCTTGGGGTGACTATGACCTCCATAAGAATGAATAATTAAAGATAAATAACCCAAAATTTAACAATATACAACAATTTACATGAAATAATAATAAGAAAACTATATAAATGATAGGAAATAGAATAAAATTTCAATAGACATACAAATAAAACAGTCGATCACACACTGGTCCGATCACATAAACAATAAAAAGAAGGAAAGAAGAAAAATTTTCTCTGAATTTATAGCCTCATATCAACCATATATTTACTCTCATTGCAAGTTATCCTACTCAACAATCAAATCTGGTAATTATCCTAACTTATACCAACTATAAGTGATGATTTCTCAGCTAACCATGTTTCATGGCTGACTGAAAAGTGTGTAAGTATAACTCTGTTTGACACCACTAGCAAAGTCCAGTACCAAAATGGTAATATTTAGGGTATGTTCATGTGATAATATCAATTGAAATTAAGTAGGAAATACAAAAATTTTATACAAAGAATAATACCACCATGGTCACTAAAGCAATATACAACCTTGTTTTGAGGAGTGATGTATATTCCATGCCTTCCGAAACCCCCAAACATACCTTCTTTAGTTCAATGATAGAATATAGTCATAATGGATGTGAAAAGTAAACAATACAAAGGAACAATTCTTAATGTCATATGGTAGAATACACTTGGCCATCATGTCCCATATCTCTCTCTCAACAGTAATACATGACCTACTCCTCCATGTTAGATCATAGTAGGCCATCATTCCCCATCTATTTCATGTTTTGGGCATCAAGTGATATTGGTAAGTGGGACTCCATTATGGTTATGGGATCATTTAGAATTAGGACTACATCTAGTTGTTTTTTGGGTCGAGGGGTAATAGTTTTGGGTGCAAGGGATTGATTTTGTGGTATAACATTAAAGAATGACAATTATCACTGGTTGATTTGGTCTCTAAGGAAAAGGGGGGTGTAACAGGATTACATGATGGTGGTTCTATGTTGTTTTCTTGAATGGTTATTAAAATTTAAATGTTTTACCTTGGTCTATCCTCCCTTATTCAATGTTAGTGGTACCAAAAAGCGATGTGGGTTAGTTGTTTTGTGTTTATTTAATCAAGATCTTCATCTTATGATAATTTTTCATATGTTTCTCTTTGTTTCATTCGTAGTTTGTGCTTGAAAAAATTAATGTGAACCCCTTAAAAAATAAAAGATGACAAATGGTTGAATGAAAAGTGGGTCGGTTTTGTGCTTTGTAAATGGCTGGTTGTGTAGTTGTGCATGTAGTAGTTGTAACAAAAGTGGTTATGGTGGGATTATTGTTTGTTTTGGGAGCATTATGTTGGAATGAGTGCTTTCTTACATATACATTTATATTATATTTCCTTGAGATTTTCTATATGCACCCCACCCTGTTTGAGAACCTTGTTTTGAACACCAACATTTCATGGGGGAGGGTGTCTTTTCCAACATCCTGATGGGAGGATGGAAGGCTAGTTACTGACTTTCTACCTCCAACAATATTCAGGGTTCTTACCTATCATGAATTTCTGGGAAGGCTATAATGGCTTGAGGGTTACCATAGTCCCAGGTCCTTTAGGGGGATTTATTTTAGACAAGGACCCCAAGTGTTTTCAGGCTATGATTATTATACAAAGTGTCTTCAGGATGAGGCTCAGGTGTCTTTGAGTGTGTGGTGTGGTTGTTATGACCCATGTGTCTGCGGGTAAGATGTGTTGTGTAGTTGTGGCCCAGGTGTCTGTAGGTGGGGTTTTCATGTGGTTTGAGGCCCATTTGTGTGTGGTTAGGTTGTGGCAGTGGGAGTTCCTTTTTGAAGAGTGATAACATAAATACGTTAGCTGTTAGTAATTGCAATTAAATAGTGGAAAATTTGTATAGGGTCCCCAAATGTAGAGGTGATTATAATACTATTTTTCATTACTTTCGTTATCCTGTGAGAGTTCCTTGGGGAGGCTGGGCTGGTTTGTATTCCTTAGTAGTTTTCGTGAGGTTTAACTATTTTCTCATAGGGACATTAGTTTGTTTCCCCCATATGTACAAGTGTGGTTTTAGTTTTCCAACTTTTTATACTTGTATAGTCACCCTACATCGTCAAAACTATTTTTTTCAGGTTTCTAGGAGAACTTTTAGGATCGTGATGGAATTTAAAAGCTCAGGCTTCAGGATAGTTAATATTCTGCTACACTGTTTCTATATTTTGGTTATTTCATTAGTACTTTGGTTTTACTTTTATCATAGTTTACATTTCAATCATGCATGGGTTTGATTTTGGTTTTCCATTAAATAATATTATGTTGTTATTTTCTAGTTTTTACCGTCTTATATCCTAATCATGTTTACATTAGAAAGGGAAATGCCTTCCATTTTGTGTGAGATTCTATACCATTGGTGCTAGTCACCACTCCAAGGCCTATGATTATAAGACTCGGGGGGGTCATTATCCCAACATCATCTTGAAGAAGGTAAGTCATGACACGTTTTTGTCCCTTCCCTCACCTTAAGGAAGGAGGGTCGTGAAATTAAGATTCGTGGTATTACTTTTATTGTTTACTCATTCATTTTTTTCATAAAAAGGAAATGGTTGGTAAAAATGTGTTTTTTCACCCTTGAACATTTCCAGTGGTGAGCACTATCCCACTGATCTCTATTTTCAATAGTGAGTAATGTCTCACATTTAGATAAAAGAAATTCATAATCATCAACTTCTCAATTTTTGTTAATATTGTTAAAATTGATTAAATTTAAATTTTTTAATATTTTATGTTGTAATAAAATTTCATTACAGTTTAAAAATTAATTTTTATATTTCTTCATCAACAATAACTCATATGAAATGTTTTTTATATGGTGTTTCGTTTTTAATAACATTTTAATACATATATAATGTGTAGAATTATCTTTTTATTTCAATTTTTTGTTTTTATTTATATAATAATTATTATTATTTTTATATTAAATATTTATTTTTATATTTCATGAACAAGTATTAGTCAAAATATGTTATTTTTATTGTATGGATTCAACTAAATAATATTACAGACATATTATTTTATTATTCAACACAAAAATGTGTGGTTTATATATTGTAAAAAACACTCTTTTATATCACATTTTTAGTGTTTTGAGAGTCTTCTTCATTGATAAAACACATGAACTTGTGAAAATTAATCATTCAACAAGGATATGAGAATTCATTTCATGCTGCTCAAAAAATTAATCAAGAAACTTCTTAACATTTATTATTCTACTGTGATCACCAAGAATCTTTATTGTCTTCATCTTATTCTACTGATGTGATATAAGAACATGGGTTGCTCTGAATTTCATTATCATCATCTCTACTATTATTTCATTAATTTGTTATTTTTTCCTGATAATTAATTTAATAACCATTTTGTACTCTAGAGTCTTTTTTAGTTTTCTTACCTTCCAATAGTTTTCATTAGGCTATTCCTACTATCTAAAAGGAAGGTTGGGTTGTTGGACTCAGAGAAAATGATAGTGGGTTGTTTCTTCCAGGACAGAAGGAATGTGGGTTGTGAGTCCTTCAAAAGTTTGGGGTAATACCACCTTGTGTGAAAAAGTTACGTCAATGTTTTTCTATAATCGGTATAAAATTCCCATTAAAAATCGAGGTTTTATTGCATACCAGTCTCCTTGATGAGTTGAAGAGATTGAAGGGAGGACTAGGATCTTGGCGATCTGAACCACTATAAAAATCTCTTGTGTTAACTGTTATTTCTGCTAAACTTTTAACACTTTTATAACTCTGAAAAATTAGAATTTGTGATAATAAATCAAAAAAACAATTCAACAACCTCTTGTCACTACTTCCATACCAAGGGACCTAACAAAATTTGGTGACTTCCTGGCCACTCCATGATAAATCTTCATTTTTCTCTATAAAAATGATTTTTCTTTTAGTTTCCATGACCTCATTATCCTCCTTTTCATCTTTTCACTTTATGGTTTTCTCACAGGTAATGAGAGAACCACTATGTTCATAAACCACCATATTTTCACCATTTTTGATTATTGTATTATATTGAATTTTGGTTCCCAAATACTGTCTCTAACATAGGTAGAATTATATAGTTTACAATATTATAATATGTCCATGTGTCATTTTGTATGAGGGATTTCAATAATAAAAGAACATATTAAAAAATTATTTTGAAGTGGTAGGACCAGAGATTAGGTGGTTATTGTAATTTTATCTAGGACATTCTGTCATTTTTTTTCTTTTACACTGATGTTGAATGATTCATCATATATAGGTAACACCTTGATATTTTAAAAAAACTTTGTTCAAATTCATAAAAGAAAATAACCCTTGAGCATTAATAACCACAAAATATTATGAACAATTTATAATATCAATTGAATAAGAGAGTATGAATATGAGAAAAAAAATGATGATATATATATATATAATGTGTGTACTAAATAAAATATATTGATTAATTCATTGGAAATAATCACTCATTTTTAGTAATGTAATTTTATGATTCAAAAATATTTTTACATCAATTCTTTTTCCCGTTATAATAGTGAGTGAATTTTATAATTATAATTTTAAAATTATTTAAATTGTATTTTATAAAAATTATATAACTTTTTTAAACAGTATATCAAATTTATCTTTTTGATGATTCCATGATATTTTTATAAAAAGATTTATTTCTCAAAATTAAAGTTAAATTTACCATTTTTATGGAAAATTATCTTTCCAAATCATGTATTAATAAAGTAACATTGTATTTTTGATTAGATGTAATATTTTAATTATTAATTATATTTAAACATATTTCAATAAATGTATTTGGAATCAGTATAACATTTGAATTTGACATAAAATCAATTTTATTATAAAAGATGATTTTTTAGGAAAACTACTTCTCATTGAGTTATGCAAGTTTAATTTTAAATTAAAAACTTTCAATTATATTATTTAAATTTGATAAATAAGATTAATTATTTTATATCTACAAAATTAATATTATTTAATATGTTCAACTTAATAATTGGTCATAATAAATTATAAATATAGTAAATTTACATTTCTTCACTTAATGTTTAAATAGGTTTATTGGTATGTTAATTTAATAAGATAGTGGTTAGAATTACCTTGAAACTCAATTAATCATATTTAATTATTTTTTGTAAAAAAATATGTATTTTAGGTTTATGATTAATTTTTTAATACAATATCTGGAATTTGGGAACCTAGTAATATCTTTTTATAAGATATGTTATATTTTATTCATATTTAAAACTATTTTTTGGTTATTCAATTTAATGTAATTTTAATATGATTATATTTGGTTTTACATTTTCTTCAAAAGTATAAAAAAAATATATTTAAATATTTATTTAACCATAAATATTTTTGTAAAATAATTTATTACTTTTTTTGAAAGAAAAATGATTTTTACTCTTAAATAGTGCATATTCCAAAAAACAAAATCATTTTGTTTACTTATTTTGAATGTAATATAATAAACCAATATAATATAAACCATATAAAATGGATACCGTATTTTGAACCAACATTTTATATTTTTTATCAAATAAAAATTTTTGACTTATAATTATTTTAATGTGGTTACATGTAAGGTTATCCCGACTATGATTCAAATGAGTATAGTGTTTTTAACATTTGTAGAATGCATAAAATGTATCCAATACATTATAAAAGTTATTGGATTATTTAATTTCTAAAAAAATTCATATTATCATTTAGTCTAGTGTTCCTTTGTTCTAAATTAAATTTCTATGATATATAAATTATTTAATATTCAAAGTAACTCCAAATCTGTCTGACCTCTCACTTATTAACGGGAACATTATATTATATCTTCCTCACACAAATTGACCACTATAGTTCCTAATATAAATACCTCAAAACCATTACAAAATATCTACTCATGTCCAATAGGACATGTGTTGATTAGAAAACAATATTGGGATATAATTCTGTATAAACCTATAGTGGTTGTCCAAAGTAGAGGTATGTTTATTAACTGATATTTTTCATATTATATAATATTAAACCTCAATAAAATATTATTCTACCATCATAAAATTAAACCATTATTATTTTATATATATATCTAAATTTTTTAATGTTCATGAAAAAAATTATTCATTTCTTTTTCAGTGAAATTTAAAATAAAACCATCGTTTGTGTGCACATTATCCAACTTCCTCAAGAGTTAATGACATTTTCCTACATCACCACCTCTAACTACTAGTAATAATGCTGAATTTTAATGTATATAAAATATATTCAAGAAATAATTACAATTTTTCAAATATAATTTATGCTATATTTTTAATAACATTGCATCCATTTAAAAATTATAACATCATTCTTCTGAACATGTGCATTACCAACTCTACAAAGAAATGAAATTAATTCTTCATCACCACAACACATGGATAATTTATATACAATTATATTAACTTATAAAATTAAATTTTTGATATATTAATAATTCTAGGATGATTAAATAGTACTTAAATTTTTTATTTCATGATTATGGAAAATGTAAATGATACACATGTAATAATATGACTGACCATCCCCATTATTTTAATGTAACACATTTTCCACCGCCATATATCATGGTTGGTTTTAAAAGTGAAAATATTATGTAAATATATAAATATGTTATAATAATTATTAATATAAATTTGAATGAATAATTACATATTTGACTATAGTTAACCTACAGAAGACGTTTTGGACATATGATCCAAATATCATCAAAACACCCACTATGGAAACAAAATAATAATTAATAAAACAAATCATTAAAACAAAATTATGAAATGTTTTAATTGATAAGTGATTAAGGCCAAAATACAATGATAAAAATATAAATAGTTTCTTGAAAAAAATTTAAGATATTAGGTATAAGGAATGTACATGACTTGTCGAGTTCAAGGTAAGGGACCCAACACCTTCAAAACCTTATTTTTAAAGTTATAATTAAATATTTTCTAAATAATTTTCTCTCCATACATATTTATAAAATAATTTTACTGATGTACTTACAAGGAAATAAATAAATTGTATATAAAATTTACATTACTTTTTACCATATTCAAAGGGATTAAAAATGGAATCATTTTAAGTATCTTATATAGAATGCTTTAAAAAAAATGAAAATGGAAAATTTCATTTTAACATATACAACATCAATGGTCTTCCAACAGTGATAACTATTTTTTTATTGCTTTATACTAATTTGAATCTTATTCAAGTAGAACCCCTCATTTCCTCTGTTCTCGGTATTTTCAACAATGGTCTTTAATGTAATTTATATTTTAATACAATAAAATGGCTTCCTTATTGGTGAAATAATATTTTAATGAGTTTAATGATAGAAATGTATTATTTCTAGTATTTTGATTATGTTATGGTTATTGTGAATTTTTTTGTAGTGAAGGGTGAGCTCAATAAATCTCTTGATGATGGGTGATCCTAATATAGCTCTTGATGATGAGTGATCCCAATATAGATCTCTAATGTAATGGGTTAGATGATGGATTAAACTATTTCTTGGTTTCTACTAAGATGTAATTTTAAATTACTTTTTAGGTTATTACATTATCAAATGTGATTGAAATATTAAAATTGAAATGATGTTTCAAGTCACCTAAATTGCTTTTCTATTAATTCTAAAGAGTTTTCATGAAAATATTTTAATTTTACAAGTGAAACCAATATGATATCACAAACTCAAAATCCATGTGCACCATCATAATAATGATTGCTCCCACTAGACAAAACATGTTCCTTATAATTTACATTGTTTTCACTCAGTGAATGCCTTAGAAACTCCCCAAGATTTTACCAATCTTAGTAAATGATCCAAACCAAACTTCTTTAACAATAGAGTTATAATAAGGTAGGCTCACTGAAATAAAGTTTTACTTTATTGACATGGGTAGTATCATTTACCCTTTTAACCCTTTAACATATTTGAGTGTTACATTCACCAACCCGCCCCCCATTTATAGCACACCATCCTTATTTTAGGGCATATATATTGGTTACACCACAATTATTTTTGGGTTCCTCCTTTGATAATATATTATTACACCCTTACCAAAATCACTAGGTCTGAGAGAGAATGTATCAAGTCCTCACATGTGCCTCCCGGTATTCCATAAGCTACTGAATTGTTTTCGGTGTCTATGTGGAGTCTTGGGGTGACTATAACCTCCATCAGAATGAAAAATAAAAGATAAATAACCCAACATTTAACAATATACAACAATGTACATGAAATAATAACAAAAAAACTATATAAATGATAGAAAATTGAATAAAATTTCAATATACATACAAATACAATAGTCGATCACCCACTGGTCCGATCACATAAACAATAAAAATAAGGCCAAAAGAAAATTTTTCTCTGAATTTATAGTCTCATATCAAGCCTATATTTAGTCTTATTGTAAGTTATCCTACTCAACGATCAGATCTGGTAATTATCCTAACTTATACCAACTATATGTGATGATTTTCTAGCTACCCAAGTGTCATGGTTGACTGAGATGTGTGTAATTATAACTCAGTTTGACACCAGTAGCAAAGTCCAGTACCAAAATGGTAATATTTAGTGTATGTGAATGTGATAATCTCAATTTAAAGTTAGTAGGAAATACAATAATTTTAATAAAAGAATAATACCATTAAGGACACTAATGTAATATACAAACATGTGTTGAGGATTTATGTACTTTCCATGCCTTCATGAAACCCCAGACATACCTTCTTTAGTTCAATGATAGAATATAGTCATAATGAATGTGAAAAGTAAACAATACAAATGCACAATTCATAATGTCATAGGGAAGAATTCACTTGGCCATCATGTCCCATCTATCTCTCTCAACAGTAATACATGACCTACTCTTCCATGTTAGATCATAGTAGGCCATCATACCCCATCTATTTCATGTTTTGTCCATGAAGCGATGTTGGGATGTGGGACTCCATTGTGGTTATGGGATCATTTAGAATTAGGACTGCATCTAGTGTTTTTTGGGGCCGTGGGGCTATAGTTTTGGGTGCAATGGATTTATTTTGTGGTATAACATTGAATAATTACAATTCTCATTGGTTGATCAAGTCTCTAAGGAAAGGGGGGTGTAATAGAACTATATAATGGTGGTTCTCTATTTTTTTCTTGAATGGTTATTAAAATTGAAATGTTTTACCTTGGTCTATCCTCCCTTATTCAATGTTGGTGGTACTAAAAATTGATGTGGATTAGTTTTTGTGTGTCTATATAATCAAAATATTCATCTTATGAGTATTTTTCATATGTTTCTCTTGGTTTTTTTCCTGGTTTGTGCTTGAAAAAATTAATGTGAACCCCTTGAAAAATAAAATTTCAAATTGCGGAATGAAAAGTGGGCTGGCTTTGTGCATTGGGAATGGAGTGTTGTGTAGTTGTGCATATAGTGGTTGAAAAAAACGTGGCTATGTTGGTATTTTTGTTTGTTTTGGGACCCATAGGTTGGAATTAGTACTTTCTTATATATACATATAAATTGTATTTCCTTGTTATTTTCTATATGCACCCCACCCTAATTGAGATCCTTGTTTTGAACACCGACATTTCATTTGGGAGGGTGTCTTTCCAAAAATCTCAATGGGAGGATGGAAGGCTAGATACTGACTTTATTCCTCCCACCATCTTCAGGGTTCTTATCACTCTATAATTTCTAGGAAGGAAATAATGTCTTGAGGGTTACCATAGTACAAGATCCTTTAGGGAGATTTATTTTAGGCAAGGACCCCAGGTGTTTGTGGGCTATGATTATTTTAAAAAGTGTCTTCAGGATGAGGCTCTGGTGTCTTTAGGTGAGTGGTGTGGTTGTTATCACCCTTGTGTTTTCAAGCAATATGTGTTGTGTAGTTGTGTCCTAGGTGTCTGTAGGTTGGGTTTTCATGTGGATTGAGGCCCATTTGTTTGTGGGTAGGTTGTGGCAGCGGGACAACATTTTGGAAGAGTGATACCATCAATATGTTAGCTGTCAGTAATTCTAATTAAATAGCTGAAAAGTTGTATATGGTACCCAATTTTAGATGTGATTATAATACCATTTTACATTACTTTTTTTATTTGGTGAGTGTGCCTTGGGAAGGATGGGATGGTTTTTATTCCTTAGTAGTTTTCGTGAGGTTCAACTATTTTCTCACAGGGGCATTAGTATGTTTCCCCCACATGTACAAGTGTGGTTTTATTTTTCGAACTTGGTATACTTTTATAGTCACCCTACTTCTGTAAAACTATTTTTTTTCAGGTTTCTAGGAGGACTTTTATAACCGTGATGGAATTTACATGCTCTAGCTTCAGGATAGTTACTATTATGCTACACGGTTTCCATATTTTGGTTATTTCATTGGTACTTTGGTTGTACTTTTATCATAGTTTACATTTAAATAATTAATGGGTTTGATTTTGGTCTTCCTTAAATAATTCTATGTTGTTTTGATCAAATTTTTACTATCTTATATCGTAATCTTGTTTACATTAGAAAGGGAAATGCCTTCCATTTTGTGTGAGATTCTATACCATTGGTGCTAGTCATCACTCTATGGCCTATGATGCAAGGACTTGGGGGTGATTATCCCTACATCATCTTGAAGAAGGAAGGTCATGACACATTGTTTTACCTTCCCTCATCTTAAGGAAGGAGGGTCGTGAAATTAAGATTCATGGTATTACATTTATTTTTTACTCATTCATTTTTTTCATAAAAAGGCAACGGTTGGTAAAAATGTGTTTTTTATTCCTTGAACATTTCCAGTGGTGAGAAATGTCTCATTGTTATCTAATTTCAATAGTCAGTAATGTCTCACCATTAGATAAAAAAATTCATAATCATCATCTTCTCAATTTTCGTTAATATTGTTAAAATTGATTAAATTAATATTTTTTAATATTTCAGGTTTTAATAAAATTTCATTACAGTTTACAAATTAATTTTTATATTTCTTCATCAACAATTACTAATAAATAATGTTTTTCATATGGTGCTCCCTTTTTAATAATAATATACAACATGTATAATGTGTAGAATTATATTTTTATTTCAATTTTTTAATTTTTATTTATATAATAATTATTATTCTTTGTATATTAAATATTTATTTTGATATTTCATGAACTAGTATTAGTCAAAATATTTTTTTACAGTATGGCTTCAACTAAATAAGATTACTGTCATATTATTTTATAATTCAACACAAACATATGTGGTTTATATATTGTAAACAAAAACACTCTTGTATATCACATTTTTAACGTTTTGAGAGTCTTTTTCATTGATAAAACACATGAAATAGTGAAGATGAATCATTCAACAAGGATACGAGAATTCATTTCATACTACTCTGAAAATTAATCAAGAAACTTCTTCAACATCTATTATTCTAATATGATCACCAAGAATCCTCATTTCCTTCATCCTATTCTATTGATGTGATAAAAGAACATGAGTTTCTCTGAATTTCATTAAGATCTTCTCTACTATTATTTCATTTTTTTGTGTTATTTTTTCATGATAATTACTCTATTCACCATTTTTGAACTCTAGAGTCTTTTTTGGTGTATTTACCTTTCAATATTTTTCAATAGTTTATTCCTACCATCTAAAATGAACGTTGGGATGTTGGACTCAGTGAATATGAAGGTGGGTTGTTCTTCCTGGACAGAAGGAATGTGGGTTGTGAGTCCTTAAAAAGTTTTGGGTTATAGCACCTTGTGTGAAACAGTTACATCTATGTTTTTCTATAATCGGGATAAAAATCCCATTCACAAGAAAGGTTTTATAGCATACCAGTATCCTTTATGAGTAGAGGAGATTGAAGGGAGGACTATGATCTTGGTGATATAAACCACTATAAAAATATTTTGTGTTAACTGTTTTTTCTGCTAAAACTTTTAACACTTTTATAACTCTGAAAAATTAGAATTTGTGATAATAAATCAAAATAACTATTCACCAACCTCTAGTCACTACTTCCATACCAAGGTACCTAAAAAAAGGTGGTGACTTCATGGCCACTCCAAGATAAATCTTCATTGTTCTCCATAAAAATGATTTTTCTTTTAGGTTCTTTGACTTCATTATCCTCCTTTTCATCTTTTCATTTTATGGTTTTCTCATAGGTAATGAGAGAACTATTAAGTTTATAAACCACCATATTTTCACCATTTTTGATTATTGTATTGTATTGAATTTTGGTTCCCAATTAATGTCTCTAAGATAGGTAGAATTATACAGTTTACAGTCTTATAATATGTCCTTGTGTCATTTTGTTTGAGGGATTTCAATAATGACTAAACATAATCCAAAATTATTTTCTTGTGGTAGGACCATAGATTAGGTGGTTATTGTAATTTTAACTAGGGCCTTGTGTCATTTGTTTCTTGTACACTCATGTTGAATCCATCATTATATATAGGTAACACCTTGATATTTAAAAAAACTATGTTAAAATTCATAAAATAAAAGAATCCTTGAGCATTAATAACCAAAAAATATTATGAACAATTTATCATATCAATTGAATAAGGGTGTATGAATATGAGAAAAAAACGATGATATATATATATAATGTGTCTACTAAATAAAATATAATTATTAATTCATTGGAAATAATCACTCATTTTTAGTATTGTAATTTTATGTTTCAAAAATATTTTTACTTCAATTCTTTTTCCAATTCTAATAGTGAGTGAATTTTATAATTTTAATTTTAAAATTATTCAAATTGTATTATATAAAAATTATATAATTTTATAAATCAGTATATCAAATTTTTCTTTTTCATGATTCCGTGATAATTTTATAAAAAGATTTATTTTTGGAAATAAAAGATAAACTTACCAATTTTTATGGAAAATTATCTTTCCAAATCAAGTATTAATAAAGTAATATTATATTTTTGAATATATGGAAAATTTTAATTATTAATTATATTTAAATATATTAGAATAAATGTATATGGAATCAGTATAAAATATTAACTTTCTATAGAATCATTTTTATTATAAAAAATTGATTTTTAGGAAAACTACTTCTCATTGAGTTATGCAAGTTTACTTTTAAATTAATAACTGTCAATTATATAATTTAAATTTGATAAATATGATTAATTATTTTATATCCACAAAATTAATAAAAGATAGTATGTTCAACTTAATATTTGGTCACAATAAATTATAAATATAGTAAATTTCCATTTCTTCAGTTAATGTTTAAATAGGTTTATTGGTATGTTAATTTAATAAGATAATAGATATAATTACCTAGAAACTCAATTAATCATATTTTATTAATTTTTTGTAAAAAATATGTATTTTAGGTTTATGATTAATTTTTTAATACAATATCTTGAATTTGGAAACCCAGTAATATCTTTTTATAAGATATGTTATATTTTATTCATATTCAAAACTATTTTTGGGATGTTCTATTTAATGTAATTTTCATATGATTATATGTAGTTTTACATTATTTTCAAAAGTATGAAACAAAATATTTAAATATTTATTTAACCAGAAAAATTATTGTAAACTAATTTATTAATTTTTTTTGAAAAAAATGGTTTTTACTCTTAAATAGTGCATATTACACAAAACAAATTCATTTGGTATAATTATTTTTAATGTAATTTAATACCCCAATATAATATAAACCATATAAAATGTATACCATGTTTTGAAATAGCATTTCATATTTTTTATCTAATAACCATTTTTTGACTTATAATTATTTTAATGTGGTTACATGTAAGGAGATCCAGACTATGATTCAAATGAGTATAGTGTTTTTAACATTGAAATAATTCATAAAATGCATCCAATACATTATAAATGTTATTGGATTATTTTATTTCTACCCAAAATCATATTATCAATGAGTCTAGTGTTCATTTGTTCTAAATTAAATTACTATGATATATAAATTATTTAATATTCAAAGTAACTCCAAATATTTCTGACCTCTCACTTATTAATGGAAACATACTATTATATCTTCCTCACAAAAATTGAACACTTTAGTTCCTAATATAAATACCCAAAACCCTTCTAAAATATCTACTCGTGTCCAATGGGACATGTGTTGATTAGAAAACAATATTGGGAGAGAATTCTGTATAAACCTATAGTGGTTGTACAAAGTAGAGGTATGGTTATTAACTGAGATTTTTCATATTATTTAATCTCAAACCTACATAAAATATTATTCTACCATGATGAAATAAAATCATTATTATTTTATATATATATCTATATTTTATAATGTTAATGGGAAAAAATTTTTTATTTCTTTTTCAGTGAAATTTAAAATGAAACCATCATTTGTGTGCACATTAGACAACTTCCTCAAGAGTAAATGACATTTTTCTTACATCACCACCTATCACTACTTGTAATGATGCTGAATTGTAATGTATATAAATTATATTCAAGAAATAATTATAATTTTTAAAATATAATATATGCAATATTTTTAATTATATTGCATCTATTTAAAAATTATAACATCATTCTTCTAAACATGTGCATTACCACCTTAACAAAGAGATGGAATTAATTCATAATCACCACAACACATGGATAATTTATATACAATTATATTAACATAGAATATTATATTTATGATATATTAATCAATCTAGGATGATTAAATTGTACTTAACTTTTTTATTTCATGATTATTGAAAATGAAAATGATACACATGTAATAATATGACTGACCATGCCCTTCATTTTAATGTAACACATTTTCCACAACCATATATCATGGTAGGTTTTAAATGTTAAAATACTGTGTAAATATATAAATATGTTATAATTATTACTAACATAGATTTGAATGAATAATTACATATTTGACTGTAGTTAACCTATAGAAGACATTTTGGACATATGATTCAAATATCATCAAAACACACACTTTTGAAATAAAATAATAGTTAATAACACATGTCATTAAAATAAAAGAATGAAATGTTTTAATTGATATGGGATTAAGGCTAGAAAAAATGTTAATAATATATATAGTTTCCAGAAAAACATTTAAGATATTAGGTATAAGTAATGTACTTGACTTTTAAAGTTCAAGGTAAGGGACACATCACCTTCAAAACCTTATTCTGAATGTTATAATTAAATATTTTCTAAATCATATTCTCTAAATACATATTACCAAAATAATTTTACTAATGTATTTATAAGGAAATAAATAAATTAAAAATGAAATTTATATAAATTATTACCATATTAAAAGGGTTTAAAATGGAACATTTTTATGTATTTTATATTTAATACTTTGAAAAAAAAGAAAATGGAAAGTTATATTTTAACATATACAACATCAATGGTTTTTCGACTGTGACAACTGTTAGTTTTTTATGTTTTTATTACTTTATACTAATTTATATCTTATTCAAGTAGAACACCTCATTTCCTTTATTCTCAGAATTTTTAAAAATGGTATTTAATGTAATTTATATTTTAATCTATAGAAATGGCTTCCTTTTTAGTGAAATAATATTTTAATGAGTGTGATGATAGAAATGTATTATTTATGGTACTTGATTATGTTAAGGTTATTGTAAATTTTTTATAGTGAAGGGTGAGCTCAATAAATATCATGATGATGGGTGATCCTAATATATTTCTTGATGATGAGTGATCCCAATATATATCTCTAATGTAATGGGTTAGATGATGGATTAAACTATTTATTGGTTTCTACTAAGATGTAATTTTCAATTACATTGTAGGTTATTACATTGGTAATGGTGATTGCAATATTAAAATTGAAATGATGTTTCAAGTCACCTTAATTACTTTTCTAGGAATTATAAGGAGTTTTCAAGAAAATGTTTTTATTTTAAAAGTTAAGATAATGATATTTTTTTTAAAATAATGATTATAGCAATTTTTTGTCAAAATTGATTTTTTATGAAATTATTTTAAGGGTTCCATGTTTTCTAAATTAAACCTAAATATTTTTATTTTACCTTTATGTTCTATTATATAGGTTTTTAGAAAAAAAATATGTAATAAATATTATTTATTATGTAGGTAATAGATTATTCTTGCTAAAAAATTATTATGTCAAATGTAAAACTCACCTATATAACCTCTTGGTTATTAAATGAAAAAATATGTTTTATTTAGTTTTTATATACATCCCTTTCTATTATGTTTTTTCATTTCCAATGTTTTCAAATTATGTTTCGTAGTGCTTAAGGATGAGTAAAATTTTTAATAAATCAAATTTCTTGATATAAAATTTACCTTGAATAAAGAAATCATGTTTTAAAAAAAGACATATTTTGTGGGAAAATTGATTATGTGTGGAATTTTTTTAAATAGTATTTTGTAATTCCATAAAATAATAATCCTAAATTTATTTAGGGGTAAGTTAGTGATACTACATTTTATGATGATGTAATATATTTTTTATGACAAAAAGTGGATCATGTTTTCTTTTGGTTTAAAATCCATAAATGTAAAGATTATTTTTCTACATTTGACTCAGGAGTTCAATTTTAGGTATTTTTAATTGGTATCAGATAAGAGATTAGATAACATTGGAGATTTGTATTTTTTCATGTGAATTCACCTTAAGAATTGTGGATACTGTAATGGGTTTAAAACTAAATATTTTACCACACGACAGTAATCATAGACAATCATACATTGGTTTACATTTATTGTATTTTAAGAGAAGTAGGATTATATTTGGGGATATTTTTGGATATACATGACTTGGGATTAGAATGATATTTTGTGAATATTTTATTTTATTAATATTTATTATATATTATATATATATTTTTAAATGTTTTGATAACCATTATGGTTAAAAGGATATTTGATGTGAATGTATTATTGATTATTTGGGAAAAAAGCATTATTACATATAGGGAAGAGAGGATTTCCCATAATGATATCCATGTCATTGAAAATTAATTATTTGACTCTGTGAAAATTGTTTTTTAATTAATTTCACCATTTTAGGAACATTAAATGTATATGTTGAAAAAAATGTCTATTTTTTTAAAAAAATAATTGTTGATTTATTTTTTTCGAAGTATATACTATATTATGGGGATGTTATTTTTTGAAGTGGTTTTTACATATTAGATAATAAATTAAAAATGAATATACATTTTTGATATTAGAGTTTGAGAGTGATTGATGTTATTTGGAGATAAATATTTTGTTTATCTTGGAAGAATACATGATCAATAATTATTATATTTGGGATTCAATCATATTCATGAATATTTTTGAGGAATTTTATGTACAGTTATTCATTGGGTTTTTTTATTTAAACTATGGGTATTAAGATTGAATTTGGATATATATATATATATATTATCCATTAAAAATGGTTTTTTTATTTTTTGGTATTATCATACATTGTATTAAAATTTTTGGTTGTGGATAATGTTTAATGATTTGGAGAATAGATATTGATCCATTTATATACCTTATTATCAATTATATATTGGTTATATTAAATTAGTAATTAAATATAGATGCCCATCATTTGGATTAAATGATGATATGGTGATGAAAACTAATAGAGACACACAACTAGAGAATGAAGTTGCATTAATGGATTTAAAAATATTCTTGTAAGTATATTTCATTGTGTTCATTGTCTAGATGGTAAATTAAATTATTAAATATATGAAAAATTTAATGAGGAAATAAATTATTTGGTTACCTTTATCATTGATGCATAAATAGCCTTTTTCACACCACATTGATTTATGATGTTGTCGTCATTTATTTTTTTATGATCATTCACAATCATGATATCAATGTTCTTAATAAATATCCATATTTATTGGGACGTCTGTGTTTTCCAATATGTCGAAATTTTCACTTTAGATTTGTTTCCAATTTTTAATCCAAGTTATTTTTTATTCCTGATGGCCTTCACATGTCCCTTTCATTATTTTTTAAAGTAAGTTTCAATATCAATATTTATGATGTGGATTTTCAATAACATTATTTTAGAATGATAGGCCCTTGATTACCATGATCAATAAAATATTGGAAGCAAGAAATGTATAAAAATGGGTACAATGTTATACCCTAATATGTTAAAATAATACTATGTTCGATAGCGTATAATAAAAAAAATACCGAGCTTCAAATATCATGAAATATTATGACTGATAAAACCTAATTGTTTAATTCATTAGCATGAATTAGAGTAACCCCATTATGATATATATGTATATATATAATGGTCTTAATCAATAGAAACATTTTTAATAATCCTTAAGAAAAAACACATAATTTTATGTAAATTCATTTTATGCTTCAAATATTAATTTTATCTACAAATTCTATTTTTAGAGAATTTTTAATTATAATTTATTCCAATTATATAAATATTATTTTATGAATGTTATATTATATTCAAAATTATCATAGAAATTTTTTTGTATATTTATATTTTAATTTGTTTTTTAAATGGTTAATTTTTTTAATCAATAGTAAATAAAAATAATTTTTACGGGAAACTTTATTTTATTTCCAAATATTTATAAGGGAACATTATAATTATTTTAACTTTAAAATTTTATTTTGTAATTTTTATTAAAAATACTCTAATAAATTTATGTGTAATCAAAATTATTAATGAATTTTTTATTAAAACAATTTTATACTCCAAATGAATTTTTCTAGGATAACAGGTTTCATCCAATTTTGTGGGTTTAATTTCAAATTAAATTTCAAAAAAATGTTTTGAATTTATTAAAATGGATTCCATATTTTTAATTTGAATTATTAATATAATTTAATTGGTTTGATATAAATTTTACACAGTGACAAGTAGTATAACGTAATAATCTACTACAACAGTTAAGGTTAAAACCCAATTTCATAATGTTAAACTAAAGAGATAATTGTCTAAATTACATTAACAATAGTCTTTATCAATGTTTATTAGTGGTATCAATAAAATATATATTGTAAAAGTTATATAATGTAGTTTAAACATTATTTTTAAATTTTGGAACCTAGAAATGACTTCTTAAAAAATAAGTTTCATTATATTGAAATATTGTTTTTGGGTTTCTTCATCTAGAGGACTGTTTGTAAAAATTAATTATTTTTGGACTTCATAAAAATGTTTTAAAATAATGCATTTATAATTATTTAACCAAAAAAAATTATGGAAGCCAAAATATTGATTGATTTAAAGGTAAATTTTTTTACACCTAAATGAGGGACTTTTCTAAAAAACATTTAGTTTGTTTTTCTTCATATAATAAAATTAATATATTCCACTATGATTATTTGAACACAATACAATGGATTAAATATTTTGAAGTATTATATAAAAATTTCTTCATAATTTTACTATTATTTTTTTATAATAATTAAGTTATCCCAGATAATTTATGTTACAATGATTATGATAAAAATGAGTTTAATTTTGTCTAACTCGGAGAGAAGACATTAAATTTTACCAAAACAATCGTAATTGTGATTAGATGGGTTAATTTATGGCCTTGGAAATATTATCTTTAAATTTTTGTTTTCTATCTTCTCTTAGACCTGATTTTGATATATATATATATATATATATATTATTCAATATTTAATGCAATTCCATGTGTGTTATTCCCCTCACTTATAAAAGGATCCATCATCTAATCTATTCCTTTATCCTTTTTAGCACCCTTGTTTCAAAAATTCTTACCAAATTAACATATCAACATCCATACCCAATCCATAATGTCTCTGGTTTTATCCGAAATCATTTTAAGAAGGCATTATGTATAAAACTAAAGAGTTTTTTTGATGAAGTTGTATTGTTCTTGACATCTCATTTTCATTCTATTTCATCCCATACCATATTAAAATACAATTAATGCATGATAAAATAATTCCATATGTTTTTTTGGATATAATATGATTATTTTTTAATGTAAGGACTTATATGGACCACCTCTTTCCTCTAAATGGGAGATGAATCCATAATTCATTTTTACAATGAAGAATAGCCTCACAAACTGAGGTAATTTATTTTTCATCACCACTTCTCATGGATGATGATAATGATGGATTTAATCTATATATATGATTTTAATATAATAAATATATTTTATAGTGATAATATATTATATTTTTCCTTACACTTCCATATTGAAAAGATTATAATGTCATATGTGCGTTCGAGTGGATTACCACCTCCGCGAAGTGATGTGAATCATTTATCATATCTACATGACATGGGTGTTACACATATGATTATTTAAATAAATAAAATGATATTGATTATATAATAATAATTCCATACTGATAAAATAATGTGTACCTTATATTCCTCATTTTTATTGAACCTTAGAAATCTTACCCCAATGTATGTATGACCTACCATCTCATTGATTGTAACCTTAATCATTTTTCATAACCATATATCACTATTGGATATAAAAATATAAATAATGTATTGAAATATAAATAATGTATTCATTATTATTTTGTATATTATGTAATACTTTCATATTTGGCCATAATAAACCAATTGAAGTAATTTTGGACATATGATATTAATATTAACAGAACACCCAACATGGACTTAGCGGATTAATAATTTAAATATTTTCATTAAAATGAATTAAATAATGGATTAAATTGTATGGTAGTTATCCAATAATTTATTCTTATGAAGGTATATAATTTATTGATGAAATTTTGTTATACATGAAAAGGGAACATACATTACAAGTCAAAGTCAAGATAAGGGTCACTTCACTAAAAAATCATTATAATAAATGTTTTAATGATTTTTTTAAATTATATTATTTCATGTATATAGTTTGAAAAATAAATGTATATATGTATTATAATGAACCTAAAATATATATAATTTACATTTTATATCAGTACTTTAGCAAGTGCTATAGAAGTACTGTATGGGCACTGTAACAGGTACTATATAAGGTAATGTTCAGTATTGTAGCAGTTGGGACTATTCACCTTTGGCTATCGGATTGGGATTGGAGTCCTTAAGGCCTTCGATCCACCCCATCCTTTGGGCCAGTAAGTATTTTGGGTTGTATTTAAGGCATTCGGGCCACCTCAAGGCCTTCAGGCCACCTCAATGAATTTAAGACCACCTGATATTAAGATGCCAAGAAAGATTCTATAAGGAACTAGCTCCAGAGAAGGATTCAAGAGCATGGAACTTTCACTAGAGCAGGGCTACCAGATTTGGATGAATGTGATGTTATGAAATTTCCATCGGTATTGGGATTGTGCATCTCTGCACTGGATAACTAGCCAAAAATCCAGGCAAAGGCGGAGAGCTGATCGTGATGATGATGCTCAGCAGGGGTTGTTTTAGATAATCAATGTTTGTTTGCTTTCCTTAAGACCTAAAGGTCTTGTAATGTCTCCAAGCCTGCAAGAAATGTAATATATAAAGCTTATCGGCCTTTTACGTTTTTCCCCTCATCCTATGAATGGAGGGTTATCAAAAATAAATACAAAAAGAAGGCTTTTGAGCCACTACGGAATGTTAATTGATCTATTGAAAAAAAGGAAATATAAGTGTACTATTTTTATGTATAAAACATCACTAATTTTTTCCACTTCCATATCCATTATTTGACGTTTCTCTTATATTTCAATATTTATTTATTTTCAAAAGAAATAACCCCATTCCCTATTTCTGGATATTTTGAAAAGGGTTTTAAAAGGAATGGATATTTCTATATACAAAAAGGATTTTATTTTGACGTAATGAATATTTTTAACAGTTCAATGATTGGATAACATGATTTCATGTGTTATTAATAGTTTATTCATACTATACATTGTTTATGATTGCAAGGGATCCCAATATATTTCATGAATATGGCTGACCCATATATAGCTCGTGATGATGTGTAATACTAATATAGCTTTCTAATGGATTGGGTAATGTGATGGAGTTAACTAGTTATTGGATTATTTTATGATGTTATTGTAATTTATTGGGTAGGTAGTATTGATTATAAGAGTAACTGTAAGTGTGGTATGAAAATTTAGTTCTAATTAACTTATGTTACGATTAAATCATTTAATTAGAGTTTTCAAGTAAATAATTTTGATTTTACATGGTAAGATATAGATGATTTATATTAAAGGAATTATAATTTGATTTTGAAGTAAAAATAAATATTTTGTAGAAAATTATTTTCAGGGGAACTCATATTCTCTAACAAAACCCTCATGATTATTATGGTAATTCCTGGTGCTTCGGATTGGTTTGATAAGTCCATAAGAAATAAAAAAATATTTGGTGGTCAGTTGAAATTTTGAATTGAGTCCTATAACATTATTCTATGAGATAGAAAACTTGAAAGTATTTTTTTTGATTTAATTAATGATAGGTTCCATTGGTGTTTAGATGAGTTTCATGAGTTCCAGGCCTTAAATGTGTAGTGTTTGGAAAGGAATACAAGGGAAAATGGTTGTCACTTAGTTAGTGCTAATCATGAAGTACAACCATGGATCCAATATTTTATTGGTAAAACATTTTATAAACCATTCAACCAGTTTGGATAAACTATGTACCATGTTCCAATGATGCAAGGGAGTGACATGGTGTTGTTTCATTGTGAAATATTAGGATTAAGATCATGCAAACTCATTTTAGTCTATTATATAGCTGAACCACATGACATGTACATCGTTTGTTTAACTATAAACCAAGTCCATATGTTGTGTTGATTTTTATAGTTATAATAGCATGGTTTGTTCATGGTTTTATTATCATTTCATGAAAACCGTGAAAGGTATATCTCCTAGGTAGAGGAGCCACATGGTTGGTTCATGGTTTTTCAAACCATTTATTTCATTAAAGGGGATGGAAATTACTATTTTATAGTGCCTCATTATTACTTTTTTCCTCATTATTTCTCCACTATTCATCCCTTGCATATTATCCCTACACTTGATCTCCTCTCCTCTTACATAGGCATTGTATGATATCCATCATATGAGCTCTGATTGAGGAACTATCAGATTATTTGGGCTTGTTTTACTGTGATCTCAACCCCTCATGCTTCATTCAATAGTTTATCTCACTATACAGAATACTAAATCTATGCAAGACTATTTCTACTATATTTTGGGTGTTTTCATAATCCCCAAATTTCTATTATTATGTCCTATCTCAAAATCTAATATTGGATGAGTGGACAGTTTTAATATAGATGATGGTTTTCTAAAACTTTTATGTTGGGTTTTTCAATTTATTTAATTATATCCATTGCGCCACAAGATGTACATTATGGTAATTGCTCCTAAAATTATTCAATGCTAAAAATTAAATGTTTTAACATTAAATGGGATTCCTACACATTACCTTGAATTGTTTGTAGGATTTTAACCTCAACCAGAACCACCCTTAGATGGGTTCTTATATATGCCTTTGTTAAGAACCAAAACATTTGGTTGTGAGCATTCCACCCATTTTTTCTTGATATATATAAATTAAATGAGTTAATGAACTTATTAATTCTATTTATTTGAATTAAATGGATGATTATAAATGGGTATGGGCCTAAATATCATGAATTATTTTATATAGAATGTTTATTTTCATTATTTTGGTGTAGCACTTATATTTATTAATGGTATGGAACCACTCAACATTATGTTATGTTACTGATCATTATTATGGTATGTAAATTAATATTGGTTTTGAGGTATGTGACCTACAACCTCTTTATATACATATATATTCGAATACTAGGATACCCAGGCCATTGGACATAGGTTTTTGGCCTATGTAGGTTTAATAATATTCCAAGTCCCTTGAAATTGATGAGGTTTCTTTTACCTATATCATTGGGGCCTGGCCCACGAGTTCTGATGATTTTTATATATGTGGTGTTTTGAAGAACATGTTAATACTTTCCCACATTAATGTTATGTAGCGATATTCACCATGTATAGTCTTCTCATTGTTATATCTATACTTATGGTCTTTTGTTATCTTTCATTCACATTTTAGGATTATCTATTATACATGCACATGTATATAATTTTAATAAATATGATATACTTGTTATAGACATGATTGGTGGTACCCTATGGAGTATCTCTCAAACCTTGTTTTGGTTGCCAATTTGTGACTAGGTAGATTATATGGATGCCTGTAGGGACAACAATAAGATTCCATTCATGTATACTTGTGTTGTTCAAAACATGAGATATTAGGATCGTGGGACTAGGCTATGGATCATGATTATATTGGTGGTAATATTTTTAGTTTTTTGTTCTTCTTTTATATATGCACAATATGTGTTCCAGTAACCACTATCCCTTTCTTTTGTATAAAACATGAAATACTCATCATATTGTATATGGCACAATTTTGGACAGATTATTTATACTATCTAGAGGGTTTACATTCAAATATCTATTTTTCATTATTAATCATACACTATTTATTCATTTATTATCAATCAAATAATACGCTGACCACAATGGAATTGTCTCCCCACAATAACACCATAGACCATTACTGCTAGTCATCGGCCTTTGGTGTATAGGGTGGTAATCTTGAGTCCTAATAGAAAACCTATTCAAGGAACTATTCTAATTGGCTATCGGGTTAGGCAATTAAAAGTTATATTACAGTTTCATTTCATGTTGTCTTCTAATTTTTAGATTTTATAAAGGATAAAAGGACTATATTGGCACTTGGTAAATAGAATTTTTCTATGGGCAGCCATCCCACAAATTGGGGAAAGATTAAGTTTCCAATGATGAGACTATTTTTCTCTATAATATTTTATTATTATTTAACTTTATGGAATTTTTTCCTTCTTTAGATTATTTTTTTATGATTAAATAACTTTACCCCTGGTCTAGTATGTCAAGGAGGTGTTAATAGATGCATCATTATAGTCACGTCAAATTCCAATTCCATACATATGTCATGCCATGTAGGTTGAATTATTGATTCCATGATGCATGATAATTTGTTTACCCATTTTAAGTAATTATTTATCTTTCATACGGTATATAACGATCTGTAATATATCCACAATTTTATTTTTATACAATTATTGGTTGATTACCTATATTAATTTATATTAATAGCATTTATGTTCATAATTATTAATTATAGACCATTTAATAATGTGTTTTTTCCATCTAAATGGTGTTTTCACATATAGATTGATGCTATAATTAAACATAAACAACCAATATGGGTATGAATGAACAATGAAAATTGGTTTCATGAGTAGAAATATTAATGGTTTTTATTATATTGGTGATAACTTTGTAATTTATATTGTTTGGGAGAAATATTATCTAGGAAGTGAATACACATATACCCTAATGATCTCATATAGACATCCCATATTCTAAAATCAAATTTAGAAATATTGTTTTTAATAAATGGGAACCAATGATCTAATTTATAATGTGTGTGTGCCATTATAAATTGATGAATTGTGACCCATGCAACTGAACCACTACATTTGGGATGTTCTAAAATGGGACAAAAAATAAGAACCTAGTTATATTAACATGAATTCCAATTGTAAATTATTAATGCAACAACCAATATAAAATAGAATATTAGTTAATCTAATTAGCCCTTGATGCATATATGTATATGATAAACCTAATTTCCTATAGAAAATAGTTTACTTTTTTATGGATGGTACCTAGTATTTGGGCATGAAAACTGATATGAATAGAATATAAAATTCAAAAATAGAACCATATAGCTTAATTTTCGTATGCGGATTATGAGATGAACCAACTAAGGTTTTTCTAGAATTCTTAAATAACAAGATGATATCTTTTTTTCACCTTATTTTTAATATTCCAGGATTCATAGTTCTATATTGGTAAGTTTCTCCTAATGGGATGGTCATTTAAAATTTCCATAGCCACTTATATGGGGATACATATAATCATATATTTTCATCTTACTTGAATTATTCCGATATTTAGTAAAATCATTATTATCCTCTTCTATGAATTATTCATATAAGTAATTACATAATTAAAATTACAATTATAACCAAAAGGTTGTACTCCTCTATAAATTTGAATTAACATTCTCATTAACTGTTTCAATTACCATAATTTTATAGTTAACAAATAATTATCTATTATTTGTAAAGGAAAAGTATAAGATAATTATTAAAATGATTCACGATTTCAAATAAATTAATTTACTAAAATAATTACATTTAACATTTGTACTTATTAACTATTGAATACATGATTTTTAAAATGAATAAATAAATGAGAATTGTTTAAATAACTTAAAAATAAGTCTTTTATAGGTTATTTATATATGGAACCCCATTTAGGTGTATGCTTTTAATGCTTCCATGGTTGTTGAATTAGATTGGAATATGGATGTTTTCTTTGAACTCTGATGAATTATTCCTAGGTTTATTGGACAAATAGGATATTCGGTAAGGCCAAGTGATCTTTTCTGGTGTTACCTTATTTTATAGTTGATGCCATATATAAATATAGAGCTATCCCAGTTTCGGTAGTTCTATCTGACATAAAATCATTGATAAATTATTTGTTTGTTTTTTCCAACGATATGTGTCTTTATATGCCATTTTCCCTGAGTATGAAACCAAATTTTTAAGAAACACTCCCATGGTTAATGGGTGATAATTCAATAAGTTAATCCTTCTTAAAGGTGTGTGAATCATGTATTTATCTTCTCTATACGGTTAGATAATCCTTGAGTATGATTGGCCATTTATTTTGTCATGTGACCCTTTTCCTCTTATAAAGTTCCACCACGTGCCAAGAAATCGTAGCACTTGATGCATTATTTTTCTATCACCCTAGAATACATTATTATAAATGATTACCATTATATTAAAATAAATTCATTAAATCATATATTGATGAATAAACATGTATATGTAACCCCATAAACCACATGGTTACTCATCCACCTTGATGAAGGGTCTTGGGTTTTTAATGATTATTTTACAAGTCATATCCTGAGTATAGTGACTTGAGTATTGTCATATCACTAAGATCATGGTAACATTGTGTTATAATTTTATGTTGTGTTTTCCTTGTGATTCAAGATAATGTTGTAAAAAGTATTGAGTGTTCTGGAATAGCTGATCCATTTTAAAATTGATTTAATGTCTACTATTGGTGAAACACATGGATATGGCTCAGTTTGAGGATCATGTGTCTAATAGATAATCTGACCAAGATCACTTGTAAATGGTTTTTTTATCCCTATTTATGATATTTATTATTATATGAATTTTTCCTTGTCCAAGAGTTGTGTTCAGTGGTGGTAGAGCATGTGTCTTTAGATGTAATTTTTTTTGAGTGGCATGATGATCAGGACACTCTTTATGTAGAGAGTGATGTATCGATTGTCATATGATTATCCTACCATGTATAATGAATATTCTCATAAAATTCCATTTATAAATGTTAAAATTATATTCTAGAGGAAGGTAAGATTTTTTTAAGCCTGAATCCTTACGATGACACCATGAAGAGGGTGTTCATTCAATACTTAACTGAATATGGGGAATTTATTTGGAGGTTGAGATCCAAGGGGGAATTATTCCTTATTGAGTTTTTTGTGACATGTTGCATTGTCAGTTTGACCTAACTGTTTAATTGATATTGTTTGTGTAGATAATATTGAAATAGGAGGTGTGTGATACACAAACATAGTGTATTGTAATATTATCTCATACCTATATCACATGAAATCTAATACAAATTTAACATTGGTTAATAGTCAAGTAAGGGTTGAGGATCTAAGATTCAAATTTGACGTTTGTGGGAATGTTGACCAAGAAAAATATGAAATTCATAGTAAGTTATTTGTATGAGTGAGAAACATAAAATGGCATGGACACACATCATCGGTATATGTGGTATTAGGTTTTGAAAAATCTATTTGTAGACTAATTTATGTGACAATGAATTGATATATTTAAACATGGATATTTATAAAATCAGGGTGTATTCCTTGGTAGAGGTGATCATGTCCAATATCATAACATTTCTTATAGTAAGCTAAGAGTGTCTCATAAATGCATTGACAAACCTACTTAGTTATATGTTGTGTTTTATGAGACTACTCCTTTGAAGTTATACTCAATTACTTGTTTTAAGATAATACAAAAATTTTATAGTACACCATTTTCAATTGGAGTATGATGAACCTCATTATGAAAAATGTTTGATGATCATCATAGGAAATTTTTTATGGGAGATGTAATGGGTGGCTGGTGACATTTTTTCTAGAACTAGGTATGATTGAGTACATGGACATACTATCAGTATATATCAAATGGATAGTGAATATGATGATGTAATCAGTTTTATTTATTCATGTAATGAAAATTATATTCCTATGGAGGGGTGAAATTTTTTTTTCACCAATGAACATACCTTATATGAGAAGGTTCAAAGGGACCTTGAGACCAATTTGGTGACGATATCTTTGGAACTTTTATGCTATTAAAAAATGGATAATGTGTGGATGTAATATTTATTAAATCCCAATTATGAGGCATATTATGGATTTTGTTGAAATATATATGTGGGGTCTTAGCCCATGGTGTCTTACAATGATGCATGGAAGATGGATCATGATAGTTTTTGTGCTTGTGCTATAACATGGTGTTTTATTTTCATCTGGAGATGTCTTGGCTAAGAGATGTCAATATATCATTTTATAGGCTTCATTGATATTACTCTAATATATCTCAATATGATTTGGTATATGGATTTGGATAACTAGTTTTTTGTGATGTGTGGGTTATTGGAGTCATTCAATTTCAAAAAAATTGCTTGGAGATGGTTGTTTATATTTTCACTCAATTTTATGGATTTATTTGGTTTGGATATAATATTGGGTACACTATCTGGATGATGAATGTTCAAATTTAAGGATCAATAAGGAATTTATATGGAAATGACGGTGTGACCAGTTAGATCATGGTCGATTGGAGTTCAACCATTTCAATAAGATCATGGAATAAGTGGTTTTCCTTAAATGGAGTTTCATAAAATTTATAAGAGGGCCTCTAAAACACCAAGATTTGTTCTATCTAAAATTAATATGGTTGGAGTTCCATGAATCATAATTTCTCTTTTGTTCAAGAACTTATGTTAGGGAAATTCAATAGGTAGATTTATGGATGGTGATGATGATGTAATATGTTTATTTTAATACATGTGATTATTAGTGTTTTTATAATGACTCAATGTTGGTTTTTAGTGTTGTCATCTATTTTATTGGATTATGTATCATGTCTTCCAAGTGATTTTAATAGGTATGTTGGGAATTTGGAAAAAATGTACCCATTTAACAAAACATCATAACCCATTTTGTTCCAGTGATGTCCTCATTATTTCTATGGGATTCTAAGGTATCATATGTTCTGTAGTGGGATTGCTTTAATTTCATGTATTTTGGATCAGGTTGAAAAGTCCTTTATTATTATAACATCTCAATAGGTAGCCACGAAAAAACAAAAATTGAGTCTTAAAATGTAATTTTGATAATTTAAACACGTTAAAGTGTTTTTTTTATTTTTATTATGTAAGAGGTTTCTTTGGATATTGGATGAGTTTTGTAAGAATCATACCCAGAATAATCATATTTTGGATAGGCAGACATGGGCACACGATTAAAACATTTTTAGTTCTTAACATGCTGAAATACTATTTGTAATGTTTTTAAAGAGATGGTACATTAATCATTGTGAATCTTCTAGATAAACCATGCATCAAATTATAGGGGAGATGACGTTCTATATGATTTTGAATAACCATTTGAGGGGAGGTTCATAACCTTCAGATCCCACTATAGTTTAATGCATAGGTGAATAATAGGACTTGTGAATGGTTTGTTAAATTATTTACCTAGAATGTGTGGGGTATGGATTTGGATAGTTCTGAGAGCATGATTTTTAAAAATGTTTCTTAATTGTGATCCAAAAACATGTAGTGTATTGATATTTTGAAAATGAGGTCATACGATTGGTGAATGGTTTTTCAAGAAATGTGACGAAAACATTTGTCTCACCATAGGGGTTGGAATGTATGGTTTTTTCCCACCCACCTTATTTCATTTCCTACTATTTTTTCCATTATTCAGCCCACACAGAGAAACACTCCACTCAATCTCGACTCCTCCCACATAGTCTTTTTGTGTGACCCTTATAAATGATCAAATCCATGCGTAATTGTTTTATTTAGATGGGTATCAATAGGCCTTAAACATTTCATTATTTATTCCGTCATTTATATCCCCTTAAGGAATGAAAATTTTTTTCAATGACATTTTCCTTGTATTTAGGGTGTTTCCTAATCCTATAATTTCTTTTGTTCCATCGTAAATCAATGTCTAATATTGTATGAGTGGACCATTCGATTAATGAGGTATCTAGTCTATACACTTTCACTAATGTTTTTTCGTTTAGTAAATTATTTAATTTTGTTTCATTTCAGACATTTTGGGCATTGCACCTAAAAATAATCAAAAATAAAATTATTTATTTGAACATTAAATTTGATACATACAAAGATCATTTACATGATTGTAGGTTTCTAAACTCATCCAAAACAATCCCTGATGTCGGTGTATTTATCTACAAATGTTAAAAATGACCCCACTAGGTATGTGATCTTACCTTCCATTTGTGTAAGACTTAAACAAATTATATGAAGCAAACAATGTATTAATTATAGTTATTGGAATGAAATGAACGACTATACCAGATAATGGATACTGACATCACCCTATAATTTCTATTTATTTATTGATTTTGATTATTTTGGTTTGGAACTGATGTTGACTAATGGTCTAGCATTTCTCATCTTTATCGTAGGGAACTGATCATTATTATGCAATGCAAACAACGTGGGATCACGTTATGGAACCTATGACATTTTTATACACATATATCATTATATATTAGGACTCCTCTGCCTTTGGACCAAGGTTCCTAGCCCATGTATGTCTAATACTAGTTTGGGTTCCTCGGACCCAAGAAGGTCACTCTAGTCTACAACCATGGAACCTAGCCAATGTGGTCTGATACATTTTACATATGAGGTGTATTCCAAAGATAGTAGAGACTTACTCATTTTACATGAATGTACTAATATTCATCATATATAGTATGGTTATAGTTACATACCTTCTATAGGCAATTTTTTTATCTATCATTCTCATTATAGCTTTACCTATTATACTTAAAAATAGTTATAGTTTTTATAGACCATCAAGGACTCTTATAGATACCATAGGCATTGGCCAATTGAGTATATCACATACCCTATTCTATGCCCTGATTGGTACTCAGAAAGACTTCATGGATGCTGGTAGGGGACAAGGTAATGAACTTGGTCATTGAAGCATTATTTGTGAATAACATGGGATCATTGAAGAGTGGGATTAAGTCATGTCCCACGATGCAATTTGATATATCTTTTTTTTATATTTTTTACCTAGTAATTTTATGTGTTTCTTCTTCTATATATGCCTATGTTTGGTATAGCATAATAACATGCTCCCCTTTTTTATATTACACAATTATTAGCTTGATTATTACATCTATTTGGATTTATTACTTCGACTTCTGTATTCATCACTAGTATTATTCATCTATATTTCAATTCAATATCTCTATTGTAGTACTCTGACTATGAGGGTATTGTCTCTCCACTATTCCACCTTACAACCTTACATTTAGTTGGTATAGTTTTCCAACTCTGATACATTCTTG
This sequence comes from Viscum album, assembly GCA_963277665.1. NCBI lineage: Eukaryota > Viridiplantae > Streptophyta > Magnoliopsida > Santalales > Viscaceae > Viscum > Viscum album. The sequence goes on along the minus strand of OY728138.1, from coordinate 691,558,606 downwards.
TGGTATAATTGAAAACCAGCCCAGGGAACCATTCTATGTGGTTCTCGATTTAGATAATTATAATAATATATTTATAAATTATTTTTCAAAAATAAATTAGTCAGTAAAGAATATTTAATGTGTAAACAACTGTTTTTGGGATTAAATTTTATTATATAAAGGAGAAAAATATCTTATATAACCTTTTAGTTTGAAAAATAACCAATATATTTTCATTCAATTTATATATGTTCCTTACTATGAATTATTTTTATTGTCCTATGTTTTCATATGTTTTTTCTGAGGGCATAATAATGAGTAGAAAGGATAAAAAACTCATATTTCTGGATATAAAAGTTAATAAGAAATCATTTATTTATAAAAAACATCTTTTATACTAAAAATGGTTATGTCATTGAAATTTCCACATTGATTGTTTTTACCTAATTATATAGAAATATAAAACTAAATAGTCTGAATGTATGTGTGGGGTCAGATTTTATCCGTGGTTGTTGTAAGTTTTGAATGACTAAAATTGGGTCCTGTATTTGGCTATCTAACACATAATTGTAAAGATTATATTTTTAGCACCAGATCAGAGAGTGTCTATTCAGGGAAGTTATATTGTCAATTTATACAATCATTATCTTCATAATCATAAAATAGGGTCAATTAATGATACAAAAAATATTCATTGAAATTTATATTCTTTCCCTATTAATGTGAACCTTGTGTTTTATGTAAGGTTGTTCACCCTTAGGGTCTAAAATTTGTGGTATACCAATGGTGCCATGATAAAAAATATACATTGTTAGGATATTTTTTTCTAATGATATAAAATAAAATATATATAACTTAAAATGTATATTTTTTTAATAATATTAATTTATAAATATTATCTTATAAATTACTTGTTCTAGTGACATAATTCAAAATCATGTATGTTCTGAAATGTTGTCACATTTCTTAAATTATATTGAAATGAAGATAGGGTTTAACTAGTAATTTGATGATAGAAAACAAGCATACACAAAGAACACGGTGTTTAACATTGTAGAGATTCTTACATCAGCACATATAAATGAAAACAAAAACTTCAAGGAAAAAATTCATAGAATTCAAAAAAATAATCATTGTGAGTTGAAAATTTTCTTACATTTTTTAATGTTTCAATTTATATTATTTTAAATTGTGTTTATTAAAAATTTGTGTGTGTGTTGTTTTCAATTATAAATTCTTGATTGTTTTTTAGTTTTATTCATTTTTTATCAATTTATATGATTAAGAAGATTCCATGTATATACATTTATGCTTCAAAATAATTACTTCAAAAAAATCAAGTTATATAATATGTTTTTAATTTTGTTGACAGAATAAGATATGGGGGATATATCATGATTCATTTTATATTTTTCAATGAAGTACAAGGAAATTAATTGCTTCTTATAATAATGAATATTAATAGTTTTTGGTGGGTATCATAAAATTTTTCCCTTGGGAAAATATACTAATTATCATTCTACTTTGGAGTAAATTTTTATTCCTTCCTTTAACATGAAATTTTCTAAATCGATTACATTTTATTTTAAATGTTTTTATATAATTTTATGTTCAACACCGTTTAATTGATTTCAATATTTTTTTATTTCTATAATTTTTCTTGGATAGATCATAACATCCAAATAATTTAATTTGATCCATGCCTTATATTTTGGTTACTTTAATTAGTTCAAAACGTACAAAATTGAAATAAAAAACAATATTGAGTTCGATAAATTGTAGTTCTCATTCCAAAATCATTTCACCCCTCTTGACGGTACAATATCATAGACATCATTTGTAATTAGAGTTCTGTGTTTAAACTTTTATGAAATATTTGGTATCAGATCTTATCTTTTAATTTTTTTCATAATGAATCATTTTATCTCTATTATTATATACCAATGTATATAGATGAATAGAATTATAATTTGTATGGTTTACACATTGAAGCATTAGATTATAGAAATACCATTATAGAAATTTTTTTAATACTTGTAATTGTAATTAATATAGAGTTAAGAAAAAGTTATTCTTGATTAGTACAAGAGTATATAATTCTATGATGATAGGGGTGGCTGTTATAATATTCAAGAGAATGTGACTTCAAAAATTACCATTTGGAGAAAAATATGAATTTACAGATTATACTGATGATGTTATTACATTCCACTATTTGATGAATGTAAATATCTTCATTTTTGTTTCTTATTGAGAAAATATTAATGAAATTTAGATAATGATAATGATAACACATTTATAGGAATCAATATTTTTTTAGATAATGATATAATTATTTATAGTGGATTACCATGTTTTTTATTTTCTACCCGAAGAATCAGTTTCACAGATGGATTAATATTCTTTGTCTATGGTTGATTCCATGAAATCTCATTGTGAGATATATATTATAGATGAATAATACCCTAGTGAAGATTATTGAAATAAAATTTAAGGAGTTATATTAATAGATAAAAGTGATTGATGATACAGAACATGTTACTAATTTTATATTAACAATCTTATCAAATAATTGATGCTATATTAGAGTATTATTAAGTGAGATGGAGAGAATGAGATAGTTTAGAGTGATTTAGTTTTTTAATAAATTAACTTTTGAGTTATTAATTTGATGTTTTGTACTTCAAATCAATTTTCAACATTGATTTGGATAAAAGTAATGTGGCGCTTAGTGATATTGAATTTTTTGAAATTGAAAGGTGTATAAATTTTATTTTCAATGATAATAGTTTTGGGAATGGACTATGATTTATAATTATGAAGTTTTTGAGAGGTTATTAGAAGAGGTATTCTATGTATTTTATTTGTTATGGGTTCTACAAGGGGAATACATGAATATTTATTCTTTTATTGAAGAAGAAGTATAAAAAGTCCTAATGAATATTATTGATGGCATGGAAAAAAATTATGTTCCAATATTGATTCATGGTGTGATTTCTAATATCAATCATCTAATTTGAATGATGTTTAGCATGATCATAATTGTAAGAAGTAGATTTTTAGATTATCTTAAAATCAAATTTTACATAAAATATGGTTAGTGTAACGGCTAACTTAGATACATATTTTATTTGGAATTTAAGTTACCCTTATACATTGTATGAATATGATGACAATATATCACTAGATTAGATTGTTAAATTTGTTAATACATAGTAAAAAAAGATATAAAATACCAATGAATGACTATGGGTTTTATAATTGTTATATTTTTATATGAGATGATAGTATTTAAAAAATATGATTATAAGTTAGATTTTGAATTTATTTTTATTTCAGCATTTGATGGTCATAATTGAACTATGAAACTTATGTATAAATATGAAAGATATAAGAAGTTTCACTAAAATTTTATATTTATAAAGTAGTTTTTTAATATTCATCAATGAATTTTGAAGACATATAAATAATAATCCACTTATTTTCCAATATCTTTTGAATATTGAAATATTTAAAAGTTATTATTTGGTTAGGAATATTGAACCACTTTAACTAAATGTAATAGGGAAGTCACTTAAATAATCATTTATCCTAGAATATGTATAAATAATTCATAACAAGTTGGGTTTAATTTTCAAAATAAACAATTATTATTTAACAATGTTGGGTTGGAATGATGTTGGTCTTGAAGGTTCTATTTTTTATAATTTATATTCCCAGTATAGTTTGAGTACCAAATATTTAGTTTGATTAATTTCAATGGAAAATGGTTAGTAAGACTATCCATAATATATGATTAATGGATTGTGGTTTACTTTAGAGAAATACTACAAATATTGCCAAATTTTGGAACTTACAAAACATTAACAATGTATAAGTAAATTTTTTAGGTTGTTCACATGTTTTGATAGACATAATTAGTGAGGATATATTTATACATGGAAAATAAATTTAAAATTTTCATTGACATCAAGTATTTAAAACTAAAAATATTAGAATAAGTATATTATGATAATTAGTTACTGTCGGGAAATTTAGAATGATCGGTGAACTATAAAAAGTTTCAAATGCATTCATATTTTATGATCTGGTAGGAGGGATAACTCTTAAACTATTAAACTAGGGGATCTTATTTTCAATAATAGTCTAGTTAATACTATAATAGATTACATTTTGTTGATTTTGAAAATAAGGAATGTGAAACCACAATTTTTAGACAATCGATAAGCTTTATAATAGAGTAATTATGAAGGATCTTCTAGAATATACAGTTAATTCATGTAGTTTCTCTGGACCATTCCAATATGATACAAAATGCATGTATAGTTTCAAACATTATACCGGAGTATCAATTTCTGGGATAGAATAGTTAGAGAAAATGGATCATTTTTTCCTAAAAACTAGATTTATTATATTAAAACACTAAATATATTTCTTAGTATTAAATTACACTTGATATACTTCAGTTTTTTTCATTATTTATAAATAGAAGTAGAATAATTTTTTAAATTTGTTTCTTCTCCTATTCTAAATGATAAAAATATATATATTTGAACAATCGATAGTGATTTTGGTGCAAATTTTTTCATTTATGATTTTTAGGAAATTTATTTTCACAAATGGAATTAATAAAATTTTATACTAGATTTAGAAAATATCCAGACATTATTGAAATAATTAACATAATAAATCAAGAAAAGTATTCCTTGATATTCTTTAAAACTATGTTACTAATATTTTATATCTAAATCTATTAATAATTATAGTTACTCTATAATTTATTTTGACCAAAACTAATTTTAAACCAAAGAAAAAAAATTGGGTGAATAAAAAAAAGTTAAAATCAATATTTATATATTTTAGATATTCATCTTTAATTCAACTGATAATCCTTACTATTTGTTTAGATTTTTTTTGAAGGTTTTACTATTCTTTGAAACATAAATATTTTATTAAATTATATTTTCAATTTATGGAAACATATCAATAATGAAAAGAAACATGTAATATCTGATTATGTTAATAATTATTTGTAGTTAAAATCCCTAGATTGTATGAATTGTGTTAATGTAACACATTATTATTTAAATTTTTGAAACCATTAAATTTTTTTAATTAATATACTAGATATCACTACCCATTCCAAAAAGGTGAAACATTATTTATTTATCATACCTTATTTAAAAACCTAATTTAGTAATGCTTGGTTGGGGGGTTATCTTATGGTCGGTGACATCTTGGAATGATTCCCAAGGTGTTTATTAGTGAGCAAAGTCACACTAAAAGAACATGTTTTTTCCTTTAGGTTTGAGGATTTCTTGAATAAAAAAACCCAGTGGGTAATAGGAATCAATGAGTGGTAAAGGAATCCAATGTATTATAGGATACCCATGGCATTAGATAACTCAGATCATGGACTTGGCTGATTACCTCATTAAAAACTTATTAGACCCAATATCTATCATGAAGAGGAAATACACGGCTTAGTATTTCTGTTTTGGATCCATAATAATGTAATTAACATTTATTGGGGGTAGAGTGTAACACCCTCGAAAAGTAAAACATAAAATTCTAACACCCAATGGAAAATGTTTTGATGTAAGTTATAAATCTGAATAGGGTATCATAAATTTCTCCATAATAAATCCCATCGTGATTTTCAATTTATGCTATCAGTTACAATAAAATAAGGAATGATATTTTATTTTCATAAATTAATCCAAAATATTTTTTCTTATTCAAGTGATGACAGAAATAACCAAGCTATATTAAAATTTTAGTTATTATAAAATGTTTATATAAATAAATTAAAATGGATAAAATAGTTTACTGTTCAATGGAATATTTAATGCGGATAATATAACATATAATAAAATCTCCAAGGATAAAATCCCCATCATAATTTTTTTTAGGTAATAAGATTTTCACACTTCTCAAAAAAAGATATCAAATCTAGGCACGTGTCCATAAACAAAATCCCCTCATAGGGGAACCCATTAAGAGAATTCAACACACTAATTAGGTAACCCTTTATTAACATTCATGTCGTAGTTTTATAGTTATATTTTAACTATTAGTACATGTATAGGGACGCAATATCATTACATTATTTTCCCAATTACTACTAACTAAAGATTCTATTGTGTTATTCAAGGAATCAATTAATTAATCATGGAAAAATCCAAAAAAAATCAATTTACAATTTGATAGGTTTCATTTTTCAACATTCTATGATCATTTAAAACCTGAAAGAAATTATTACATCAATTCATTATATTTCAAATAAACATCCACTTTAATAAATTTTCTCAAAATTAAACATCAAATTAATTTATCAAATCTATTTTAAAATCAATCCATAATTTTCTCAAATCCATCCCACAATTCTAATTCCATAGTATTAAGGAGTTTCACAAAATATCCATGCAACTCCAAATAACATATCAAATCTTTTTCAATCATGGGTTTTAAATCAATTAAAAATTTATTTAATGGTAATAGAGAAATTTAAGGTTTAAATTATAGGGAAAAGAATTTTTAAACCAAAATCATTTAATCATGTGATCAAAGAAAACACCTACAATGATATCGTTGATGAATAATGGAAAAAGGGGATCAATAAATGAAAATTTGAATCAAGATACATGAAAATGGAGTTTCAATCCATCAGTAACATGATAATATAACAACTTATAAGGGGAGAGAAATTGTGATTGTAATAATCCATGTGATAGGGCATCCACTTACCAGAAAGGGATCAGATCTTCCACCCGAATTTAAATTTTCCATGAAATGGGTTTGGGGGATCCATCCTCACTTATTGGGATCATCAAATTATGAATAAAATGAGTTAGGGGCAAGGGGTGTTGTGTTTAAACATAAACTAGGGGTTCTATATTTCAAAATTAATTATTGGCTGAATTAGAACTTCTGTGCATTACATGATGGGTATGGTCGCCTGGTAGGATAATTCATGTTCCCTTACTATACACCCATTATATTAGGGGCATAGATTCTAGTTGGAGGTAATGTGAATTGTCAAAACATGTTCCAATGATGGAAACCCTAAATATATGAGGTTTTAGGGTTTGGTGGGGTTGTCTATATGGTTTGGAAAATCCATGCAATCCCTTCTAGTGGAAAAAAACATGGTGTATAATTTTCTTGGCTAAACCATATGATTTTCCATAACCATGATCCTAATGTGAATAGTGACTTCGACTTCCAAAATTATCATAATTATTCAGTAAATTCCATAGAACAAGACCCTGATAAAATTATATCGAAACAATAGTCATGCAATATCCTAAAGAAGCTAACTTGACATTACAACCCCCCACCCCTTCTAGAAAAAGCGTTTTACCCCAAATAACTATCTAGAAACCTAAATTGGAAATAGGTGAGCCCACTAACTTCTCACAAATTCCTCATACTCCTATGTCTTTTAAAAAGAATGTATATTCCATAATAGCACACATACCAAAGGTATCATCGTCTCATGAAGTACCTTTGTCTCATTATAGGCAATACTCAATGGTTTCTCAATCATAGTTAAATAAGGCACAAAATCTATACTATCCCAACTTAGAATACGAGATGGTTTACAATGATACTTCTGAAACAATAATATATGGAAGAAACTATGTATCAACACCAATGTCATTATAAGTTCTAAATAGTATTCCATATTCCACACCATCTCAATAACCAAAAATGTTCCAAAAAACATGGTGCATGATTCCACAATTTCCCAAGTCGTCGATGACCTAAACATGGTGAATCCCTCCAGAACCCTTGTTTACCAACTCAAATATCTAGTGGTTGTGTATGATGTTCATCATAATATTTGGACCATATAATTTCATCAACATTTTATAAAGAATAAATTTAAACTTTTCATAATTTATAGGATAAAACATGGTTCTAAAAAAGAAATCCCACTAATTTCTAAATTCCACAACAAAAATTTATATGTTTTACCATACACGACCTCAAAAGGATCCATCCAAATTGTAAACAGGTAACTATTATTATATGAAAACTCATCCAATGCCAAATAGACATCCCAAGATCCACCAAATTCAAGAAAAAAAGAGTGAAACTATTCTTAAATAATATATAGATATTGTTCTGTATGGACATTTGTTTGTGAATGATATTCCTTGTTCAAATGTAACTGATATCATACATCCTCCACGATGCCTCTCTAGAATCAAGATTTAAAATATGGATCCCAATCAAGTACTATAGAAGAATGAACTGAGTTATAGTTTCCTTATCCTTTTACAAAAATTATTACATGATTTTATGATAAATTAACTATTAAATACATACTAATGATTGTAAATTATATAGTTCATGGAGTATTAGTTATACAATTTTAAATCACAAAATAAAAACATCTTTTATTTAAACTCTATAATGAGCTCCTAACTTCCTTTTAGCTCTTACAAATACATAGACTAACCTAGGTAATACATTAACAAGGGGATGAGCTAAAAAACTTATAAAAGGAATAAGCATAAGAATAAAGCATATCACATGGGTTGTAAGGCATTACATGATGACATAAAAATGGAATGGGACATGAATAAACATATATAAGAATAACATATAGAACATGGAATCATGTAATCGTGGAATCATAAAAATGTGGAAGAAACATACAATGTCACATAAGAACGATTCAAGGCTAACCACAAAGGCCTTAAAATATGGAGGAACATAAATCCAAGATAACCACCACGAACATTTCCCATGGAGGATAATTAGTCAAGGCTAACCAGAAAGACTGTTGCACCTGATGCCTCTTAAAATTAATCATTACCCAATGTATTAGACTGTTACCTGGGTTCACTAACCATAGCATGTTCATTAATATGTGTTCAACCTGAATAATCATACATATGGATTAAAATATAAACATAAGGGTTACCCTTGGAAATAATTGTGTATCATAATCATGTCAAAAGGTATAAAATAACAGATTATCAAAATTGTGTCCATGAAAAACGGATTTATTAAAATCGAGAAATTTTTAATGGTATGTTTTCATATATCATGATATGATATGTCAAACTGAATTGAAAACATGTAAATATAGTGCGTAAGTAACTTTATAAATAAAACATTTCAGTATAGTTTAAGGAACAAAATTAAAGATCCTTTAAAGTGGAAAATAAATAATATTTTATAGAAACCAGAAATAAAAAAATATATATTTTAATGATAAAAATATTTATATTACAATAATAAAGGGGGTATTACAAAAAATTGTGGACGATACTTAAAAATTGGTAAGAAATTGGGAAAACCCCTTTAATCTGGATTACATATCAGGAAGAATTGAGAAGGGGCCTTATTAAAACATGTATTTCCCCATAAAATAAGGATGAACTAAAATGGATTCATGAGTTTGGATCACATACACATAATGAAATAGAATTATATAAAAATACAAAATAATTACATCAGAGTAAATAGAGACAAATCATATCCTGAATGAAAAATTCACCTTTCGAAATAATCCCCTCCATTATGTATGAAAGTGTTCTGAACATGAACATAATGACATAGATTTTCAAAATATATGCATTATTAATTTTATTAAGATTCTATTAAGCTTTTATTTTATTTATTATAATTTTACTTTGCTTATTTATGGTCTTTTGATTAGTTATGAGATTCAATTTTATTATTTGAGAGTGTTTGTTTCCATTGTTTTGATGATCAGCTCACTTGTATACATGTGTAGAAGATCAAGTAAAATGTTAATAGTTGTCTATAATAAAAATTATATTTCAGTAATGAAATTATATAATATAAAATTATTTTGTATACCTATTTCTGAGATGTGATGATGACTCACAAGATAAAACGTTGATGATAACTGTTTATATTATTTTTTTGTTTTTCTTATAATCTCGAACGAGTTTTTTTATTAATTAATAACACACATATATATATACATGTTATATGAAATTAAATAATATTTAATAAAAATATTAAAATATTATTTACAGATAAAAAATGGTTTTCTGGCTATCCTTGAATGTAGTAATGGAAATTGAAAACTCATCTTACGTGAACTCTGTAAATTAAAACATCGCAAACAACATTTTCATTATTATAACAAGAGGGGAGGGGTAATGAAATGATGATGGATTTTTCCATTAACAAAATAAAATTCTGGTACATAAAATATAATATATTATTCATGTAACATGGATAACAGTATGTAAAGAGAGGAAATGAAAATAAAATAAGAAAATTTAAAAGATATTAAAATAGAAAGAAATATGTTTTTCCCTCTAGAATTGTTCCCCTTGATAACCACTTTAGAGAAATTGGGATTGGTATTTTTTTGAGATCGAAGGCTCGGAGACATCGGCGCAGATACATGGGAAGGAGTTTGGGAAGAAATTGGAAATTTTTTAAGGCTTTATAGGTGTGTGGAATATAGGTTGTGAGGGTTTAATTTATAGGGGAGGATATGGGTATTTTTTGTTTCTTTTATTCATTAATTAATTATTTTGGTAAAAGACTATGAATTTATTGAACCTTATCATTACATATATTAAATAATGAAGTTTGGTTTGAGATTATGGGGATTACATAATCAATTAATCAAGTAATATTATATAAAAATTATAACATATATAAATATAATTATTGTATTTTACTCTTCACCAAAAAATCAACTATTTTAGGAAAATCCCAAAAATTTACCCTTATAATTTTCTAATGTGTAGAGTTCAAAAAATAAACTCCATTTTATGAAAATAAATTTATAAATATGATAAATTTAATTTTTAGATAAAATTACCATTTACTCAAAAATGACCAATTTAAATAATATTACTGATTTTATAACACATTTAATAATTAACTAAGGTCTTCTAAATTTAACTTATAGTAAAAAAATATTAATATAAGAATTTATTTTTTAAAAATAAATTTTAATTAAAATCATTATATTAATTATTATTTTTTAAATAAATATTTATGAATTTTAAAAATACAAACACTTATTTCATTAATCTTAATACATTTTTTTACATATTTAAAAATATAAATATATCATATTTTAAAAAACGAGTTACCCAAATTTTATTTATACTTTAAAATTTAATTTTACTAATCTATTCAATAGTTTACTATTCTTAATGGTCACATTCCTATTTCAAAAGTCACGTTACTATTTAATTGGTAGTGGATCCATAATTTCTACGAATATATCTTATTTCATTCATTATTCATTTATAATGTTTTTGTTACATTATGAATATGATTTTATATGATTTATACTTTGTGACATAACTATAATAAGGTAATTTTCCTTAATAAAATTTATTGTGTCGTTACATCAATGTAACCAAGAAATCAATTACATATAGATACGTACATATTCCTCAACATTGGCTGTATTAAAAATGGGAATGAAATAAACGGAATTCATCATTCGGTTGATCAAAATCCTTATTTTATTCTTTTTTCAGTGGGTTTCTTGGAAACACAACACCAAAATAATTATAAAACTCATCCCACTTCTAAGTTGGAACTGGAAGTGGATGGTGAAAACCAGGAGGGTCTGTAATGCTCATCATTGAATTACTAATTTTTATAAAAATTATAATCTAAGTCAGTGATGTCTCCTCTCATTCCATGATAGAAAAAAGTGTCAAACATAACATAAAACATCTTCATATTTCTTTGATGTACCACCCACTAGGAATTATTAAAATTTCCCATTACATCCTTCTTAATACATAAAGTAAAAAAATGATTCTGAAAACATAGGTCTCCCCTATAAGTGAATGTCCATTCATCGATGGTCTCCTCACCATAATAAGAGACCCTGATATTATATAATTGATCATGAAACTATTATTATTAACGAACCTTCTAGAGAGGATTGGAGGTAAACTGAACACTTAGAAAGAAAACCTCATCCTCTCCCTACTGAACTCTTAAATGAAACGATGAAAAAATTTCCATCAATATCCACTATTATGATGATTTATTCATGTTTTGGTTATGAATTATCATAGTAAAATTAGAAGCAATGGAATTTCATTTCATCGAGGTGAAGGAAATTTTGAAGTCAGAAAGCTATAAGTACTCCCCTAATCAATATAATGAAGGATTAAATATTTTTGAGAGAAGATATAAATAATTATTTTGTGGTTTAAATAAATGTAAAATCATTACCCAAAATGCTAATGTGTCTAACTCAGAAGAGCCTGCATCAAATATATGAGTTTGACGTCATGGTTTAGATCATTTTTCTAATGTGTCTTAAGCTATCAGATAAATATGAGGCCACTTGATATCCCTACATCAGAACACTACCCAAATATGAACATTATCCATCACAGAAGACCACATGGCCCTAATCATCCTCAATAAAAGTCAAACCTAGTATAGAGGTCAAAATCATATTCTCGTATATTTTTCATTCCATAAGAACATCACTCCCTTCAATGATATAGTAGTTGTTAAAGAATCTAGATTCATGAAATATATTACAATCCTATACTAAAACCCCATCGATTTGAAGAATAATTTTAACTAAAAAACATAAGGTGGTTACTCTCATGTCATTATAGCCTTCAACATCTCAAGATCGACTGAGATATTATGTTTTGACACAATGTTTCCTATGAATTTCACTTCCCAAATCTAGGAATTACATTTTAAATGATTTGTGTAAAGTTTGTAGTCTCTTATTATTTATATGATCTCTCTCTAATTATACACATGACCCTCCTCGATATTGGGGTAAACCTATATGTCATCCACAAATGAAAATATAAACCAGTTGATGAACTCATAAAAAACCCTATCCATTATAGCCATAAAAATTACAGGATATTTCTTTAGACCAAATTGTATGAAAAGATACTCATAATTTCTCAAACAACTTTGGAAGGTGGTATTTTTAATGGTTGATTATTTTATTCTCAAATAGAGATAACAATATAAATGTTAAATCTTTGAAAACCACTTTTTTTTATTCAACGTGTCGAACGTGTCATTAATCAATGGTAAATGATACATGTTCTTTACCAAAACTAGATTGAGTTATCGATATTCAGCACAAAAGAAAAGTTGTCTATCAGCTATCTTCACAAAGAGAATAGGCGCTTAAAAAGATTATACCTTCAGCAATATTAATAATTTCCCTAATACATCATCAAACATAGTGTTCAACGATTTTAACTCTATAGATTCCATATGGAAAGAAGTAATAGTTACCAACATAGTACCATGTACTAAATAAATAGATAAATCTATATCTCTTACCATTAGAAGAAAAAATAAATCAGATGGAAACACATTGGGAAACATGAATATGATTGGTGGGAGAGAATTACCCAATTAGTTTTCTCTATGTCAAAATCAAACAATAAGATTATCTTACCCAACTCCAGGACTGAAAATAAGCCTATAAATGACCTCACATCCCATTTTCCATAAATTACACAGCCACCCTCATTGGGTTCAATAACGGATACCCATAAAATTTTACAGTCATTCCATACTTATTACCAATAGTAAAATCTATCTCAATGATGATGTCAAGATGTTTCATGTTGAGAACACAAAAATTTATTTTTATCTTCATTTCATGCAAAGAGAAAACATAAGCAGGACAATAGAGACCCCCCATCTCTCTTCATTCTGAGGTGTATGGTAATTTCCATATAATAACATAGAAGCTCCATGTGATGTTTTTTATTTCCTGAATAAGAGTCATTATAAATGAGTGAGATGCACCAGTATCAAACAAAGATTCCACCAAAGATGAATCAGTAGTGATTCTTCCTCTTACAGATGTTAGACATGTATCATCTTCCCATAGAGGCTCTTATACTATGTGAAAAATCATCATTCTGGATTCATGTGGATGAAACCCCATGATCATGATGGATCTTATTTCACCAAAATAATAATTATAGATATTTATCTCATTTCACTATGTGGAGAATAAAATAATTGGAATAACTTTTATAGGTGTCCAAAGTGTCCTCAGGTACTATAGATCCATGGAACCCCACTACAGAAACATCATGAATGCCCAAAAATGTGACACAAAAAAATGTGAATTTCCAAAACTAGGAACATAAAGTGTTATAGAAGATAAATTTTATTTAGAACCACCTTGAGACTCACCTTTATTTATCATTTCATTAATGTAACTCATAAAGATACCACTGGGAGAAAAAGGAACTATCATCCACCCTGACTTCACATCAAGTTCAAGAGAAACAATTAACACATCAGTATATGTGTACACCATCAATAAAGAAATATGGAATCATATGTGAGTTAGAAGACCCATTTAGAATCATCATAAATTGATATTATCATTAGTCACAACCTTTGTAGAAAATTGAATAAGTTTAATAATGAGGAATAAATTTTTATCCACAATCATGTCATGCACAAGGAGTTTGAGAAACTATATGGATTTTTCTAAGATTATAGATTATGGAATTAATTGAGAAGAAAAAATAGCTTTAAATTATTTCCATTACAAACAATTACTTATTTTCACCTTCCACATTGAATCTCACCATCTACTGGTAGGCCTTCCAAATTTGAATGAATTTTTTTTACTATAATATCATTAGGTATTTCATAGTTCTCAAAAAACAATATCATTTTCAATAAGTCTATATCCTCTTTAGGATCATTAGAGTCCTTGAAAGGAGGAGGATTTTGGAAATGACAATATTGAGAAAAAACACTAATATTATTACCTCTATGGTTCCACAACTAGATCCTGGGTGGGAATGAGTGTAGGTACTTTTGCTAGACCAATGATAAACGACACCACTACCTCAATTTTTTTCCACTACATAATTTTCTCATTTTGATTCACAAGAAGCTTCCCCCTCAGGCCTATTCACATATCTTCTTAGATGCATGATGTAACATACTATCAATAGACAACACTAATTAAATAAAAAGGATACATAGATCAAAAACTCAGATTAATGGTAGGGAAAATACTAAAATCATATTAATTCTTTACTCAAGAACACTTTTACCCATAAACCTATTGTGACATAATGATCTTTTTAATGAAAGATAGTCAGTAACTCCCTAAAAACGAACTCTTAACCCCATATAGACATCCCAAACCTCTTAATAAAATTATGAGAACATGATTATCCTACAACATTGATGCCACTTTGCAACAAACCTTCCCATAAACATTGGTACATTGATACCCATTCTTACTCTAACATGGCCCAAAGGGTGTTCTCGATCCCCAAAGGTTGAAAACAAGCACCTAAAATCAAACATCATCAAAGTGGTGAGGAATTTGACACAAAAATAGTATAATATAGAAGTTACATGTATTCATACATAACACTCCTAATGGGAGACATTATAAAAAACAAATAGGTAAAATAGTACCTAAATTGATAAACATGCATGCCAATGTAAACTACAACGTAAATAAGAAAAAATACTCAAAATTATATATTGTGTAACAATTGGGATATAGCTCCACCAATCACCATCACCACCCATAGTCCCAAGGATCAATAACCCCCCCCTTATCCATGTTAAACATTTCCATTACATAGTTCTTGGTTAAGACTGTATAAAAATGTTCAAGTGAAATGGTAGGGTATGAATAATAAATCCCAATGGTTTCTCACTAAGTATTCAACAATAAATACCATAAAGATTTTCTATTTATGATATTATTTACAATAAAATAATTAAATTCATTTGAAATGAGGTCAAAGTCATTGTTAAGGAATACAAACTTAATCCAAGAATAAACTAAGAAGACACTTTTTCTATAGTGCTAGGAGATGAATGTGTTGTTATTATTTTACTCACCACCACACATTTTAATATTACATTAATTAAAAGGGATATAAATAATTCATTCTGTAATGTAATAATTTAGGGGGGGACTTATGATGAATAATATCATGATTCTGAAGATACTAAATTTATGAAATATATTTTTAAATATATTTACGAACATTATGGAATTAAAAATCCCCGAGGGAATGATATTATATATTATAAACTTTTTTTACATAAAATGAATTTTATTAATGAATATATGATCCTAATAATTTTATAATGAAATTATTTAATGATACTATATTCATACCAATTTATATGGACGATTTTTTTTCATTTTTTCCCAAAAAAACAATTACATGTTTTGTTAAAAAAATTTGAAAATAAAATTTTGGATGATTATGAAAGATGAACATAAAAATTTCTTGTGATTATATATATCATAGAAACCAAATGGATATATCTTATATAAGAATAATTAAATCTTATATTTACTTAAACAAATTTTATTTTCATAGTGGTTCTTGAATATGTAGCATTATATATACATCATGTAATCTTGTTCCTAGTGAATTTTTAAAATAGGTATACTAAAATATTTATAGTTTTATAATTATAATATTACTATTATTTTTATCTATTCTATCATATAATATATAAAAAATTTATTGTGTGAGACTTCAATCCAAAACAAAAGATTCCCTTGTCATGGTTGTTAAAAGGTCTACCCATTACATTAAATGATCTTCAAGAAACAGAGAATTTTATTCTTCCAATTTCAATTTTCTTTTATTGAGTAATTTTGATAATGATTTTATAGGTTTTTTATGGACAAGGAGGCATGTTATGAATAATTTCATTTTTATGCTTCTTCCTTTTATCTCTATATGAATAAACATTTTATTACACATTCTATTACTAAATCTAAATATATAGTGATGGAATGCTGTTATGTCAATTGTTTTTTCAATTTTCACACACTCTCTATATTTTGTATGAGTTATAAATATACTCTTATTATTTATGAAAACAATAGAGCTATATATTTTTTGTTGAACATTTTACTTCACCCATGATCTAAATACAAAGACAAAACACATAATGTCCTTTTAGATCATAGATGAAATTGATATTTCAATTAAATTTAGCTGAAATAAGTGATCATATTTATATTTAATTTATAAATAATCTATATTTCATGATATTAAAATTAATTAAATGGAAGATATATATAATCAGTGCTACAAAATTATATTCCATTTTCTATTATCAACACTCCAAAAATTGAAAATTTCCTTTGAAAATGGAGAGGCAATTATTTTCCTATGAAGATATGTGCTAAAAATTTTACATGTACAATATATATTCCAAAATAATATTCATTCAAATTATAATACATGAATTTAATACAATATAGGTATAAAACAAGTGGAAGGAAATGATTAACAGATTGTATAATTTACATCATGAGTTAAACTTACAAATTTTCTCATGAATACACCTTCCTTATTTTTTATTTATTTTTAAATAACATCATTCTTTTAATGTCATTCATGGATAATTTATATTCCTAATGATTTAATCATATATATTCTAGTTTCTACTCATAAAAATTTCCACTATGGTTATTCTCACATTGTTCCAATAGAGTTGGATTAATTTTATGTGGCACCCCATTAGTCCATAGAGGTTTTTAACCTTTTTATCTAAATTCATGAGAATTTTCTTAACTCTTGAAGATTTATTTTTGTAGTTTACTTTTTGGTAATGTTAATGTGTGATAATTTTTTGGAGAATGAATGGGTGAAAGTATGTTTTAAGCGTATATAAATTTGATGGAATGTATTTTATAAGAAACGGGTATTTTTATTTCTATATAGGATAGAATTTTATTTTCAAAAGGAATACATATCTAAAATGGTGTTTATTATTAATTGGGCATGGATTATTCTTCCCCCTGATATTTCATCTAAACATACATATATTTTTAAATTTATTATATTTTATCTAAGCTAACCTTATTAATAATTCATTTCCCTACTGACATGGGGTGTTGCTTTTGGGCCACATCCTTGGTATCATTGGTGTATTTTGAGATAAGAATGAATATATTTCAAAAACATTATCAGGGTGGGCCTTCTAATTAAGTTCTCAAGACACTTTATTTTACAGAAACTCCAGGTTTTTAAATGACTTAATCGAATTTTTGTTACAGTCTCCAACATATATAGATGGATTTGGGAATCTTATCATTTATTAATATACCATATTTGTCGGTTTGAAGTCATGAAAATTGTATCTCAATTTAAAATCTGACTTAAATTTTTAATACAACCTAATATATTATCCCTTTAGTAAAAGTTTTAATGGTGATAGGATAATCCTACTATAAATGAATTAGTTTATCAGTACATTCCGTATTATCCTTATACACTGTCATTCATAATATGGGTAACCTTTTCAATCACCATTGTATATTGATAAGATGAATTGTTATAACAAATTATTTTGTTTCCGTATTATTTTCACAATAATTTTTTTAATAATCTGTGAAATAATTCATTTGGATGGTATTTTTTAAAATTAAATAAGAAAATATTTTAATTGAATTAATAAATCGTGGATTTAGATTAAAAATTATTAATGGAATATTTTTCATAATATATTGAATATAAATCTATGGCAGTGAGAATAAATTTGAACTATTTAGTTTTCCCTGGTATGAATCAACCAATGAAATACATAACCTAAAAATAAAATATCATGGAATTCCATATAACATGATGGGAAAATGGGTTCTGATATAAAATTTTTGAATGAATTTGGTAATTATAGAATTTCAATTTGATTATTATTTAGTCATGTATCATTGATCCAAAAATATAGCAAGGTATTTTGATAAAATGTGACAACATGTTTCTTAATTAATGTGTTCCAAATAAACATATTTTAACCAATTTTAGAACATTGATCATATATAAACATTTAATGAATTTGAGGATGACCCCAATGAAACCATAATTGTAAATCATTTTCAAAGCACATGGACTATTGTAGTGAAAAAAAATTCTCTTTCTAGTAGTAGATTTGTTAATTTTTATCCTCATAATAAAAGGTAATTACATGTCAGAGGTATTAAATTAGTTGGAAAAAATATTAGATTATGAATTAAACTTATATGAATGTGGTATTTTAAGAAATAATCCCCGGTCAACTAGAAAATTCACCAACGACAGTATACCCTGAGGTTAAGTACCAAAAATATTTTAAAATACGCCTCATGATAAACCTGAATAAAAAAACAACATGGTACAAAAAATAAGTAAGAGAACTTATAAATTAGATATACAAAGTTTATCCATTCTTTCCAAATGTGAAGGATGAAACATGAAAAGACTAAACAAGACCATCTTTGACTATCCTTAAACTCCAAGTCATCCCTCTATGAATTAGATGAAAAACAGATAAACAAATATAATATATAGTTACACTCCCTTTACATGATTAATAAAAAAACAACTATAACTTCAGAATATAAAAAGTAGAGTGGGATTCAAAACCCCAATAATATCTCACCAATGAAATAATACAATTTTTAATTTGAAGAATGCATTAGTTCTAAGTTTAAAAACAATCAACCTTACAAGGAATTTTCAAAAAAGAACAAAAATTTAAATCACCTTCAGTTTTCATAATAGCATAACATCTTCACCAAATCCTACAAATATTCATTATACATGAAATTTAGTATAAATCATTATCAAAACTAACATTTGGTACAATAAAAGTAAGAATATGAGAAAATTTCCTAGTAAATTATTTTAAATGATAAATGAACCATAAATGAAAAATAATAAAAAAATCACTTACCTATGGGTGTACATGATATATATAAAAGGAAATCTGCAAAATATTCATAAGGTGGATCCAACCAAATTTACCACTAGTAGCTTTACACACATAATGAGTGACAACTATATTTACCACACACAAAAGCTTACCCAATGTGATATGTTTGTCAAATGTATTTTAAAAATCATTATTATAATTAATTAAACATTTTAAAATAAAATATTTTATATTATTGGTCTCAAAAACTCTTTTTAAAACCAAAAACACCAATTATATCATTTAATAAAACACTTGGTGTCAAAAAAAATGTTTTAAAATAAAACCCTTCAAAAAAATGTATCTCTTCCATAAATTCCTCTAAATTGTCGAATCATTCATTTTATATTAAATATATCAAAAGAATTAATTATAAAATGTATTAATTCATGATTTAGAACACTCTTATAGGGAATTATACATTAATAATAGAGGTACAATAAATCATATTTGAAAATAAATTTTGAGAAAGTGTAGATCAGGTCCTCGTGATCCTAGATAAAAAACAACATTAGTACTCTTCCAAGCCCGTTACATCACTCATATACTACCAAATAGGTTTGAAAAAATGAAAAGGGGAATAGATATATCGTAAGGATCTATAAAATTAAGAAGACTTTGTACCAAAAACAAAACATACCATGGAAGATTGGTCAATAATAAAGGAAATCCACCATGAACATAGGGGAAGAAGACTCAACATTAACTTGTATTGTTTATGTCATTCCATTATGATATGGGGGGTGTTAGATTTTATACTAGGAATCCAATGAATTAAAAAAGCTAGAGCATTAGAAAAATATGCACTATTGTTTTTTGTAGGCCCACATGGTAAACAAACTATGATCCCTATCCTTGACCTCCTACTCGACATCCGGATGGGGTTCCCAAGTTTTACGCATCATAATATTAATGTTGCAACGATAAAAACATTCATCACCATTCAAGGATTCATGGTTCGGTGGTACTGACTACATGCTTAAGCTAGTTTTCACCCCTTTTAGTGGCCGAGAACAAGTGCATATTGTTTGGGCCAATCTGCATGGTTTTCTCTAATAGTGCATCAAACATTAATAGCCCCATGGGATTTCAATATTTTCAATAAAAACAGAAAAAAATTTCCTAAAGAAAGATCCATCCAAATAAAAATAATACAAGTATCAATTATTATTTTAATAAAGGTAATATGATTATAACACCTCCGACCATAAATTATTTTTGTCCAAAAAATTTACTCATGATTTTGAATGTTTAAATATATAAATCCACTACTTCCTCATCGTCAATTAACACTCACACATTACCTTTATATCCCATATTAAATTTTGTAACACTCACACATTACCTTGATATCCCATATTAAATTTTGTATTACAAATACCAGGGAAACATTTTTACTATGTGACACCTTATCTTGGTGATACATAATCTAGAATGGTTTCTCAACTACTGTGGTGTTATATTCAAGAATAACATCCACCCTTTCAATCTCATGGGATGGTTTAGTTTGATTCCACCATTATTGTGAATCTTAAAAAATGCCACGAATCAAGTTCATTGGAGATGATAATTCTAAAAAACAGTTATCCTTTTGACTTAGATAGCAGATATAAAATGGACCAATAAAACTCATTGTCAACATACCATACTTTCCCAACATACAAGGTCCCAAGAATGCTAAAACAACATAAAATACCATATCACCAACCTTAAACTCTAATGGCAGACAATGATTCTATGAATTTTAATTTTTAAAATGTTTTGTTTTTCCGATTCACATCTAGATCAACAAAAACTTTTCCATCATATCTTGAAAAAGACTTAGGCTAACCAATGACTAATATCCATTCTCTTCCAATCATTAGGGATATTGGCGTGGATTCCAATACAATGATTTGATTGAAAATATATTAATTTTGTCATGATAACTATAGTTAGAGATAAATATGTTCAGGGGAATATTATTTTTCCATTAATCAATAATTTTGGAATGCACTCCTAGAGAATATTCTCAAGAACCTAGATAGATCTCTCATTCTATACATTCATCTATGGCGGATATGTTCTGCTCAATTTATTCCGGGAACACATCAACTATTTCAAACATTTCAAGATCCCAGATGTGAATATTAGGTATCTTTAGAAAACAACTATATTGGGAAATACATGAATCCTCACAAACTCTTAGATATACAGGTCCCTGGGATATTCCACCTTCATCATTTCCATGATAGTGATAAAGTGAATTTATTTCATGAGTTGATAAATAATGACCCAAAATAAATTCTTCCCATGAAGATTCTATTGAAAACCATTGACAATATAAATAAAGATATCACCCCAATTCAATATAAAAATTTGTAATGGTTTAAGAAAATCGATGGTCTCTTGTGTTCCACCATAATTCTATAACTAGTAGAACATTTTGATAAAAAATCTACAATTAACGACCTCATCCCTATCTACCAATAATCACATCAGAAGTCATGATAATCATGCTAGTCCTAGGGAGTATATAACAACAAGATTAGTTCATAGAGTTTATCGATTTATTCCTTCGAGAAATATGTATGTCCAACCTACTATAGAAACACAAATACACAATGTGATACTAAGACCACTTACCCGAGGTCTCTCTTCAACAAAGGCTTTCAGTAAAGTGTTTGAACACTGGTTTAGGTACCTTTTAAATTCAAAACCACTCATAACATGATTTTTTTGTAATTTTATAATTAAAATAACACTTTATCATATTCTTTTTCCACTCCCTTGATCGTCTAATAAAACAATGCCATCAAAAAACAACCAGTAATTGAATCTATCACTACATAAGTTAGTAATTTCTTTCATAATTTATGAGATAAACCATTAAATATTCCGAGGATTATTGTAAATATAAAAATAAATTATATGAATATACTCAAAATAAATCTAAATCACAATTTCAGATCCAACTTTTTTAATATATACATAATAATTTTAGGATTATAATATACTATGAATCACTCCACAAAAATATAGTGATGAAATGTTTTGAGTGCATGCATAAAAATTGTTGAAACAAGTTCCTAGTTTGTCCAAATCTTATTTAGAGGGTGTAAATATCTTGATACATAGGCCACCATCTATTTGTAATACATCATGACACACCCAAATCCGTACAAAAATCCTCATAAAAAATAATGTAATAAACCTATTGTAGAAAGAATAAAAAATGGATTTGATGTAAAACTGAACAATAGTTCATAATAATATCTCTGAAATTTGTAATTACATTAAAAAATTAATCCTTTATGGGTTAAATATATCATTTGAGATGAATGCTTGGGTATGTCTTGAATGAACATACAACAATAACCCAGTAACCGAAAAAAATATTCAGATCTCAAAATAATTTCTGGGCCTCACCAAGGAAGTCACCGCCTATATATTTTCAAGATCGACATAGATTCACCTCTCATAAATATAATTCCCTATAACTTACACCTCCAACTAACAAAACTAATAGTACTAAATATTACCATTCAAGTTATGATCACTCAATGGTATGAGGGTGACATGAACATTATTTATGTGATCATACAGCTTCTTAGAGTGCACCAAAATATTATCCAAAAACAAAACCATAAAATATTCAAACAACAGTTGAACGATCTACTTCATTAATTAAATGAATACCATATAAGATTTAATGATAATGAATGGAATAAAACGAGACTAAAAATTTCTATAGAAGATACTAAATATTTTCAATGAAATATCCACTTCTCATACTCTAAATTAGTGGTGCCCTTACACATGATCATTCTTTGAACATTAAGGATCCCCAATTAACTTATCAATGAGACCATAAATCATAGGCAATGGATATTTATTCTTAACATTCCCCCCATTTAACATTTGATAATAAATATAATTTATTAGTCTACAATCTTCTTTATTATAAAAAATTAACAGTGAATCCCAAGAGAACATGCTAGGGAAAATAAATCCATTACCGTTAATGATCACAAGAAGAACTATAATTTCATATACCATAGTAGGATCCATGTGATAAAATTTAATAAAAATCACATCAAACTAGGAATCTTGTTAATAGTAAACTTGACCTCTCTGTGAAGTAAAAAACTATAAAAAACATCTCGAATGGTTTCAGGGTATATAAACACCACTAAAGAAAGTGTACTACTCAATAAAGGATCATTGAAATCAAGGAACTTTTCTCACAATAGAGATGATATAATCCTAGAATATAATACAATAGTCCCTTCCCTCATAGATATAGAATTCCACACACCCCTGAAGACATGAGTGAGTCCATTGAAAGATAAATATGAATTCAGTGATAATAAAGATTGATATGTTCCTTACCAATGATCATACAATTCATTCTGAAAATCACGTTGAGGATATGAATATCATGAACCAGTAAATACCACACCCCCTAGAAGTCGGATATCATATCCAAAAATTTGGGACCTTTTAATCGTTGTACAAAACTATTTCCCAAAGGTGTTTAAATATCCAAAAAGAATAAAAAATTCTCTTAATATTACATTGACACATCAAATAACATTTATGATAAAAAAGATTTATTAACACATATAGAAAACAATGTTGTCACGATTTAAGTTGAAATAAATATCAAAACAATAATAGTAGTTGAGCTTGTTTTAGATTCCTATAGGGAATACTCTACTGAATAAATAAACCTGGTCTCGTTTCCTCTTTAGTATTTCATAGACACATGGAAATTCCAATTAGACTATGTAAATAAACAACCACCCTTGTATGAATCTAAAAGAATCTATGATCCTTTGGTGATAGTGGATTCACCCTGACCACCTTGGGAAATCCTTCTGGATAAATGCCTTAGATAACCAGATTAACCAAAATTAAGAACAATATTAGGAAATATCATGCAGTTCAGCTTTATATGGAATGGTCAACCACACTAATATAAAACAACCTACTGTTGTGCTAATAAATCCCCTGAAACACTTCCTTAAGAAAACTAGCTAAACCTTCACTTCATTTTATGGTCATAAGACACTCATTAGTTATAATCTACACTAACTGATTCTCCATAGAAATATATTCTACCATCTATTTCCTTATATATCATTTCTTCTTTTTTGACTACCTTTAAAAAGAACATGATGTTTATGATAATCAATATTTACTAAATATCATCCCACATCCCCATCTCAAACCACTGAGATTTTAATTTATCATTGTAACAATACCTATTTCCAAGTTCACCATTTTAGTAAATCATGTGTAATACTCTATTACGATTTTCTCACAATTCTCTATAATTAGAAACTCTTAGGTTTTTTTAACATTTAAAATCCAAGTGTCAGTTTTTGTTTGATTATTTTCTAAATGGAATCCTAGCTATGATCCATGTGCAACATAAATTCCATAATAGATTCCCACCATTTATTTTTTGGTCCATAAAGCATATAAATGGAAAATTTCACCATTGAGTTGTAAGGATTCCTCATAATGTTAAAATATTATATCATTGTACTCAAGTCTGTTATCATATTATTGGATTCCATTTTCACAGTGGAATATATGTTTATTCTTCTTAATAAATTCTGATCCATGGTCCACTTCTCTTCAAGTGTTCCCAACTCCATCTTGTCACACAGTCTGAAATGTGTGGATAATTGTTTCCATTAAATAATTTTCTACATGATGACTTATCCAGGATACATTTCTCATAGATTCCTCAATCATATTATAATGTGATCATTTTGGAATCATTGTTTAATAAAAAACAATCTATTTATGATAACATTCCAAAATCATATAAATAACAACTATAATTCAAAGCAATCCTTCAGAACAACAAGTAATTATCGAAATTCTTAAAAACCAAAATAAAAGAAAACCTCTCAATAAGGAAAATGGATATTTAAATATACCCACAAATTCAATTTATTCAGATGGCCTTGAACACTAATGCACATGATTCATTAAACTCTCATACAGTCGAGGGTAACATAGGTTTTGACATAGAGGTGATCTGGCATAGAACCATCTCGGAATTATTAACTAAATTCTGATAGTCCTACCTCTAATATAACAAAGTACCCAAAAAACCCATTTAGTGTAATAAAACATTAGAACTTGTATTCCCTTCGATATCATTATGTAATGAACTAACACATATCAACTAGAAATGTCCCTAAATAAGGTCTTTCTCATGGTGATGTAAAATAATGTGACAGTAATATTTTTCATGAAAGAACTAAACAATAAAACCCAACAAGATATATACTAGATGAAATAAATCATAGATATGAGACCTAATAATAAATTAAAAACATGAATAAATATAAAGATAAAGCATGAAAAGGAAAAATAAGTCCTTGTTTTACAATCCCTCACCTCCAAATCAACCTAGTATGAAGAAAATGACAACAAGAGAAACTAGCAGTCTATATTTTTCCACACCCATTACGAGAGTCCTAAAAAATATCTAAAACTACCTAAAAGGAAAATGTAGTTTTTAGAACAAATTTGTATATAATTTAACAAAATATATTGTAAAATGTCTAATGTCATTAATTCATTAGTTATTACTTTTAAATAAATCATGATTACTAATAATTTTCATAGAATAATATCTATTTATGAAAATCAACTACTTATTTTCATTAAAGAATATTATATTCACCAAATCCCTAAATGTTTCAATAAAGTGAGAAATATTATAAAATAATAATAATAAACATCCATGGATAAACTAAAATTATGAGCGTGGGAAATCATCCCTAAATAGTCCATTATAGGTTAAGTCAACCATAAAAAAAGCTACACCATTTGGGAACTAAATGGTGCGTAGACTTACAATAAATTAAACAAGATACCCAATCCATGCCTAATGTAAATCCACCCATTATGACCTCTAGTATAATTACACAAACTAGAGTGACAGAAAACGTATTGTGAAAATACACACACAAAGAGTAACAAGTCAATTTCATAATGAACTCAAGGTTACCCAATGTGTTATGTTTATAAAAATACATTTAAAAACCAATATCAAAATTCATAAAAAAAGAAGTAAAATATTATCAACTCTTTAGATTTTAATTCCATTTAATAAGAAAACAATCGATTAAAACATTTAATTTAACACTTCCTATCCAAAAATAAATTATTATTGAAACCCATTTTATAAACATGTATCTCTTCTAAATAATCCATTGTAAAATTAAATCATGTATTTTTCATCGAATATCCCAATTTAATAACAATGAAAACATAGAAATTAATGATTTAAAAGGCATGAATAGAGACAAAAACATCAAAAATGGATAGAAAACCAATTTCTTTTAAAAACATATATCAGGAAAGAGTAGATTGTATCTTCGTGATCCTAGATTCATAATATACACCATCAATCCTCTGATAAATCCATTAGTTATGGAATCCACAACCCAATCAAATTTATGATTATTCATTCCATTTGATAATATCTTATGTAAATTTTTTAAAAAAAATTAGAGTTATATGCATATTAATAAATTTTTTGTTTACAGTTATAGTTTTATTAGTAATTTTGGGTCTTTAGATATTGTTTAAT
This sequence comes from Viscum album, assembly GCA_963277665.1. Taxonomy (NCBI): domain Eukaryota; kingdom Viridiplantae; phylum Streptophyta; class Magnoliopsida; order Santalales; family Viscaceae; genus Viscum; species Viscum album. The sequence goes on along the minus strand of OY728138.1, from coordinate 691,531,302 downwards.
AAAAAATTAATTAAATAAGGACATATCCCTTCAATAAATGTGTGACTGTAGATAAACGAAACTTAATGAGATGATCAGGAGAAGGAACCATGATGCATCCAATGGAACAATTCCGTAGAAAATATTATAGGAGTATTTTGTGGGGACAAAAGAATAAGTTTCACTATGATTATACCTCAACATTAAAAACCAGAAGTCAAAAGATTCACATATGCTAGATGTGGAAATTTGGAAAATTGTATATGGATTACATACGCATGTAAACGTGTTAACATATTGTATAAGGGTAACTTCCTCAGAATTTCATGTTCCCTTCTGTTAAAAAATTTCAACTGTCATATTATTATTTTCTCCGTGGGTTCCTCTTCCCCAGAAATAGTGATGTGTTTGATGTTCATTCTAATATATTAAATATAATGAACTGAGTGATTGGGGATTATTTGGTTAGGGGAAGGACATTTTACCACTACCCCTAGGTCGCTCTCAATAGGTCCTGGGATAATGATAATCACAAAGATGGAATAATATAAATGGCAGTCCTTTTCCTAGCATAATTGTAATAATGAACATTGCTTTCTCTATGCAACATGTTAGGGGAATAATAATAAGTGTTGTAACATCTAGACGAAAATCATAACTTTAATAATATTTTTGAAAATAAAAACAATGTATCTATGAATAAAATAAATTAGAAAATGAAAAAATACATAACCAATTAGACGATATATACAAATTTACAACAACTAAAACTAAGGAAATTTGTAACATCCAAGCTCGAGGTCGCCTTTCTTGACCACCATACGCAGTCAATGCACTGAGTAACCATTTTATCTACTAAAATAATTGTCGATATGTCCATCCTATACATAATAAATGACACATGTGGGAAATTTTCATGAAGATGGGTGTATACACATACCCTATAAGATACTATGAAAACAAAAGGGGGATAAATAGAAGACACAATATAAGTACTTATCCATTCCCATATAGAGATAGAAACAAATCCCAACAATATATATATGCACATAAATAAATTTATATGACATAGAATGGGTATTTCCATCTCACATCCTAGACCAGGATTACGATTCTTCCTACAATTCAAATGGTCCATCATCTATACCCAACATCTCTTATGTCTATCAGAAGAGGTCATGAGAAGGACCCCCACCTCTCCACTACCCCATAACATGTGGGGGATCATTTTCCAATAAAGAACCCAACCCTTGGAACTACTCAATACCATGAATAGGGAACACTCTCTTTTAGAGGAACCAAACCCCAGTATGATAGGGACATTCAATCAGTATATAGGTAGAGCACTCACACACTAGTGCGACTGAGGGATGTCACTTAGTAGATGGTTAGAGAACCCATTCCCAAGTGTGTTGTATGGGGTCCATGTAGTAGTTTTAGATTGATAATCCATGCCAAAATGTGTCACAGTGTGACACTAAAAATATGTTGACAGATGACCTACACCCTATAGATTCATGGCGGTGCCACTCAATAGATGTTGATACAAGACAATCACCCTAGAGTGTTTGGCGGGTGCCACTCAGTGAGTGGAGGACTCTTGACAGCGTACCATATAGGTGTTACACATAGCTATTATAAGAAGAATGTGGTTCCCACACCATGATACAATAAGGGGGTTTCCATCCCTAACCTCTCTTACTAATGATCCAATAATGTCATTATCATCTCCATCTCTCTCCTAAAGAAGCATCACACATAGAACACTACACATCATATCTTGAAATTCACATTGAAGGATATCATTATAATAGACGTGGAAAACTAATCAGGTTATGTTACACATGGCCCCAAATTCATATATAGATTAAGGATGTAAGAGAGGATGAATTTAAAGAGGGAACTTCATGGTGTGAATAGGGACAATACCACACGTATTCCAACCTCACTGCCTGTTCTTGGGATCCTCTGAAGACATTTTGGAAACCATGTCACTGTACACAAAATTTCATGGGGTATCTTAGCCACATAGGCCCTACCCATCTGCTCTTAGACATTCCAGTGTTCATAAAAACATTGTTATATTACTGGGTGAGTACCTAGACATGCTCATGTAATGAATAATGCCATTGTACTGTGATAGTACATGGAGTGTCCCCTCACACTAGTTCATAACCTTGTGTAGCAGGAACATATAATAGCCTCCAAATGATGGTCTATTGGACTGTTGGACCATCCAACCATTATTTGTGATATTTATCGTCCCCAAAACCATATCAACTATAGTTTGGTATGGAAACATGCCTGGTGATCTTAGTCTACATACATTATTGTCAAGTATTCATAAAAATAATATGTTCTCTAGTTGGTTCTCTATATCTGGAATATCTACCTTTATTTCTACCATTTGACCACCTTAAATGGGTAGGGATCACCTTTGGTCCTCATTTCCCAGCCTCCATTGTCCTAATAATAGACCTTTTTTAATTTTTATGATTCCTGGACACTTCCCAACATGCCTCATATCATCTCTGACTTGATATCAACACCACACCAAATCTTGGATCCATGGATCATCACCCATAACCAACAATCTATCCTGATACATACGTTATTTTCAAATGAATTTTTTAAACATGAAACTACCATAAATATTAGGATTTATAATGATTGAACCCACCTCAAATCCCTTGGTGATAACATGTGTAAAAAGGTAAAGAATATTTAATTAAGAATAAGATAGACAATAGGGATCAAGAAAAGGATTTGATAAACCGAAGATCAAGAATTATAGTTAAAATAATTTCTCACACATTTTATCAAGGGAGGAACGTAGAATTTATGATTCCTAAGTTAATTGTGGAATGATATTTAGTTGATAATACATTTTCTAGTGATGAAGAATAACTGATGCATTTAATACCTAGATATCCACAAAGACCTTGTCATCGTTTTGCATTCGATGTTATTTCTCTATAAAATAACACTCTCCTCCTCCTGACATATCTAGAATGGGTTATAAATCTAGCCCTTGGAAAATCATCATATTGATATATTTATAGAGGGTGGGTCTGGTAAAGTTTATTAAATAAATAAATTATTTAAATTATATAATTAATATCATGTACAATCAAATGGATTCCTATGATGAATGTCTGACATTAAAAAACCATAGGTCACACCTATGGTAAACCAGACCATCTATATTAAACTACGGATTGGATTTATGATACATAAATTTGGTTAGGATATTCCACTATTTCATAAAATTGTATTTTTTTCATGATATTAACATATTTATGGTTTCAATATAATAAATTATGGGATCACAAGTTCATGGAATCATGCATCATCTCAATGCCCAACACTGAAAATATATTATAATATATTTCAATGTATTACAAGGAAAAAACTGGGTCACAACATAACATATATTTTATTTTAATGGTTAAGTGTTTTCAAATAGATTCACCCATATTCAATACTATTATTATATGGTGATATGTAATATTTCTTCCATAGTAGATAATACAACATACTGTTAGTCTATAGAAGAATTATGTAAGATTACTTATAAAAGTATGAGGGATTCATATATTTTATGAATTTTATAATTGATTTAGAATGAACATATTATACTAAAATTTTTCAATAACAATGTAAAGGGTCATAAAATGGAACGAGTATTGAAATTGATTCACATGGCCTCCATTATGCACCAATTCCATCATGGCGTGGAGGGTCGTAAAAATGGATGATTGATGGTACATGGGCTATCCGACCTCTACACTACAAAACCACTCAATGCTATAACACAATCAATGGTACTTCATAACTATTCACACAATATCCAAAAACCATAGAATAAAACTACATTTGTCTTTAATGGATATTTATTTAAGAGAGGAAATTATTCCTCCACTCCAAATAACCCATTTTCATAATGGAGTATGTCAATCACATTTGGTAAAACACATATTGTTATTGATACAAAGCCCAAAGCCCTTTAGCAACTCTGTGATAGTTATAGTCCAATTAAATATAAAAGATATCTATATTGATGTTGATACAAATTATGATAATTATTGATGGAAAATGGAAACTAGAAGATGAAGTCACCAGGACATTGAGCATCCAAGGTTTCATTCAAAAATTCCATTGATATAATGATTTTTATATTATTTAATTCCTATTGATATTGAATTCTTTATGGAATTAATGTTTATTTTACATTATTATACTATTTATTTGATTTATATTTCATTATGTATGTCCCAAAAATTAACTATACTTTTTTATTTGTAAAAAAGGACCAATTCATCATGAGTGAGTAGTATAATGAAGGGGTGATCTATCAGGACTCAAAAGATGATCATTAAAATAATATTTTAAATTTTTTTTAAATAACATGTTTTTCAAGATGAAAACAAATGAAAAATTGGGGTGTAGAAGAGTTAGAGATGAAATTAAGAAAAAAATACTTTATAGATTAATCATAAAAAGTTTTGTCCAAATTATGACTCATTAATGATAGGAATCAATTAGACCAAAATTGTTCCTTTCTTCAATGACCAAGTAGGATTAGTTAAATTAATATATCTCATTGTTAATCACCATGGTTAATCTTGTAAAACATATCATTAATCTTAAGAAAAAATACCCTAAAACATGTCCATCATATTTATTCTTCCATAGATGTTTCATAACCCCCTTTTTTTAGTGATTCAATTCATAACATAGAACATTCAACTAGTTTCTTGTTTTGACTAGTCCTCATCCCCACATTTAACTGAGAAAATAAAAAAATCACAACGATTGTATTTTACTAACTCCCTGTGGAATGAACTTATTTAAAACACCATTATTATTTTAGTGATTATATTTGTGTTTTTTTATTCTAACCACATAATAAAATTCTACAGGGGATAACAATCCATGACGATGCATCATGTTTTTTGTCGTTTCTAGGGGAAAAGGTACAAAACAGATCTATGTTAACCCTACAGGGATCCATATCATCATAAGAGGAAATATTTATTATTGTTGACTTATCCAATAAGGATATAAGGGTTGTAATATTGACCCCCAATGTGATATAATAAACTTATGGGGATTACTAAAGTATTGTCATGATACCAATAGAACAAAATAACATTATATTGAATCTATGAATATATTTGCTGATCCAAAAAATCTATGAAACTTGTAGGCATGAATAATGATTACCCCTCTGGTAATATTAAAAATTTTATAAATTTGAGACAGATTAATGAAAAATAAAGTATACTGGGGTGTGATTCTCCTTTTCAATTTTCTATTTTCACTGATTAAGTATGCCATGGAGTGGGTAAACTAAAATAATATGATATCCATTATGACATGAGAAGATCATAGTTATTGATTCATGGAAAAATATTTTACACTAAAAATAATATAAATATTAGATGATTGATGAAATATTTTCTGTAATAACATAGTGAATAAACATATGGGTGATGATAGATATTCATGGAGATTCAATGAAGGTTGAAACATAATGAAGTCACATTGTGGAAGTCCTGATAGAACTTCTACTTCGAGATGTACGAAAACACTCATGATGTTATTGATTCAAAAATAGTATATTTACTAATAAATAAGCATCTAATATAATTTTAAAGAATTATATATTAATTATATAAAATAATTAAAAAAATTAAGGAGAGATAGAACCACCTAGGTGCCCTCTACAATAGTTATAAGAAATGATCATCATGGCTAGTCATCTTAAGGAAATAGACATGAATATGGAAATAATGTTGATTATTTATGAACATTGGGAACCCAAATAGACTATAATAGTAATTTAATATGAGATCATTGTTGTAATTATTCTAATCTTAGAATGTTATGTGGAACAAGAATTTATCTCAATAAGAAAGATTTACATTATGTTTTACAGTCGACAACAAATGTACTGCGAAAATAAATATAAAAAGGGTAAATTTCAGACTTGAATTGTTTATCATAGTGTGTTGATAAAGAGAATAATGATATTGATAGTATATCTTCATTGATGCTTCTATAGAGTAAAAACACACATAGGCCTATCATACCACGTTTCTATCACATCCAAAAATAGATTTCGTACTAACATCATTTCAAAAAATAAAAATAAGAATACTATACATAATTTGAGGATTTTTTGAAACAATACCATATAAACATTGATCAATGTCTCAGTCGATATATGTATGTAATTAAAATGAATAAATTCACTTGTAAAATATAGAAAATCAAATTTGGAATATCGAGATGTATTTGGAGGACATTACCCAAAATATAGATAAGATGTGAATTGATGTCTCACTGTGTAACACATTAATACAATAGTGAGTGGATAAGGAAATAATATTATAGTATATTTAATTTTTCATTATGATTCAATGAGACATTATGAGGTAATAAAGGTAATATCCCTATTATACAGTCATTCTTAATGAGTATATTCTAAATGGGATTGATATTATTAAATGTATTTTCTGTTTTTAATTTCAAAAACATATATAATGAAATTAATGTTTATTTAGATATAAATAATATTAAATTTTCATATAAATAATTTAAATGAAAAAATGAGTGATTTTTCAAATGAATTAATGGATAAATATTCATTTATAACGATTCAAAATATTTTGGAAAAAATCATACTTTTAAAATAAGGGTTTTTAAAAATCTTATTAATTTTATGATGTGATTTTAGTAAAATGGATTGAAAAATATGATTGATATATAATATAGATAAATAATATTCAAGAATTAATTTAGTAACCTTAACAAATTATTCTTTAATTATTCATATATAAACAAAAAAACTATTCAAAACTATTTATATATATATTATATTTTTTCATTTAAAAGTTAATTATATCATAATAGTTACTTTAAAAAATATAATTTCTAAACTTATAAAAAATTATATTCATTCATATATTTAAAATTAATTCGTTAAAAATATTGATAAATTCATATAATGATAGAATGAGGTATTTTAAAAACAACCATTCTCTATGAGTGATTTATTTTTATTGTAAAAAATTTTGTTAATTACTACGAATGAATTATTTTAATAAAGTACATTATATTCCATACAATTTCTAGGAAATGTTATTTTATAATAATAAATTAATTTTATTCTTAAAATATATTTTTTTATCAAAATTAATTTTTGGAATTAAGTCTTCTTATAATGAAAATAATTTTTACCATTTTATAAAATAAAATAAAATAAAATTGTTTTAATAATTGATATAAGAGTTTATAAATTATGTAACAAGTTCAAAATAATATTTATTTTTAAAAATAAGTTTGGGATGTACATGTTAGTTAACATAACAGGGGTAATACATTTTTCTAGAAAAAAATTAATTGTTGGGTTGTTTTATATAAAAATAATCAATTGATTTCATTAAAATTATTAACATGATGTAATTTATATATATATACATATATATGTGAACTTATTTATTAATTAATTTATAGGAAATTATAAAATGAATAATTAATTGTAATATTTTTTTGTTCTATAAGATTAATTTTCTTATATATATTTATATTTGACATAGATTATAATTCTATCATTTCATGATATTTAATTAAATTAAAATGCGTCCCAAATTTTGATCATAAAAATAAAATTCTAAATTAAGGTTAATATAATATTTTTAGTAAAAAAATAATTACCATGGTAAATAATAAATTATGTTAAAGATGAGTAAAAGATATAAATTTATTTTACCTTAATATTTATTAAATTAAAAAGATATTTAAATATTATATAAATATTTACATAGTTTTAGTATTAAATCCTAAATGTATTACCAAAGTTTACTTACATAAATCACCCAACACTCATATTACTCGTAGGTCACCATTTACCTGACTAAGGTATCAATGAAAATAACTATAATTATCACAAATAAATGGATCCATCCACTAACCCTTGCAAAAAAATCTACTCGGTTATATTTATTAGGGATTTATTTAAATAAATTACAAAAAATCAACTTTTTTAACTTCAAAAATTTTTTTTTCTTAAAGTTACTCATATATTCTAATTATTAACCTAATGGTAAAAACGTTCTTTAAAATCTATTTTTACAATTCTGTTTTAACATTTTTCTATTTACCAAAAATTTGTACATTATATTTTATAGTTTTTATGATCATCCTATTGAAGATTTTAATATATACATTCTCTATGAGAATGAATTTTATAATGAATAATTGTAGCTCATGATACCATTTTATTCAGTACTATCTAAAAATATTTTGAAGCCTATTTCAATTCTAATATGTTAAACATGATGTGATTATTTATTGATTACATGTGGCAAAAATATTCCTATGATAGTATTATCTAATAGGAAGGGTTCAATATATTCCTCAAATTCATTGATAATTTTTAATTATAATGAGCTCAAAATAGATCATGGTAGGTTATCCAAATCCCAATGGTATATATGTAGTTGGTTGAATCCCAAGGGTACTCATGTGGCCAACCTAATCCCATGTGTACATGGGTGGTTATCCTAAGGCCAAGGGTACATAGGTTGTCAATATAAACTAAATGTTGCGATGTTGGTTATCTAAAGTAAAATATGTTATATAGGTTGTTAACTGAAGACATTTATATTACTGATAGAAATATGGAATTCTAAATTATGTGAATAATGTTCTTGTAGACTACCCTGATATATTTTATTACTTTCATTCTAATAATCATGTTATATTCATATGTTATGTATTTATCCTAGGTCGTTATCATATATAATTTACTAATGATTCCAAAATTACATTAATCATTATGATATTATGAAATCCCTATGTCATAACCAATTATTTATGATCCACGATTAATTAGGTATGATTTTTCTCTGGATATTACAATAAAATTTGATTATATATTCATTCCCACATTATTATCTCATGTACTCTTATGATCTTTTATTTATGTCCCTCATGTTTCCCTTACTAGGGATTTTACTTAACTCTTCATTATGATTCTATTCATCATGTTATTAATAATAATATTTAGAATGATATTTCAAAAATCATTCCTCATGGTATGAAAATTTATAAGAGATAATCAATAATGTATTTAAAATAAATTTGTTTTTTCTAGTGTCTAATGATACTAAACTAATAGGATTTGATCTATGATTTATTGTGAGAGTAAATTATTATTATAGAAATTATGTAAGATGTATGTATGATATGATTTAGTTTATATAGTTATTATTAGGTGGGTATTTTGTCAGTTTTGGGAGAATATGATTAGTTACAATGGAGACCCCAAATTATCCTGACCTATGAAGATGAAAAAATGATGTTTGATGAAAATAAAATCTCAAAGGTTGAAATGATGTGATAATATGTAAGGATGTAATATAATTGATTTTTATTATTATATGTCCAATAAATATGGTTTTTATGGGATAATACACATACTATAATTTTTTGTTTTTTCAATAGTTGGAAGGAGGGTGAATTGAGTTAAAAATGAGTGTGATGGAAAATTACTTGATTTGGATAATGAAAAATTAAATGAGATGAGAGTGGGAATAAAAATAATCAAGAAAATTTTATACCACTTTTGGAATAATAATCGCAAGCAGGTTTCGCTCATGACTTCTCATAAAAAAGTTCAACACATTCCTAAGTATTTCATGAGGACTTGACTAACATCATTTAGAGGGTCTACATATCTGCAATTTTCAGAAAAATGGATCAACACAATGGAAATGTTTTTTATGTTATGTAGTGTTCATAAAATGAAATGGAACTGTCAGATATTTATTAGATTGAAGGTAAATTAGACTAATTATGGAAACTTACATTGAATAAGTAAAATAAAGAAGATCTAAAATCAAGGAAATGGGAGAACATTATATTGTATTTTAAAATAAATATTTTATATAACCCAATTTTTGTAATTTAGAATGATAATTCATTCATCTAATGTGAGGGTATTATGAATCCATTGGTACATATGAATTATTCATGAAAAATAATTCATATTATAACTATAGTTTTTTATTGAACCGTAAAGAAGTGTGATTTATTTACATAGTGTCCTAAAATTAAGTCATTATATTAATTTCCCAAAATGGAAATAAGTATCTCCAAAATCTCAATATTTTCATGGATTTTATTTTATGAAATGAATTATTGAGTTTCCTGGGAAATAAAGTTATAAGTCAAATAGTGGAATGAAAATAGACTCCACTACGTGAAAAAATATGGGAATAAGAACTTAATAAATTTTCTAAATGGAATGAGAAACTGTATCAAGTTCCTATGTAATTTATTTGATGTTCATAAATGATAGTGTGATATGAAGAGGATTGTTAATACAATAGATGATATGATAAAACCAATAAAAAACCACCCAAAAGAAAACACTTTATGTGAAATGAATATGAAGATTATGAAAATCAATGATGTAAACCAAGGACTAATGAGGATAATAGACATCAGCCACCAAAGAGATAAAAGAAACACTTATAAAATCTCATTTTATATGTTTATTGATAAAAATAATGTGGTGTATGGTATACTCATCATCCAATTATGAACTATAAATGCCCTATTTGATTCTAGTTCCAAATTATCATTCATATATTGAAATAATTATAAAATTATAAAATTTATACCTTTATAAAAAGACAAGGAATTGTCTTTATAAATAATAGTGGTTAGATGTATTCAACCCAATATTTAAGTAGATTATGATATTTTATTCATATAAATTTTCTTATTATCAAATAAATATAATTTTTTATGATATTGGTAGTGTATTAGTTTTCTCTATATAGTTTCTAAATCAATTTCATGAAAAAGGTATTCAAATTTCAAATCCTTTGATAACATAGGATCATATATCAATTTAAACGGTTCAGATTAACTCTTTATTAAAATTACTTCCATTATATGTTTCATAATAAAATACGATGAGGAGGATTTTGAAAAATGGTTAGTAAAAAGATAAATAACCTAGTCAATGTATGTTTAATAATGATTATTTATTCTATAAAACAATATCTTCTATTTTTTTGATATTGATAATATAATCTATTTCCATCATTGATAGTTTATTAAACTTATGAGGTTAAAATTTATTTAATGTGGGTATGTAACACCCATGGATATTAGAAACATTTTATTTCCATAAACTATAGTTATATTAATCGAAAATATATTTATATAAATAAAATTATATTAAAATTTAGAAAAAAATCATCAAAGATATGAATTAGATCAACAATAATTTATTCATTCATATAGGAACATTTCAAAAAAAATGTTTACAAAACTAGGCCTTACATAACAAGAATTTTTAATTCTCTTAAAAGTGAAAAAATTTAAAAAGTAGAAATTCAACACAATGAATATTTCTATCACAAAATAGAAATCCTCGCACACTATCTTCAATATAAAAAACACAATTTATAGATATAAACCATCAATCAAAAATATATATTATGAAATGATCATGTTTTTTTTTATGAAATCAAAATTAAAATATATAAGAAATAGAAGTGTTCATTATGATAAAATGAATTTATAGGTGGAAATGGATGTAATATTGATGATGTAAAATGTAAATAGATATGAAGTATAAAATCCATAAACATGACATAAGATTAGAATTAACGATATATAATTAATTTTCCAATTTTTTATTTTAATGTAAAAAAAATTAATTATAAAAAACTTATGAGAAATAAAATAAATGATTTTAAAAAAAATTAATAATATTAATTCATTTATCAAGATTTCATATATTTAAAGGAACAAATTTAATATAATATAAAATATTTCTTCAAAATATTATTCGTAAATAATAATTTCAATAAAATTAATGGTAATGAATTTAAATATATAACATTGATGAAATAATTAAATACATTCAATGTAAATTTAATTAGTCATATCTAATAAAAACTGTATTTTTTTTAAAAAAATTCATTATGTGTAATTTATTTATATTCAAAAGAGAAATGTTTATCATTTATATAATTAAATGAGATTCATTGTCTATAAAAATATAATAATAAATAATTTTAACGCCTCGACCCCAGTTACCCAGATTCAGTGCATTATTTTGATACATTGGCAAGATTACAAGGAATTAAGTCCCGGAGGACCGATCTGTTTTGTAGTCTTGGAAAATGAATGTTACATTACACTTTATAAAAAACAAAACAGCATAAATAATCCTTTATGAACACCATTATTCCCGTGGATTGACCCTGCATATCAATCACAATACACCTCATGGAATCCTGGGAAAATAAAACATAGAATGGGGTGATCTCAAACACTCAGTACGAGTAAGAAATATAGCAAAAAAATTCAAAAATAAGCATAAACATTTAGGGAAATGTATAAAACTAAAACAAATGCCTTTTAAACTAGAACATCAGCATAATATGGAAGAAATATAATAAAATAATTCGATTTACTTATTCAAATTGATATTCTACTAATCGAATAATCATATGAAATATAAATAATAAATTTCATAATGATGGAATGCATAATTCTAGACTATCATAACCACATAGTCAAGGCCCTGTGCCAAGACTACAAATAAGATTGTGTTAAGGCCTCATTCAAAGACACTAGTTTGTCTCATGAGACCTACCGATGCATCCAGGAGCTATAGCGAGCTCCACCTGCCATATACTAAGTCCAATACATTCCTCATACGAGAAGGTTATAACATAAACATTTGTATTAAAAATAGAATAAAAAATGTCAATAATTTCTCCATAATCCATGAATGCTATAAAAATAACACATCCACAGTCAAACATATCACAAAACCTTTAATAAGATATGGGAGATTTGTGTCATAATAAGTAATCTTTAGACAAGTTTAAAATCCATCAAAGGATGTTGACATAGATGAAAATTATTTGTAAAACTCTTTGAGAGAAATATCCATTTTTCTTGAAAACATTTAAAACTCACACAATTTAGAAATGAATACATTTAAATAAATTTTTGAATCAATGTTTCCCATACCACTTTTAAACTTTTGAAAGGAATTATCATTTTAAAAACATTCATTTCCACATAAATAAATCCTTAAAAACTGTTTTGAAGACATGGACATTAATGAGGAAGATTTAGAAGAATAAATATTTAAAACATTTGAAATGATGTTTTTGTTAAAAAAAGTGATTTAAAATAATCCCTTTGAAAACTCTTTCATAAAACATTTACATGGATAAAAAATATGTCCCAGAAGATACTTACGTAAAAACAACCTCAGATAATAAAGAGATTGTGAAATTAACCCTTACCAATTTGGTATCTTACGAAACATACACCCCATGAAAGAGGTATAATAAAATGAATATTTAAATACACATAAATTAAATTTTATTACAAAAAGAATACAATTATGGGAAGTACATACACCACACAAAAGGTAATAGTGGAAATATGGAATGAATCTCACCGGAATAAGGAGTGAGATGAAGACCCCATAACTTGAACTTTCCTTTAGTCGAGGGTACGTTTAGACTCCTGTATGAAGACTATAGTATGTTATTAAATTATACCAGAACCATATTAATATTCATTATATCACAAATTATTCATTTATGACTTTATACTACCCATTTAATAATAATTTCCATGTTATATTAATATTTTAGGTAATAATCGCTTTCTTTATCGTATGTGTTTTATCTTGTCACTCTTGATTGTATAACACAGATCAGGATTTAAATACTTCCAGAATATATAACATAATTTATTTATCATATATATTTAGAATATAAAAATTTATAATAAAAGTATATATGAAATGGAAAACACTGTTTATGGAGACGGTAGTCTGTACCTATGCATAATCGATGTTTCTCTTTTCATATAGTATTGAAAGGAAGTAAGTGAATAAGATATATGTAAGTACATAAATACTTATATATATATTTATCTCCAATAGCATTATTATTTCATATATTACATACTTATTAGTAATATATATTTTTTATAATCTTCGATGAATGGTGAACTTGGAAATGAATCTCATCGCGTCGTGGAGACGGTAATCCGTACATACGCACGAGTAAAAATATCATTATTTTGATATTAATATAATATATAATTGGATGGTATATAATATATACATAATCCTTATCATGTTATATTTATAATTTACATCAAATAAACATCATTATTATACCCATCTAAATATTAATGTATTGAGTAACAATTACACCACGACGTGGAGACGGAAAGCCGTACGTACGCACGTATGGTGACATGTCATTAAAAAGATGGATAGAATAATGAATTTGGTTGAAAAAAAATTATAATAACATCACATTATATAGAATATACTTGGGTTATTATTTTAGAATGGAAACAACAATGAAAAAGGAAGTGGAAGAAGAAATGAACTTGAAAGAGGGTGGTGAAATCATTACCTCTTCTTCGGGTTCTTTCTTTTTATATGATCAAAGGGGATCCTTAGGTTGTCTTTCTGATCAAACTAAGACCTATAGGTTGAAGGGAGAATAGTTTAGAGGATATTTGGGCAGGGTTTGGTAGAGCCAAATGGCTTAGAATGAGTGAATTAGAGAGAAGGGGGAGTGCCCTTTTATAAGAAGGGTGAGGGGAACCATAGAAAAAACATAAAATATGCTTTTTAATAAATTCATATTCGGTTTATAATGGCTCAAAAGTTTATTATTTAAAGTAAAAGGTGGGGATAGGTAGAAATAAACTCAACCAATAGGTTTTAGACAAGTTTAGGTTACCATTTTAACCATATCATTTAGATTTAACTCTAAGTTAAATAATTTTACTTTTACCGCGTCTTCTTATATTCTTACACTATATGGTTAATAAACATAATGTATACTGTAAATAGAACCCCAATTGGTTCATTAATGTCATATATATTATTATATAGGTATTTTTCCGAACCTTATATTTTTATGACCATTATATCAATTAATAATAATATATTTTAAAGAACAACTATTTTCTGCCAATTTTTACACTATTTGGTATTTGTTTTTTGTTAAAATAATAACAACATGATTAATTCAAAAAAAACATTTAATCAATAATAACATTTCATATTAACCTATAAAATTCTTGGATATCATAAGAACATTTAAATTATATTTATTTTAATATTTATAAATCCATTTATTTGATTCTTTCATTGTTAAGGTAATTACTAGATCATCATTGGTTCATAAATAAATTTTATTATTTAATGTCTAAAAATTATAAATAAAATACCATGATGTAGGAAATATTTTTAGATTTATAATTAATATTTATAATCGATTATATAATATATATAACTATATGTGAAAATTGTTTTTCTAAAAGATATAGGCTTTTGTCATTTTTGTATTTACTTTAACTTAATTAATATAAAGTGTCATTATCACTTACAAGTAGATCCATGGGGTCCCAAAATCAACTCAAATATGCGCATGGTCGGACATGTATCAACCAATAGGGTTAAGACACGTTTTAGGATAATTTATTATTATTATAATATTATTTTTTACCCTTATTTACCTGATTTACCATTTAACCATGGTAAATAAAATATTTATCAAAGTAATTATTCCAAATGATTAAAAAACGTTACCTATTTACACAATTTGGAAATCCTGATTCCAAATTTTAAGTCCATTATTCTAAATTCAAAACACAGAAGTGGAAGAAATTAAATTAAAATTAATTTCTGCTGTCAAAACAAAAAGCGTGTTTTTAAGAGATAATAACTATCAAAAGATTGACACTTGATTACATCCGGGTTAAATGTGAAATTATGTCCATTGAAAAAAATTGTATTAAATAGTAAAAATATATTATAAATATGTTTTAAAACCACTCAAATTTATAATTTATCACTATTAATTATTTCGATTAAAAAGTTTCTTTTAATAAAAATTTAGTAATTTTCACTACTCATCAAAATGTAAAAGTTATCCGAAAAGTACCAAAATTTCATCCTAGGATAATTTTGATATTCTGAATCCAAAAATGAAGTCCATTTTGAAAGATAAAATGAATAAAATTTCAATAAGAGGATATTTCTATTCATAATGGCTACTTTGATTGGTCACGGCGTGTTAGAATCTCGAAGTTGCGTACAACACATGCTATTGTATTATTCAAAGAGAAATGTACCATGGAATCTTGGGGTGTTACATTCTCCCCTCTTTCAATAAATTGCATCCTCACAATTTATGCTCAGTATTCGAAACTTGGGGTTGACGTTTCAAAATATCTTAGTTTAAATCCCACATCGAAAAATGAATTAATGAGGCCTCTATTTAAAATAAAGAGTGTTAAGTATGAAGGTTACCGAAAATAACACATACTAGGGTTTCATGTAGGAAAATATGGATACGGAAGAGAAATATAACCATCAATATCTAATGGGGAGTGGTAGAAAACATGGCTATGAAAAGGCCTACAATCCCAAAGATATATAATATGTGATGATCTAAGGTACCATCTTGGACAACATTTTTGTTATAAGTTCCTTTTCTTAATGTTGATGAATTTATTTTTGAGATTGGATAAGATCATAAAGAGATATACTTACTTTATAATTAGAGTTCTATGCATTAATAAATTACTACCACAAACTCATCTTTCACCCCAAAACATAATACAACTCAAAAATACTATATTTATCATAATTGTATAGGGTTCCAAATATAATGAATTTATAATTCACATATCAGACCCTTTATGAAAAGAAACTACATTATACCATCCAAGAACATCACATAGTCCAGTGGTAGGCGATAAATACTAATTTCACTATTGTTGTGGGTTTGATTCCCGCATCTTTGTCCGACACGACGGGTCGTCACACTGTTTGTGTGTTGTACTTTTATAAAAATCAAAAAATATGCATTCAAACGTAATCCCTTACAACCTTTATACTTATCCAAAATACTTCTATAAACTCTCAGTCCCAAATTTATATGAAAGGTAAACATAATGTAGATCCGTTTTACCCCGTAAAATCATGTGAATACCTTCATCATGTATTCTTTTAAAATGATGAAACATCTTGAATTACCATAAAACCTCATTGATTACATTCATGCTACCTTATTACTTACAGAATAATGGATATACTTAATCCAACCAAAAATGTTGTAAGCTCCAACAATGATGGAATATACAAATCTTTAATTAGTTTCAAGGAAGTCAAGAATATCGAATATAAATTACACAAATCAACCATATCTTATTCCAAAATCAGTACCTCAATATTAGGACCATATTAAGGTTTATCTTTCCATCAACAATGTAATTTCAAAAAAAATTTAACTCATTATAGAGTCACTTTTCTTAGTTCCATAAAATCTCAAATCCTCAATGAAATAGTACTGCAGTACAATCCTAATTTATTTCTGGTACATCATTGATACAAAGCTTCAATGAAATAATTCCAAAATAACAAATAAGAACACTAGTCCTTCCTCTTCGTCTGTGGTAGTATCATAACTTTACTATTATCCAATAGAATCATTTGCAGCATAGTCTGATAACTGGGACATTGGTTCGCGTAGTGTCCAAACTCCTTGTTGATGAAGAATTGTACAATGGAAACATTTTTCTTACCCTTGAAGTCACGTACTTGGTGTCTTTTTTCTCCAAACTTATAACATACTACCATTCCATTCAAGAATTTTCCAAGGTGATTCTTTCCACAATTATCACGTATGGAAAAATCCTTCTTTACCTTATTCCCTTTATCTGTCCTTCTCTCTACCATCCATTCCTTCTCTGGCATCCCCTCAAAGCCATAGGACTCCGATAATTCTTTACATATCTTATCAACACATCATAATATTTCATCATATGATGATAATAGGTGGGAGATTATTTCCCTCCTAAATTCTAGCTTAAGACCATGAAATATATTATCTTTCTTACTCTTTGGAACATACGTATTGCTGGAGTTCTCATTCCTTCTACTAGGCGCCATTTCTAAACAATGGCATACACTAGATTAGTTTATGGATAGAAATACCTAATCCAAAACTTGTAAAACACATAACATAAATTAAACACTTTATGGATATAATCAATAATCATAAAAATGTATTCTTCGAGATTTATATAATCATAAACCATTCATAATGGTTTGTAAAGAAAATGATAATTATCCTAAGCATATCCCCTGGGAGTGTCGTAACCATGACTGCAGCAAAGCCCATTGTCGTGCACCAGTTCCTGTTCGAGTCTAGCTCAAAGCGGTGTTTTCTAGTTTTACCCCTAGGTACATCTGTGCCAGAGCCACCTCTACCTGCTCGTATCCAGGCAGGGATGTATTGCTCAGAAAACTCACAAAATATCTACAATATAAAAATTCTAGGATGTTCTTCTCTACTAATCCTCAAAGTCTATCTTAGGGCTATGTGCTCTAATCAGAGTTTATCTAACTCTAGCTTCCAAGAATATGGCTAAACTTACTCTGATACCAATTGTAATGCCCTGACCCCAGTTACCCAGAGTCGGTGTATTATTTTAATACATTTTCATGATTACAAGGAATCATGTCCCGAAGGACCAATCGGTTTAGCAGTCATGGAAAATAGATTACATACATGAATGTTACATTACACTTTATAACTAAAAAAACAACATAAATAATCCTTTATGAACACCATTATTCCCTTGTATTAACCCTGCATATCAATCACAATACACTTCTTGGTACCCTGGGAAAATAAAACATAGAAAGGGGTGAGATCAAATGCTCAGTAAGGGTAAGCAATACAGCAGAAAATTTCAAAAATAAGCATAAAAATTTAAGGCAATGTATAAAACTAAAACAAAAGCCTTTTAAACTTAAACTTCAGAATAATATGGAAAATATAAAATGAAATAATTCAGTTTACTTATTCACATGGATATTCTACTAATCGAATAATCACATTTAATATCAATATCCTCTTTCATAATGATGGAATGCATAATGCCAGACTATCATAACCACATAGTCAAAGCATCATGCCATGATTAAAAATAATTTTTTGTCAAGGCCTCACGCCAAGACATTAGTTTGTCTCATGGGACCTACTGATTAATGAAAGAGTAATAGTGGGCTCCACCCGTCACTTACTAAGTCCAATGCATTGTTCATACGAAAAGGGTATAACATAAATATTTGTATTAAAAATAGCATATGAAATGTCAATACTTTCACCATAAACCATGAATCGTATAAAAATAACACATCCACAGTCAAACATATCACAAAACCTTTAATAATATATGGAATATTTGTATCATAATAAGCATTCTTCAATCAAGTTTAAAATCCATCAAACGATGTTGACATAGATGAAAATGATTTGTAAAACCCTTTGAGATAAATATCCATTTTTCTTGAAAACCTTTAAAATTCACACAATTTAGAAAATAATACATTTAAATAAATTTTTGAATAAAATTTTCCCATAACACTTTGAAACTTTTGAAAGGAATTAAATTTTAAAAACATTCATGTCCATATAAATGAATCCTTAAAATCATTTTGAAGAAATGGATATTAATGAGGAAGATTTAGAAGAATAAATATTTAAAACATTTGAAATGATGTTCTTGTAAAAAAGAGTGCCTTAAAATAATCCCTTTGAAAAATATTTCATAAAACATGGACATGGATAAAAAATATACCCCAGTACATACTTACGTAAAAACAACCTCGGATAATAAAGAGATTGTGAAATTAACACTTATCAATTTGGTAACTTATGAAACATACACCCCATGAAAGAGGTATCATACAATGAATTTGTAAATACACATAAATTAAAGTTTATTACAAAATGAATACAATTATTGGCAGTACATACACCACACAAAAGGTAATAGTGGCAATATGGCATGAATCTCCCTAGAATAAGGAGTGAGACAAAAACCACTTACCTTGCACTTTCCTTTAGTCGAGGGTACGTTTAGCCTCCTGTATGAAGACAATAGTATGCTATTAAATTATACCATAACCATATTAATATTTATTAAAGAATATATTATTCATTCATGACTTTATACTACCCATTTAATAATAATTTCCTTATTATATTAATATTTCGGGTAATAATCGCTTTCTTTATCGTACGTGTTTTAACTTGTTACTCTTGATTGTATCACTTAGATCATGATTCAAATACTTACAGAATATAAAAAATGAAATATTTATGATATATATTTATAATATAAAATCGTATAATAGATGTATATATGAAATGGAAAACACCGTTTATGGAGACGGTAGTCCGTACGTACGCATAAACGTTGTTTCCGTTTTCATATAGTATTGAACGGAAGTAAGTGAATAATATATATGTAAGTACATAAATACATATATATATATATATATCTCCTATAGAATTATTATTTCATATATTACATACTTAATAGTAATATATATTTTTTATAATCGTCGATGAATGGTGAACTTGGAAATGAATCTCATCGCGTCGTGGGGACAGAAAAACGTACGTACGCACGAGTGAAAATACCATTCTTTTGTTATCAATAAAATATATAATTGAATGGTATATAATATATACAGAATAATTTTCAGGTTATATTTATTATTTACATCAAATACACATCATTATTATACCCATCCATTTAATAATGTATTGAATAACAATTACACCACAACGTGGAGACGGTAAGCCGTACGTAAGCATGTTTGGTGACATGCCATTAAAAGGGTGGATGGAATAATGAATTTAGTTATAACATAATTATAATAACAACACAGTATATATAATATACTGGAGTTATTATTTTATAATGGAAACAACAAAGAAAAAGGAAGTGGAAGAAGATATGAACTTGAAAGAGGGTGGTGAAATCATTACCTATTCTTCGGGTTTTTCCTATTGATTTGATCAAAGGGGCTCCTTATGTTGGATTTATGATCAAAATAAGGACTCTATGTTGAAGGTAGGATAGTTTAAAGGATATTTGGGCAGGTTTTGGCCGAGCCAAATGTCTTATAATGTTTCAATTAGAGGGAAGGGGGAGTGCCCTTTTATTAGAGGGGTGAGGGTCACCTTAGGAAAAACATAAAATATTATTTTATAATAAATTCATATTCGGTTACTAATGGATCCAATGTTGATTATATAAAGTCTAATTTCGTTGAAGGTCAAAAAAAACTCAACCAATATGTTTTAGAAAAGTTTCGGTTACCATTTTATCCTTATCATTTAGATTTAACTCTAAGTTAAATAATTTATCTTTTACTGTGTCTTCTTGTATTCTTACACTATATGGTTAATAAACTTACTATATACTGTAAATAGAACCCCAATTGGTTCATTAATCTAATATATATTATTATATAAGTCTTTTTTTCAAACATTATTTTTTTAGGACCATTATATCAATTAATAATATAATATTGTTTTTAAAACCTATTTTTTGTCAATTTTGACACTATTTGGTATTTGTTTATTTGATAAAATAATAACAACATGATTACTTCAAAATAAATACATTGAATAAATACTAACATGTCATATTCACCTATAAAATTCATGAATGTCATAAAAACTTTGAAATTATATTTATTTTAATATTTATAAAACCGTTTATTTGATTCTTTCATGAATAAGGTAATTACTGCATCAACATTGTGTCATAAATAAATTTATTTATTTAATGTACAAAAATTATAAATAAAATAAAATGATGTAGGAAATATTTTTATCTTTATAATATATAATTATAATCGAAAATATAACATATATAACCCTATGTAAAAATTGTTTTGCTAAAAGATATTGGCTTTTGTATTTTTGTATTTACTTTAATTTAATTAATATAAAATATCATTATCACGTACAAGTGGATTCATGGGGTCCCAAAATCGACCAAATTATGAACATGGTCGGGAATTAATCAACCAATAGGGTTAAGACATGTTTTAGGGTAATTTATTATTATTATAATATTATTATTGTACCCTTATTTATCGGATTTACCCTTTAACCATGGTAAATAAAATATTTACTGAAGTAATTATTCAAAATGAATAAAAATAAAAGTTACCTATTTCCAAAATTTGTACATCCTGATTCTAAATATTGAGTCCATTTTTTCAAATTCAAAACATAGAAGTGGAAGAAATTAATTTAAAATTAATTCCAGCTGTCAAAACAAAAAGCCTATTCTTAAGAGAAAATAACTATCAAAAGATTGACACTTGTTTATGACCGGTTTAAATGTGAAATTATGTCCAATTAACAAAATTGTTGTAACGCCCCGACCCCAGCTACCCAGAGTCGGTGCATTACTTCGTAACATTGGCATGATCACAAAAGATCAAGTCTCGAAAGACCGATTAGTTTAGTAGCCTTGGAAACACTAGATACATTCGTAAACGTTACATTACATCATAAAGTGAAAAACTACAATAACAAAGTCTCCATAGTCCACACTCATATCCTCTTCTGACTATCCCTGCAGGTCATTCATAAAATACTTCTTCACATCCTGGAAAATATTAAAACATTGAAAGGGGTGAGCTCAGATGCTCAGTAAGGATAACAATAATGCGGAAGCTTTCATAAATAAACATTAAAATTTAAGGCAATGTATAACTAAAACAAAAGCCTTTTAAACTTGAACTTCAACATAATATGGCAAAAGTAAAATGAGATAATGCCATTTACTTCTTCACATGGATATTCTACTGGTCGAATAATCACATGCAATATCAATAACCACTTTCATAATGATGGAATGCATAATGCCAGACTATCATAACCACGTAGTCAAGGACTCGTGCCAAGACCACAAATAAGATTTTGTCAAGGCCTTGTGCCAAGACACTAGTTTGTCTCATGAGACCTGCCGATGCATCGAGGAGCTATAGCGGGCTCCACCCGTCACTTATTAAGTCCAATGCATTCCTCATATGAATAGGTTTAAACATATCATAAACCATAACATAATCATATCACATAAACAATGCATAAAGGAAACATAACATTTCCACATTTCAATCACAAGATATCAATACAAAACATTGATATAATAAAAACGCTTTCAAAACCATTTTCAATACCAAAATAAAAGAATGTTAAAACATTGTATTTATTTTTCTTTTTAAAAAAAGGTATGGCTTGTAAAGGAAGCCGAAACTCAAATAATGTTCACGGCGGCGGAGAAGTCGTTGTCGCCGCATAAGTACGGAATGAAAAACATTCCCTTTTTGTCGTTTAGTAAAATGCTTCGTATAAAAAGATTCCTTTTGAATAAACTTAAAAGTCAAAGGGGTTTATACACCGTATAAAAGAAAGTTGTGTATAAAACCAAATATGCCTCAATGAAAGGAGATTGAGACGAAGTCCTTAAAAAGATCATTTTTAAAATAAAATAGATATATTATGTGTATTCACTATAGGTACACATAAAGAAAGTAAAAATACAAAATAATACATAATAATATCATGACATAATTTGAAAGTAGGAGATTAACCCAAAGAATGGAAGTTGGGTTAAGAAGTTCCCTTACCTCGTGTCTGACTTGACTCAACCGTTCTTTAACCTCCTGAATAATAAACTAGAGTTAATATATACCTTATTAAGAACCATTTTCAATTTCATTATCCTTATTATATCACTTATTACAATGATATGAACATTATGTAATTATTTAAGTTAATAACGGTCGTTTTGTCGATCTTTGGTACTTGAGTCAAAAATAAACTTCTTATAATTACAAGTTGTTCATGTGGTGAAATATCCATTATATCCGGAATTATATTCATGATGTAGATATCATATATATCATATATACAGTATATACATTCATTCATAATGTCACGTAACATTTAGAGGTAAGAAATGAAATGCACCGTTCATGGAGACGGTAAGCCGTACGTACGCATGAACGCTACTTTCATTTCAATTTCATATTTAATGGAAGTAAATCATAATGATATAAATGTATAATATAATTCCAGTATAATATAGTGTATAATACCATTTACTCCATCCTTTATACATCCCACATATGGCATTTACGATTCAAATCACTTTGAGGGGGCGGTAGTCCGCACTTCCTAAAATGAAATTATCGCGTTTTACCCATAATGGAAATCATAAAGTATGCCATAAATGAGAAATACAGAAGCATAAGTAAAACAAAAACATATTATATATCATATATAAAAATAGTGACATCTTAATGGCCACCTTTGAAGGTGTTATATGAGTGTTGAACAATCATCGCTTCGTGAGGCAGAAATTCGCCATCCACAGAAACCGTATGTTCTTTAACCATTAGATGTAGGTGTGTGTAAGTGTAGCTCGAATCCTTCTTATAACAACATCCTAGTATATTGAGGATACTGGTGTTGTTACAAAAGAAATGAATAAAAAGAGTTTAGGGGGTTGGAGAAGAAAAATAAAACAAAACAACATTATAAAAGACATTACCTCAAAATCGGGTAACTCTTTTTGATTTGAGCCAAAGGCTTCCTTGGGAAGAGTTCTGCCCAAAGTGAGGATTCTAGGAGTAAGAGAGGGATGTTGGGAGAGTATTTGGGCAGAGTTTGGCCGAGCCAAATGGCTTGAAGCTGTGAATAAGGTGGGAGAGGTGGGGGCCTTTTATAAGTGGAGAGGAGGGGCACTTTTGGAAAGTAATGAAATGTTACATTATTTCAAAATGCTTTTCGGATTCTAAAGGTCCCACATCTATATAATTCGAGGCTAAGGTGATAAGGTTTCGAAATATCTTCATCCAATAGGCTTTGGACAAGTGTAAGCCTCGGATTTTTCATTATCTTCTCATTTTATTTAAATCGTCAAATAATGATGTCATCGCTGCATCATTATTATGTCATAAATACTTTAATTTATTTAATGTCTAAAAATTATAAAACAAATACTATGATGTAGGAAATCTTTTTAGCTTTCCAATGACTATTTATAATCAAAATTTGGACTTGTATAACCCCAATTAAAAATTGTTTTAGTAGAACAATTTATGTTAGTGTCATTTTCACTTTAACATTAAATAAAAACTAATTTATGTCATTTCCCAACAAAAGTGGATCCATGGGGTCCCCAAGTTAGGCCATGGCTTGTCTTGGTCGGCCATGACTCAACCAATGAGGTTGGGACATGTGTCTAGGTCATTTAATATTATTAAAGTATTATCTATACCTTAAACTACACTAATTACCACTAATCGCGATTAAGAACTTAATAAGTTACTATTCACCAAAAAAATTATTATAATCTCATTGAACCACATTTTACTTCTTAATGACAACCATGTATGTCGGATTTTTGAAAATCAAATCACAGAAGTGGTAATATTTCATCTAAACGAAAAATCAGTTATTTAACTACCACTTAGTGGTTTCACTATTCATCAAAAATTGAAGTTTCTCAGAACAATGCCAAAATTTCATCCTAAGCTATAATTGATATTCCGAATTCAAAAATGATGTCTATTTTACAAAATTCCAAACATATAAGTTGCATTAATTAATTTTATAATTAATTCCCGCTGTTACGACAAATAGCGTGTTTTCAAGAAACAATTTATATCAAAAGATTGGCAATTGTTTATGTCCAAATTCAATGTTAAATTAATTCTAATGACCACCATTGGATAAAATGGTAAAAATATATTCTAATTATACATTAAATCCACTCAATAGTATAACTTATCACTATAAATTATTTTGATTAAAAAAGTTGTTTTAAGTATTTTTCACTATTCATAAAAAATTAGAAGTTCTCAGAAAAATACCAAAAATTCAACATAGGCTAATTTCGATATTACGAATACAAAAATGAAGTCCATTTTGAAATATAAAATTTCTATAATTTTAAAAAGTGGTTATTACTATTCATAACGGCTAGTTTGATTTGTCGCGATGTTTTAGAACTCGAAGTTGCGTACAATGCAAGCTATTGTATTATTGAATGAGAAGCGTATCGTGGAAGCTCGGGGTGTTACATTCTCCCCTCCTTCAATAAATTGCGTCCTCGCAATTTGAAATTTTTCTTGGAAAATAAAAGGTTGAAAAGGGAAAATACCTTTGTGGAAAACCCACATCGGAAATAAGATTAATAAAATTTATCCTTAATAAGAGGTAAGGGAAATAAGAAAGTCACCACCAAATTATAATCTCGATAAGGAGAACGTTGGTGGCAATTAGAGACATATAATTGGAGGAAAAACGTAAATATTTGTAGGGAGTGATTGAGGTCATCAATAACAATAAACTGTCAAATTGAGGGCCTCAAAGCCTTCAATCTATATTGATTTAAAATATCATCAGTTCAACAAGACATAAGGTATTAGGATAACACATTTTTTTGTTTTAATATCCCTTTACTAAATTTTAAGAATTAATTTATTCATTGAATAAGAGATAGGTATATATATATTTATGCTTGACAATTAGAGTTTCAACCTTCAACTCATCTTTCACTCAAAAAGATAATAGAACTCAAAAATATCATACTTATCCTAATTGTATAAGGTTCAAAATGTTAAAACATACCATTTAGATTAGTAAAATTATTTTGTAATAACCAGGGACTTCCTGTAGGCTAGTGGTAGGAAATAAAGGCTTGTCGCACTTTGATTGTGGGTTCGATTCCTACAGCTTTGTCCGACGCGACGGTTTATGCCCCACCCTGCAGGTTGTCCTTTTCCTAAAACTATAGTATTATAATACTCCAAAAACAATCTTCATTAATTTTTTAACCTTAAACCATACTATCCAAAGATCAACTTAATCCACTCCAAAATAACTCTGTCCAGACTTTCTCTAAAATGTCTCTTAATTCCAAAATCAATTGTAGCATCAGATTCCCCATAAAAAGAAAAGTTTCTCTTATTGTCACATACTAAAAATATGATTACCTTAATCATATTAAAACCTTACTGAAATCAAAAAGTACTGCAGTACAATCCTTATATAGATCACATTATTCTAATAACCAGAATATAATCCATGAGTCCAAAAGCACCAATACATTAGTTATTCTGCTTCAACTGTAGTAATAGCATAAGATTGTCCTTGATCCCTTGGCCTTTTCTGAGGTAAGTTTCCTTGACGCTTAGGACATTCATTTGCATAATGACCCATTTCTCTACAATTGTAGCATTCAACTTTGACAGCCTCTTTCTTTCCCTTGCAATCACGTGCCTGGTGACCTTTTTCTCCACATTTATAACAGACTCCCATTCCTTTTAGGCAAGTACCAGGGTGATTCTTCCCACAATTATCACATAATGGAAAATCCTTCTTTCCCTTTTTCCCTTTATCTGTCTCTTGTTCCACCGTTCTCTTCTTCTCTTGCTTTACTTTGTTGTCATAAGACTTAGAGAATTCCTTTTCTGTCTTGATAGCACATGAGACTATATCTTCGTATGTTGAGAAAGATTGTGACACTAGAGCTCGACGGAGAAATGGTTTTAACCCATCAAAGAAACGATCAATCTTACTTCTTGGGTTACGTATATAATCTGCAGCATGCCTCGCTAACCTTGTAAAGTTAGCCTCATACTTTGCGACATTCTCATCCTCCTTTTGTCTCAGACTCAAAAATTGCCTTTCCATATCCGCTCGATGGTCTCGAGGTAAGTATTTTTCTAAGAACAGTTCTTTGAACTCCTGCCATTCCATGTTTGTTAATTCATCATCTTCCTTTGTGTTTTGAATTAGTGACCACCATTGATCGGCATCTCCAGTGAGGCGGTAAACTGCCATGACAACCTTCTCCCTTTCACTACTCCCCAAGGCATGGAATATTTTATCTAAGGAATTTATCCATTGCTCAGCTATTGTAGGATTTGTACTCCCATTGAAGGTTGGCGGTTGTTGCCTCATGAAACGGTCTAGCATTGATCCTCCACGTTGCGGATCAGGGTGCTCCATACGAGTAAGGTTGTTATTCATAACCTGCGTGAGTTGTCCCAGTATGGTAATAAGTTGATCAGCACCAGTTGTATCTCCAGGTCCACAATAATTATCTTGAGTAGGAGGGCAATCCCTACACGGAGTTCGTGCATTGATACAGTTTCCATTCCTTCTACTAGGCGCCATTTCTAAACAATGGCATAATCCAGATTAGTTTATGAATCAAAATACATAATTCCATACTTGTAAAATACTTAACATAAATTGAACTATTTATGGATATAATCCATAATCATAAAAAGGTTTTATTTGAGGAAGTATATACTCATAACCGTTCATAGTGGTTTGTAAAGAAAATGAGAATTATCCTAAGCGTATCCCCCGGGAGTGTCGTAACCAAGAGTGCAGCAAGGCCCGTTGTCGTGCTCCAGTTCCCGTTCGAGTCTAGCTCAAAGCGGTGTTTTCGGGTTTTACCCCTAGGTACATCTGTGCCAGAGCCGCCTCTACCTGCTCGTATCCAGACAGGGATGTATTGCTCGGAAAACTCATATCATCTCTATAATACCAAAATTCTAGGAAGTTCTTCTATACTAATCCTCGAAGCCTATCTTTGGGCTATGCGTTCTAATCAGAGTTTATCTAAATCTAGCTTCCAAGGTTAGTACTAAACTGCCTCTGATACCAACTGTAACGCCCCGACCCCAGCTACCCAGAGTCGGTGCATTACTTCGTAACATTGGCATGATCACAAAAGATCAAGTCTCGAAAGACCGATTAGTTTAGTAGCCTTGGAAACACTAGATACATTCGTAAACGTTACATTACATCATAAAGTGAAAAACTACAATAACAAAGTCTCCATAGTCCACACTCATATCCTCTTCTGACTATCCCTGCAGGTCATTCATAAAATACTTCTTCACATCCTGGAAAATATTAAAACATTGAAAGGGGTGAGCTCAGATGCTCAGTAAGGATAACAATAATGCGGAAGCTTTCATAAATAAACATTAAAATTTAAGGCAATGTATAACTAAAACAAAAGCCTTTTAAACTTGAACTTCAACATAATATGGCAAAAGTAAAATGAGATAATGCCATTTACTTCTTCACATGGATATTCTACTGGTCGAATAATCACATGCAATATCAATAACCACTTTCATAATGATGGAATGCATAATGCCAGACTATCATAACCACGTAGTCAAGGCCTTGTGCCAAGACCACAAATAAGATTTTGTCAAGGCCTTGTGCCAAGACACTAGTTTGTCTCATGAGACCTGCCGATGCATCGAGGAGCTATAGCGGGCTCCACCCGTCACTTATTAAGTCCAATGCATTCCTCATATGAATAGGTTTAAACATATCATAAACCATAACATAATCATTTCACATAAACAATGCATAAAGGAAACATAACATTTCCACATTTCAATCACAAGATATCAATACAAAACATTGATATAATAAAAATGCTTTCAAAACCATTTTCAATACCAAAATAAAAGAATGTTAAAACATTGTATTTATTTTTCTTTTTAAAAAAAAGGTATGGCTTGTAAAGGAAGCCGAAACTCAAATAATGTTCACGGCAGCGGAGAAGTCGTTGTCGCCGCATAAGTACGGAATGAAAAACATTCCCTTTTTGTCGTTTAGTAAAATGCTTCGTATAAAAAGATTCCTTTTGAATAAACTTAAAAGTCAAAGGGGTTTATACACCGTATAAAAGAAAGTTGTGTATAAAACCAAATATGCCTCAATGAAAGGAGATTGAGACGAAGTCCTTAAAAAGATCATTTTTAAAATAAAATAGATATATTATGTGTATTCACTATAGGTACACATAAAGAAAGTAAAAATACAAAATAAGACATAATAATATCATGACATAATTTGAAAGTAGGAGATTAACCCAAAGAATGGAAGTTGGGTTAAGAAGTTCCCTTACCTCGTGTCTGACTTGACTCAACCGTTCTTTAACCTCCTGAATAATAAACTAGAGTTAATATATACCTTATTAAGAACCATTTTCAATTTAATTATCCTTATTATATCACTTATTACAATGATATGAACATTATGTAATTATTTAAGTTAATAACGGTCGTTTTGTCGATCTTTGGTACTTGAGTCAAAAATAAACTTCTTATAATTACAAGTTGTTCATGTGGTGAAATATCCATTATATCCGGAATTATATTCATGATGTAGATATCATATATATCATATATACAGTATATACATTCATTCATAATGTCACGTAACATTTAGAGGTAAGAAATGAAATGCACCGTTCATGGAGACGGTAAGCCGTACGTACGCATGAACGCTACTTTCATTTCAATTTCATATTTAATGGAAGTAAATCATAATGATATAAATGTATAATATAATTCCAGTATAATATAGTGTATAATACCATTTACTCCATCCTTTATACATCCCACATATGGCATTTACGATTCAAATCACTTTGAGGGGGCGGTAGTCCGCACTTCCTAAAATGAAATTATCGCGTTTTACCCATAATGGAAATCATAAAGTATGCCATAAATGAGAAATACAGAAGCATAAGTAAAACAAAAACATATTATATATCATATATAAAAATAGTGACATCTTAATGGCCACCTTTGAAGGTGTTATATGAGTGTTGAACAATCATCGCTTCGTGAGGCAGAAATTCGCCATCCACAGAAACCGTATGTTCTTTAACCATTAGATGTAGGTGTGTGTAAGTGTAGCTCGAATCCTTCTTATAACAACATCCTAGTATATTGAGGATACTGGTGTTGTTACAAAAGAAATGAATAAAAAGAGTTTAGGGGGTTGGAGAAGAAAAATAAAACAAAACAACATTATAAAAGACATTACCTCAAAATCGGGTAACTCTTTTTGATTTGAGCCAAAGGCTTCCTTGGTAAGAGTTCTGCCCAAAGTGAGGATTCTAGGAGTAAGAGAGGGATGTTGGGAGAGTATTTGGGCAGAGGTTGGCCGAGCCAAATGGCTTGAAGGTGTGAATAAGGTGGGAGAGGTGGGGGCCTTTTATAAGTGGAGAGGAGGGGCACTTTTGGAAAGTAATGAAATGTTACATTATTTCAAAATGCTTTTCGGATTCTAAAGGTCCCACATCTATATAATTCGAGGCTAAGGTGATAAGGTTTCGAAATATCTTCATCCAATAGGCTTTGGACAAGTGTAAGCCTCGGATTTTGCATTATCTTCTCATTTTATTTAAATCGTCAAATAATGATGTCATCGCTGCATCATTATTATGTCATAAATACTTTAATTTATTTAATGTCTAAAAATTATAAAACAAATACTATGATGTAGGAAATCTTTTTAGCTTTCCAATGACTATTTATAATCAAAATTTGGACTTGTATAACCCCAATTAAAAATTGTTTTAGTAGAACAATTTATGTTAGTGTCATTTTCACTTTAACATTAAATAAAAACTAATTTATGTCATTTCCCAACAAAAGTGGATCCATGGGGTCCCCAAGTTAGGCCATGGCTTGTCTTGGTCGGCCATGACTCAACCAATGAGGTTGGGACATGTGTCTAGGTCATTTAATATTATTAAAGTATTATCTATACCTTAAACTACACTAATTACCACTAATCGCGATTAAGAACTTAATAAGTTACTATTCACCAAAAAAATTATTATAATCTCATTGAACCACATTTTAATTCTTAATGACAACCATGTATGTCGGATTTTTGAAAATCAAATCACAGAAGTGGTAATATTTCATTTAAACGAAAAATCAGTTATTTAACTACCACTTAGTGGTTTCACTATTCATCAAAAATTGAAGTTTC
The DNA here is from genome assembly GCA_963277665.1 of Viscum album. Lineage (NCBI taxonomy): Eukaryota > Viridiplantae > Streptophyta > Magnoliopsida > Santalales > Viscaceae > Viscum > Viscum album. The sequence continues at coordinate 691,499,515 of OY728138.1, read as the reverse complement.
TCAGAACAATGCCAAAATTTCATCCTAAGCTATAATTGATATTCCGAATTCAAAAATGATGTCTATTTTACAAAATTCCAAACATATAAGTTGCATTAATTAATTTTATAATTAATTCCCGCTGTTACGACAAATAGCGTGTTTTCAAGAAACAATTTATATCAAAAGATTGGCAATTGTTTATGTCCAAATTCAATGTTAAATTAATTCTAATGACCACCATTGGATAAAATGGTAAAAATATATTCTAATTATACATTAAATCCACTCAATAGTATAACTTATCACTATAAATTATTTTGATTAAAAAAGTTGTTTTAAGTATTTTTCACTATTCATAAAAAATTAGAAGTTCTCAGAAAAATACCAAAAATTCAACATAGGCTAATTTCGATATTACGAATACAAAAATGAAGTCCATTTTGAAATATAAAATTTCTATAATTTTAAAAAGTGGTTATTACTATTCATAACGGCTAGTTTGATTTGTCGCGATGTTTTAGAACTCGAAGTTGCGTACAATGCAAGCTATTGTATTATTGAATGAGAAGCGTATCGTGGAAGCTCGGGGTGTTACAATTGTATTAAATGGTAAAAATATATTATAAAAATACATTAAAACCACTAAAATTCATAATTTATCACTATTAATTATTTTGATTAAAAAATGTTTTTAATAAAAATTTTGTAATTTTCACTATTCATTAAAATATAAGAGTTATCCAAAAAGTAAAAAAATTTCATCCTAGGATAATTTCGATATTCCAAATCCTAAAGTGAAGTCCATTTTGAATGAGAAAATGTATAAAATTTCAAAAAGTGGGTATTACTATTCATAACGGCTACTTTGATTGGTCGCGGCATGTTAGAATCTCGAAGTGGCGTGCAACACACGCTACTGTATTATTCAAAGAGAAGTGTACCGTGGAATCTTGGGGTGTTACATTAATAATACATATATTTATTATAAATTGGTTATAAATAATGATAAAAAAATCTAATTATTAAAATAAATAATTTTTATAGAATTATTTATCTAGGTGTAATGTATTTTTTCACAAAAGATTTTATCGCTATTAGTTTATGATTTTAATGGAATATTTTATCATTCATATAATGGTTATTTAATATAATGATACTTTATAAAATTATTTTATCCCTAAAATTAATTATTACTAATAAATATATCTATATAGTAGGAATACTTATTTTAATATTAAAATTTATTAATATTTAAACTTAAAAAAATAACATGGATTTGTAATTTTTAATCAGTATATTTTAGTTATTTAATAAAGTAAATTTTCATTGTTTGGAACATAAATAAGTTATTTAGTTATATGTTATTTATCTTTTTGATGATAAGTGATTATTTTCAAAGAAATATTAATATATTATTAGGTACCATTGTCTAAATAAAGTAAATTGATATCATTAAAATTATGAATATAGTAGAATTTATCTATATATATGTATATTAAAAATATATTAATGATTAATTGAGAAGAAATAATAAAAAAAACTGTATGAATAAAAATAAACATATGTAGAAATAGATTTTATATATATAAATATCAAATATTTTCATTCAAATATAATTATCATATATTTAAAAATTTAATTTGAAAAAATGAAGAACCATTTTTGGATCATTATTTTGAGATTTTGGAGGTGTTTTATCTTAAATATTTTGTAAAAATATAATTACAAAGTGTTTCTTTTGGAAAGAGATGATTGTTAGGTGCATTATTTTTAACCTAGTTGTTAATTGTGAGGGGTTCTTTTTTAAAAATTATTAACATTGGTTAACTATCATAGTTCATAATGGAGACTCCAAATTGTTCCATTATCCATAAATGTGTATAGACCTACATTCTAGGGGTAGGTGGTCAATTATAGTTTCATACACAATAATTCTTAGGGACCCACATTTGTCAGGGGGATGGGAGGTCGGGCTCATCACACCCTTTTGGGGGGATTGTTTCCTACTTTGGTACTCTCCTGTATATTTAATATATGTTTGAAAATCTCTTACGAATATTGATATATGACCATTTACGAAAACAAAATTTATTATGGGTTCAATCGCATTTTTTTCAAAATAAAAGGGGATCTTATTGGAGAATTCATGTTTATGTATTTGAGGTCCATCATCCATTTCCTAGTAATGGATAGCTATTTATAAATGAAAGCCATATAAATAGGAACTTAAATATTTCCTAACATGGAGAGAGATGTTTAATATTCCGAGGAGGGTATTGATCCTATATGAGGAGCCCAATGTATTCTAGTTGTTTTAGGAATCAAAAACCAAGTAATTATATAAACCCTTGTAGTTTAACATCACAAATAAAAGTCTTATGTTGGGGAATTTTGGCACCAATTATTTGAGATCGATTATAAAGGAGAATTCATATGTATCCTAGTTATAGCAAGAATCGAAGTTATCCTCGTTTGATAATTCCCTTGGGTCTAGACTTATGGAAGATATCCTTATATATGTGGTGTTTATATCAATCCACTCATCAGGGCATACATAATGAGATTTACCTAGTAGGTAGGGATTCATGACATGAATGGTATGACTATTACATCTGCCAAAGCCCATGGGATCCATGATCTATGTGCGAAGGAAGCTATTTCATGTAATCATTCCCACCATATATGGATGTTGAATATATGTACTGGTATAGTCCTTCAGAGGTTTATATAGAGCTATGGTATTAGAGAGGAACACTATTTATCCTTGTTATGGTTGGAATCAGAGTACTCGTAGTTCAATGGGTTGGGGATTACACACTGTTGTTTCCCTTATATATGGGAAAATCACATAGTTGCATTGATTGTGGATTACACACTTATGTTTCTCGTTCCATTTTATAGGCTTATGATGTGAATGATATGTTCATTAAAAACCCATAATCCCACATGATCTATTCTCAGTGTGGTAAATAGGGGATGGAAAATAATAAGTCTCATCACTTATGAATGTGGGACTTATGTTTTGGGACTTCATTTTTAGATTATAAATATAGAGCTCATGTCTATGGAACGTGTCCTACATATCCTTATTATAGTAGGAATCAGAGTTAACATAGTTTAGTTGGTTTCTCAAATTCTTTGATAGATGAGTTAAAGTGATCAGACCCTACGAATGACCGGGTCTAGATGTTTCAAATGAAAGAGTCATGGAGAAACTTAAACTAATGTGGATTTCTATGGGAGCTTCGGACCAAGGATGGTGTGCTATGTATCCTTGTTATAGTGGAAATCATAGTTCTCATAGTTCATTCAAAACCATGGGATTTTCCAAATGGTAGATGCCTATATATGGTGTCAATTATATAATTCCACTCATTGAGGATTACAAAATGAGGTTTTCCAAGTCTATGGTGATTCATGATGTCAATAATATGACTACTACAACTCCTTAGTGCCACTTGACCCATTCCCGGTGTATGAAACAAGGGATTGTATGTAATAAGCCTCATTACATGTGGATACACGAACTATGTATTGGGACATCACCTAAGAGGTTAATTTAGATCTTGGGCCTCAATGTGGAGACCAACGTATTCTAGTATTAGCAGGATTTAGAGTCCAAATAGTATAGTTGTTCGGGTCTTACACACAAATATTTTCATTACCTGTGGGACATCATATATTATTCCACTATTTAGGCCTTCCAAACTAACATTTCACTTGTATGTGGAACATATCATATTATTCCACGGATTGTGGATTACATATAGTGGTTTAACTTTCCTTTCTAGGGGATTATGAGTCTAATGATATTATCATTTCAACTCCAAAAGTCCATGTGAGCTATGATCATTGTGATAAACAACGGATCCCAAATAATCTGTCTTGTCACATATTAATGTGGGACATATGTGATGGGACTACCCTTTTTTGGTTTTTAAAGATCATGGGCCTTGGAGAGGTGTCATGCATATCCTAGTTTTGCAAGGAATCTATGTCCTCATTGTTAGTTTAATTAGGGATTACACACTGAAATTTCCTTTGTATAGTTGTCCATTGGATTGGCATGCATTGATTTTCCACATTTCTTCCCTTGATTTCCTTCTTGACATGTCTTACAGTGTCTTCCTGGAATTTCCAATGAAAATTACATGATCCAGTTGTCTTTTCTGAGGGAATTTTCATTACATGGATGGAATGTAAAAATGTAGATGCATGATCAAATATGACTTGTCCAGAAAACATTTCAAGACATTGCTGTCTTGTCTTGGATGCCATAACATGATCTCAACCTACTTGTCTTTAAGGTGTCCCATGATCTAGCTGACTCGAATGTGTATCATCATGAAATATGGTCTACATGCATTGAGGGAATTGTGCAAGTCAATGTGACATTTCCTAGAGGGTGTCTCAAGTTAGAGATTAAAATTATAGGGGACCACATGAAATCTAGATGACATGTCTATAGGACATCATATTAGTCATCTTATCGAGCCCGGATTCTACCAAATGACTTAGCTAACATGACTTGTGTCATGATATGAGTTAGGAAACACGTCTGATGGACACCACATGTCTTGTAATGCTATCTCATATGGTTTTACCATAATTGGACGACATTTCTAAAGGGTACCATTTGACTTTCTTTGACAATTTTAGGGGACTTCCAATTATCCAAATAGTTCTACAATGGAATGTCTCAATAACTTGGCCACATGTCGTGGTTCTCTCTAATGACCCATGTCCTTCTTGAATAGCACATAACAATCAACATATATGTTTTTTTCATATGTCTCTCTTATTTTATTCTATGTTCTAGCCATTATATTGTGAATTCCTTAGATTGGATTACTGTTATCTTATTTTATGTCACACATGATTTAGAAGATACAATAGATGTTCATCATGTATCCTTCCCAAATACCTTAGTGGGATATATTATTGATCATGTGATGTTAGTTTGGAATGCTACAAGATTTCATAGGTTGTTCCCCATATCATATTTGGTGGGAAGATTTTTAGGTCATGTGATCAGTTACTCTGAGAAATCTTTTTTTTCTACTGGTGTGAGGTGCTATCCAAAAATCTCATCCACCATATTGATATTAGTGGTACCTTTTTCATGATGGGGTGGGGGATTTTTTGGTCTCTCTACCTCGGTTGTATGAGGCTTTTCATGACACGCATCACATGAATCCAAGATGGATTCTCGGGAGGGATTTATCAGAGTGCGTTTTCACAAGGTCATTTCATGAATTACATTACGAACATCATATGATTCTCAGGGACCATGATGCCATCCCATAAATTCCCCACTTTACTTTATTATAACCAATTATTGGGGTCTTTTTAATCACACATACATGTCGAGTGACTTTCATAATGGTCGGCCGACATGTCCAAGGGCTTTTATGAGATCAAAGTTTCTGTAAAATGGCTTTGATGTGATATTCGATAACTTTCCTAGGAATTTCTATAAGACAATGATGAATTTTTCCTTGGGCCATCATGTTAAAAGTCCATATTGTAAAGGGGTATTGCGGGACCACCGTACAAATAACCTATATATGTTTCATGTGTCTTATAACCATGAGATTCTCCCGACTCATCCTATTTTATTTGGGTTGTTTATTTTTCAATGGTTGTGGATATTTCAAGGTTGTTTGGGTGTTGTCAATTTCAATCACTTAACCTCATTGTGATGTGTTTCCCGACCGCTAAAGCTCCAGTGGAGATATGAAATATTTTTTTTACTAATCCATCTAATTGTCCTTATGGATCCCGCGAGGTAGAACAAGGTCACTTGTATATACTCGAGTCCCTTAGAATAAATTAGAAGACATGCTGGAGGGCTTTCACGAGATGGAGTAGAAACATCGGTAGGGTATTTCAATATTTGTGGACTACCAGGGGAATGTCACATGATTTTTATGATCGTAAGAGTCCCCCTCCTCATCCATTTTTATTTTCTTTTTTATTTTACAATGATTGGGGGTCTCATGAGTTTTCTTGAATGTTGTCCAGCATAATCATCCTCCCGATCAATGATGTCTTGTATGAGTTTTTCAATCATAAGAGGCTCCATCCTTTTTGGTATTTTCCTCATATTTTCCAATAATGGTCATATTTCTCGACACACAACCGCTAATTGAAAAGTGATACAAACTGAGGGATCATATCTAGCTTCACCATGTTATCTATAATTGTCTTGGAAATCTTTACAAATGAAAAAAATGAAATTTTGAAGGGACATCAAGGAACCTTATGTAGACTATGTGGATTATATGGACATCTGTATGACCTCTAGCAGGTCATCCAATTAGTGTCTCTTGGGGGTTCATGCGATCCACATGATCATGTCCACATTCATCCTCCATTTCATAGAAGGTAAAATAACACCCATATAAATGAACTTATTCCCCTTTTCTTTTTTCTGATAATCTATTTTTTGTAATCAAAAAATGAACCCCTCTTGACTAATGTTCATGGGTTAAAGTGATTACTTCTGAAGAAAATAAATTCCCTCCAAGGCCTTTTTCAATCACCAACCTATTATTTTGGATTATCCCTAGTCTATAGGGTGAGGTTTGATATTTTTTAGGATTCCTTATAAATAAGGGATAAGAGGGATATTCACTCACCAACTACTCCAATCACTTGATCTCTATCACACTGCTTTGCAAGAATAATTTTTTTAATCACCTTGTCGAATCAACAATGAAATAAAATTTGGTAATTGTTTAACTTTGGTTGCAAGGATCTGAGATCATCTTGAGGGTTTCATGGGATTTTTAGTCTTGATCATATGATATTTTAACTATTATGTGGCTCACATGACCATGTTAATGTCATGCAATTGTGAGACTTTGAGGGGTTATGTGGTTATTTTATGCCCTATGGTTTTATGTGTCCCATGATATATTCAGGTTACATGAAATTAATGGGTCCATTATGTGAATCATGAATTCCTTTATCAATTCACGTGATGCACGTGATGGTTTCAGAATGATTCCTTTTGAAAACATTTTATTTTATCTGTGTGGAAGATGCCACTTAATTATATTCATATGGATTTTCTTTCTCCTCAAAATTCTCCCAAACATTTAATGAAGGAGTAAAAGGCATTGGTGGGCCATCACAATTCTATTATAATGACTATGGATGCCACTGTTCACCATAACATTGGGTCATGTTAGTTGAGCCTAATAACACATTAGGGATTAAAACTCAGGGACTATCTCTTTTCATGTTTTCATCCCTTTTATGGTTTTGTTCATACGGATGACGCACCCATTCCTATACTATAGTCATCATTCATGCCCTATTATTGGGTTCAAAAATCTCATAACACATTCCAAGAAAATATCTCCATAGAGGATACATTTTCTAAGGGATACCAAAAGGATGGTCATATACTAAAATACCATCCCACATACATTGCTAAGACTGATCATGATCCCAATATGGATGATCATATGCATCACCCAATAATGTGGAAGTGCACCTCCAACCAGAAGATTAGGTGGGTTCCCAACTAGGACATCCAATCAGGAGATACATATGTAATAGGCTAGGTATATCCCTTCTTGGTACAATATACTACCTCTGAATTCACTGAGGATTTGTGGTAGATTAGGATGTAATGGGTTTTCTCTGCATCATAGGAATATTCTTACTATAACAAGAGTATGAAAATGGAAATTTTCCATTTTTTGGAGCGTAGACAAGAAAAAATTCCACCTCCTTCATGGAGAGGGGAGAATCAACCTCTAGGTTTAAGAGAAAATATGTGGTACACTAGATTAAGTGCGGTTTATGGTGATTTTCCCACACAGTCTTCCTAGGCTACAATAAGAGGTACTCCTCCTCCCACCTAAGAGATAATTATATCATCTTAAAAGGACCTATTAAATAATACACTCCCTCGTGTTTACATCTCTTTCAATATGTTGGTGGGATACTTCATCAATATGGCCCGCTCTGATACTAAATCTCAGAAGTTCAATTATTGGCCTATGAATGAATCTCATTGTGAACTATGCACTTACATGCCTATGGGGAAGGAAGGGATGCTTAATTAATGGGGATATGATGTTGTCTATGGTGTTGAACATGTTGTCCAACTGGCGAGTTTCCTCACCATATACATAAGTGGGTAAATTATTCTAAAGAAGTAAAAAATTGTTGAGTTAGTGTTACCCCTTTCATGATAGTGACCAATATTTTAGGGGGAGTGTATCGAGCTAGCTATACCAATGGTGGTCAAGCCTTATTTACTTCTAAAATATGTTTACTAGGAAAAATTCCCATACAGGATTGTGGTCACCTTCCACATATTATGGGCTTGGATATGAGAATATCTAGGAGGCTATAAACATTTTGACATTCAGGGTATCACCATTGTTCTCATCATTCACAATCTATAATGTATCAGTGGGGTAAGACATGTCACACTCAATGATCGGGATGTCTAAGATTTTATGAGATTCTATGAACATTTATCAATTAGAACCAATGGGATAGTGCTAATTTGTTATATTGTTAATAATGGAGAGGCAAGTCTTGTGGAATGGTCATGTATGACATCCCTTTATGAGGGCATTGTTTCCAACCTTATCGACATGGATCTCCCTATGATTGGTATGAACAATTCCAGTTTAACCATCAGTTCTTATGTGTTCAGACAAGATATCCTTCGTTTTTTATCTATGATCCTAGGATAATCTGATGGTGGCTCCCCAACATTGGTTGAGGTTCATGAGGGAGGATACTTGGGATGAGATAAACCTTCCTCCCTATGATGAAACAATTTGTTTATCTTCCGACTATGCCATGTTTTAGACCCCCTTGTGGACCAATTAGAAACGATCCTTGATGGTATACGAGGCATCCCAAGAACTAGAAAATTATCACAATTATAGGCCCATAATATAATAGGTTTCTAGAGGTACAACAGCTCCAATATTTCCCCATAAAGATATAAATAATTTACCATCATCTTAATTTTTAGTAGAAGTGTCCATTTATGTAACTAAAGTGAGTGTTCCAATGAAGGGCATGTCCGTGTAAGAATTAGTAATTCTTATCTTATATCAATAGTTGATGGATTAGAGGATTAAAAACATATAGGATGAGCTTTGGGGTATCATGCGTGAATTTGATGTACCTTTGGAGTGTTTTTATCATATAACTGCCCCTCTGGGTATTACATTCAAAGAAAAACCTAAGGGGGTCAGGTCCTTATGAGACCATAATGTGATGTTGGAAATTGTTAAGGGTCATTTTTCCTATTTTCCTTTGGTTCAACAAATTGAGGTTCAGGGGAAACAACAAATGATTGTGAATGGGTTTTTATAGCCCACAGAGGAAGTGGTATGATTGATCTTGATGTTATGTGTTAGTTCCACTACGTCAAATACCATGAGGGGGGGATCAGGGTATGGTAGATCAAAACATTCTCCCTTTTGGATCTTTTTTCCTTGTTAGACAAAACTAAATTCTATCTTCCTCCCATAGCAATATACCGATAGATATGAAATCATGCACACGACACAATGATTTTTACTTGGTTCACCGTCACTGGACTACGTCCAAGGAGAATTCAACATCAATGTTCCCATGTGCCAAATTAACAAAGGCTCACAACCAATAATGTGTTCAATGATCATGCTAGATCATCTATTCCCAGGCTCACTGCCTTTACAATGTTTAGGGTTTGATCACTGCATTACCAATGGTCACTCTCTATTCCTCTTTCTCTTGGTCACTGCTGGTGGAAAGAGTCACTACCTTCCTCTTCTTTCACTTACTACTCTTGGAAAGGAATCCACAAATAGCTTATCGACTTATAAGTCAAACATAGTTTATGGACATGTTGGTCCCTTCATATTCATGAATTCATGCATCCTTGATTATAGGTTGATGCTTTGCTGATGTTCCATTTTCACCTGTAGATGAATTCCACCTTCCAATGTACTGCTAGGTACCGAAAAATACTTTTTGAAACTGATTTGAAGATTTTTCAAGATTCTATGAGAAAAATGAAAACCAATTTCATCTCCTTCATATTAAGTATTGGGTTAGGAATGCAGGACACATTCTTTTAATACCATTGTTGCTATCGTGAACCTCCCTTCATCCGCAGATTGTCTCCACCATCACGATCGCATACCTCAACCGCATACTGATTCTACAAACCTCCTCTGTGAATCACCATTTGTCCATGAATTGTTCATTGATCACATATTTCCTTCACTTCTACAAATCGGAGCTCCCCCTCCATGTACCGCTTCCATAATTCTCCCTCTTTCATACCAGAGATTCCTCCTCCGTATAACGAGACAACTCCTTCCGCATACCGGAATTCCTCCTCTATGTATCGGACTTCCATCGCAGGTTAAGAATCCCCACAAACATCAGTGTGAACCACTTTCAGACATTGATGAATTCATGGACCAAAATAATCTTTCGAATGATATTCAATCTACATAGTAATCAGTGGGGTTAGTGAGTCATATATAGGAAATGATATTCTCTTAGTCTGCAAAACCATGATTTACCAACTCTTCAACCAACTGCTTACCGATTCTCATTCTAGCACAAACCTCAAGGAATCCGCGAACTGTTTTCCTATGCTCTCCACATAATGCCTTTTCCCCTATGTAGAATAATTCCTCTATTGACTTCAACCCATCCGCGTACTGCACTACCGTTCATCCACAAACCGTTATTGGTTCCACGAATCGCATCTTTGTACTGTTCCCACTACATGGTACACGGCCACATACCCTTCTTGGAAATGGAATGTGATCCTTGTCATGTTCTCATCATTCCTCTTCCTTTTCCGATTTCATTCACCACTTTTCACACAAATTCCTGATTTTTAGGCCCCAAAATTTGGTAAACACTAGGAAACTGTGACACCTTAAAAACATGTCTTCGGCAAACACCAACCATTCTCATTTATGGTAATCTAGCTTTGTGCAAACACAACCACACCCAAAAAATACCCAGAGGATTATTTGAGGGATTATTTTCCAACATTACGTTTTAAGGGTCACAGTGTCAATGCTACCATACATACATCCTGTGTTTTAATTGATAATGGGAGAGGATATTAGAGACCATATGGTCCTACCATTCCTTAAATATTCTCCCTACGGTACATCAGTGGGAGTTTAATTTGGTATTTATTATGGGACTAATGATGAGGTATCTCTGAGTCAATTAACTTAGATATGGTTGGTGATTCCTTCATCTAGTGTGATAAATTCAACATCAACACCTTATGAGGAGACTTCTATAGAATGTAAGGTGAAAAGAAAGAACTCTACATTTATAGGGTTTTCCCAACCATAATCCTCACATAAGTGTGGAATTTAACTCCTTCCTTATTTTTTACTATTCTAAAAACAAATAATGATTTTTAAAAAATGTGAAGGTATATGTCGATCACTATTGAAAGAGCATGTATCTACATTAGAGGATGTGGGTGAGTGTTCCGTTGGTTTTGAAGACCCTTTGAAGTCAGGCCCAGCTCATCAAAAAGTAGTGGTTGATGAGGTGTCAGCTCAACCATTCCCCTGGCTATTATAAACATTTTAGTGATCACACCACTTGATATGGTGTGGGTGGATATGTTTTTTTACAAATAATCTTATAGGAATATATTCTCTTATAACATTATCCTTGATGGAAACAATTTTTATTTATGGTAAATACTTATTCCAGTATAGATGCTTTATTTTTTTCTGTATAACCTAATATTACATTTTTTCCCTGCATTCCTTATGGGTGTTGAAAAAAACACATCTATGGGAATTGAACTAATCATTTCATTGATCCTCTCATCTCATGAAGGACTAGCTTCTTCACATGAGGATGGGGGTCGGGGGAATTATTTTTATCAACAATGTGGCTGATAATGGTATGTTTATAACATTCTTCCAATCTGATGATTACATGGGGATACCCTATTATTCATATTGCAACAGATAAACCCATGTTCCACTTACTGTATTTTCTTAAACCCAATGTTTGGAGACTATTTCCCCAACTCCAATGGGAGTTCCTCTGACGTGTCCAGTCAATGTAGATTCTAACTCTCTTCACTCACCAATAAAAACTATGAGAATGACTCTTTTTCTTGATGACATGGTCCAAAAATATAGTCATGTTCACATAATGAACCGATATCAAGGACCCAGTTCTGAGTCACTTTTTCATTTGATTTAGTGAAAATGTGGAGGGTGATCTGGACTTTAGTTTCAGAAACCCCACTACACAAGATGAATGATTGATTGGGTCATGTTTGATTGATATTTCCCACTATTAGTTATAATGGATTTCACTATTATAACCTTCATTCCTTGGTGAAAAAGGTGATATCTATGAGAGAACAGAAGAGGGATCTTGAATTTATGGTGGTAGTTTTTGAGCCCTCCTATTTAGAAAATTAGGACTACGATGAAGCTATAAATGAAACATCCCAACCTGTGGTGGAGGTGGCCACTCATCAGGATGTAGTTAATGATGGGTTAGTTAAAACGGATCATCATTAGTATGATATTAGTCATCTTCAATCATAAATATCATATTTTCAACATGCAAATCATATATTATAGAATATTTTATTGGGGTAGTATGGGACCCTCAGCGTATCAAAGAAGGCCAATCTTGATCCATTTTTCGGTCATAAGAGTTAAAATTAATTATGAAAGAGAAAACCAAGTCTAATTACTAGTTACACAAATCATTATATCCTTAGAGTACATTTTGTAAAAGTTCAAAGATTATTATATGAAGAATCTATGATGGTGTTGGAATCTGTCATCATTTTTCTATATTTCATATTCATTAGAGAGGCTATGAAATGTGTAGATTCCTCCCCTTGTATGATATCAATGAATAGATCTGATAACATTATATGTTGTTGTCTAGTTTTCAATCAATTATGATGTGCATGACACATCATAAGGATGTTATTATATGAACCACCAATACTACCCATCCATTGAATAATATCATGTAAAATTTAATGCATGGATCTGAATATTTTAATCAGGATAGATTCTTCTCCAGAAGGGCCCATCAAGTCCCACCAACCTGGGATTCCTTACTAATATATCTTCTCCCACTATCTTGAAATTTCCTAACATATAAAAGTATAATTGTTTAGAATTATGTTATCCGATGAAGAGTTCCCTATATTTTTTCAAATATAATAGGATTGGTGAGAATATATTGATTTTTACAATGTCCACATAGTGGGCCATACATTATTTTTCATTCTTAGAGAACAAATCATTAATGTGTTTTAGTTTTTGGTATTTTATATTTAACATGTTATCACTGTTGTTTATAAACATTAAACATGTAAATTTTATCATTTTTTAGGGTCTTTTATCATGAACCATCAATTGTTGTAGTTTAGATTATTTTAGCTCAGTGCATCTATTTCTGTAGTGTAAGGTCTTTATTAATGGACAATTGGATTCCATACAGTTTACATTATTACTATCAAGACATGATCAATGATCCTAGAATGTGGTGTAGAATTTCTAGGAATGACTCAAAACATAGTAAGATGATGAGTTCTCATGTGGTATTTTTCAAGATCATGAGGATCCAAGCTCAATTCATATAAGGAGGAGGTGCCCTAGATTGGTTGGTCAAAACCTTTATGCCTTAGTATAATTTCCAAAAATATGTCTCTCCATACTTTTGTAAGGGTCATGGAAGGTTTAAGGGGTAATATCAGTTGAGGGAGAAATAATATGGGTTTCAGGTCCACCTAGATAGTTAGGGTATGGATGATAGAAGTCATAACCTTAAATTTTGAGTCTATGAAAATGGAATGGGTTAGACATGATGTGGGAGAAATGTAACACCATTTTATGTCAGGTTTCATCAATGTGTTTCCAAGACTCACATTGATTGAATATCTTATACTACAAGGACCATATTCCTTTAGTTGGTGGGTTAAGGCCCTTATTAGTCGATTGAATGGCCAATAAAGATGATCTTCACTATATTATGAAGACTCTAAAATATTTATGATGACTCAAATGTCCATATGATGTGTTTGGATATGCATAGAATGATATCCAAGAAGGGTGTCAGAACCATAGGGTAGTATGTATCTAAAAATTTGTTGATCAAATCATATTCCATGCATTTTGAAATCAAAATGTGTGGCCCATCAAAGGTTCATGAATGGATGGTCACATTCATTCTTTTAGAAATGGTACAAATCATAGTGAGATAACATCGAGGTTGTTGAACCCACTTATATATTTTTGTAAAAAATTGTAAATCATGGTTCAGTGTTCTCAGGTTAGGAGGATGATATTAGATAATAAAATTGGGAATGTCCCAAAACACATTGAGGTGTTGGGATCTTCTGCATTGATTATAGGGATCAAAAAGATCAGAAATCCCTTTTAAACAGTAAGAAATTTGGTTTACAAACATTGGATCTTATTTGGGTGACATATGCCAACATGTATATACTTGAAAAGAGTCTCTTGAAGCCAAGAATCTATTTCTAATGGCCAAGGAATTCTTTCTAAATATATGGTACCCAAATCAAGATTTGTGATTTTTGGAAACTGTAATATTAAACAAGGTTTCAAGAACCATTAATGTTTTATTACCACAGAACAAAAAAAATTCCCATGGAGAGAGTTAAACTTAACACATTTTGGGTCACATTCAATAGTATTTTAAGGACACTCAATTTAGACCCTTAATGGATAGAGTTTATTGTCTTAGAGATTTGATCATAGTTCGAGAAATTTAAGGTCGTGATTCTCATGTGCCTAAAATATAGGATAATACAATATAGCCCAATGAGGATTCCTACAGTCAAGAGTATCCCACCATCCTTCATAGAACGAGAGGAAAATATTATAAATCATGGATTTAGGTTATTAGGTCATGAGTAATGAAATGGGACAATCATTCTAGGAATGATCCAAACACACATTGAGATCTTGAGTTATTCCTCACTAATGTCAGGGAAAACAAGGATCAGAAATCATTTTTTACAGAGTGATGCATTTGGTTTATGTCTATACGCACATTTACAAGAGCCATTAACATACATGAATATTCAAGAAAATGGACCCTTGCGGTTGGGTATCATTTTCTATGGTACGTGGAAGGTTCTCGGAAACCTGATTTACTTAATACATGATGTTTGATTTATGGATTGATGTTTCCTAAAAGATGATTGAAGCACCCTATAATCTGGATGACTGGGGTAAGGCACTTTCGGTCAATTGATAGGGAATGAAATAATGGATGATGGTATGAACAATTTATCTTCATGTAGAGAGGATTTATTTTTCTCCATGTAGTAATGAAATTTCATATGAAGTTTATCACCAAGCAATGCAGACCTTTTTATTGTTCAGATTTAAAGTCATGTGACCAGGATGATTGCATTGTAGCTTAATTTCATGTGGTATGGTTGTTGGAACTGACATGAAAAATCTAGATATGATATATTGTGCTCACAACCAATATATGCATAGATCAGGCTCATAAATAAATAAAATGAGATTGTGTGACTCGACTCATAATGTAGTTTGGATTATTATTTTCATTGGATGTTGTATCAAGACACAATATTCATGATCCATGCATCACTATGAATCCATTGATCATAGTAATCAATCCCCACATAGTTTTTGAGGGGTGATACAGTTTAATGTCACATGGTGTGGACATGGGTACCCTAATGTGAAATAGTAATATTGTGGTTGGGACCATGAATAGAGTTATGGGTATCACTCTATATACCACGTTGATAAGAATTAATCCACATGTAGATCTTAAGGAATATCCCTATAGGTGTTGGATCTGTATGTTGAGAGGGTGTATTTTTAAAATAATTTTTTCTTATAGGGCCCAGAGATGGAGATCAGGGCATCACAACATATGAAGTGAGGGTAGAAATTACATCAAACATAGTTATGGAAGGGTAATTCAATGTAGAGGTCTGAACAATACACAATGGTGAGATTTTTTATCATTTGTTGTTATATTTGGGCATGATATTAGTGATCAATGTGTCACTATGTATCATATGCTATCATGATTCAAGCCACACATGGTTGATGAAGAACTGTGCATTTTTACTCAGGTAGAGAGGGTGTAGGCTTATTAATGTGAAATATGAGTATTGAAATTACACCTAATGATGTAAATCTAGGAGAAATTATATATCCCATAGTAATAGAATTCAATACACATGCATTTCTAGAATGAACGTTTAGTGAGATTTTAAAACATTCAATAGTTGTCCACTTGGGTGAGGTCCATTTGAATGTGTAGTTTTATATTGTGAAGGGACATCTTCCATGTTGTTTTAACATCATCTGTTGAGGACACATGGTATTAATCTTGTGGTCTTACATTTTGGACCATGATTTTCCTGTTGTGGGATTCTAGGGCTTTTATGTGGGTGTAATCCCATACTGCAATTCCAAAGATCACAAGAGCTATAATCTGTGTAATAGAAAAATAATGTCAAGGGATCCAATAACCACACAGGGGAAATTAATGATAAAAAAGTTTCATTATGTATCATTTAGTGGTTTGACCCAGATATAGTTTCAAGGTTCCCATACATATCTCAGTGACAATGTGATTCAAGACATACATTATTATGGAGACCCATGATGTTTAATGTCGTATTGTGAGGAAATCAGTCATGCAATTTAATGTCATGTGGTAAGGATGTCGGACACCCAATGGTAATGAAGACAAACCATTGGAAGGATTCATGTAGTTTAACATCATGTGGTATGTACATATTCTATGTAGTTTAATGTAATGCGTTAAGAATGAGGATCACCGGTCCTGAAGGAAAACAATATTGTGGTTGGGACCAAGGTTATCATAATTTTTTAGCATCATATAAATCAAGACACGTGTAGTTCATAGATAAAGGGATTCCATATCTAGAGATACATCTCACATGAGTATTCATGCATTTCATACTTCCTTCAAACAGATCTAGATCTTATGCAGTGATTCATTTGTGAGATGGGTTTTTCCATGCAGTTTAACATCACGCAGAGAAGAAATGCTCCATACAATTTTTTTTCTTGTGGTTAGGACATTCGACTATATATAGTTTATATTTTTTCTTCCCAAATGAACTCCATATATTTTAACATCATTTTATCATGATGATCTCGTATAGTTTAATTTCATTTAACAAGGATGATATCACATATTTTAATTTCATGTAACCATGAAAAAAGGTCATTGATAACAGCTATGCAGAGTATTTATTGAGAAATATTGTGTTGGTTTGTGGGGTGACACACTCCCCATCCATTATAGCTAGTGATTAAGCATGGCTATGATAGACTTTATGTGTGATGTAAGGCCATTCCAATTTGGGTTATTTCATACAAGGATTATTTCTTGGAATCATAGGTTTCATCATAGAAAATACCAATTCTCCTTAGTGGAATTAATGGATGAGAACCTTTTTATTAAAGGATTGTACGATTTGAGACTGATGGAATTAAATGTTTTACAATGTAAGAAATATGTTCTCATTTAGCCACTCCATTTAAACCATAAACTTTTATGATTTCTTATCATCTGATAACTATTCATAAATAGATATTTACAATGAATAAAACTGGACTTCTATGGGTAAAAATGCCTCATTATTGTACACTAATGGGTATTTTTTATCTTTTATAGTAGTACGTGTGGTGGTATGGGGGGACCACAATGCATGGAAGAGACGGTATGACTAATACATGTTACCATTTTTCACCATATTCTGTATTATATTTTATAGTGTAATATTGAAGGCCTTTATATATCCATTTGTCGTGACTTAATTGTGAGATGAGTTATTGGACTCTATATTGTACTCCCAGTATAGTTTCTTCAACTATGTAGAATAGAAGTTGGTGTTGTTGTCTATCAATAATGTATGAGGTACCCCAAAATGGTGATGATATGGGACATTAAAAAGTAGATGATATTCTACATCCCAACTTATTTGAGACTTATTTCCTCATAACCTTTTGAAGAGAAGAAGGTAGCTGTATGGATGTACTAGAACTGCATGGATTTAGACGGGGGATATTCCCCCATAACATCCATTCCCCAGAAGGAAAATGGCCAAGAATATTTATCTATATGTTAAAATTTTGGGGATTGTCGAAGGAAGTCTTGATGGATCTATCATGAATGAAATTTTATGGTGAACTCCGCATATTCATGTATCCCAGTTTTCTGATAGTAACTCAATTTATTGATTTGGTGGGAGAGCATGGTCCCAGAAATATGGGTACTGTAGGATCCTGTATAGAATTCTTATATGGAAACATTATTATTTCATTCTACTGTGAATCTGAGGAGGTTTTTTCAAATCCTTGATTTTAGAGGGATTTTTTTTATTTGGACCATCCTACAGGGTAATGTTTTTTCATGGTGTCAAATATGTTCCCTCTAGACATGTCTATCATGAGTGTTTTGTTTTAGAAATAACTAATTATTGGACCCATCCAATCAAGGGGGGTATATAAGTTCATCATACTCTGGGGAAACATTGACCTAATTAATTTATTACAAATCACATATGATGATTGGTGATACCATACTGTAATGCATGATACCGAATATGGCATCCTACTAATTAGTGTTGGCCAGGACAGTGGTTATATTATCC
This sequence comes from Viscum album, assembly GCA_963277665.1. Taxonomy (NCBI): domain Eukaryota; kingdom Viridiplantae; phylum Streptophyta; class Magnoliopsida; order Santalales; family Viscaceae; genus Viscum; species Viscum album. The sequence continues at coordinate 691,480,827 of OY728138.1, read as the reverse complement.
AATACGTTAGTGTTATCATTCTATCATTGGAGAACCTGATGCAATGTGGGATTAAAAGGGAACACGTCTATTAGTATGATGACATATCCAGTTTGAGGGGCCCGTTCTTTCATTTTGATGGAATATTTTCCATTGATATGCTTTATCACAATCTATAAGCCCCTATTGATATTCAGGTAGGATATTTGAAACTCTAGGGCTAGTTCCAAACCTTTAATGAGGGCTTGGTATTTTCCCTCATTAGTTGTGAATGCTTCAGATAGAGAAAAAGTGTGGGGAAAACTACTTTGTCAATAAAGACAAATACAACCCCTAGAAAACCTGATTGACCATTATATTTTCCATCCATTTCTAGTATAAATTAAATTGGCACCATAAAAATACATCTCCCCAGTCTGGGGACTGTTATAAGAATTTACAACATCCTCATCTTGAAGCTCAGTGTCTATCGTTGTATTCTCTAGGGCAGGATGTGCTGTGAGTAAATCATCTGGGGATTTCCCATTCCATAATTTCAATGGTATGAAATAAATGTTATATTGCTACCGAATGACTTCACATATCTCCAAATGAGTATTTATCATTGGACATCCTTGGATGTACTTGAATAGATTAATACGAGGGATAGAAAAGAATTTTATATGTTGGTAGTAATTCCCTAGCTTTTTCTCAATGAAGATGAATGTATGGTATTTCTTCTCAACATCATTGTATTGGGTATCAGTACCTAACATAATTTGGATGAGTTATTAGTTATTTTTCTCACTGAATATTTCATTTAACTATGTGTGGATGGAACCCAATGATAATTAGCTTGTGGGAACATTAAATATGAGTGGAATCCCTTCCACCCAATGCATTAGAAACGGTCGGTGCAGTAGGCACTTCTTAAGACATTTGGAGGCTTCTTAGTAGTCATTGTACCATTAATATGTGATTTATTTCTTCATTATCCTATTTAAAGGGAGAGCATTTTTGGACAAGTTGGCAATAAAATGCCAAATATTGGTGAGGTTCTCTTGGATCCACCTTGGTTGTTTGAATTTTTGGGTGTGAAATTATTTAAATACAACTATCCTTCTCTTGGTTTGCCTCGATGCCATAGTGGTGTACAACAATACCATAAAACATCCCTAATGTTACCACAAATGTTTATTTTATTTGATTCAACTTTACACTATGTTGTTATACCTTGTCAAATATTTTTTAAGGATCCTTGAAGCGATCACATCACATTCAATATTTTATAATAAGGTTATCAACCTAACACTCAGTTTTCCATACCATGAATAAATTAAAAATAAGATGCATGGGGTGTTGATATATATCATCAGTGTTCATCAAGAAAATGGACATGGACTGATAGAAAAATATCCCATGAGGTGCGATAAATTAAGTGTATTCTTCATATTTATAGGTCCTCTCTATCTCATTGTAACCTAAAAGCTCATCAATTAGAGAAAACGATTAGAATCGATATGTTGCATTGATCAAGAGTTCTATGATAGATAGTAGAAAATATCCCATTGTGCAGTGCTGATTAAGGTCTTTGAAATCTAGATAGACCAAAATCTTCTCATTCAATTTCATTACATATATGATGTTCTATATCCAATTGGGGTACTTCCCTTATCAGAAAACGTTATATTAGATCAATTTTTCAACTTTCATCTCTACATTGGTTTCATGAGAATGGTGCACCCCCCTTGATACATACTTGAAACCTCAAAGCTCATATGGTAAGAAGAGATGGTTCATAACCACATATAGATTTCGCTCATAAAATATTGAATTGTTCCAAGGGAACACATATCCATGTTTCCTTATAAGTGAAATTCACATATCTTTTTCTATGAGGGTTATGGAATCACTAATCAAAGTAGGTCGGAGGTCTTACTCAGTTACTAGATTTACCTATCTTACCTCATTGATAGTGGGGGAATCACCTACCTTGAAAGTGGTGGGGGAGTTACTAAGGTTCTCCTTGTCTTCATCTTTATCTGATTCTATGGTGTAATTATTAGATAGAGGAAGAAATCTGGGGGAATCTCTGTCCCTATCGTGGTGATAGAGTCTGCATGAAGAGAAAATATTATCCCTTATTGTCTGAGACATCATAGTTTCATGCTGAAGCTGACTTTCTTTTATAGTAACATTGGGGAAAGATGGGTCATGATCCTTTGGGACTATGTCTTCTACCTAAATTAGGTTTATGGGGAGCATATAGTCACTATTGAATGTACTCCAGGGGTTTTTAGTGGAGGCCCCCAAGACATTGGGGGATGAAACATGTATATAATAATCCATCATTTGTTATTTTCCATCCCTTTTTAAAAAATATTATTCAACATACGTGGCTCCATAAGTATCAAATGTGGTGTTGTCACCATGAATTATATCAGACAATCCATCGATGTGGTATTTTAGACACTGATGGAACGTCGAAGGTACCACAAAGTGGATATGGAACTAGTGCCTTCATATCAGTATATTGTATCTAATGTCTTTCTGGATAACCGTAAAGTCATCATCATATCTGATATCCCCAAACCGATCTTTGGTTTTTATATTCCGGAGAGGTCTTTTCTAATGCATATCATACACATGAATGGTCCACATTGTGGGAGATAACAACCCTTCATTATATCCAAAATGTAGGTGGGTTCAAACAGATATGAGTTTTATCCATAAATAATTATCAATAAAAAACTATATACATTGAAATTATTGGGACTTACTAAGACATATAGGGACATGATATTCACATCGATGACCACTACATGATCCTGGTTAGTGGATGAGGTGGATACATGGAATTATGATGGCATGGTCTCCACGCAATAATTCTCATTTGTAGTGAATTAATTCTAAAACACAAATTGTCTCTTGGGGCTTCAACATTTACCTCCCTAGGTTAGTTCAATTGATGGAGTGCATCCAGGATTGAGAACATGGAAGTAAAAACTGCCAACTATCTCAGAATGTCGTATTTTTGTGCCAGAGGTCATCGCTTCAGGAGTTGGGGTTTGTCCGTAATATGTGTCATAGGATTTGGTGAATTTGTGATTGATACTCCATGAACTTATTTATTGGTCATCAGAACATCATCTCATGTTCAGTGGGTTCTACCACCCTTCCCTATTTTCTATGATGATCAGATAATTGAACCCCATCTAGGTGGTCATGTAAGAAAACTAGCTATGGGAATCTATGGGAGGGTCCTGGGACACATCCAAGACTCTCTTGGTCCTTCTAGAGAATGTTCCTAGGGGTCCCAGTGGTATATATGTTCTCTTTGGGGATGTGACAATAATATTAGGTCCTTCCTTTCCCATGTTGTCCCATGTAACCTATATTCATATGCATGTTTCCTCTTATTCCCCCGTTATGTGACGAAAAATCATATTATGAGGCATATTAAACATCATATAAGGTTTATTCCTTGTGTATCATTATTTAAAAAATAAAACATGATCTCTTCATCATATGAGTTTTCAATTGGGTGGGGTCATTCCCGTGGTTCATTTTTCATATGAATGAAATATGAAAGACTCAAGTCTCGCATTAGATTAGAATATGACTCTTCCTCTTCTATTATTTCCAATTTTTAGTGGTCGCTCCCACATTTGGGAGGAATATCTAATATTTACTCAGTGGGTTGTGGTGCTATTAATGGCTTGGGAATCTATTCTCTTAAGGTGAAATGAACCCGGTTAACTTTCTTTTCATGTCATCCAATTTGTGAGATTCCACTCACACATGGTTGGAACATTCATCCATTCATATTCTTCCTCAAACTAGGAAACATTTATTTGGACCTCTACACTAAAGGAATATCTGATGGACCGTCGAACACCCTGGGATTGGAAGGATGAATCATGGTGTCGAATTTTTCATTTTATCTTTTTGGATCTTGTTCCCACATTAGATTGAACCTGTTAAATCAGGTATTCAAACATAATAAAATAGGTGACACAACATTTTCACATAGTTTACCTTAAAGGTATAAAACCATGGATTATACGCTAAAACTGTGTCAGTCTTACCAAAATCCATTAATCTTAACTTGTTGTGGAATACAATATTTTGGTCACAATCAATATGTACCAGGTGAACTACCCTTAAAAAATTATAGGAATCAATCAATTCGTCCCTTAGTACACTTTGGTTAACTCCCCCTATCTCACAGTAGCAATATAAGTCCAAATCAATTCATGGAAATGAAGGTCACTTCAGCATACCTGTATTAGAGTTTTTGTCCCTGTCTGAGCACGAGACAATACATATATCCCTAACCTGAGTTAATTCACACCAAAATCCATGTACACATAACCTAGATATTCAATACTATACTTTGAAAATCCCCTTCACAAGGCTCAACCCTTCACAATTATTTCCCCCTCGTAGAGATCACTACTTTCCAGATCTCACTGCTTTGTAGAGCTCACTTCCTTATAGAACTCACTACTTTGCACAGCTCACTACTTCGTGAAGAAACTGCATTAGCGAAGCTAAGTGAACCAATGCAGTACATCCCATATTCATGAAGCTCACAAATATCGGAAGCATTAACATTTTTCAATACTAATATAGACTTTTCCCAAAGTACAATATTTTATAGCCAACTGACATCAAGGATCACCCATTGCTTCATGAAATAAAAATGAATCCAGATTTTCTATGTCATGTTCGTGTAGAATGCAGACGAGTGGCTCTTCTTTATAGGCTTGTTCGATTGTGGAGTTCCTCTTCCTCCAATTAGATTTATAGATCCATCAAAAACAGCTTCACAGGATATTTCCCTTCGTGAATCACTATGAAAATTCTCCGTTCACAATTCTCATCATAACAACAAGCTCTCTGTCAAATCTCTTTGCACCGCTCTAATGTCCAATTTTTTTAGTCATGATGTAACACCATATCCAATCGCAAAGCTTTATTTCATCGAAATACTCAGATCAGTATTCATGAGGAATATTCATTTTACATATTTACAAAATTATGAGAAAAAAAAGTACTTTTCATGAAGATTAAAGATCAAATTATCATAATCACATAACACAGTATCACAATCATCATGGATTTTCAAAAAAACTTCATTAAGTCAATATATTAAAAACTCATTTCATTGCAATATTTTCATAATTCCCTTAAAAAATATCAATTTTTATAATGATTTACATTCTATAAATTGTGGACCACAAAAATTTGGAAAACACTCAGAAATGAGAACACCATCAAAAGAAATTTCGGATTTAACAGTATGATCAGTCCCCTAAGAATATCTTTGGTCATCCATAAGAGGATAGAAAATAAAAAAAACCATGATCCATTTCAATCAAAGAATATCCATGGTTCCAATAATATCTAAAACCACCCATTTCGATTCAACCATGCTGTAAGGATATATTTGAAGACAATGAAGTCTTGGATATTATGAACGATCCATCTATGGAAAGGGAGGTAGTTAAGATACATTGTGATTTGATCTGATTGGGATTCTTGGGTTTTGGAAGCTTGAGTAGGTAATTATCTATGACATCCAAGAAAAAAATAAGGAAATGTTTCATTTCAGAAAGAGTATGCTTTATTGAGTTGTTCCCGAAATACTATGGGAACGTGATTTCTATGAAATTTTGGACGAAAGAAATTCTATTGTTGTCTCTACTTGATGGGAGATGTTGTGTGGTTTAGGGACCACCTAAATACCTATATGGGAACTACTACTGGCATGAGAGTAATAGTTGTAGGTTCTTCAATGCCTAAAACTTTCTCCTATGCTGAGGGCATGATTTAAGACTAGTTTCATGTTCTCTAAATAAAGCCTTCCAATTTTTTATCTTTTTCTTGTGAAATTTGGGACTCCACATAGATAATCATTATGATCAGAGTATTCTGAAACACATAATTATGATTTTCAATATAGATTTCCCGCAACTTCTCCTATGAGAGAGTAATTCTGAGAGAAAAGGTTAAACCATTCAATCAGTATATGAATTTAGATATCCTCTCATTTTTTTAATTGATTTTGGTTTGTTAGGTCAACAATTTTTGTTTTCATATGTGTGGAGATGGGAGGATAGGGAAACTGATGACACAGGTCTTCTCAACCAACAATAGATCCTTCTGGCCTAATTTTTGTACCAAACAAAGGTTGGCCATATCAAATTTTATACAAAAACACTCATCTTTTTTTCAACCTACTGAACATAGTGGACCATAATCAACCCATATCAGGATATATTGTATGTAATATGATTTGTTGGGTTGACCATGCCACCAAAAACAATGAATATAGGATTTCTAGAATTAGGTGGAGGAAATGTTTCATTCACACACTTAGGATGTGGCTTCATATTAGGTTTCAAAGGTGTAGTTTTCTATTCCCAGACTCTAATTAGATTATCCAAGGACTCAATGGTGTCAAACAACTCTAAGGGGACTACTATTTGAGTCATCTCCCACCTATAGTGATAGGGTGGGGTTGATTTGGTGGTCATACCTTCGTCTCCCACTATTTATCGATTCGTACCAACATTAAGTGATCACCCTGATGATAGAGAGGTATTCGTTGTAATAGAGGGATTGCATGATTATTTTTTGCTTCCTAATTTATATAGACTGTATACCTAGACCTGGAGATTGTTAGTTGATCATTTTTCTATTTTTTGTAGTGGATCGATTATTGTAGGTATAATATTCGTCTCTACCTGACTATGATACCCTGTGGGATTATTTCCCCTAATTTCATCCTTGTTGAGTTTCCTATATGATTGTATTTTAATTTCATTCCATGAAAACTACTCCTCTATGGAAGGAACATATGTTCTTTAGAGTGGTTATTAGGATTTATCCATACCTTTCCTATTTTTGTTTGTAGTTCTCCACAGTAAATGTAGAAACTCAGTATTTGGAGGTTCCATGTTTAGGTGCCTCCTCTAGTTTTGGGGTGTGCAACCTCAGTTGGTGCATTTAGATCACCCTCCTCTTAGAGTGGGTTTTGCACGTGTCACCATTTTTCATTTTAATATTGATCTAAAATATTTTTTGATTTAACATTGACAAAACTCAGAAATTCATATTGGGGAATGGAGGTTGTATCATAACATTCAACACAACAAGATGATTCTATACTAACATCATCAAGGTCATTATTCAAAACCATGGCCATATTAGGTTGGTTTGTATTTTGACATTAGTGGGGTCTGATTTTCTTCACAATACATTCCACAATATTTTTCTATAAATTATTACCATGTGGATATTTTTTATCATTATTGATGAATGGTACCCAAATATATGAGGTTTTTTTTCTATGTGATGAATGGATGGGATGTCGACTATTTATGTTTTCCTCCCTTGCTAAAGAATACATATTCTTTCTATGGTAATGATGATAATGAAATTTTTCTAGCTCTATAGATTTGGGATTATTCGGTACTACAATTGGTATGGAATGAATTTTTTATAGATTTGTATGATTCTAGTCATGGATTTGATGACTCATGTGAATGAAACTAAGATATACATTCCCATATCCCAATGGGACTGGTTGATCTGGAATCACCATTGATTTCCCCACTCCCCTCTCATGGAATGAGGAACATGGTTACACTGATTGAGATATAAATTTCCCCATTATAGTGGGTCGAGATTTTTTTTAGCTATCATATATTTGTCCCAAATTTTATTGGGAATTGATGAATTGAGAGGTGGAGGTAGTGGTAGATATTCACCAAACTCGGTGGGCTGAGTTCATTCTATGATAGCTAATATGGAAACTACTATTATGGCCCATTTGATGTCACACAATTTTATAAGTGTATAAGTTGGGTGAAATAGTATCCCATGATGTAAATCATTGTTTATAAAATATTGTTTGATTGGTCATGAATTTATTTTCCATGTCTTAAATGAATTTCTATCTCTTGGAGGGGTGTATTTCAAAGAAATGGTTGTTATCATCTCCCTCTATTTGTAATGTATGGGCACCATTGAATTGGGGGAATTCTATTTTAGTGACCAAATGGATCATGCATACCTGATACACTAATTTCTATGTAGGCTATGACATTATAGGATGTTGTATAATAAGGGTTATTCTTCACTATATATATAGTAAAGTCAAATTATGCATATTTTTTCCATCGTCAAATATACATGTCCGACGATACATAAGAAATTTATCGGATGAGGGCTGTCAAGATATAGTAAAAAACAATATGTTGGATTTTGTCATGCTCTTTCACTCCTAGGTTTGGGGAAATGTAAATGGTGGCCATATCCAGCTGAAAAAAGAGCGTATTAATGATATGAAGTTGATAATGTAATCATGTAGAGGGGAGATGTCTAGCCTTCTTTTTCCAATGAGTAGCCCACATATTTTGGCATAGATAAGGAATGCACTACTTTTTTTCTCATCCAGGACCTCGTAGTCTGATGTGGATAGGGGATAGAACATTTTTAGGAGGTTTTTTCTATATAAATATATTCATATGTCAATGTATACCTCTTCTTCATCAGACATACATTCCTCAGTTTGATCAGACCATAGAAGATGCTTCTGAGGTTCTCCTACTGACTACAGTGGTGTGTTGCTATAAGTTGATGGAGAACTATATTCAGTTGTTACTAATATTTTATTCACCTCTAAATATAAAGGAATATATGTTTGGGACACCATTATATACAATTTTTTCTAGAAAATGGGAGGATTCTCAAGTCTGTGGGAGAAATCATCACAGGGAGGGTGACCAATGTGGATGTCAGGAGTAGATTCATTATGATCCATATCTATAGTACAACATATATGACTATCATGGTAATGATAATATTCTACATCAGATGATATTTTAAGTACCCTTCTGTTGTTGAGAATGTGGTTTGAACATCTTTAAGGACACCCGTGTTGAACAATGTAGTAATATGTTTCAAAATTAGTTTCACTGTTTGAAAATGTCAATCATTCTTTTAGAATTGTGTAGGGATTTGAGCATGATATATGATGGTTTCTTAAAAATATTTATAACTTTTTGTGGTTGTGGGAGTATAATATTTCTATAGAGAAGCTCGTGTAATAGGTTAATGACCTTTCTCACTCTTGATAGAAATATGATCGTTTCCTGAAGAATGTGTTATTTTTAGTTGGTGAGACATAGTCAGAATGAGAGTATGATAACTGTTCTGAGGCTTTGGGAAATGTTTTTATCCTTTAATGGATGGAATATAATCCTACCCCAAGGCATATTCAGCTATAATCTGATGATCATCGATTGGAATTGGAATATGAGTGTTGTACGAATATGAATTCTCCACCGAAACATACTGATAAGCCTTCATAATGGGAGAAGGAATATGAGCTGCCTATTTTATTGACTAAGAATGATGATAGTGTAGTCGTTCATTGGTGGAAGTAGGAATATGCACCTCGATTTTGAGATCTTCTTGAATATGTCTGGTATATGCATGGACAAAAATAAGATCATGTCCCGATAAACGTTTAATTCTCAATTGGTCAGCCCTAGGCAGAATGGGGATATAGGCCAAATCATGGACCTTTGGAATATTTCACTGCTCTTCTTTTATAAGAATATGACCCTATCTTGAGGCATGTAACCCTCTCACTTATTGACCCTATTCCATAATAGGTATATGACCCCAATCTTTGGAATTTGGAATATGAGGCCAAATATTTTTTACAGGCATGGAAACCAATCCTAAGCCATGTTCCATTCCCATTTGGCAATCCTCAGTTGGAATAGGAATATGATCCTAGTCTAATGCCTCATCTTTTATCAGGATTTGTTGACAATCCTCCAGGATGGGAGAAATAATGTGAAATTTCTCAAGAACAACCACTTTTTAATAATGATTAAAGTGTTGAGCTACCCTAGAAATAAGGATAAAAATATTCACCAATCTATATATCTTATCTAATACCAGAATACTTCGGTAGAGTTATTCAGTTGTTTCTATGATTTATTTTCATTTTAAGAAAATGTCCATTGTGGTATAATCCTATACATTTTTTGTATCCACTATATTCTGTCATATATCATCGATTGAAGTGGAGATATGTACCTTCTTATTTCTACCTTATTCCATAAGAATATGGTGATGGAATTATTGCACGGGGTAGGGATATGCCCATCCCCCATGCCTACTATATAAATATGCCCAGAAACATGTTCTGAATGAGTAGGGATATGATTTTTATGTCTTGTTTCTTCTGGAATATGACATCATACATTGATAATGGGAGTGAGGATATTTTCCCACTCATAGTTACACAGAACCTTCCTCACTCGATGTTTCTTCCTTACTACCCATGAATGGGTGTCAGATGTGGAAATGTGTATGGTTGTACCCTTAGTAAGTGAATGGTGGGATCTAACGGGATGCTGCTGGTGACAACAACAGATATGGGACCTCCATAGACGCCCCTGAACTAGAAGATATCCGTATTTTACCCCTTGGTCCACCTTTATCATATAATATAGGCTGAGGATTTCATGCTCTCGGTAAATGCTCTACAAGTAGCAAGTTATCACAATGAGGGACAATAGCATAACTGTATCATCCCTTGGATGACTTAGACTCATCATTATTAATACATGGAAACCCTCCCAGGAAGCTTGAATAGTCTATATTTTACCACATCTGTGTTATTCCAAGACCATTTTGTTTTCCACATGACGTTGAAGTTTTTAGGAAGGTGATATCATTTTTGACCCATGGGGGTTGCAGCCATAAGTGATTTATCAGAACATTCACTATACGATGAAGACATTATCTAGGATTGGGATACTGTTTATGAGAGTAGTATCATCAATAATGAATACAATAAAGAAAAACATATTAGTGTAATATCATAGGCATGATGTACTATCAACCCGATTTGCATGTTTGACACAATTTTCCTTTTATTCATGATCCATATATTCTTTTTTTGTATGGAATTTTCAAAAAGAGGATGGAATTATTTTTGGATAACCCCGATTATAGAGGATGAACTATAATATTAATGTTTGTATTTTCATCATTGTTTGATATTCCAACAATGTGGACAGAAACGCGGTGATCCAAACATCCTACTAATTGATAGTTTTACATTGGGATCCTTTATTCCATTGAATATGAAAAGAAAAATTCCCTATGTTAGGATCAAAAAATTAATCTATTATTTATGATATTCACATCGGTTTAACCATTTTTATGTATAATGAAAAAAATTCATGATGGATAATAAACCAATATTTTTTTACAGATTCATATCAGGTTCATCATTTTTGTTTTGATATGAAAGAGATGATTGATAGGTGATATTGGTTTAACTCTATTGTTGATTTTGAGGGTTTCATTTCTTAAAAAATCATTAATGTTGGGTCTCCATTATTGTTTATAATGGGAACTTCTAATGGATCCCTTATCCATAACTAGGTATAAACCTACTTTCTAAATGAAGGTGGAAAATTGGGGTGTTATACCAAATGATTCTTTGGGACTCATGTCGGTCGAGAGGATGGGGGGTCAGTCTCATCACACACTTTAGTGGGGATTGTTCCCTACTCTTGTATTGTCTTATAGATTTAAGATATGTTTGAGAATATCTTCCTAATACTGATACAGGACTAGTTGAAATAAAAAAAGAAATATGGGTTACGCCCCTTATTGTATAAAGGAAGGGGGAAATTTTTGGATAATCCAACTATATGTATCAGATGTTCTTCATGAATTTCCCAATGATGGAGAGTATTTATATTCTAAGAATTCATAACAAAGAACTTTTGTATTTTTTCATATAGTGATGTGGTTAATATTTTTAAAAGGGTATTTATCCATATGATGTGTCCTATGTATCCTAATTATTATTGGAATAAAAACCCACATAGTTCGTTAAATAATATCTATTTAATTTCATGAAAAAATGAAATATGTGCAGTCACATGGGAACAGAATATTTCAGATCACGTATCAAGGATTTGGCCTAAAAATTCTAGTTATATAAGGAATTAGATTTTTCATTATTTGATCATGCCCTTGTGATAGGCCCCATGGAAGATACCCTTATATATGGGGTGTTTATGTCATTAAAATCATTGGGACTTATATAGTGAGATTTCCCTAGATTTTGGAGATTCATGATGTGAATTATATGAAAATTTAAACTAACTAAGCCGATGTGATCCATATTCAATGTGAGAAATAAAGGATAGCAAGTAATTAGTCCCACTATATATGGATGTGGGATGTATTTAATGAGATGTCCCTTTGGAGTTTAATATAGAGATTGAGCGTTAGAAATGAGTCCTATGTATCCTGGATATGGAAGGAACCATAGTCCTCATAGTTTAATTTTTTGGAGATTACACCCTAACATTGCTCTTATATATGGGAAAAATCATATAATGTTTCCAATTAGGGATTACATGCTGAGGTTCCCTTTGCTTTTTGAGGTCATATGATGTGAATGATATGATCATTACAAGTTCCTAATCACATGTGATCTATTCTCTATGTGAGAAACACGAGATGGAAAATAATTGTCCTCATATCTTATGAATGCATGACTTTCTTGGTGGTACATCCCTTTTAGATGAACAATATATAGTACATGTATTATGAAGGCAACCTATGTATCTCAGAAATAGTAGGAATCAATGTCACTATAGTTCAGTGAGTTTCTCAGTCTGTTGATGGAAGAGGTAGAGTTATCATCAAATTGGAATGATTGGGTCCTAATGGTTGAAATTTGGGAGGCACGGTGGGACTTACACTTATGTGGATTCCCATGGGTGCTCGGGCCTTATGAAGGTATCCTATGTATCCTAGTTATAGAAGGAATTAGAGTTCTCTTAGTTCATTCATGACCGTGGAATTGGACCCTAGGTAGATTCCCTTTTATGGAGGGAATTATATAATTCCACCAATAGGGGAATACATAATTATGTTTCCGATGATATTGGGGATTTTTTATTTGAATGACATTACTATTACAACTCCCTATGACCATGCGATCCATGATCGGTTTGAGAAACAAGGGATATCATGTAATTAGTCCCACTATATATGTATAAGGGACTTATGTACTATGATAGAACCTTTCTTGTATATTAGAAGATCATCCCTCAAAGGGTATCCTACATATCCCAGTATTGAAAGAATTAGAGTTTCCATAGTTCATTTAATTGAGTCTTTCATGCTAACGTTTCCCTTTCACACGGGATACCTCATGTTATACTAATGTTCCGGGCTTACACACTGGTGTTTCCATTGTATGAGGAACATATTATATTATCCCACTACATAGGGATTACCTATTGAGTTTTCCCTTGACTTTAAAGAGGATTATGAGGTGAATGATGTGATCATTGAAACTCTCCAATCCTTCTTGAGCTATACATGATATGAGAATCATTGGGGTGTAAATAATCTGATTCATCTCATACGAATTCTTGACTTATGTGATTGGATTTCCCTTTAGAGGTTAATATAGATCTTAGGGATTGTATAGGTGTCCTACATACCTTGATTATGATAGGAATTAGAACCTTCATTATTCAGGTAAATATGTCTTACATAATAATATTTACATTGTAGAACAGTCATGGTTGTTTATGACAGTCAGGTTGATTGTCCACTCATCATGCCCTAATTTCATTCTTGATATGTTAGTGGGTGTGAACTTGAGATGTTAGAATCCAATTACATGACCCAATTGAATTGTATAAGGGACTTCGCAAAACCTTGATTTATTTTTTAAAGGTTGTTGCATGATCAAATATGACTTGACTCAAGAACATAACAAGACCTGGATAGTTTGTCCAAGAATCCATCACATGATCAAGACTCCCTTGTTCATCAGGAATCACATGATATTGATTAATCACCCTAGTTTCACTAAAAAACATATTCCACACACTTGGAGGGTGTCACATGAGTCAATAACACCTATCATGGAGGGAGTCTCGTGTCCTAACTGACATGTCTACAAGAAATCACCAAATTTGGATAAGATGTATTTGGTATGTCACATGAGCCAGCTTAACATGCCTGGGTGCTACCACATGACTCAGCTGACATGAAATAGTTATTCCATATCAATTAGTAAACATGTTTGGTGGGCACCAAAAGTATTGGATGACTTTATCAGAGAGTTTATAAAGACATCGATGACATTTCTGGAGTTTTCCTTGTAACCCAATATGACATGTCAAGGGGACTTCTCATGACCAAAATATTATTCTAATGGACTTTCACAAGATCTAGGGGACTTTTCCTGGTGTTATTGAATGACCTTAATTGTTCATGAAAATTTCATGAAGATTATTTTTTATTTTTTTTCATAATTCTCCCATATATTATTTTGTTTCATTCATTTATATTATTATTGCTTTATATTTGTTTTGTGTTTGCTTATTTTATGTTACACGTGATTTATCAGATGTGTGGGATGTTCTTCACGTGTCTTTCAAGAAGTCCATCACATGATCTATGAGTGATCATGGGAAGATATTTATGCATTCATAATGGTCTCTTAGGTTTTTCCATAGATCATAACAAATGAGGACTTTTTCCGGTCACCAGATCAACCACTCCGAGAAATCCTCTCTCTAGTGCAGGTGTGAGGTACTAAGAAAAAAAAATTATCTGCCACTCTGAGAGTAGTGGTTCATTTTTTATAATGGGGTTGAGAATTTATAGGTCTCAAAACCATAGTGGGTTTCTAATTTTCAGGGTTCATATCACGTGATTCAAAACTAGAGCCTTTGGAGGGCTTTGGAATCACACATTTTTTAGACCTCCTGTCATGAGTCAGTCTCGGGATGTCCCATGTTTTACAGTTACCACAAGAACATCCCACTAATAAACCATTATTTGATTTTAACCAATTAATGGGGAAAAATTTAATCATGATGACATGTTAAGGTACTATCAAATTATATGTTTGAAACATAAAATAGCCTTCTTGAGATCAAGGTGCATGCTGAAAGTCTTTCGTGTGATCTCTGGTGACATGTCTGGGACTTTTTTTGAGATGATGATGACTTGCCTAGGGGGAATTTTGAAATTATACTGCATTGTCATGGGGTATTTTGATTCCATTATATGGACATCCCAGGCATGTTTTTTGAGTTTTAAAAACACTATAGGCTCCATCATCCTCCCCTTTTTATTGGATTTTTTTATTTTACAAATGAAGCGAATTCTACGAGGTTGTTTGTGTGTTACAAAGGACAATCACTTTACCTCATGGTGATGTGTCACCTGACCAAAAAAGTCTATATGGATATGATTGGTAATTTTATGGAAAATTCTATATTTTTGTCTTTATGGAGAAAAGAGGGAAGCACATTGTCACTAGGTCATACATGAGGCCCTTCACTTGGTTCGGATGGATTTCTAATGACCTTTCGTTTGATGTTCCAGAAATGTCGTTGGGTGCTTGTAGTGTTGGTGTGTCACATGATTTCTATGACTTTGAAAAGATCTTGCATCCTCCCCTTGTATTTCATGTTTTTATTTTACAATTTTGGGGGATTTAACGAGTCTTCTTGAGTGATTTTGAGTACAATAATCCTCTCAATCCATGATGCGTCTCATGAGTTTTATGATCACAAGAGGCTCCCATAATTTGGATACCTTCCTCCTATTTTATAATTATCTTCAAATGGATCATTGGTTGTACTCCAGTTGACAATCCTTACAACCTTGGGTCTTAAACATCCCAATATAATTTTAGTTTTACTATTTTTGAAATGTGGTATATAATTCATGATGTATATAGATCCTAAAAAGAAACATAATCTTTATATATTTTTCTTTATGGACTCTACTATTATTCAAATATTGGACTTTTCACTATAAATTATTTCCTAGGGACATATATCAAAAGAAAAGTGTGATAAATAATCCTAGTAAATGGATAAAAATTCTAAATTCAATGTTGTGATCTTTTTGGATAGGTTTTCTAGAATATCTATCAACTATATTAACAAATATATAAATCATAATATAGAAATGTTGTTACCAAATAAGAATGAGACCATAATATGACTATATATAAGGATAATCACCAGTGCCTCATAAAAAAATTATTATGGTTTTCACCAAGGTATCTTGATCCATTAACAAGGAAATTTTTTAAGGTATCATCAAAATTTAATCTCTATCTATTACAACATTACCAATGGAATTAGAGTGATGTCAAGTAAAACCATACATATCATTAAATTGTTTTCATCCACATTGATTAAATATCATACTAAATTAATTAATCACTTTAACCAAATAGAGTGGAATATGGTTAAAGTAAACGGGATTCCATAATAAATATTTTTTGTTATACAAATTTGAATCCCATATATGGAAATTAAGGTTGGGTGATGACAACAAAAATGTAGAGCTTTTAAAATCAAAAAATTATTTCCTCATTATAATAGTTATACATAAAATATTATTGAAGGAAATTAATGAGAAATAATAATTGTATATAATCAACATATAATCAATATGTAAGTAATTAACTGATTATAAAAAGTTTACTAAAAGTAAATTAAAATTACAAAATATTATTATAGAGGATTATCTTTAATGCATAAGAGGAATGAGAATGGAAAACCATAGAATGCATGGTATCATTATGAAGCTTGAGTAGAGAACCTTATCGCCACATAAACTCCAGAAATAGAATATTTAGAGATATATTGAGAAGAATATAATTCTAAAAAATATTTAGGTATTGATAAATTGGATAATTCTTGGGTATTCATTGAAAATATGGGAGAATTATTTATTAATACATAAGCACATGCCCTAGAGTATTGGTTACATAAATAGACAAACACTGCCCTTAATATGGTTTAAGGCCATAGTATTTGACATGTACGACTAATATTTAATTATTTATAAAATGAAATGATTTAGATAATATTATTTAAGATGTGGTTTTCATTATTAGTTATAAACAATTGTTTTTAATGTCATAGAATATAATTTTTTTATATGGAATAATTTTTATAGATTTCGAATATAAATTTCATTAAATTAAAACAATCTATACTAATGAGAAACCAAATTAAATGTAGAGAAATAAATTATAATTTTCATTAAATCATATTAATGTAATTATAATTCCATTATAATTAACTTCTGTTCATATGTAATTTTATGTTTAATTCCAAAATTAAATTATCAATGGATATTATGAATAATTAACTATTTGAAAATTTAGACACGGAAATTTCAAAAACAAAATCCATTATATCAAAAATAAATAAATTTGGTAATTATATTGTTTTATTCAGATACTTAATTATTAAAAAATACAAATTTTTATCACTCCACTGGATTCTATCCCTTTAAAAAACATCATAATATTGTATTAAATTAATTTTTTTTATATTCAAAATAATATTTTCATTTATAAATAATCTAGGAAAGTAATCATTAATTTATATTTTAGTTCTTTATCATAAAAATGTATTATAATTGAAAGTATACTATATATTTTATAAAAAATTAAAATTTTGTTTTTATATAAAATCTAATTTTATCATATTAATAATAAAATTATGAGCACGGTATCCTCTTTATAAAGGTGAATATTTAAATAAAAATATAGGATAATTGAAACCAAAAATTATTTTACGAATGAATTTACACCTTAATAATACATAAGGTCTAGATACATTACATCATATCATACCAACACATGCCCTATGGGTATGTCGTGTGATGGTGGTATGTTTATGGGGTGATTTACATAATAGTTCTAATGTAGTTATCTACACGATATAAAATTCTTCTAAGAATTATTCTTATAGACACTGCAGTGTAAATTACCGTCTTGGGATAGATCACAAGTGAACTGATATGATTAAACTTCCCACCTAATCTCTCTTAGAAGAACAAAACAATGGTTTGTTCCTACTAGATTATGTTACCATTCCTACTTTCTTCATCAACTAACATTCAACATTTATTTATATATGAATCAATTATGATAGTTTCATTCTGACAAATAATTAGAATTCCTAATGGACCAATTGAAAAATGACTATAATTAACAATGCTCATAATTACCAATAGTAATATTTTCCAATGGTTATCATATTCATATTTAATTATAATAAATTTTTTCAAAGGAATCCTCTAAATAATTTGATAATATTATCTAAGACTCATTTAAAATATAATTGAATTATTTTATTATCTTCCATTATAAGTTATAATGGTCTTAATAATTTTTCCATTTCAATTATGATACATTTCTTCGTAAAAAAATTATTGATTCAATACTATAAAATTCTTTGATTATATATTCACCCAAAAAGTCTATCTTGTGAAAATATGTCTTACATCAATATAAAAGGGGTTATGTTTCCATCATAGATTATTATGGCTACATGGTTTTTTCTTAGAATATAAAATTTCTCTATAATACCTTTATTATATATTTGTTCCATCTTCCTCATTACTTGTAACCTCTAATTTAAAATATTGATAAATTATTTATTATATGAATATTATGATTTCAATTCCACACTATTATTGTCTATTATATGTCATGGGTATGATATATTATTCCTTTAGAGGAATACAAGGAAAAATTTGTGGATATTATAATGATTTAGATACAGTGCTATCCAATAAGAAAATACCCCATTAGACTCTTCATCTCAACAGGTCCTATGTATTTTGGACTAACCTTCTTTCTAATTCTCATTGATCATTTCAATGAAGATATTAGGATCAAATACATAATTCTCATATTTATCTTCTGTTTCATTCATTTAATTTAAGAAACATTTTTTTAAATCAAGTAGATTTGTGAATTTTTGGATCACCCATATCTTCTCTATAATTTATATCAAAATATAAGGTCAACATAGATTTTTCCCAAAAATCATAATAGTATTTTGAAATTATATAACTAATAAAGTAGAGTATAAATAATGATCTATTATAAAAATAAATTTTATCCCCCAATTACATCCTTATAAGATTGAGTTATATATCCATTCCCATTAAAATATTTCTAAGTATCATATTATATACTCAAGTGAGAACACCTGTTATTCAGATATTTCAAAGAGTGGAAGACTTTAGTCCCATCCACCTTAAATTTTTTGATTGAAATTTCGTAACATGTCTTCAAATATTTTAATATTCCACCTAAATTTCCCATAAATTTGATGCTGATTGGTTGGGGTAATATTGAATTCTATATTCAATGGTTTTTAAGGTTTTTATAGGTCGTAGATGTAATTCTTGGATCATATTCAAGAACAATCATTAGTTTTCCTTGATAAAGATTAACCAAATCAGGAATATATAGATAAGAAATGTAACCAATGGATAAATATTATTATATTTTGATAAAAAGGTAATAATTTTTAATCAATCAATAATTACACAAATATAATTACTTCCATTTTATATCATAGTAAGATTGTCCATAAATTATATAATTACTTTTAACACATACCGTATAGGTTTGAGTAGCGGTTTTAGTATTCCATCGTCGCATAATCACTCTAATTTTACTTTTTGACATAACAAAAATATTTTAGTATTATCCAATATCTCCATTTGTATGTTATCCCACCATTAATTAATGTGTAGATCTATATTAATTTTAGTTATTCTTCGATACATATTGAATACAAATATTTGAGGTTCATAAGTCTCATTTTTTCATTATCGATGGAGTATATGGGATATATAGATCTATATGAATCCATACTACTCTAGATTTATGATGAAAAAATCTAACTCAATATAAAATATTTTTTTTCTTCATATATAATATTTCAAAACACATGATCTTCCCTTTGTGTTTTATTGATTTTTTAATGTAATAAGTGTTGGGAAATAATTTTTTGTAGCATTTATGATGTCCCTTCCATTATAAATTACACACTCTTATATAAATTTTCCATGATTAATAGAAATTATTCAATCACAATCATCATAAAAACTCCAGGTTCTTTATAACATAGTGAATTATCAAATTTGATATCATTTCCATGGTGATAATTAATATAACAATATTAAAATTTATGAAGATCAATATATTTAGAATTTCTTATTTTATGTTTGTTTTGTGGGAACATGTAAATTGGAAATTTATGGAATATGTATTTATCATACTTCTCCCTATAAATAATATTTCTCCATATAGTTATCTTAAATATAACTATAGTAAACTCTAAATAATGGGATGAATAATTCATTTCATGAGGATTCAATTGTTGATATGTATATGGGATCAACACAACATTTCTCATGGGTACAAAACCTTTTACTTTTAATGATTTATTGCTTTATAGGAAATATAATTATCCATTAAATGGAAAAATGAAAATAGGTACACTTATCAACCCATTTTTTAATTCATGGGACCATTCATCATTCTCTTTATTCTAGACAATCATATGTGATTATCATATGTGGTAGACACTGGATAATTCCATAACCTAGTGTACTATATGTACGCACAAACACATTCCCATATTACCGAGGATTTTTGCTACCTATTATGGCATATTACATTGAATGTGGGACTATTACTTACAATCAAATCATAAAATAGTTTAAAATAAACCAAGCATTTACCAATATAATGAAAGTACAAAAAATATGTAATTCAATGATATCTGACATGGAATGAAACATCCAAACTAACATTAAAAATAAATATGATAATTTAACCCTCAGTGATTGATTATATATTCAAGATAAACTAAAATAATATACCCACACCAACCCTTCTTCTATCCTTCGACCACACCACATCTGAATCATCAAAACACATTTTTCAACTCTAGTCTAATTCCAAATGCATCTTTTTCTAATCCTAAAAGATAAAACAAATTATAAAAAACACCATATTTCCCATATATTTTGTAATAAATAAATTTTTTGGGTCTCACCATGTTCCCTAACAATATACTATCATATAAACATATGAATAAGAAAACAGTCATTCCACAGATGTATGTCAGATGCCAAGTTCTTAGTAGTCCACCCAGAATCTACATACATCAAGTTATTATGTGCTATCAAGGCCATGATGATACCTTATCATACATGCTTCAACGCCTTGGTAGAATCATGTCATCTCCACATTCCCTCAAACACACAACCCACCCATACCAAAATAGTGATGTTTTCCATCATCCAATAAATCCACATAGTATCTCATGGGGTGATGTGATGAATTTAAACAATATCATAACTTTTTACCTTATCATTCAAGGTAGGGTCTATCATTCACACATCTCACTAAATGACTACCCATTCATCTCACATATTAAATTCACTATCATGACCCATGACAAATCAATCAAATGTCAATTATCCCATCCCATAACTACCCATGGTAATTCACTTTAAGAAAAATTGTATCTCATGTATACAATGGCGGACCCACCTATTATATCAACTCATGTAGGGGAAAGGACTTGGAATTACTATCCCCCATAGGGTCTATCAACTGACACATGAACACTTATTTAACAAATAAAATAGAACATGTCCATTCTCATAAGTTACCCTACTCATAAATATAGTGCTATTCACTTGGGACACATACTAACTCCTCAAATAAAATATCCTATCCCAATAAAATTAAACCACTAGATTCTTTTGACCCATGAATATTATTTTGAAATAGATACAATCTTATGTTTATCACCCATTATGGTCCCTGCAACCCACAATCACTTGTGACCCTAAAATTAAGGACATTTATAACTTCATTCCATGTGGTCCTACTCTATAGGTATTTTACGAAGATATCCTACTCTAAACTCCTTGAAAAAAAAATTACATATAAAAAACAATCCTAATCATAACATGGGACCCATTTACCAACACTCTTGAATTATCTCCAAGACCTAAAGTCCAAGGAATTCCTAACAACCACACTTCAAATCTTCTAAAGAACATGTCATTCCAAATGTGAACACTAAACATAAATCCACACTAAGGAGACTAACAATCACCAGGAATGTCACATATGATCATATCGTCAATCTATCTGGGACAAATCCAATCGTATCTACCATACAAGTCATAAGGGACCCACCTAGTGAACCTGTGGCATGCCTCTCACCTCAAGAAGCACTCAAGGTATCTGATCAACTCTTTCAACACCTACACCACATGGTGAATTTTTTTCTTGTTACTATATGTCACATAATTTTCTAAATAGAATTTGTCAAGGTAATAAGATACCTAATGTAATCCTATTTCCTCACACAAAATAAAACTTGTTCCACATCTATTTACATGGCCCGTTTCAACCAGAATGTCGACATGAAATAATGAATAAAAAAATTTATTGGTATTAATGTAAAAACTACCTCAAAAATGAATTTACCTCCTCACCCAATCTACATATATCAACATAAATTCCCTCCCACACCTCATCCAATATCATATATACTCTTTTGTTCGTTTTATATTACATACAACAACAAAAATATTTATATCAATTTGTGATTATTTTGATATCCTAATGAAATGTTCCATAGTCATCATGAATCTTATTGGGAAACACCACATCACTGAAATGACAACTAATGGAATCTGTTCAACCTTTTTATACTTCCAATGACAAAAACACAAGAATTCCAAAAATATTTTGAATGATTTTGAAAATTCACTAGTGTAAATAGTTATTAAACACTAATTGAATTCAAGATAAAAATATGAATAGTAAATATTAACTAACAATGTCGGAATTAAGGATAAATAAACCTAAATGTAATTTTATAATGGACTATGATCCATCCCATATCATAGGATATTAATGAGAGTTTGAGATGGGTTGTACCAATTGAATAGACGCCCCCACTAAAGCTTGGTTGACCATAAACATGGGGGATTCATATATGATATCCTAACTCTTCTTTTGAAAAAACAAATTCCTAATTCATAGACCAAATTTTTTGGTTATAGCATAATGATAACATTCCCTCAATAATATCTTTGTGTGTCCATGGGTTGCAACATGAATCTCTAGCCAATAAGTGACGATGCACTTTCCCTATATTTGATGGTTAGAATACTTAAGCTTTATTTGATGTTATATTCTTACTAAAACCCATTTTTTGGCTGACTATGGGATCCAAGATGAACTGATGTTGTAAAAAAAATTTATCTAGTCCATTGTGATTTTCTCCACCACTCACCCACTCACCCATGTATCCAAACCACCATTCATGCCACATTTTACCATAAAACATGTTATTTACACGTCTCAAATATAATATTCACCACAATTATCTCAATTGATCGAATTAGACCGTATCAAATCCTGAAAATGATACTCCCCCTAATAAGTAATGACCCAAAAATTCACAAGTCAGGAAAAACATCCCACTGTATTGTCCTCATCACAATGAATTTGTGGTTCTCGTCAAACTATAAAATGTTACACACCAAGGTTACTAAGTCACCAAGGTCTCGCCATTCGAAAAAATCAAATATAAAAAAATGTTTTTCTTTTAAACTCAAATCTTAGAGGAATAATATTCACCAAAAATTAAGACATTGATTCAAAACCAGTACTATCATTGCGATGGTTCTTAAATAAACCCATCCTTCCTTGGACACCCCAACATCTTCAACCAATTTACAATGAGCCTTTATTTCTCTACTCTTTATGAATCTATTAATACATATAATTCTAATCTATGGTGTTCCCAATAATATGAATTACCATTTTCAAATGGTATAATGACATGAATAATGTGATTTTCATTCTAATGCATCCAATCCCACAAAAAAAACCCAAATAAGACCTCTTCTTGTTGACCTGACAAAAAAAAACACTTGGCTGCACTAGATGACATGTCATTATACATGTAACAACCCAATATTTTATGATATATTTATCACTATATAAATATTATTTCTTTGATATTTTTTATGAATGTAACATCAAATTTAATACTTCTCAGATGTAAAAATTTATAATTGTTATTATATAATGGGGTACATAACAGATAACAATTGGATTGATGGGTAAGAATAAGAATAAATAATTTCAAAAAAATAAAATTTTCTTATGTATAAAATGAATTCATTATTTATTAATTATTTAGAAGTTATTAAAAATTATTTTAACGGTAAAATGATATACTTTTATAAAGAACTTTTTTAAGCACAGAATATGTTTTTAACATAATAAACAAAATATATCTAGAGAGATTAATTTTTTTAATTAAATGTCTAGATAATATATTTAATGAAATTTTATTCGATTAATCAATTAGTCTTTTAAATTAAATGTTACAAATACAAACATGTATTTATACTTCAAATTTTGTTTTTCTATAAAATGTTTTGTTTCATTTTGTACAATAAATATAAATAAATTAAAACCCTTTATAGAAATCAATCATGTTAAATTAATTACTAAATATCAGACATAATTATTAATATTATTTTATAGTAATGAATAATTTTTTTCATTATGAATAATAATAGAGTTAAAAAGCCTTTACTGTGGTAATTTAAAAAAGATGATATTAATGAGTTAAAAGAATGAGATGCGCTATAAAATGAATTAAAATCATGTCTAAATCTAATTGAAAAAAATAATTCAATTATATATCATCCTATAATTAAAAATTACAAAATTTGGATTCACTAATTGTTGATAGTGACTTTATTTTCTTAAAATACTTTACAATTACAAGTTTTTGACTTCCCTCACATAAAAAATGGAACCCCTTATCCTCTCATCTACAAACCATATAAGACTATTAGATAAACCAAATCCAACCATATACTTCTAAATATACAAATTGATAAATTATATATTATTCAGTTCGTAAAAGACCAACCAAATGGTTCTTAATATGTGATTCAATGAAATATTCTCAAAAATGTTTTATATGTTCTATCTAGTCATTTTCATGTTTCATTCTTCATCTACATAATAAAAACTAAAAAAAATAAAATAATTAATATAGTATCATGAAAAAAATTTTATGTTTTTATGAATATGGTATAATCATTTTCCCACTCCCTTCAATCAAATGGGAAATAAATGTTTTTCTTGTGCGTACATGTGGACTACAACCTCCACATTAGGATATGATTCTTTTTTCTTCACCACAATTCATGGATGTTTTTTATCATCAATTTATAATTTATTTATGATATTTGTGATATTATTATTATTCATTATTTATAATATAATTTATATCTTATTACCTACACATCTACTGCAAACCTATGACATCGATAATGCATACATAAGTACCACCAACACCATAACAAAATGTGATACATTTTCATCACCGATTTATATGAATAATTATAAAAGATTATATTATAAATCAATATGAAACTTATGTTTTTATTAATATAGTTTATGCTATGAAACCATGACAAATTATCTTTTACC
The DNA here is from genome assembly GCA_963277665.1 of Viscum album. NCBI lineage: Eukaryota > Viridiplantae > Streptophyta > Magnoliopsida > Santalales > Viscaceae > Viscum > Viscum album. Next base: position 691,455,401 of record OY728138.1, on the reverse strand, counting down.
AAAACCATCGAAGTAAAACTTGCATGGAATATGAACCTGTTTTCATCAAAATGATCATTTAAATGATGAAATTTTTAATTAATAGATTATTTAAAATTATAATGAAATTGTATATAATATTTAATTTATTATTATGGTTAATGAAAATGTTATTATTTTGTCAATAATTATTATATAGGAGATTTCAACACATATGATGAACGACCGGACTGTAGGTAAGGGTTTATGTTAGAATCTAATTTATTTTCTTTATTGTCTATGATAAATTTCTCTTCAGAAATATTATATATATGGTATACTTTAAAATATATATATTTTCATATACTACAATAATTTTAGGAATTTTTATCTCTTAGTACCATTTTCAACTCAGTGGTAAATAAAATTATTGATAAAATGTTTTTAATGTTATATGAACCTTATATCTTGTTTGGTATGAAAATTTTTCACCCGTATACAAGATATTTATAATTTTAAATGAAATTTTATACCAATTATTGAATTTATTTATCTATTTCCTTATATATATATATATTATAATTTCTTAAAAATGGTTTTAAAAAATCATACTCTGAACAATTTATTTTTTTCATTCCAAAAAAGTGTGAAAAAATGACATTTTTTGGATATATATTGTAAAAATATTTTCCCACTATCATGTAATTACATTAAATTTTATCAGGTTTAAATACCTAATTTTTTATTTATAAAAATATTATTCTCTCAAAAATCATTAAATATTATGTTACAATGTTTTCAAAAGATATGGAAACATCCATCATGTTTTCAATGAATGGATAGATTATTAATTTGAGGATATTTTTCCGCTTTTTAAACATACTTTATGTATTTTTATGATTAACTGGGGATATGATGTTATGATACCATCCACAATCATTCTCTAGATAACTTATTGTGATTTATTTAGGATAACACTAAGAAAACGTTTTGTTTCTAACTAGTCAATTATATTATCATAAAATTATTTTGAAACTCATTTATTTTCAGTTGGTTATGCATTTATTAAATAATGAAATTTTTATGAAACATATCTTCATTCCACTAGTTCTAATATAATGATTTGATAAATTTTATAATATGATGTCATAGATATATGTATAGTTTTTATTTTGAGATGGGTGGGCCATAAATTATAAAATAATCTAATGAAAGGGGTAAAGAGGGATATATCATGAGATAGTAGAGCTAGAATGGGGAGTGGATCTGATTTTGTATGGTACTATGTGAAATAATATATCCTTGGGAGTAAACAATGACTAAGGAAATGATATAATAGGGAGTGATCCCAAACTATCACCTACCTCAAAAAAACACTCTGCAATATGGTTATCTACATTGTTTTTCATCTTTATCTGACCCATATACATGTTTATGAATTATCATTACCTCATTATCCATTTACTTTACCTACTCTAGTGATATAATCATCATTTCCCTTACTTCATTCCAAAATTTTGGTGTCTGAAACTGATTTCCACATAATTCCTCAAGAGGTTCAATCTATAAATCAGAATGAATACTTTTATTATATGATAACATAACATATGATATATGTTAATCCCAGTTTCAGTAGAAATACAATAAATAAGAATGAAAAATGAATTCCAATATCTAAATCCTTTTCTCATACTATCCATCAAATTGAAGATAAAAATATGTACTGAAATTTAATTAAATACCTAAGGACTTTTGAATTAATTTGAAAATTTTGATGTGACCCTTATATCATGGTCATATACAAATATTGACATGAATCCCATATAAATTTATATTCTAATTGAGTTATATTCCTGGAATTTTATCAAAATTCATTGTTCCTTTAATGGGATGTAAATGAATATATTTAGTTAATCAATCCAAAATAAACCAAGTCACATTATTACCTCAAGATGACTTTGGAAATATCACTACAAAATTAAATGAAACATTTTTCCATTTTATCACTGTGAAGGGAAAATTATGAAGTATCCTCTTAGGTAATATTCTTTCTTATTTATCCTATTGACATAATAAACTTTTAATGGTAAAGTTAGAGATATATATTTTAATTCCATCACCCAAAAAATACTCTTTAATGTATATATACATATTAGTTCATCTATGATGAATGGTAAATGGTGATATTTGTTGTTATCTAAACCATTATCCCTTGTACTAAGAATCACGAGACACATATTCAATTTTCCTAAATCTAGTAAGACATCCTTTGTCAAAAATAAATTACAGAAACATTACATTCAAAAAAAAATTCAACAACTTCATATAACTCATGGTATTACTTCTATACAAGATTAATTCTTTTTAACAGAGAAGAATATAATATCACCTAAGACAAAAGAGAGGAAGTTACTAAATCAACAACTTCAAGGATAAAATTAATTAATTCATTAACTAAATGGTCATGTTCCAAATGTAACCTGTTTAATGTGGCATAATTTTTCTAACTGAATGAATTGGGTATAATATTTTCATTTCAAAAGTGACAATGAATCATAAATTCATAATCTTCACTCAGTATCATTTGTCTACTCTACCTCATGATCAAATCTTTATAAGTTGATATATTCATCAAACAATTCTCATCATCATATATCTCACACTTTTCTCTATATAAAATATACATTCATATTTTTAAATAAAAAAAGAACAAATTCTCATTCTAAATAATGTGTATAACAGTTTTACTCTAGAGGTTTAAGTTGTACTAAAACTTAATAAATTGCATTATTACTCAAAATTAGAGCATAGTGAATTCTATTAAATGATACATCGCTTTTGATTAAAAAACCTCCATATCTGGATGGAAAGGCCCACTCATGATCATTCACAAATATCTTTTTTATTTCCATTAATCAATTAGCACATTCATGCAAAATAAATAAATTTAACACCATTTTGAGTTAACTTAGTCAGTGGGATAGACAAACGAAATATGTTTTAAAAAAACTATATTTAGTAACCCACTTATCAAAGAAATCCATGAATCCCATTGAAATTTTTTGATCATGGACTCTCTTCAATAACTTTTGTTTTTGTTGGGTCAATAGTTATTCTCTACTTAGAGAAAAAACAAGGAAATAAATACATTGTAACTAAAATTAATAGGTACAAATTATTCCTTATATCTTCTATTCTATTAATATTTGAAAAACAATATGAAGGTGATATTTATGATCCTCATGAATTTTAGAATATATTAATATTCCATCATTCAACATGAACAAAAAATTGTTTTAATTTTAATAATAAACTATATTTATATGATCCATAAATTCAGAGGGTGCATTAGAAAACCCAATGTGAATAAATAAAAACTCATAATTTCCATATCTATTTAGAGATTATATATTAATAATATCATATATATTCACATTAACCTAATGGTACCTAATCTTGAGAATAATTTTCAAAACAAATTTCTCCCGATGATGATCAAAATATTCATCCATATGATGAAATGAGTACTTGTTCATAAAAGTTATTTTGTTAAAGAATCAACAATAAATTATAATTATCCTTGATCCATATTTATTTTTAACAAATAAGATAAGATAACCCCACGGTGATGTGATAGGATGAATTAAGCCATTATCTAGAAACTCTTGAAATTTCTTTTCCATTTCTTAAAGTTCAACTTGATCTATTTTATAAGGGGTTTTTGAAATAATATTATCTTCAAGAACTATGTCAATAGTAAACTATACCTATAAATCAATAATGGCACAAATAAAATTGTGATGAAACATATCCAATATTTATTTACTACCAAAACATCACTAATCTGAACTATTTCGTTCTATTCAATAACAAGAGTTCTATAACATTCACATTCATACCTTTTTAATTTATTGGCATCTGGATATATAATAAATGTTAGAAAGTCATTAAACAAGACCTTTTTACTCTGTAATTTATCTTATAATTATAAACTGAAATCCAATATTTTTCTAAAATAGTATCAAAATCTACCATGGGAAATTCAATAATATTTATAGGAAATACATTCCAAAAATAAAAACATGTAGATTTTAATAAATATGCATTTCATTAACATTTTTACCAAGATTACTCACTAAAAATTATATATTATTTTTATGAGGTGATATTCTGATTTTACTTTTTTTTAAATGATGGTATAAAAAGTCCCAGTGTAAAATAGCTTATTGGAAATATTTTAATAAACATGTAATATATATATCACCAATTAATTATATTTACTAACATCGATTATTTTGGTATAATAGTATTTTTTCACAGGTTTTTAATTTTTATATTGATGATTTCCAATCTAAGTCACTAGCTACATATATACATTAATATATTTCCCCAACACACTCCAATTAAAGCATATTACCATCGACATTTCGTTATTTTCCGGGTAATTTTTCTAGCAGACACATGTCGTATTACTTAACCTACCTCTTCAAAAACATTTCCCTTATTTACTTAGACATTTCTTAGGGGTTTTTTACAACACCTTTCACAGTATAGAAACATGATTTTGAATCCATTATATTTTTTTAATGAATTCTTCCCCATTTCATGAAAACCATTTAATTTATTCTTATTATTTTCATAAAATACATGATCTTCAAAAAACCCTATTTCTACCTTTTCGTTACATCTAACAAGTTTATAACACCTTTTAAACTAACATGATTCTAATTTCCTTTGAAATCATGGCATTAATCCCGATTTAAACCAGTTGATTTTACTATCATGATCCCATATAAAATTTTGTATTAATCTTGCTAATCAAGTGAATTTTTCTACATATAAGACCACTTAATCTTCCTCCATTTATCTGAATTACATGAAATATTTTCCATCTAAAGTTGAATATACTTAGTTATATATTTCTCAGAGAAAATATTCTTAAATTCATCCAATTCAAATCTATCAGTATCATTAATTTCCATGATATCCATAACCATTTAACAACATTGTTCATCATCACTTTGAAAAACATAAATGGAAATGTTTACATTTTGATGATTCTAACAACCCATGACATAGAAAATATTCTAAAATTCTTTAATTTATCCTTATAGTATCATAAGATAAGAAGATCTATTGAATTTTAGAGGATTTTGTCTCATAAAATCATCCACTATCAATATGATCCTCTTTGGTTGGTTCAACTTCACTATCATATAAATACCACCAAATATTATAACCTATATATACTTATTCATAAATATTAAAAACATCTATATTACAATTATTAGTTTTCTAAGTTACTGGTTTTGACAGATATCATCCCCTCAATCCATTACTACTTTTGATAACATGATTCCTCTATATGAATCATTTCCAAACATACATTGTTTAGAAGAAGAAAATTTGTAATCATAAATTTATATATCATTTAATGTTATATATAATGTGAAGTCATTTAAGGTAATTCTGTTAACAATATACAAACAACTAAAGTAATCTATAGATTTTTCTAATTCCAACCATAAGTAATCATCATTAAACATATTTTATACTATTAAATTTAAACAAGAATTCCATTCATACATGGACAATTATATTTTAGGTTTAGAGTTTTACAGAGTTGGTTCATTATTCATACATTAAAAACATGTATATTGAAAATTTAAAACTTCTATTCGGTATCCATTCTTACGACATTAAAAAAAATTAAAAAACATTTTTTATTTTAATGAAACATCTTTAAAATTGTCATCCTTATATCTTATTTATCTCTAAAAATCCTTATAACCATGTAAAAACAGTTTAAAATTAGGGATGATCCCAAATTTCATCACATGGGACAAAAAAATAAATGATTATTCTAATAATACTAATAATATTTTTCCATTTTTAAAATAAACATTGGTATCAAAATAAAAAAAATTATTTCCCAATAAATTACCTTATCCACCAAAAAATTCTAAAAAATCATTAAATATGAGACTCTAATAGAAAAAATAAAACCCTTAAAGATTTAATTCCAAACAAAAAAATCATAAAATATTTTTTCAAAAAGTTATATATTCCACCCTTACAAAGTAATAATATACTGCCTTTAAAAAACTAACATTGGCTTACCCAATGAAGATATAATATTTCTATAAACACAATGAATAAAACTATAAATCATATTGGTGATAGGAGAGAAAATACATAATTTCACTATTATTAATGTAATAAATAATAAGGTGGACGTCTATGACCAATGCATTGGAGGGTTATCACAGACCGACCCATCCTTGGTTTTCAAAGGAACTACACACCATTAGATAATAACATAACTATAAATTATTGGATTAGACTGGAACCACCCATCCTTGTATTATAATGGATCCACCCTTCAACATAATAAATTCCAAAGAACCATAGCATAATCATAAAACATTGAATCTTACAATTTTATCACTACACTCATAAAAATATTTTTTTTGAAGCCATAAAGAAACATTTCAAGATATTGAAATATCTATTCTATTTTAATAACCATGTAAAAAATAACCATATGATATGTAAAGATTTTTTTTATTTAAATAAAACACGAAATCTTGTAATGGGATCCAAAAAACCAATAATTATTTTTGTGTCGAGAAAAGTAGATGTCGACATATACCTTAAAATCAAACATTTCTATTATCACTTGTAATGGAAGTCAAAATATTTCATTAAAATTAACCTTTTGAAACAACTTTATAGAAATTAGAAATATATATATAATGGAATTTAAAATTGTTATGTTTATATATATATACATCCATAAAATAATTTTAGAAATATCAGCATGGATGAAAAATGGTTTTAATGGAAACATTAAAAGATGAATTTTTTAACATAAAGTCTCTTACATTAGTATAAATAATAATTTTTTTAATCCCTAAATAATATTAATATGTTAAATATTTAATATAATAATATCCATTTTCATGTTTATTATTCATTTCATACAGTCTCATATTATTCTATATTTAATTAAAATTTTACAATGGATGTTTTAAAGATATTCACTTCATATGTCCGAAAAAATTTTGTGTGTTGATTAATGTAAGTGTGGTAATTAGTCCACCATATCATGAATAATAATCATGAAATAATTATAATTTTTATATATTACTAATACTTATAAAACCAATCATGAAATAGGGTTATGAAAAATTAATTACATTATAATCATAGAGACGTTAGGTCATACATATGCATTAGTAACATTTATATTTATCAAATATCATTATATAAAGAATGGAAGAATTATTTTGTATTTTTAATGATAACTATATCATAAATAAAATATTATTTTATTGAATATAATTATATATATTAACCATTTGATGTGGTGAGGAAAAATTAATCACACCGCTTCGTGGAGTTTGTAATCCACACAAACGCACAAACGACAATATAATTCTACATTGGATGAATAGATAAGAGATTATATGATATGTTATTTTCTTTAAATTACATATATATAATTAATATCATATATATATATTAAATAAATTATTATAACCAATTGTGAGAGGCGGTGATGGAAAATGAATTACATCGGTTCGTGATGTGGTGGTCCGCCGAACACACAAATGATATTTTCTATTCCCATTTGATGGATGATGACATAGATATATCATATTACATTATCATAACAACATATCATCATATGGAATATATTTATACCATTATTAATCAAAAAAAAAATTATTGATTAATCATTATATCTCCTCATGAGACACCTAATTATGGATTACCCAAAATGATTTCCTAGGATGGTTTTCTGAACAAAAAAGGCCACTCGGCCTTGGGGAGGCATGTAAAGAAGGTATTTGAGTATGTTTTGGGTGAACCGAAAGGTTTTTTAACTGTGATGAAATGAGAAAACAAGGTTCCCTTTTATGAAAGGGGGGGCACTGTTGGATTTTCAAAAAATATATTATTAATAAAAATTAATTTTGTTTTCTAAATAGCCCCAAATTGATATTATTAAAATATAAGATGATGATGGGAAAAAATAATATGAAAAATTGGTTATGTTTTGATAATATTATTTCCCATATCACCTTTTTAACAACCCAATAACTCTTTTAACAACAATAGTTATATCAATGGTTTTAATCTTATGGAGTAAATATAGTTTCTATAAAATGAAAAACTATAATAAATGGGCCCTGTAAATAGCCCAAAAACCACTCCATAACATGTCCATCGGGCCATGGACCTCAAGGTACCACTAGTTTCCCCACAGACATGTGGTCCGTCTACCTAGTTCCCACCCATGTGCCTAGATGGGTCATTATACAAATAACTATCCACATATTCCTAAACATGTTCTTTTTATTGTGCAATGTCCTAAATCTAACACACCATGAGAAACGTCCCAGGAGGTCACCAATTCTCATCACTACTGTATGAAAATATCAATGAACTACAGATTTCTAATCACGTAGGCTCCCAAAAATAAAGGTTCGCATTTTTGACCAAATTAATATCATTTATTATTTTGAAATTTTATCATTCCTGGGTGATACGTCCCCCCCCCACCTTAGAGCACAACATCGTCATTATAGACCCTACATCTCAACCCATGTTGTGCCACCACACTTACGATTGGGTTCGTACTCTAATACCAATATAACAACTATTTCCCACTGATAACATAGACACCCTATGGTAACATGGTCATCGGGACCTCACAAGCTAGCTACCAACAGTTCCCTAAAGACACATGGTCCACTACCTAGGGCCCACCCATGCACCCTGATGGGTCATTAGATTAATCAATTTCCCCACATCCCTACACATATTCTTCCTAGTTTGGTTTTCCATCACTCACCTACACCCTAGGAAACATTATATAATGTTCCACATCCTGATCATTACTCAAGGACAAGCATGTTTAACTATGGAGTTCTAATATAGTTGGGTCCCAAAAAATGGAGCATGTTGTAGACATGAGTCATATCATTTAGACTTTTATCCCTATATCATTCTGGGGTGTAATAAAATTTTCCAATAAATCTAGAATTTACATTCTCGTGAACCATATATCATTTACATGGAAGAATACAATACTTTATGAAAATTTATATTATTTAATAAAATATCATTTATTATAAAATATAATTAATGTATATTTTTTAACTATTCCATTAATTTTACTTTCAAAACTAAAATAAGAATGGAAGATTGAATATAAATAATTCATACATTTCTAATATTTCATGTTTTTAAAAAAATCATGGAATCTAATGATTCATTCAAATCATATTACTTTTAAATAATTTTAATTCATTTTTTATTAATTGAATAATTACTATGTCAATGTTTCATAATCCATTATGGTGATTATTTATACACCAAATTTTAGAAGAGAAATTACCATGATAAAAAAATTCATTTATCTTCAAAATAACTCTTAATAAATGAAAATTCCATATATTTATCACTATGTTAATAATATTATATTTAATCAAAACAGAGTGTAACAATTTTCTTTATATTCACATAAATATTATAAAGGTAAAAATAAATAAAATATGGAAACTATTTTCCATATTTTCTATAAATTGATGGACATGATAACATTCAAGTAATAAAATATGATAAATGTAATATTTAGGGATACATGTGTTCCTTATCATATTATTTTTAACCATTAATTACATTATTTACGCTTTATCGTGGTAACATAATTACAAAATTAACTAATAATAATGTACATAAATAAAATGGCCCAATTTGAATAATTTAGACCCCATTTATTAAAATATGGAATCCAATTTCTATGATAAAATTATAGTTTTGGATGAATATAATTTAAAATTAATGTAGAAAAGTGTGATGAAAAAGAGATTTTTGGAAAATAACCATTTTTAGCATACAATGTTTTTATACTGAATTGAACAATAAAATTTATTCAAAAACCACACAATGATTATTTTATAATAAAATTAAATAATAAAAATTTAAATATAATTCAAAATTAAAATTTTCATTGTAAAAATTGAAAATAAAATACAATATTCAATAAAAATAAATATTTTTCTACATTCATTAAAAATAAATATTTCCAAAAAATCTAAAAATTATAATAGGATATTTTAATTCTAATGAATTCCAAAATGAAGTTCTTTTTTTAAAAATTGAATTCTAAAATTTTGAAATCGATTTTTGAAATAAAACAATATAATGCTTAAAAATCCAATTTTGTTTGAAATACTTCTTTTTTTTTCTTTTTAACCAAAAAACTCTTAATATTATTATAATTAATATAATTAATGAATAATAACGAGCCATGAAAAATATATATTAAAATAATACCTTTGTTTTTATATTATTCCCATATTTTAAAAATTCGATCGTTATAATTTTATAAACTTATTAGACAAGTGTGATGTGTTTCCCTCGAAACATTTTCTGATTCCCATGTTGTTTCTTAAAAAAATATGGTTTTCCACAACACGTTAACTAGATAAATCTCCACGTCATTCAAAAATATATGACATTGGTAAATAATCTTAACATGTTACACCAAATAATTAATTTTATCTTTTAATTGAACTACTACTAGACTCAAAACATGAAATGAAGCCTACAAATATTTTCTTATCAGTAAAACATCAAACCTGTTATGTACCTGGGATAAACATGGAGGAAAATACACTCAGTTTTAATATAATCCAACATTATACATTTCCCTATATTTTAAAATTAACCATGGACTTCACTTACCATTTTTATTAAAATGCATTATCGGTTTCCATTTAGGTACTTTTAAAAAAACATAATAGTCCACCTCAAAAGAAACATATATCCACCAATTATCTACATATATTTTTAATTACTCTTATACTTCCACCTATGTTGGGGAATTATATTTACCTTCTCAAACAATTCCTCTACCAACTCCAGTCTTATAAACTTATTTTCCCTATATCAACTGATAATTTTTGCGTCATACACAGATTTCTATATAATGCCACAAAAGGATCCATCTGTATATTTTAATTGTAATTTAAATATTTATCATTGAGGTATGGATCATTTAATATTATGTTTAAACAAATTATATTATTATTATACTCTCTCTTAATTGACCAAGGAAGAGTTTTTGGAGTGTCCAGGGCTAGTTTGTATCCCGTAGTTTTGTGTTTTGGAGAAATAGAGTGAGGTGCATTGTGGTCCCACATTTAGTAGAAACCATGAATATGAAATGTGTGCACCATATAAGGAGCATAAATTTTTAGAAAACCATGAGAGGGGTCTAGATATCCATGAGAAATGTTGAAGGCATGTTTCAGAGGATAAAATAATGGTTGGTCCATCTTTTTTAAACTAACTATCTAAATGTGCGAAGGGGTATGCCCCTGGATAGTGGGGGAAAAAGGTTTGTACATCTATTGGTCTAAACCATATTCCCAATTTAAAATGGGGGAATTTTCAATTTTTTCCTCATTTCCTTTGAAAACCAAAACCTCTTTTCATCCACCTCAAATTAACAATACACCATTTCTCGATGCCTATCATCACACAACTTCTAGGTTCTTTTTGATCTCCTCTATATCACATCTCATTCAGTCATTGTTAGTCTAGTTGGATAGCTAATGGTAAGTGTACAAGTCCTCTTACTTATTTTGTTTGTTTTAATATAAATTCCCAATGTTATTTTCCTGTGAGCTAATAAGACTTATTTTCAAGTCATTCATATATTTCTCTAATTTCTCTCATTCAACACAAGATTCGAGACTTATTTGGATGAGGTGTATGCTTCACCTATATGGTATGTGGTCTAGTTATTTTACATAAAATCTTACAAGTTTGAATTATTCATTGTTGTTACACAAGTTTGACCCACCATTTTTCACCCCTAAAATGGGTTTTTAATTAATTATGTTTATTATGCCTAATGTTTGTTAGTCCTTCTGACCTAAATCTGTGGTCTGTGGTTATTTACCTCTACATGATGCTTCCCCAAATGTTGTCTTGTTCTAAATTCCTATAAATGATATTCGTTAATTTCTATTTAAAATTATATATTAAAATTATGAATTATACATTATAAATGAGACATTTATATTAAATGATATGAAAAGATGTGACACCATGCTAGCCCCATATACTTGGCTACGTAATTGAACTACTTTTTATGGTGTATTATTCTTATACTTTATAAATAAAATGTTAAAATGAAGTAAATTGGAGGTGAATGGAATAACCATGTCACCCACCACTTATGTAATTATAAAGTGTAACCATGACTATCACTATGGTTATGGATTGTTGATTACTATTACTAGACATTATTGTTTCTCATTAAGGAATAAGAAAGTGTTGGACTTTTCAATCCACAATAACACATCTCCTTAGATTAGAATATTGGAAATAATTATCCCCATACATGAATATAATGCTAAACAAGGAATTCTTCACTCCTTATTAAGTATTATTGGATATGATCTTTTACCTTATTAGATAGGTTGTTGGACATTACAATCCAAATCATTGCATTATGTGTAGAATAGATGATCTATGAACCACATGACTTGAAATAACATGGATCTTATCATGGATGTCAATGAGGTTTAGTAGAATGTGTTTCTAGTTCTTAGATAGAATAGATTACGGTGACATTCCAAGGGTACACTCAATGAAACTTATACATGACTCATAAAGTCATACATGTTGTAGAACTTCATAGTTCCATTATAGGACTATTTTACATTAATTACATGGTTATATTCCTTGATTTTTAGTCTTTATTATACATTCTCACATAAATATATTGTATTATGACGTCATTTGATCAAAGAGATCCCCGCTTAGGTCAAAGAAGGTAGCATTAATTCGGTGGCCCAAGAGGAGCCTAGACCGAATAGTTTATTTATTTACTAAACTTATTCATTATTCCTACACAGTTTTCATTATATATTTATTGACTGGATACAATACTATAAAATAAAACATTAATAGCACTCAAAATGGTCGTTATCTGTGCAAGAGAAGAGGTGAGTACCGAAGTAAGATTAAATGAACAAGGCTGCTATCAACACTAAAAAATGGAACAATTTATCAAAACTTTTATTTAGTGATAATAAAGGATAACTTTATTTGATATTGTAAAATCACCAATAAAGGGGAATACTACTTTGTTATGTAACAACACACTAAAACACTAGGGTAGTGTGTTGTAAAAGCATAGTACAACAATTAAAAATACAACCAAAAACTAGAAAAATAAAGTACCAATACATAATTAAAATGAGGTAAAATTTACAAAAAAATAAAAGGAAAAAACAATAATATATACATTTAAAAAATTGATATATACAATTAAATAAGGAAAAATTATTACATACATCAATAAACATCAATGTTCCCGTTCTTTTTTATACTGACCCCAAATCATGTTATGGCCAAAAAACCCACCCCTTCTCATGGAAAAGAACACACTTGTATAAGAAAATATTTATTTTGTTAGTAATAATATAAATAATTAAATAAAAATAATGTATTAATTTTAAACCCTAATTTGAGTCATACCAGGAACACTATGTGTCAGATTGAGTTGTAGTTGATTCATTCATGTCACACCACTTATTATGTGTCTTCGAGAATTATTTTTTTGAAACTAAAATAATAAAGTATAATATTAATATGATAAGGGAATTAATTATATAATATAAGATATAGTTATAAGAAACCAATATATCCTAAATTCTTCAATTTTGTCATTATGATTCATAGTTTAGACTAAAATGAAAATTATATATTGAAAATATGAACTTGGATTCATACATGTTACACTATACATTATATTGAGGTGTGTATAAATCATACACATCCCAATTGAAATAAAAATATTTTCCTTAATTATCTTAAAATTTGAATGAGTTTTCCCATTTTTTGAGTATGTTTCCTATATACTTACATAAAATATAATTTTAAACTATAAAAATAAACTTTGATTCATATCAGTCACATGTTCTATAAATATTATGTGAGACTGATTCATATATATCAAAAATTACATAGGAATTTTTTTCAATATTATCTAGGAAATCTGTGTGTGTTCTATCAGTTTTCACAGAATAGAACAATTTGAACTAAAATGACAATTTTAAACTAATTATATACACATTGAGTCATATAAGTATCACAGTGTATCACATTGAGGTTTTACTGATTATTGGACATCCTAAATAAAATATGGATTATTTTCCTCAAGTATCAGAATAATGTGAAAGTGCTTTTTTGGATTTTATTATGTCTATTGTATTTTTCAATAAAATTATGGTCAATTTTAATTAATATAATAATATTTGAATTATACCAGTCACATAGGGCATTTTATTGAGGTGTGTATAATTCCTACATACCCCAAATGATATATGTGTCATTTTTATAATGTATTAAAACAAGACAACTGTGTTTTCTTGAATTTGGGTATGTCAGTTTAATTTTTTACTAAAATATCAATTTAAACTAGAAACGTGAAATTTGATTCATACTGACCACATCATATGTTTTTATGAAATTAGACTAATTTATACATCTAAAAATTGACTTATGAATCATTTCCTAAAATTACCAAGACTATCCATGCACATTTTATCATATTTTAGTGAGGGTCACTTTTTAACTAAAATGTCAATTTCAAACTAATAACAAGAACATTTAGTCATATTAGGCACATTGTGTATTAGATCTAGGTGATCATTATTCCTACATTTCAGAACTGTCTTACGGATCATTTTCACAATGTATGAAAATAATCCAAATAAGTTTTCTCAATTTTGACTTTGATAGTTTTTGTTTTTACAAAAAAATGTCAAGTTTAAATTAAATGAAAAACATGTAACCATACTAGTCACAATGTATGTCAGATTATGGTGAGGCTAATTCCTAAACATATCCAATGGATTATTGATATTTTTTTAAATTATCATAATGATATTAATGTGTTTTCTTGATTTTGAATAATTCAATTATCTTTTAAAAAAAATTCATTTTGAATTGGATACATTCACATTGAGTCTTACTAGTCACATAGTGTGGTTGTTTGAAATGATACTGATTCACACATGTAACTAATGAAATATGGATAAATTTCTTTATTTATTAAGTCATTTATAGTGAGTTTTATCAGTTTTCCATGAGTGAAACCTTTGGAACTAAATTGTCAATTTTAAATTGACAATAATAACATTTAGTCTTACTGATCACATCATGTATCAGATTGAGGTGAGACATATTTATACAAATCAAAAATTATTTAAGGATCATTTTTATAAAGTAGAATAATAATTTCAATGTGTTTGATTCGTTTTGAGTGTGTCAGTTTTATTTTTTTATTAAAATTAATGTCATTTTTAAATAAACTTATGCACTTACAGTAATACTGGTCACAACATGCAATGGATTGAGGTTTCATCAATTTCTACACATCCTAAATGACTTATCGGGAATTTTAATAAAGTATTAGAACAATATAAATGTGTTGTCATGGTTTCTATCACTTGACATGTCTTTTTTACTATAACATCATTTAAAACAATGAAAATGTAATTTGAGTGATACGAGTAACATCATGTGTTGGTTTATTGTGATACTGATTCAAAAAAATCATAAATGAATTTTTAATCATTATAATTAATTATTAATTCAATTCAAGAATGTTTTATCTGTTTTCAGTGAGTGAAACTTTTTGAACTAAAATTTCAATTTTAAAGTGAAAACATATCTATTGAGTCATACAGAGGACTTAATGTATCAGATTGAGGTGATGATGATTCCAACATGTCAAAAATAACTTATGGATCATTTTTAAAAAGTATAATAACAATAAAAATGTGATTAATTAGTTTTGAGTATGTCGGTTTTCATTTTTACTATAATTAAAGTGAATTTCACATAAAAAGACACATCTGCTGTCATACTGGTCACACCGTTGATCAGATTATAGTGAGGATGATTCCAAAATGTCAAAAATGAGTTATGGATAATTTTAATATAGTTTACAAATCAATATGAATGTGTTTTACATGTTTTTATTATGCCACACTTATTTACATAAATGTCATTTTAATATAGAAACATGTACTTTGAGTCATATAGGCCATATCATGTGTCTTATGTAACACACTTTCTTACATTCCATAATTTTCATAAGAATCATTTTCCTAAAATATCTAGGTAAGTTGTGTTTTTTACTATATATTAATTGAGAAAACTTTTTGAATGAAAATATTAATTTTAAACTAATAACAGACACTTTGAATCATATCAGGCACATCGTGTATCAGATTGAGGTTTGGATGTTTTCTACACATCAAAAATGACATATAAGTCATTTATCTAATGTGTAAAAGTAATATGAATTTTTCTACTTAGTTTTGAGTATGTCGGATGTCTGTCTTTCTAAAATTAATGTAAATTTTAAATAAGAATGATGCATGATTTGTCACACCAGTCAGACCGTGCATCTGATTGAGCTAAGGATGATTCCAACATGTCCCAATTGACTTATTGATAATTTTCCAAAACTATAAAAACAATAAAAATGTTTTTATTGGTTTTTAATTTTTCTCATATCTTTTTTACTAATGATTAATTTTAAACTGAAAACACACACTTTACATCATACCAAACACATCATGTATCTATTCAATGAGAAATAGTTTCCAACATAGATATAAATGTCTTATGAAACATTTTATAAAATTATCAAGATAATCCGACTACGTTTTCATATATTTCATTGGGTGAATATTTATGAATTTAAATTTAAATATTTTATAGAAAATGGATAAGTTGAGTCATACTGGGAATATAATGTATTAGATTAAGATTAAGATGATTCCTAAACATAAAAAATGACTTATTGATAGTTTTCCAAAAGTATAAAAACAATATGAATGTGTTTTATTGGTATTGGTTATGTCAGTTTTTTTTTCTAAAATCAAAATTTATTTTTTATAGAAAAATAACTTGGAGTCATACCGGTCACACCGTGGTCCCGATGAAAGAACTGACAACCCTTTTTAACATGGTCCTCAGGTCCTGGCCTGTCAAGTACCACAAATTACCTCGCAGACACGTGGTCCCCACCCTGGAGCCCACCCGCGTGCCCGAATGGGTCATCTGACTAATGATAGTCCATACAGGCCATCACATGTCCTTTCCAGTGTTCTTTTTCCTCACTCACACACACATTAGGAAACTTCCCTAAAGGTCACCCTTCCTGATCACTACTCCAGTGCAAGCACGCTTAACTCTGGAGTTCTAATCAGGTAGGCTCCAAATAAAGGTGCACCTTGTTGAAATGAGTGATATAATTTAGCCATTTAACCATTTATCATTTGGGGGTGTTACAATCACCCCCCCCCCCTAGAGAAAAACATATTCGTTGTGGGCCCTACATCTCAACCCAGGCAGTGCAGTGCACTTAAGGCTGGGTACCACCTTAGAAACCAAATGTAACAACTGGGTCACAGTGACAGCACAGACACCATGCCTTAACATGGTAATCATCTAACTAATGATAGTCCCCACAGAACCTCACAAATGTTTTCCAGTGTGCTTTTTCCTCAATCACACACACCTTCTGGGAAAATTTCCAGAAGGTCACCCATACTGATCACTACTCCAGGCCATGCACAATTAAAAGTGGAGTTCTAATTAGGTAGGCTCCCGAAAAAAAGGTGCACCTTGTTGATAAGAGTCATATCATTTAGTCATTTTCCTCTTTATCTTTTGGTGGTGTTACAATCACCCTAAATTTAGAGCACAACATCTTTGTTGTGTTCCCTACATCTTAACCCATGCAGTGCAGTTCACTTAAGGATGGGTACCACCACTAATTCCAAATGTAACAATTAGGCCCTGGTGACAGCACAAACACCCTGCCTTAACATGGTCATCATGTCCTGGCCCGCCAAAAACTACCAATTGCCTCGCAGACACGTGGTCCCCACCATGGAGCCCACCTAAGTGCCTGAATGGGTCATCTGGCTAATGATAGTCCCCAAGGGCCACCACATGTCCTTTCTAGTGTTCTTTGTCTTCACTCACACACACCCTGGGAAACATCCCTGAAAGTCACACATCCTGATCACTACTCCTGGACAAGAACACTTTACTCTAGAGTTATAATCAGGTAGGCTCCCAAAAAGGAAGGTGCACCTTTTTGACATGATTCATATCATTTAGTCATTTAACCCTTTATCATTTGGTGGAGTCAAACACCGTCTATTGGACTGATGTGTACATAATTCCTAAACATCCCAATGTCTAAAAACAATACTAACTGCCAATGTTACCATATCATTCTTTTTATTTCATTCTTTAGCTTCCAACAATACATATTGAGTTAATTTTCTTATCCAAAAATGTTTTTTCGTCTATGAACATCATCTTAGTATGCATTGTAGGAAGTTTGACAAATAATTCCAATGGAAATCATGGTAACATTGGAAAAAGGGGACATGTTATCTCTTTCGAGACTTTTGTAGATAGTTTAGAGAAGAATTGGAATTCCCAAAAGATCATTGAAAAAAACAAATTATGGATTAGTTATAAATGATAAGGAAATTATCTTAGACATAGTTGATAAAATTAAGGTCAATCCATCCAATGGCCCGAAGGCCTTCAAATTTTTTATTATATGATAAGTCCCCCTTTATGGGAAGAAGGGGGGAAACCCAAACAGACTACAAAGACAAAGGACAAATCACACCCGAAGGAGAAAAGAGTAAAACCATAATAACAACATCAAGTTTCCCCTTCCCAGTATATGATCATGATGAAGTACTCCACCATTGCAAGGCTCTTCTTCATGAAATTGACATGTGTCAATGCACATGCCCAATCCAATGGCTGACGTCATACCCTCTCAAACAACCAAATCCAAAAAGCACTACATCGATGGACCACCAGATCTGAATCCCCCTCTGGTGCTTGTTCCATGTAGTCATGTCCAGTTGCATAGAATTCCCACCTTGAGAGACAAACTAACCACACAAACACTTCCACCATTTCACAAAAGACCAAATTCACCAAATGAATGTCAGATCACCAACCAATTTTCTGACTTCAATGCCTTCCTGGATGAGCCCCACTAAGTTCCAACTCACCACCCATAACTACAGAATCCCAGAAGATGATCCAAGGTATGCGAAGCCGATCCATCGTCACCAACACCACACCAAATGAAAGTCACCAATGAAAGGATTTGGCCCGCCCTGTAACAAAAATACCGCTCTGGGCAGGATCTGGTTAGGGCAGAACCACGTATGCACCCACACTAGGTTCCGAAACAATCCATATATGGTAAGCCAACAAGAAGACCTGGAGAGGCAGGACCAATAGTTCACAAATGATCATCAGAAAAACCAATCATCAAAACCCAACCAGAACTAACCTCAAAAATGATGAATCCAACCAAAGTGAAGAAACTCAAAGCCTAAAAAACCCATCCAATTGAACAAATCTGAACATCATCAAATCAAAAACCTGAGAAAACTCACAGAATCACCAAAACCCATATGATCCCCCTCAGAGCTGCTCCATATCTCTCGCTAACCACACCAGAGTCACGCGGGAGACCACACCTGTTCGCGCTGGACCGAACCGGGAAGACAAATCCACTGCAGCCAAGTCGTCACTGTCGAGTAGTAAGATCACGCTGGACCGAAGACAGATCACATACCAGACTGAGTCAGGAAGATGGATCCACTATATCCGCGTTGTCGCTGAATGGTCAGAGCCACATCGATCCGAGAAACCACACCCGCCACATCGATGCCGAAATTCCAAACCACGCTGAGCCGAACAACGATTTCAGTGCTCCGCCGATCCAGATGAGCCAACTTCTGGACTGAGAAAGGATAGAGGGGAAGGGACGCGAAGCCGAAGGAAAACATATCCGCCACTAGTGAAATTGGACATGTCGCTCTGAGGCACTTCCTTTTAAAATGAAGGCTAATGTAATTAAATATGATGTAGGAATTTAACTTTTCATGATGGTTGTATGCATTCTTGACCAAATTTTTTGTTTTCATTTTCTCAGTGGTTGTCTCGATATTCTATCTATCATGAGCATGAGTAGATTTAAACAAACCACCACAACATGAATAAAAGAATCCAACTTTATAAAATAATTATTAGGTGTGTCATACCAAAAATAAATAAATAAAACCTAAATATGAAAAAATATATTATTTATATGGAAAATTGTTATACTATGAAAACATCAAGATTAACAATGTGGTTGATTATAGGAATCATTGTTCCTCTTAATTCAAAGGTTTAGTAATCTATATATTTTTTCTGGAATATTATTATTTTCTTGTTTTTTTTATAAAATGAGGAGTTTTTAGAAATTTTAGGAGTACACACCGTGTACATTATGTACACTCCATGTACCTGGTTACTGTGGGTAACCATGTGCGGGCTGTGTAACAGCCGAGTACATGGCCGTGTGTGGTGACCTGGAGACCGCCTATAGAAGAGGCTAGAAAAGGAAAGTACACTCCATGTACATTTAAAGAACATGCGGTGTAATTTTGTTTCATTAAATGAACCAGGGTCTTGTCAGACAGACAAAACACAATTCCTATCAACCTATATCATCCAAGAGCATTTGTACGGCCGCAGATCATCTTAGAGCCCCCGAATCACAGTCTATTCTTTAAATTGACTGACGTCGATTGCGTTGGAATCACATCGGAAATTTTTCCTTTCTTCTTGAACTTCATCTCCTAATTTCTCTTCTTTTCGGAGATATCCTCGGTTGAATGCCGTATGTTTTTTTGTAGATCAACAACATTTTAGGGAGATTCAAGGCATGAGGTTCATGTATATCGATCTCACGATGCCGAGGAAGGTGGTTTGTGCCTTTCTGTTGTTAGTCTTCGAGTTATATGTGATCAAGTTCACAATGGCCTCATTCAGGGTATTGTGTGTTTATGGTTTTATCCTTTTTATTTGCACTTTATTCCTTGTTTGGTTGGATATAGGTTAATTTTTTGAGAATAAGGTTATATTTTCTAATCTATGGACGTTTTCCCGATGTTTTCTTGTTTTTGACTATTTGGTCTAGTCTTTCTCGTTCGGCTACTGTTTGATTTCCATGCCTAGTATTATTGGGTGGAGTGATTATTATTTGACATGCTATGATTTGTGGCAGTTGTTTAGCAAGTTATTTTTGAGGTTTATTATGGCTATTTATTATCATTTTTTAATGATTTCTTTACATGGGTCATCGAGAACCTGGTGTAGTGAGACCCTACGAAAAATTGACGTTGAGGGATTTCCTAGAGTGTATGTTGTAATTATCATGTTGTGAGACCATAGGGTGGATTGACGTTGAGTTCTCCATCATAGTTTTTATAGTTATGTTACGAGGCAATAAGAGGAATTTATGTTGAGAGATTCCTCAGAGTGCCTGTATGATATCGTTAAATGACTATAGGGGTAATTGACAGAGAGTGCTTCCTTAGAGTGTCTTTGATCACACCTAACTAAAGGGAGAATTGACAGTGAGAGCTTCCTCAGAAACTCTTTGCTATATCATCTTTTGTATTGTGAACAAGAGGGGTTAGTCTATGAGAACTACCTAGAGGGTTTATTGTATTTTTTTGGTTGATTAAATACTTAAAAGAAAATGATTGAAAATGAAACTATAGGATTGATTACTATTGAGTACTTCTGTGTTCACTGCTTCTTTTTTCTTATTGGTTTCCATATATATTCACTGACTATTAGACATAGATATTTGGGTGGTCTATTATTGGGATTAGTATAACACCCTGTTTGTGTCAAGATTTTGGGCCCAAATAGATTATATTGTTGTACATATAAATAAGGTCAAACACCCTTCTACATCAGGTACTTGATTGTTGTTTAGCTAGGAAGCATGGGACCAAGCTGAGGCTTGCGATGTGGTAGATATTTTTACTTTCATTTCTTTTGTAATTTGGATTAGTTTTGTATTCCAACATTGTGATTTTTTTGGTTTCTTTCCTAGGAATATGTATCATGTATCATTTATATATTTGTGTGTATGATCCAATTGTATATTACTCCTTCTCTTTAAATACTGCATGTTTTACTACTTCTTCTATTGCAATCTATTTTACTTCTATTGTGTTAATCTACCAATTAGGGCCTAGTTTCTCCTTTATCACAACCAAGGCCCTCACTTCAAATCGGCAGCCTCTGGAATTCGTGAAAATGTGTTTGGGGCCATGTGACCAACTGGGTACGGGGCACCTCTGGGTGGCTCCCAGAATAGGGACGTTACATTGTGGTATCAAAGGGATTATTGTATTATTGACTTACTATTTGGAGCCTATATCCAAGGAAAGGATGGAATGGATGCTTGGTAATAATTTTTTTCTGGGTGTAGCTAACCTATGATGAAGGAAAAGCCAATTCAACTTGTTATTTCAATTTTTCTGGTTTTTAAATTTTACAGTTGACTTGATTTCACCATTGGGGGATTCACATGTTTTGTTCTATTACAGTTGGTATTATTGAGGTTCTATTTCTATTTCAACTCGATGAGATGAGGGTATGTCACCCCATGCATCATATAGGGACTTACTAGAGATCACATGTCATGCATTATTTCCATGCCATTTATGGTCCATTACTGATTGGATGTTATTGTGATATATGTTTTGGTTGATATGCATGCAGTTTTGATTGATTCCTTGATAAGAATACATGTTATTTGATAGGGAATTTAATTGAGTAATGATTTAGTTTGAATGAATGTCAAACTTTGATTCATGAGGTGTCATGGGCCCTCATGGACAGAAATTTGGTGGATCATTTCTCTGTTATGTTTATATATAACATGTATAAGATTAAAATCTTTGATTTGTGGGGAGTATGGCCCCTCATAGAATGGAATTTTCCATTTAATGTTCTTTTCAATGTTTTTTGGGTTTCAGAGTACTTTTCAAGGCTTATCATTCAGAAAAACCCAGAATAAATGGAGTGTAATGAAGAATACATGGCATGTGTCCTTCCATTTGGGAAGGAAATATTTTTTTAAGTACATGCCATGTACAATATGTGCATGTCGTGTAGTCTCTAATTGTGTCATTAGTGGTGTGGGAAGAGACATGATGTTGGTAAATCATTGGTGAGACACCCATGTACCAGATCTACACGACATGTTGGGTAGACCATGTGTCCACCCATATGACTAATGACACGGATGGATAAAACATAGGTTATACGTGCAATGTCAAGATTAAACCCTTCATGTAGTATAACCCTTGTATCCTCCCATGCAACAAACAAAATGGGGTGGTGGAATAATTCTAGTACACGTCATATCCATCTAGATCACGCTATGTAGAGTGAGCCGTGTAACCGGCCATGTAACTAACAAAACAGGTTAGATAAGTTCATATAGTACATGCCATGTATGGAACTAAGATGCTGTGAAGTCTAGTTTTAGGAGAATAGTGTTTCTTAGCGACGTTGAAGAACTCAGGCAGTGGAAGAGGATTCAAGTACACGTTGTGTTTTTGGACAACATGTCGTCTGTATGGTGTGTTAGATGCCCTGGGTTGAAAAAAGTACACACCCATGAAGAGGCCTAAGGGAACATGCTATGTATTGGATATACACGTCATGTATCCTTATTTGGTATAAATTGAAGGAATACTTTCTCCTGTTCCATTTATAAATTTTAATGTTTCATTCCAATATAATCTTTATCTATGGTGTGCACTTGACCTTACAGAGTTATGCCACCATGACTTCCTCCAGTTTTATGCTAGTTGCAGGGTAGTGATCAGACACCAGACATAGTATATCTGGGACCACCAGCAGATCCTCCATTCATGCCCGTCTTTGCACCAACCATTATCCTGGATGCAAGTGTCGAAGTACAGATCTGAGATGGCTTTATGAGGATGTTCTAGACCATTCATGGAGATCCGCATCCTGCCCCTTTTATGGGAGAGATGACATGGGTTTTTCAACAGCAGCTTCCTCCCACTTTTTTATAGTCATGGCCAGAAGCCATACTATAGATATATGAGTATCTAGAGAAGCCTCCAGAGAGTAGGGTAAAACTCACTATGTATATGCTTCGGGATTCCACCAAGAGAAGTTGGGATGTGATCTCATAGGTGGGATTCCAGAAGGTTGTGGCTTGGGAAGTGTTTCAGTGTACCTTCAACTACATTTTCTACAAAGAGAAATTGAGGGCTGATTGAGCTCGGGAGTTCATGATTTTGGAGTAGGGTACTCTTTTTGTTATGGAGTATTTTTCTCGCTTCATAGATCTGCAGTGCATTACAACCTTTCTAGAAGGAGATGAGTTATTATCGGCAAGGAAGTTTGAGGATGGTATCAGGAACGACATTTGGGATCAGGTGAACATCATCAGGCTGACATCCATCACTTTTATAGTTAACTAAGTGATGATCATGGAGTGCAACCTGAGGGATTTTGGAGCTGTGATCCATGGATGTTCCGCATCCATAGATAGTTATTCTCCGGCTGATTGCAGGAAGCTCCACAGGGAGTCTACACATGGAGATCCAAGAAGGATGGATGCCCCATCAGGTTACCATGTGGTTTGCTAATATTGTGGAAGAGTCGGACATACCATGCCACTTTTCCTGAGAGAACCAATGGAGTGCAGATCTTGCAGAAATATGGGTCCTCTTCAGTGCTTCTGTTAGATCTTCTCACTAGCAGCTAGTGACAATGGTTCTTCTATGACTCCATTTTTTGGAGTAGCACCACCTGTTTATCATCATTCAGAGAACTGGAGTTATTCTGATCGTTTAGGCTAAGGGGGGA
The DNA here is from genome assembly GCA_963277665.1 of Viscum album. Lineage (NCBI taxonomy): Eukaryota > Viridiplantae > Streptophyta > Magnoliopsida > Santalales > Viscaceae > Viscum > Viscum album. The sequence goes on along the minus strand of OY728138.1, from coordinate 691,430,588 downwards.
GGTCATGGTCGTGGAAGAAAGTCGCCAGGATTTCAGCGATATGAGGGTGGATCACCTCTGGGTTTTCAAGAAAGGTCATAGGGCTGTGGTATAGACCAGATGTTAGCAGTGGAGTAGAGCCAATAGAAGAAGGATCCCAGACCCTCTACAGTTCGATGTATGATCCATGTTGCCTCATTTTTAGCTTCTCCTCTTTTCGATACATGGTCTTCCCTTAAGATTATATCTATTGCTGTTGTAGAGAGTATTGGTCTATGTATATTTTCTTATGTGGATAACATAACACTAGACACTCCATTGTAGTCTATAATGGCTATTAAATTCAAGGATCTCCCTCTTGAGGTTGGTGGGTGTCACTTATCATGGGACATTTATGTCTTTGAGATGTCAAGTTATGACTTCATTCTCGGAATGGAAAAGTTAGTGTCCTTCTAGGTGGTTGTCAACTGTTATCACCAGAGGGTGAGTTTCACATCACCAAAGGGAATATCACTTCTTTATAAGGATGAGTGGGATGTATAGGAAAGCAGAGTGGGACCCAAGCATCATGGGTTTGAAAGAGTTACAGCCCATATTTCTATTCTGTATCTGGATGGCCAGGGGACTTCATATGACATTTCTTTCCGTGGTGGATTGTTTCAGGGATTTCATTCTATTGGACTATTCAGGTTTTCCTCTAGAGAGAGAGATGGACTTTTCTATTGATCTTGTTCCAAGAGTAGCATCGGTGTCCATTATTCCTTATAATATGGCTACACTAGAGTTACAAGAGCTCAAGATGTAGTCGGATGAGTTGTAGGAAAAGGGTTTCATCTAACCTAGTACATCTCCTTGGGGTTCGTCGGTCCTATTTGTGAAGAAGGTGGACGGTACCCTGAGACTTTGTGAGGATTATAGGATGTTGAACCAGTTGAGTGTCAAATAAATGATATCCTTTATTGGGGATTGATGATCTCGTTGATCAGCTTTGAGGAGCCTAGGGGTTCTCAATCAGTCACTTGAGGTCAGGTTACCATTAGTTGCATGAAAGACCATATGATATTCCTCTTACCACATTCCAGAGAAGGTATAGTCTTTACAAGAATGTGGTTATGTCTATTGGTCTCACTAATTCACCTACAGTCTTCATGGAATTGACGAATTGAGTGTTCCATCAATACTTGGATTCTTTTGTGGTACTCTTCGTGGACGATATCCTGGTGTACTCTCACACTCAATAGGACCATGCCAGATATCTTGAGAACCTTTTGAGTACACTGAGATAGAATAAGTTATATTCTATGCTCTCAAAATGCCACTTTTGGAAGGACTAAATTCACTTCATGGGTTGTGCTATCTCAGAGACATGAGTATTAGTAGACCTAGAGAAAGTGAGAGCAGTAGTTTATTTGGAGCAGAAAAATTATATCATTGAGGTACAGATATTTCTAGGGTTGGCTGGTTACTACATGAATATTATATAGGACATTTCATTACTAGAAGTGCCATTAACGGGCCTGACTAAGAAGTGTGCGAAGTAATTGTGGTTAGATTCTTGCGAGTCAGCGTTTCAGAAGCTGAAAGGGATGTTAACTTCGGCACCAATACTAGTATTTACCAAGTCGGGAAAGAGATATAGTTTATATTATGATGCATCAGGTATCAGGCTAGGATAATTTCTTATGTATGGAGAAGGATTCATTGCATACGGGTCTCGATAGTTGAGGCCACATTAGAGGAACTACCCGACACACGATCTGGAGATGGCTACAGTTTTTCGTGCATTATGTTGTTGGATACATTATCTTTTGGGAGAGAATCTTGAGGTTTTCAAAAACCACCAGAGTCTCCGGTATATCTTCACTGAACATGATATGTATTTGAGATAGCAAATTTGGGTTGATTACCTTTAGTCATTTGAATTCGATCTTACCTACATGCCTGGGAAAGGCAATGTTGTTGCTAATGCACTGAGCAGGAGGACTCATATACATGTTGTTTAAGAAGCTAGTGGTGAGTGGAAGCTTATGGCTTGGTTCCATAAGATTCTTTTATAGTTTCACGACTGTCAGGGTAAAAAATTTCTTTCTTTGGTAGCTGTTACCTCTATTATTTTTGATTGTGTGCGAATAATGTAGCTATCAAATTTAGAAGACCTAGTCCTACAGGAGAGTGAGTCAGGAGAGGACCCTATTCTTGGGTGGACCAAAGGTGAGGATGATATATTTCGTTTTCATGGGATCATTTGGGTGCCAGAAAACATATCTGAGGAGATGATGTGGGACATTCGTTCCTCAGTTTGGGAAGTTCATCCTCATGTCACCAAGATGTATCGAGGTCTACACCGTTATTATTGGTGGCCTGGTATGAAGGGAGATGTTTCTAGATTTCTAATGAGGTGTTCCACCTGTTAGCAGGTGAAGGAAGAGAATCAATGGCCGGTCGGGATTTTACAGTAGTTAACCATTTCAAGGTGGAAGTAGAATGATGTATCGATTGATTTTGTGACAGGTTTTCCAAGGTCACCTTGAGGGAATGATGCATCTTGGGTTGTTATTGACAAACACATGAATGTTTCTCACATTTTTTCGATCACAGAGACTTTCAACATTAATGAACTGGGAAGACTGTACATTTAAGAAATTTCCAATTTACATGTGGTTCCATACTCCATTGTTTCATACAGAGATGCTCGTTTTACTTCTCGGGTCTAGAAGGGACATCATAGGGATTGGGGTACACAGGTACTTATGAGTACAAAATTCCATCTCCAAATAGATGGACAGTCCGAGTGTATGATTCAGGTGCTTGAGGACATGCTTTGGGCATGCATCTGGATTCTGGAGGTTCTTAGGAGAAGCACATACCTCTTTCGGAGTTTTCCAACAATAATAGTTTTGAAGAAACTTTTCAGATGTCATCTTATGAGGATTTGTAAGGTAGGAAATGCTGATCAACTTTATGCAGGCTAGAGGTAAGAGAGGCAACCATGCTGCGACCTCGAACTGTCTAGGAGAACACATAGCAAATAGAGTTGATTTGGATGATGATGGATACTGCATAGTCAAGATAGAAGTCTTATGCTTATCAATGGAGATGACCTCTGCAGTTTGAGGTTAGAGATTAGGTTTTTCAATGTGTCACACTGAGGTTGGGACAATAGAGGATTAGAATATAGGGCAAGCTTTCACCGAGTAATGTCAGAACATTTGAGGTTTTGGAGAGAGTCGGTCTGGTTGCTTATCGGTTGCAGTTACCTCAGAGGTATTGGGAAATGCATGACGTCATCCATGTTTCTCAGCTTCAATGTTACTCCATAGACCTGTCTCATGTTTTCCAACCTAATGAGGTTGACCTCAAGGTGGACACAAAATTTGAAAAGCATCCTATCTAGATTATTGATAGAAGTGTGAAAGTTTTCTGTGGCCAGTCTATTCCGCTGGTACTTGTGCCTTGGTAGCATGGGCGAGTACAAGAAGAGTCATAGGAGAGGGAGGCTGATGTACAATTTTATTGGCCGGAGCTGTTCGAGGATTAATATTCTACACCACCTTGTTAGGGAAATTTAGGGACAAATTTATATAAGGGGGATGTTTTTTAGAACGTAGATATTATTTTTAAATATGTTTTTTCTTTTCTGGTTATTTTTGGGAAATAAAGGAGTTTCTAGAAATTTCAGGAGTACACACCGTGTACTTTAAGTACAAGATGTGTACCCAGTTGTCACGGGTGAGAGTGTGCAGGTTGCATAATAGCCAAGTACATGGTCATGTGTGGTGACCTGGAGACTGCCTAAAGCGGTGGTCGGAAAAGTAAAATACATGTCATGTACTTTTAATGAACATTCCATGTACATTTGTTTTTTCATTAAATGGACTAGGGTCACGTCTGATGGAATGAAAACACTTCTTCTTGACTTGTCTCGTCCAGGAGTGTCTTTACTACAATAGATCTTCTCTAACCCCCCAACTCGCCATCTATTCTCCAAATCGACCGACATTGAATGCATTGGAATCACATCAGCGAGTTCTCCTATATTCTTGAACATCGTCTCATGATTTCTCCTATTTCGTGGGATATCCTCGATTGAACATCTTAAGAATTTTTTTAGATCTACAATGTTCTTGGGGGATTCAAGGTATGAGGTTCACATATATCGATCTCATGACACTGAGGTAGGTGTTTCGTGCCTTTCTGTTTTTAGTCGTTGAGTTATATGTGCAGAAGTGCACAATACCCTCATTCAGGGTATTGTGTGTTAATGGTTTTAGCCCTTTAATTTTCATATTATGCCTTGTTTTATTGGATAGAGGTTAATTGTTTGAGAATAGGGTAATATTTTCTAGGCTATGTAGGTTTTTCCCATGTTTTCTTATTTTTGACCATTTGTTCTAGCCCCTCCTGTTAGGTTGCTGCTTTGTTTTTATGCCTAGTATTGTTTAGTGGAGTGATTATTTTTTGACATGATATGATATGATGTAGTTGTTTACCCATGTAGTTATTGATGTTTAATTTGGCTGCTGATTATCGTTTGTGTATGATTTCATTACACAGGGATGCAGGATCCTGGTTTAGTGAGACCATAGGATAAATTGACATTTTGGGCACTCCAAGAGTGTATGTTTTAATTATCACGCTGCGAGACCATATAGGGGATTGGAATTGTGTGCTTCCTCAGAGATTTTGTAGTTATGATATGAGGACAACAGAGGAATTTATGTTGAGTGCTTTCTCATAGTTCCTGTATGTTACCTTTAAAAGACTATAAGGTGAATTGATGGTGAGTTCTTCCCCATAGAGTCATTTATATATCTTTTCTTGTATTGTGAACCAGAGGGGTTAGGCTATGAGAACTACCCAGAGGGTTTATTATATTTTTTTTTGGATGATTAAATACTTGAAATAAATGTTTGTAAAAGTAACTGTAGGATTATTTACTTTTGAGTACATCTGTGTCCACTGCTTCTTTTTTTCTTATTGCGTTCCGTATATATTCACCAAATATTAGGCACAACTCTTTGGGTGGTTTCCTACTGGGATTAGTCTCACACCATTTGTGGGACATGCTTTTGGGAACAAAAAGATCCTATTGTTGTAGGTATAGATAAGGGAAAGCACCCTTATACTTTAGGTACTTGATTTTTGTGGAGCTGGGGAGCATGGGACCAAGCTGTGGCCTGCGATGCTATGGAGCTGTTGACTTTCTTTTCTTTTGTACTTTGGTTTAGTACTTTATTCTAACATTGTGATTTTTTTGATAATTTCCTAGGTATACGTATAATTCATCATATATATTTCTCTGTGTGTGTGTGTCTGTGTGTCTGTGTTCTCCAGTTGTTTATTAATTCCTCTATTTACTTATTGAATGTTTTACTACATTCTCTATTTTTATTTGTTTTACTTATACTGTGTTACTCTTCCAATGAAGTAATTGTTTCCCCACTATCACACCCAAGGCCCTCACTTCTACTCAGCTGCCTCTATCATTCAGGGAAATGTGCTTGAGGCCATGTGACTAACCGAGTATGTGGCACCTCTGGGTGGCTCGAGGAACAAGGATGTTACAAAAGGCAGTGGAGGGAACTTGAAGAAATATAATTGATTCCAATACCGATGGGGTGAAAATGTTCTTTGTGAGGAAATTTTTTTGGATGTTTTGGTGTTTAATGGAAAGAAAAATAGATAGAAATATTCTAAAATAAAATAATTATGAAAATTTGACTTCCTAAGAGATCTCTGAAAAAAAATAATTAATAGAAAATAATAAATAGGAAAGGAACATGCAAGAAGTATATAATGATGACAAAATTAATTAAATATTTAGTAGGAAATCACATTTTTATAATGGTTGTATACATTCTAAACCCATTTCCTTTCCATTATCTCTATTGTATCCTCTAAGCCCAATATCTTATGAGCATGAACAACTTTGGAAAAACCACCCCAAATCAAGAAATAAGATCCACCAATATAATAAAAAATATTAAATGAGTAATAAAAAAATGAAAAAATAAAACATATATATGAAACAATGCATTAATATATAGAAAATGAATTTTCATTAAAAACATCAATATTACCTATGTGATTGAGATGAGATAGAGTCATTACTCTTTCAAAAATTGTATTGAATGGAACATGAAGCATAGTGATAAATTTTTACATTTCAGGGGTGAAAATGATTTTATTGAGTAGAAGTCTATTAGTGTTTTGATGAAAAAATTCATGAAACATATTCATAAATTTTATTAAATAAAATAACTATGAAAATATGATATCCCAAAAAATCTGTGAAAAGAATGAAATACTTATTAAATAAAAATGATAAGGTAACCAACCCAACATGAATAAAATAATCAACCTGTATAAGAGAATGATTATTATGCGAGTAATACTAAAAAAAATAAATTAAAAATAAATATGAAATAATAAATTAATTCTGTTAAAAAGTATTTTATGATGAAAAAATCATGATTACATCTTTGATTGAGCATATAAAGCATTTTCTATTTTTATGGAATGTTTGTGGAGGGAAATTCATGGAAGTTATAAATTCCAACATTGTAGGGGTGAAACAGTTCATGTGGGAATAATTCTACAGATGTTTTGGTGCAGAAATACATGATATATAAATAGAAATATTCTAAAATAATTGAACTCTCAGTGGAATAATGAAAATTATAACAAAATTTAATTATGTAATTTTTCAGTAAAATATATAATTGATATCGTAACATTATCATTATATCATAAAAAAATTCTTCATTGTTGTACGTTCTTCCATAATATTAGTAATATCATCATGTATAGAAGATATTTTCAACATGAGTAGTCAATCATTTAACTTATATTATGATAATTTACTGGAGAAAAAAATATTATTATCATGAACATACATATTATATTAAAACACACATATTACTTGTCATTGAGATCATTTTATTTTTATTCATTATATTAGGGATTTGGTTCCTCTATTTAGAATTCAAATTATCTCTTTGTAGTCCCCTCTAACATACAATACATTGTCTATATTGGGGATGACTTAAAAATATTTTGATCTTCTAATAAAAGGTTCATCATCGATTGAATTTTCATCTAACCCAACATTGGTTTTATTTTCTAGAAGGAAAATAAAAAAAATTATTTTCTATATCTGAGACATAAAATACTTTCACTTCTTGTTATTCCATTATGAATGCCTCATATTTTTCCCTTTCCAAACTAAATTTAACCTTCATGAATCATGTTTCATCTACCTTCATTGCACTCCAATCGTCAACCAATTTTCAATAGAATTTTGGTACTTCAAATTTTGAATAATCAGACTCATATATCTATTAGATAATGCTAAAATACGATATATTAAAAAATGGGATTTCTATCCTTGGAACTATCTATGTTCATTACTTCTTCCATAGGAATTAAAACACTATTTTTCATCCTACTATAGTCATCATTTTCTTTTTTGTAAAATGTATAACCATTGATTAAAAAACTATTGATTGATATAACATGATCAATTGGTCTCATGGCTTGTCATTGAAGTCATTCTATAATTTATTTTTTATTTAAGATAACTTTTTACAATTTTGATCTCAAAACCAACCTATAAACTATTGATTATGTTTATTTGATATCTTCTCATAATCCCTTGATCGATTCAAATCTCTTGGAATTTATTTGTGAGATTCGACACCTGGATCAACATCATCAATATTATGTAAAATGTTACAGATTTATTTCCCCCACTTTGTCAAGGTAATTGCAACAACATCTCTTCTGGAAACCCCTTCGATCATAAGTTGTCTACTATGATGAGGCATTGGGAGACCGATGCTTTCATGATCTGAGAGGTAATGGGTACATAATTCAACAACTTATATGAAAATATATTATTCTACAATAGAACCTACATGATGACTTTGGTTCTCGAGATAACCTTTCAAAATCATCATATACCATTAAATAAGGTACCTCAATTTGTAATGGACATGACCACATAGTTGAACCTCTATAACCAATGGAACTGGCATATGGACCATTTTATCAATGAATTATGTTGGGGGAACATATATAATTCACATAATATGGCTTCAACCTCCTAATTCATAATTAGAAACTTCCTGGGGTCTATAAGATTACTATACATGGCTTTCAAAAAGAAGAATTATTTTGTTAATGTATGATATACATTTTTAGTTAGAATAAACTAGAATGTAATGGTTATAAAATCGTGCATAAAAATTTTCCTTTGGGTGATTTTAGTCACTATAATTTAAAATTATTCTTTAAAACGACATACATAATATTTAATTAATATCCATATAGATCTTTTACACTATTAAGGGTAAGAACAATTTGCAATTTTTCTTTTTTGGAATGAGTGTAGGCTACTAGAGGAAGAAAATTCTACCCTTTATCTTTCACTAGAGCAAACTTTTCTTTAATTCCCATGTCAATCAAGTCCAACCCAGCCATGATACCATTAGGATCATTTATTATTAGGGCAACAACACTATCAAGTACATTTTTTTACATACACGACATCAAGAAAATGTCTTCCCTACAAAATATTCCAATATTGCAATTAATTGAAAATTCATATCTTCTTCTAATATAATTTTGTATGGTTCTTCAAAAATTTATGTATCACCCCAGTATTTCATAATATGTTATCACTTTACTGTAATTTAATAGCTCGCACTACACGCATCAATGAGTTCAAGAGCACCACGACCTATCCCACTAGCCATTTAATAAGAGGTTATGAATATTATTAACCATATTTCAAATTATATATATATACTATATAATTTTAACAATAATATTTTTAGTTTCATAGGCATAATATACAAAAAAAATCTAATTTTCAGATAAAATATGTGACTTTCACAAAAATGCAATTTTACCTCCTTTTAAGAAAGAAACCTTTTTAAATCTAATATTTTACAAGTTTATGAATTCAATTTGTCAAAATAACATTCTTATTTAGAAATGGGACCTAAAATTTAGTTATGTTATGTTTTTGGTACATTTATGATAACATTCATTTTTTTATGAATAGTGAAAAGTACAAAATTTTAATTAAAACAATGTTTTTTTATCAAAATAATTTTTTTATTAAATTATACATTTGAGTTGTTTTTAAGTATCATTATATTATATTTTTATCATTTAATGTAATTTAGGTCATTTTATGTAATTTTACATTTAAATCGAACATTCACTCCAATCAATCTTTTGATAATTTTTACTTCTTAAAACCTCTCTTTCGGGTATTGATAATGATAATTAATTTTAGATCAATTAAAGCAACATATATGTTTTTAATTAGTTAAAATAGACATCATTTTTTAATTTGTAATATCAACATTATCTTAGGGTGAATATTTGGTAATTTTCTGTACATTTTCAATTTTGATGAATAGTGAAAAATCATGCGTTATTGTAACCAACCTTTTATATAAATAATAATTCATTTAATTTATATTTATTTAATGTTAAAATTGTTATATAATACCTATGAAAGTTTAATTTAATTCATATGTTTGATTTTATAATAAAATTATATGGATAAAACTTTATTGAACTTTCTAACGTCTTTTACCCACCTTATAGGCACATTTGAAAATTTGTATAAAACACAATTATACTGCTTCTATGAATTGAATTTAAAATATCCAAGAGTCATGGTTGAAATCATTATGTAAAATGTGGTTCAATTGAAAGAAAATAATATTTGGCGAATAGTAAATTTTAAATTTTATTTACCTCGGTTAAAAGTAAATAGAGTAAATAAAGGTAAAAATAATATTATAATTACACTAAAATATGTCCTAATTCTATTGGATAAGTGTTATTATACCAAAATCAACCTTATGAATAAAATATGATCCTCTTTGGTCCACTTGGATAACATTATGAAATTTAGTATAATTTTTTTAAAGAATAGTTAAAAGTGTTTAATTCAAATTGTAATAACTAAATATTTTTTAATACAGGGTTATACATAAGATAAATTAAACAATAAATATTAATTATAAATATAAAACTATTTCTTTTTTAATGTTATTTTATTTATAATTTTTGGACATTAAATAATTAAATTTATTTATGACACAATGATGATGATGTAATTACCTTATTAATGAATGATTAAAATAATTGATATTACAAATATCCAAATAAATTTAAATTTGATAATTTTGAGGCATTAAAATAAATTTCTAGTTTAAAATGACTTGTTAGGATTGATTTAATGTATTGTTTTTGATGTAATAAAGTGTTTTTTTCACTTTCACAAAAACCAAATACTAACTAGTGTCAAAATTGACATAAATGAGATTTAAAAAAAATACAATATTACTAAATGATATAATATTCCTAAAAATTTATGGTTCATCAAAAGGACTTACATAATTATATATATGTAATTAATTAACCAATTTTTTTTCTCTTGGTATTTTATAGTATGTTTATTAACCATGTAATATAAAAATACAAAAAGACATTTTAAATTTTAAACAATTTTGCAAAGAGCTGAATCTAAAATATAAGGTTAATATGTTGACATAAATTTTTATAAAACATATTGGTAGAGAGGATTTATACCCATGACCACTTTATCCTTTATATAAATCCATTTTGAGCCATTATAAATAGAAAACTATTTTATAATAAAATAATATTTCTAGATTTTCCAAAAGTGACTGTCCCCTCCCATATAAAAGGGTACTTCACCTTATATTAGTTTCAAACATCCATATCCATTTTCCTCAGCCAAAATATGAGCCAATATCTTTATAAAACCCCTCACATAAATCTAGAGGCCTCAATTTGATTATAAAAAACCGAAGGTTCCCTTTTAATCAAATAAAAAAGAAGCACCCGAGGAAGAGGTAATAATTTCATCACCTCTTTCAAAGATGTTTTCTTCTTCCACTTCCTCTTTCATTATTGTTTCCATAAAAAAATAACAACTCTAGTACCTTATAAAAACTATTATGTTATTATAAATATTTTACAACCATACTCATTATTCTATCCTTCCTATAAATGACAAAATCACCATACGTGCGTACGTACAATATACCGACTCCACGTCGTGGGGTAATTTGTTATTAAACACTTAATTATTTATATGGGTATAATAATGAGTGTAATTTATTTTAATAATAAATATAACATGTTAATGATTCTGTATATAAGATATACCATCCAATTACATACAATTTTACCATAAAAATAATGATACTTTCGCTTGTTCGTACCAACAGATTACTATCTCCCTGAATGCGATAGAATTTATTTTCCCATCATAACAATTCAATTAAAATTTAAATTAATCATTAAAAATAATTTTTAGGAACTTAATATCATTATAGATATGAATAAAATACATCTTATCCATTAAAAACATGATTTATGTAACAAAACATATAAAGGAAGACAAATTAGTTAACACCCAAAACAATGATACTACTAAAATATTGTTAACAAATCAATATTAAAAGATCATATATGATATCATATTTATGTATGTGGTTCTTGTATAATTAAATAACAAAGATTAAACTATTATACTAGGGGTTAATTTATCCTCAACCTAAGAAAATTATAAGGTAAATGTTAATTTTATAGTCTCTTTACTATCTGATGTTTTTTTATACCTGAGTATCTACTGGGACTTCTTTATCATCCACATATGTGTTTCTTAAAAATTTAATTCAAACCATTTTTACTATTTCCTTGAATATGGTTTAATGTCATTTATACTCTTCATGGACATTTTATAAAATGTTTTTTAAAGGAATCATTATGTCATTTTCCAAACAAGTTACTTTATGAACTTTATGATAAATTAAGGTAAGAATGTTCTTTAACGTATACGGTTGGTGTGAATATTTTACACTATTATAACACCATAAAAGCTTCCCATAAATTTAGATAATAATATTTTCAAAATAAATGTTTTATTTTATAATTATGTGACTTTTAAATGATTTCAAAATAGAAAGAGATATTTATTTCAAATATATTTTTTTATCTATATCAGCATCCTTCAATGAATTTTACACATGTTTGAAGTTGATTTATTATAATACAATCTTCCATATAGTTTTTAATTTTTTGTTATACGTTTGATTGTAGATGTGATATTTTTATACCATTCATGGTTTGTGGTTAAGATATTAACATTTTGTATGGAAGTATTAATACGAATTTTTATGTTATGTTTCACCCTTTTCATATAAGGAATGCATTGGACTTATTAAGTTATTTGTGGAGCCTGCTATAACTCCTCGATGAATCGGTAGGTCTCATGAGACAAACTAGTGTCTTGGCACATGTCTGCGAAAAAGTATTATTTTTAGTCTTGGAACGAGGAAATGATTATGTGGTTTTGATGTCTGGAATTATGAATTCCATCATTATGAAATTAGTTAGTGATATTACTTTTGATTATTTGACTATTATAATATCCCTGTGAATAAGTAAATAGAATTATTAGATTTATCTTTTCCATATTATGTTGTAGTTTATGTTTAAAAGGTTGTGTTTCAGTCTTTTACATTGCCTTAAATGTTTAGGATTATTTATGATAGTCTCTTATGTATTTTTATATTTACAGAGCTCTTGATCCAACCCCTTTAATATGTTTTCTTTTTTTCCTAGGATGTGAAGAAGTATATTATGATTAACTTATAATGGTAGGCTAGTGGATATGAGTGCATTCAAAGAGGATAAAATGTTGTTTTTTATTTCATGATGCAATGTATAACATATGTATGTATCTAGTACTTACAAGACTACTAAACTAATCGGTCTTTTGAGACTTTTCCTCTTGTGATCATGCCAATGTTATGTTATAATGCACTGACTCTGGGTAACGAGGGTCAGGGTGCTACAAATTTTTACTGAAAATGTTGTCAATATTTTTACTTTATTAAACAATTGATCACTTATTATAGGAGATAATGATGTTCCTTTTCCGATAAACAAATTGAATATTATCATCCAGGATCAGTATTAATTTCATCTAGGTAAAAAATTATGAATGTCCAACAACATATTCTTCAAGGAATATTTCAGCCCAATTATGTGTTTGTATTCTTTATAAATGGGACCATCAAACATTACTTTAAAGATATATCCTTGTAAATTTCCATAAGCTGGAAAGTCATTTATCATCTCATAAAACATTTTCCTAAATGTGAATTCTTTATTCCGATTAGAATCATGAATTGTGACACCTATATCCCACATAAATTCTTGGTCTATAGTCATTGGAGCAAAATAAACATAAATATCAATACTATATTTCTTTTTGGTATATAAAATAAGAGACCAAATAATGTATTTATGCTTCATGGATGACCGTGAAGGCATGTTATAATTAAACAACATGACAAGACATGTTGTGTGAGTACTAATATATACACTAAAAGAATTTATTAAATCTATATATATTGTGAGAAAATGGGTTCTCAGCTCATTTCTACATTTTGGATACTCATAATATATTTTCTTCCACTGAGGAGAATCTTCTTGATGTCATAGGTTGCAATCATTAATACCTGTATCCACATTACAAAACAATTTTCTGGTAATTTCATGAAATCTATATAGTCTTCTTCACCCTGGAATGATTGGAATGTGATATACAACATTTAAAGGACTTGATTAATTTTTCTTGAATAGATCCAAGTCACACCTATGAAATTTTATGAGTGATTCATGATCCTTGAGATAAAATATTAAATCATTTGGACACACATGTATCATTCTAGAGATCGTTCCTATTGATCATGTAATTTGTTTAGAATCAAATTGTTCATCATGGTAATTTTTTTCCTACTGGTAGCATATCATTCATGAGTCCATTTAGCGCTTTAAACATGGTTACACTCTATCCAGTACAATCATTTAAATTATATAAGTTCATTATAACTTCAATGTTGTGTATTTAGTACAATCAGTATCCAATGGTATTATAGCAGAACTAGTTATCTTCTCAGACAACTGAAGACAATCATGAATGTCCTATTAAATTTTCATTATCATTTCATCCATGTGATCCCCATTTTCATTTACACTGGTATTCATATCAAATGATCATTAAACCATAGTATCATCCCAATCGGTTTGTACTTTGGGTTTCTCATGCGTTTATTTTAATATTTGTAGATCTATTATATTCTGTGATAAATAAAATTTTCATCCTACTATTCTAGAAAAAAATTTCTTGAATTAAAAAAAATTAACATTGAAGAAGGATTTGAGAAGGGTTAGATTCATGAACTATGGAAAACATGATTAACACTTTAAGTAAATCCCCATATGATTTTATCAAATAATCAGAATATATACATTTTCTATTTATATTGATCAAATTGGGTTCATTAAATATTTATTTTTACTATAAATAAATAAATAGACATAACATATTAATTATTAATGGTGAATATTGTAAATAATTCTAATAAAAGAAACCCATCATTTGATTATTTCAGAAAATTTTCCTATGTTCTAAAGAAAATGGCTAAATGAATGTATGAAAATAATTACTCTACTTTGGTAGGTTTCATGCCCTAAATTCATCCAACGGTGAAATATATAGATAAATTTTATCCTTATTAGCTTCATCCCCCTAATAGGTATTATTTAATTTTTTTTGTTTAATACACATCCTCCATCTCTTGCGGACATGAACCTATGTTTCATAAAATACTCTTAATAGTACTCATCCATGGGACTATTGTTGTATAGAGCATTTTATGAATCCAAAAAGAGTTGGGGTGTGTCTCCAGAAAAAAATAATAAAAACTTTTCAGGAGATGAAGAAAATTAGGTTTCCATTTTTACTCTAATGTACACTCTAAAATGGGTGATCCCTCATTTTTGATATAATTACACGACTCAAACTAGTTTTTAGCTTTTGTCTTATTAAATGTGATATTTAGGGGGCATTAATGTTCCTGTATATGATTAAGGGGGTCTTGGGAGGGACATATTATGATATATGAATCCTTGGGGCCTCTATGAATTCTATATTTATATGAGAAATCGAACTTTTAATACTTTAAATCCTCTTACTATGACTAGTTTACCTCTATTAAAATGATCTGTTGAGTATTTATTAAATCCCATAATGAAATTAAAATATGATATAGGAAATTAAGGGTTAATAATAAACCCTTATGAACAAGAATAATAATCAATCATTTAATAAACTAGACGTCATAAAAATATATTGATAAAATATTTTAATTAATAAATAGTTAACTTATATAAATGTGAGGCAATCTAAGATTTCTATCGTTGTAACCAATACAAGTAGATATAAAATAATGAATACCTAAAAAATTCTAATAATTATTATATCCATATAGAATTAGATAAAATTCATCCAACTATTTGAAACAATTAATGTGACAACCTAAGGAATTATTACATTAAATATTAATGGGATAACAAATATCAGTAATCTCTATAACTTCTCTTACCAAATATTTCCACATCATTAATATATATTTTAATGAATGAAGATAATTATAGACTCTATAAATATTATAGGGTATGTTGATATGCCTCTTTATAAAAATACTGAAGAAGAATAATATATAATTGTAAAATGAAACATTAGTCAGAAAATTAAATAAGTAAATATAACCCAATCAAAAATACAAATAATAGGTCACTTTATAATAGATCAACAATAAATATGGATTAGTTAAGAAATTATATACATGTAAACAATAGTAAATGAAGCATATATAATCCTAAAATTTTGAAAACATCCCTTGAGGCGACTCTGGACATAATTATGTTGGAACCACCAATAATAATGATTATGAGTTCATATGTTTATAATGTACAAGAGATCCACATCATGCATACATTGTAAGACATCCATATAGACTTTGACATTACTTAGGACCCATTAAATCTAATCAGGACTTCATTGTAGCTATATATCATCCCTCACTAAGATGCATATAATCCAAATTTATTTAGTAATGGGAGGTATGATATTCTTTTTATAAAGCATATAAATTGAAATTTAACTTAACCCAAACATGTAGATTGATCATCATTCCAATACCAATCAATACGATCTATATTTTAAATAGAAAAAAATACCTCATCAAAACTAATATAGAAATCATAGATTGTTGTAGATAAATATTTATAAAAACCATTTAATCGTAACAACAAGGCTATTACACTTTATAGTTTAAATCTTTTTCAATGAACAAATTAAATCATTCAATACTCTTAAAAATAACAAAGTGATACTTAAATTAATTTTTATGAGTTCCAAATATGCCTCAAATTCATAATTTTAGAAATCCCAAATTAATAGTCTCTCGTAGAATGCATTTTTGGAACCAAGTGAAAAATTATCATCTACTTTAATGAATGAATCCTATCTATATTTCATATGACTACATACTTATATATATACATGAAATAATTTGTTCACACACACACAGATATGTTTATGTATATTTCAAAATAATTATATATATATATTTATATATGGATGATCATATAAGATATCAAATAAAAACATGAAGAGGTAAAATTTTGGAAACTAAACATAAAATAATAACCTCTATATAATACCAATGGACCTTTTATATAGAAAAAACCCAAATAAGTCACAACTCAACATCATGAAATCATTACATGAAATCCATATCGATTTATTATATAAAAGCCAGGATATTCATTTTAAAAAACACATTGTTGGAATTTCTTCCATTGAAGTAAGTTGAAAAATTTTATTCTTAATATTCTACTGGGATAAAATTGTAGTTTAGAATTCTTTGTATGCTACAAGGAAGAAAGAAAATCCCTTGAAGGATCAATACAAATCCAAATTCATAGAAACCCTTATTAGAAAGTCATTATAGAGGTGAATACAACAATGGATAATGAATATAAGGATATAATGATCAACATACACAAATATATTTCTCCAAACAATAAATTAATGAGTGGGGAGGAGGCTAAAATAACATATCTTGGGTTTAAGGTCTAAATCACTCGATAGAAGGTAGAGACATCGATAAAACTAGAATTCATTCAAGGAATAGATTTTTTCTGACCCTTGAATCATTCGAGTCTTTGATTCAATCCCTGGAATTACATGAGCCTTGATTCAAGCCTTGATTCGAGAATGTATTTTATTTGGAGAAGGTATGACAATATACGTCATCTATGGAAGTCTTCAGATATCGCAACTAGTTTCTGACTAGTTAGGTTTCATTAAATAGAATGGTACAATTTTATCAACACATCCAAAAAAATTGACAAAGATCCCATTTATGAGTGATAAATTAATAAGAGCTAATAAATGGAATCTTTATGATAGTTTTTTGAGCAATGATAAAGATATAGCTTTATAAGTGCTAAATAGGGACATATAAATATTCAATTTATCAGTGTTTATTACTTAAGTGCTGACAATGGATTTATAATTATAATTAAAAATAAATTTATTTGTAAATATATATATATATCTATAAATATATATATTTAATAAATAAATATGAATATAAGTGTAGTAAATATAATCATTAATTAAATATATTTATTAGAAATTTAGAATTATTAAAATATATTAACATTTCTTTATAATTATATAAATACTTTTTTATAAAAATAATGTTTATATATTTATATCATTATATATATTTATAGTTATATTTATTTATATATAATAAATATGAATAAATATAAATATATTATTTATATTATTTATTTAAATAAATTTATTATAATTCTACCATTATTAAAAAATATATAATTATTTATTTATAATTTTATAAATAAGATTTATTTATGTCTAATTATAAATATATTATTTTATAAATATAGTTAATATAAATTTATAAACTTATTTATTTGTAATTAATTATTTACAAATATATTTTTTTCATTATTAACGAATATTATGTCTTATGTTCCTGTATGTTAAAAATGAATGAAATTGAATAATTAGAAAAGGGAACACATTAAAAATAATAAAAAATGATTATGTTTTATTAATAAAATAGAAAATATTAAATAATATGGATATATATTAAATAATTATTGAAAATATTATATAGTAAGAAAATATATACACACATAAACAATATTAAATAAATAAATTCCTAAAAAATAAATAAGTAAAGAATATTAAAATATTAAAAATAAATTAATATCCTACAATAATAAGATTAAAAATAAATAAATAAAATTTAGTGATAAGAGACATGATATATTAAATGTATCCTTTTATGATAAAATTCTAAAAGGAATAAGAAATTATGAAAAACGTACATTAATATTTGGAGTACGTGTTTCGATATAAGATTTCATTAATTATGTAAATATTTTTGTGTGTGTTGTATATAAAAATGTATTAATTACTTATGTACGTGATGTCAATAAGACAAAGTTTTGATATTTGATAAATTGAAAAATCAACTTACATTCAATAATGTCCATAACTCGATGAAATCCATATTTTTTATTCAAATTAATTATTAATTATAAATCATTCATCATTAATATAATTCTTATTTAATGTAAATAATAAATATTTTTTATTATATAAATTTTATATTTATATACATATTCATATATACCTATATTTAATATATACAATTTATTAATATTATCAATTATTATTTAATGAATAAAAGGTTTAATATTTTTCTTAATTAACTTATTTTTAATTTTTATTTCTTAATTTTTTATTTTCTCATACACCAATATATTAAATATATATTATTAATTTTTTTTATAATATCTATATATAACATTAAATTTATTAATTTTTATCAATAATTATTCAATTAATTTTTTTAATATTTTCTTAATAAACTCATTTTTATTTTTTATTGTTTAAAATATTTTTTTATTTAGGAATATCATCATCGCCAAAAACTCACTGATAAAGGATTCTATTATCATTACTAAAAATAAAGTGTCGATAAAGGGTACAATTTTTCGATGTTAATGAATAACACTTATAAAGGATACCCTTTATCAGTGCTATTTTTTCATAGAAATGTCATCCTTTATCAATTCTAAAAACACTAAAAAAGTTACCGTTTGTTAGTGCTATTTTCTAGGGATCATAAAGGATAACACTCTAAAAATCATGTTTTGTGGTAGTGATAGTACAATACACTATAGATAGTCGCCTATAGAGTTTATCTCACTGCCTATTAAAGCCACTTATTGGTAACAGAATGGACATTATAGTTGAAAATAGGGAAAATTGTATTTTTTTAATCATGCATTACTAATTGTATTCACTTTTATATAGTGTGGGATCATATGACTGAGGTTATTCCCATGATCTTCTAGGATATATATATTTGGTAATTATCATTTTTTTATAGAATATTACATATGAATTATGAGTTATGTACTTGTATTCCTATTTTAATATCATATAGACAAGGAATCATTTTCTATATGATAGTAGATATAAATTTGTTATTGATTATGATGTTTTGAAACTCATTATTATTACAAGTAGATGTTTACTTAAATTGTTTCAATTATTAATACTTTAGCTGGTCTACTCATATATTTCACCATCGTGCTCCACTCTAACCATGTTGGTGTAGTGTCTCCAAAATATCTCTTTAGACCCTGGATTCTAGCCATCACCCTCTATCATATTGGGAAGCATGATTGAGCCCATGTGACCATCCATGTTTAGTTAATAATGATTTAACAAGGTTTAAAACATTCATTGTGTTATCAGATCCATTTTCACTTTTTTCATACTATTTTTGGTTGGTATATAAGATACTAATAAATTTTTGAATTTCGTAATGAGAATGTTCATGGGAGTAACTAACACATGAATTAGGGAATTGACACGTTTCATATGATGGCACTTTTTGTCATTTTCCCCTATTACCATTGTATTTATTTTTTCATTGGGTGACACTCATGATATATGTATTTTTTTTATTGATTTTTTTAACCGCGGGTTTCTATGGTAATAATGTATTTTTTCATGCATCATTATAACAACCTAAAGATTTATATGTCTTTTATATTCAACACCATGTTTATTTCATGTGTGTATTTCATGCTACATGTTATACATCCTAGACTATTTTACTTGTTATTTGGAAAAAATCTATAACATGAAGAAGATAAATAATTAGTTAATCGTACTTTTTGTATTAACCAAAATGGGGTTTTCCAACACAGCTTAATGGGGCCGCCTTAACTAAAAAATTATAGTATGTTTGATCCGTGGACTATTTGTTTCATGGGATAAAACAAGATTAGTTAATGTTAAATGGTTTCCAATTGAAATCTACAAGGTTTATAGGCCTTTGTAAATTGGGAATAGTGATCCATTTACATAAAAAGTTAATAGAAGACAATGGTAGTTATATGAAATCTGAATGGAAAATTATAATGTGTAAGACTTCATAACATGGAGATGGCTGATTCATCTATCTAAACCATGGTATATATATAAATACATTAATTTAATTCATAAATGAAATGGTTACTACTAATTGAGGATGTAAATTATAACATAAAGAATATTTTCCTCTATAACCAGCAATTTATACACTATATACTAGAATCTTATGTGTGAACTAGAGAAAATGAACCTGAACTGGACTCATTAGTGGGAAGTATGGATTTTAGTATCTCTTGGGACCCTTATGATGATCTATATCACCTATATATTACATCTACTATAGTTAATGGGGGTGTTGAATCTCATTTACGAATGATTGTAACTATACTATTTTCTGGACTATGATCTATATTGTTATCAAATATTTTTCGTTGGTGTATACTTTTAATTGATGAGATATGACACAAATATGGTCTCAAGAAAAAAACCAAGATGGTGGGGATGACCATTCTCCAGAGTTTGGGGTCCTTACGCCTATACTATTACATCCTATATTTCTAACTACTACACATATCTTTATTTGTGATCTAAGAATTGATGCTATGTTTGGAGAGGGTTTCTTGTGGTTAGTGAAGCCTCTCTATGGAGCTCAATGTCCTACCTCATTATTCAAGAGTTAACTGTCGAAATTAAGCATCATCACCCTCCTACATTTTAGGGTAACGTAGTCCCCATGCTACTAAGTCATTCTTAGAGACCATGTTGTCTATATTTGAGCGTCTTGAGACACCTCTGGATTGATGATTTAATCATGATACATAATGGCTTCATGGGTTCTCCAAACATTGGGGGGGATTTCATATATCGAGATGATCCATATTGGGTTATGATCAAGTTGTATTTTAAAACTATCATTGCTGATTGCATTAATATTGACACATTGAGATCTGACCGAGAGAGGGAGTTAAAACACCTTCAATATGGAATAATGTATGTTAGAGACTATTCAATTTCCTTTAATGAGAATAAGTTATTCACCGTGATTCTTATGGACTGTGAGTTATCTAGGTCCCAAATATTTGAGGATGTTCTTAAGTATGACATCTGACTATAGTTGAAATGACTATAGTTGAATACCATATCTAGGAAAGTGAACCAGACCCCCATCAAAAACCACAATCTAAGTGAGAATGTAACTTTTGAAGGACCCTAGGTCTCCCAATGGGGGGGGGGGTGAATCAGGGTGTCACCTATTTCTCTTATTTATTAGATCTTGTTCCCATGTTGGTAAGATTTTAATTAATACAGTATGATGGATATGTGTATAAATTAAAACCTTAACACGTATAAGGATAACTCTAATCTTTTACTTGGTTCCCCATTAAGGGCTAAGTCCAAGGATCATAATCCAACAGGTTTCCAGTCATACCTAATTAAACTCATCTTCAAAGTTTTTGATTACAAGTTTCATGTGTAGTCACTCCATCCCATGCACACTTCCTTTACAAAAGATTAGGGATAACTCACTACATCCCATAGATCAATTCCATTGACTCCCCCTGGCTCCCTGCACTGGGTGAAGTCACTCTCTGTTTATAGATGTAGAGGTCCCTTCAATGGATAGGAATTAATGTCTTTATCTCCAATCAGCATGAAATTTTTCTTGCATCGAGGTCCAGAGTTGATACTCTTTGACGTTCAGTCATGTTCTCGAGTGAAACAACAATATGTTTTAATACTTCATATTCTTATTTTCTAGAATCACAAATTCGGTTGTGATTGATCAAACACTAAAAATTAGTTCACCAAGCATCACCATACTTAACACTTCTTATTCCATGTCTGCATGTAACCATGCATGTGAAAACTAAGATATGATCTTCATTTTAACTTCTTTTCTCACATACACCCATGATTGTGGGAATTTCTTTAAATGTCTTCACATATGCTTGTAAGCATACAAATTCTCTCCACCATTCAATTCTTATTTCTTTACAAATACACCCACACACTACCTTGAATTTCATCAAATGAATTTTGCAAGCACGTACGTTCTTTCTTTTGTTTTTTTTCTCAAGGGCATCCCCAAAGCCTTATTCTAAACATTTAATTTTATTCATTATGTATATATTTATCCATTAATATTCTTTTATGAACCTGAATGGGGGTAGTCCATTTTTGGTCTATACATACACATGTGGAAGTCTCAAATCATGGATATGATTTTCTTATGCATTATACATGTGCACTCTTCTTGTTCATTAATCACTCTCACTGCCACATTTTTAATGGTGTTTTATGTTTTCCACATTGTATTTCACATAGAGGGTATAGATTTCTATGTGTTTTTGAGCCTCATCCACTAACCAGGATGGTTTGTGGCTCATCCTCAGACACAGGATGTGTGGAACTCTTATGCATAGAAGGTGCATGCCTCCTTCGTGTAAAGAGTTGTATGTTGTTCTTTTGGTTCACATCATAACTTCATTGTAGAACCAAAATGGTACACGAAACTGCTTCCTCACGAACTTATAACTGTTCACAGTAACTCTCTTCATGAACTACGAATTGTTCATATCTTTCCTTCCTCGCATAGCGAAGTGGTACACAGTTCCCTTCTTCATCAACCCAAGTAGTACGTGTAAACTTTTCACTTCACGGGACTAGAGTGGTTTGTTGTTTTCTCATCAAGAACTGACAATGGTACACAGTACCTATTTTACCCTTTAAAATCTAGAAGATTTTAGGGACTCTATTTCTCATGACAAGAGCCCTCGAAACCTTGGAAGCAGATGCGTCTTCTTGAATCAGGATGCCTCTTTTTGTAACTAGAGATCAAATCTTTCCACATCCATAATCTATAAGATATTGCACACATATTATGGTTTTAAAATCTTCAAATCTTGGTTTTGAGATACTCTGAGTTTCTAGGTTGTTTCTTATTTCATGTTATAATCATCATCAGGCGTATGAGAAGAGGTATGCATGTAGATCATATTTCCTTGAGTGCACGATACGACATGACTTTCGAAAACTTCATTTGCATTGGACAATCCCTCGATAATTATTTCATTCGCGTGCATGAAAATGAAATTACATGCATGTGATTTTAGTACCCAGATGATCACTGTGGGCTTGAACTAAACTGAAATGGTGGCCGGAGTGGCAATATCATCAATCAGCTAGAGGTCTTGGTTGGCGAGTGCGTGCAAGAGTCTGGAGGTTGAAGATTACCCTCAGTTGAAGATCAGATGGTTCTGATTCAACTACACGTGGTGCATGGATGATGAAAGAACCATATTATTTCCTTATATGAGGGATGCGATGTGCGTCCAAGATCATCAGTGAGATCATAAGGATGATCAGGAGGACATCTATTTTTTTAAAACCTTTTCCCACATCAAAACAGATACAATCGATGGCCGCAATTTACTAATTAGTGTGCTCTACCGTTCACTAAGAATTCCCCTCCCCTACCCCCATTATCTCCCCATACCATGTTCACCCTAAGGTCACACTCTTAGTGCCCACTCTGCTCCTCTCAGTCATGCTCCTAGCACCCATTCTTCATAGGTTCACCATAGTGTAGATCCCATAGGATTATACATGGCATGCACAGAACCTTCATCATGTGGGCATGCCTTGAGGGATTCCCATGAGCATGGTTGACCCACGGGTCCCGCATGTTCTTGATGTGGGGTCCTCGGATGGCCCCCATAGATGGCCCTTTTTTTGGTAATGGTGTAAAATAGTTACTTAGTGTAAAGCTAAGTTTTCACAAATGTAAAATTCCAAACCTCTTCCTCAACATATTCTTATCCTTTTCCTTTACTCCTTCCAAAAATAACTTCAACTAACCTAAATTATTGTAACCAATTCATCACTCCAGATACACATATATGAAACATAGTATCAAGCTCAATTAATGCCTAATTTCCATTCTCCATTTTACATTGTAGAGATCATTATTCATGTAGACCATCATTGACATCCATTAACACTCATTGACAATAAATACAATCTTCTTATACAAAATGTTCCCAATAATATCTCCCATTGTGTTTGTTGTCAATACATCAACATTATCTAAAATGATCATGTCAATGTCAAAATAATCTTCTCTCTCCCTTACAATTTTCAACTTTCAGTCCTCATTCTCTATTCCTTACTGAGAAGAAATACAATGTTTATAGTAAAAAGTGTATTGGAACAGACTTTTTCAATTTTTTCATCAATCATTTCACTCTATACCTACTTGGGAAATCCTCGATGAAAAAACAAGAGGATTTGATCTAGAAAATAATGTTGTTCATTATCCCCTGATCATGATGCCTCATAGTGATGAGAAATCATGTGTTTTTCTTCAAGAAGTTTTCTACATTAATTCCATGATGAGGATAATAAATGTGATATAAGATTATCAACCTGAAACTCTAGAACTCATTTGAAAAAATAGATCAAAAAAAAATTCAAGTGTAATGGGAAGGATAAGTGGCCTTGGGTCACATCCATTCTTCGTATTTCATTGATTTACATTGTTACTCCCCCTTTGTAAAATAATTTAATTTTGAGTAACCATGTTTTAGAGATGACATAAAATTTCCTGTGACAGGATCTTCAGACAATCATTCGAGTAATTGAATTTGATACTAATGGAAGAAATAACTCTTGAAACATATTGATGTGTATCCCTCTAAATGTAACAATTCTAAGGTTCCCCCCGGAGTGCTTATTTCACCTTGAATTCCCAGTAAAATTAGTACAATACACAAAGTGTTAAGGCAATAAGGTGGATCCTTATTGATTCCTTAATCTGAACTATATGGATGAGATGATTTTGTAAACCAAGATGCTCAGTTTTCTCCACTCCTCATACATGCACATTTGATTCTCATTTCTGACTTTGGTTGTGTAGACATCGATATTTCTTCTATTTATTTGTGTGTGATACTTCAATATTTAAGAGATATCAAAGTACTAGAATCTCTTGGTGAAAATTTTATCTTCTTGAAGAATTATTATTAGGATAGAATTAATGCACTGCAATTCATAATATTATTACCGGCCTTGTTTCACCTCACACACCAGACTTTTCTATCATCATGTGGAATCCTTTTATTTCATGATGCACTATCCTTAGCCTGTTCATCTCCTTTCATTCTCATTATTTCCAAATCTTCAAGCTAGATAACCAATATGTCTTTGGGAACAATCGTAGTATGCTTGGATATTCAAAATGGACTCCTCATCACGTCATCATTTTTAGGAATTATTTTGGATGTACCACTATTAAAATTCATGGATTTTTATTCCAAGGACTTCTCACCTATTTTTCATGAAGTTTCCTTGGGAGACTTTTTTTTGGAATTATTATTCTTATTTCTTCACAAGGTAGATTCTTCTCTCTTAGCTAGCTTCTATGGCCTTCAGATCTTATCAACTCTAGATCCATGTTGAGATAACCATGCTTTATTATGGTGACCGAAACCATTGCATACATCACAGATTTTTTCTATAACTCTAAATCTATTTGCATTATACAGATGATTCTGGATCTATTGATGTTTCTTCTTCTTATTTAGCATACACCCTTTTGACATAGGATTTCTCTGTGCTTTTTAATTTAATGTATTTTACCAACAATCTGATGCACAATTCCCAAATCCTTTGGCTCACCAACATTAACCCACTAATCATGAATTCAGGATATCTTCGGTATAAGGTTGTTGGGTATTTTTCATAATATATTGTGATGTACCAATGGGAACCATCTTCTAGCATCATCTTTCTTTCCACACTAGCCAGGGTGGTAGGTTTCGTCTCCTCTCCTTTCCTTATCCACACTTGTTTATAATTTTTCTTCCAAAGTGGACTTTTAGAAGAAACATATTTAGAAACCATAGTACATGTCTGTATAGATGGTACCTTCAATTTCTCAGATGCTTTTGATAGATAAATGAGTGAATTCATGATATTTTTATCACAAGTTTGAGGACTTTTGGATTTAAATTCCCGCAATGAACATTGAGTACTACCAGCAACTATTTCATTTTTTTGTAATGTCTCAATATGTGTCTTCTCAGGTTTGGTCAACTGGGTTTCCAATATTAGACATTCCATATCGAGAATGATCTTCTGATCATCATTCCTTTTCATCTTCTAATCATAAACACCTTTCAATATTTCAACCCCATCTTCATGCAAATTGTCATTGGTTTGTAAAAATGAGTCATGTTCCTTGAATTTATTGGATGTTTCTTCCAAATCTATGACCTTGAATTTAGTTCCCTTTCTCAACTCATCTTTAAAGGAATGGATCTTTTCTTCTAGAGTCTTATTTACTACCACTTTCTCTTTAAGAGAATCAATCCATCTAGAGAGAATATAACACTATGATAACTTCTTTACTAGGCCTTCCTCCATATTATCAGCTTCTATTCCCAGTCAGGTTATTTCAGCCGGCATACATTGAAATATTCTACAAATAGAATCTACTCTATCATCAGAAATATCATGCATATAGGTTCTTAATTTATCATTATCTCTTGAAAATGAGATGTAAGTTTCTTCCTTTTCTCAAGTTGAAACCCGAGCCACCTGCTCCTTACAAGACAAGGCTGATATTTCATTATTATTGAAAGGTCATGGAGAACTAGATAGTACATATGCTTTGTAAATGAGATACATCTTCAACTAATTATTCTCATTCTTTTTCATGTTCATCATGGTCTTGTTCGGTATAGATTTCTACTTGAAGATAACTGAACATTCATAAATACTGCTCCTTATTGTTGACTCATGAAAGAATTTGAAATCATTTTTTGAATATAATAACTGTAAAGTATCCAACATATTTAAAACATATGTCACTGATACTAATTGACGGACCCTAGATCACCCTGAGAGTGGAGGAACATGGTGTCAAATGTTTCTCCTGTTTATTGCATCTTGATCACTCATTGGTAGGAAACTAATTAAACCTGTAGGATGGACATCTGCAGTAATTAAAAAATTCACATGCAGAAGGACAACACAATACTTTTACATGGTCCACACAAAGGGATACATCGAAGGATCATACACTGATAAGTGTTCAGTCTACATATTTCCACTAATATTCACAAGTAGAGGATTACTAGGTTCAGGTAATATCACTCTATCCCAGGCACACTCCCTTTACAAAATTTTCGGGATAGCTCATAGCTTCCCTCAGATCACTTATGTTGGGTCCCCCAAACTCACTACCCAGGGTGAAGTTACTCTAAGTTTATGGATGTGAAGGTCCCTTCAATGGATATTCATGGATATCTTTGACTCCTATTTTGCATGAGACTTTTTGTGCAACAAGTTCCACAATTGTTTCTCTTTGACTTTCAGTCTTCTTCTCTAGTGAGAAAACCTGATGTATTCAGAATTCTTAATCTTGTTGTCCAGAATCACAAATTCTATTATGATTGGTCAAAAAATAAATATCTGTTCAATAGAAATCATCCGAATTATGTCTTCTTATTCCATGTATTCATGTGACCATGAATGTGACAAATTGGATATGCTCTTCTTCTGGACTTCTTTTATCATGTGCACCCACGATTGTGTCTCTTTCTTTAAATGTATTCACATATTCAGGTAAGAATAAAAATTATCTCCACCTTTCAATTCTTCTTTCTTCACAAATTCTCCCACATGCTGCCTTGAATTTCTTCTATTGAAATGTGCATGCACATATGTTCTTTCATTTTTCATTTTTTTTCAGGGGAATCCCCAATGCCTTATCTAGATCATTAAATTTTATGATTTTTTTTATATTTATTAAATAATAATCTTCATCAACCAAAAAGGGGTAGTCCATGTATGGTTTATTCTTTCACACATGGGAGTCTCGAATCATGAATATGATTTGCATGTGCATTATATATGTGCTCTCTGCTTGTTCTTTAAACACTCTCACTGCCTCAGGTTTTTTATAGTGTTTTATGTTTTCCCCTTTTTTCATTCACATCGAGGGTATGGAGTTGTCATTTTTTGTGAGCCTCTTATGCTATCCAGGATGGTTTGCGGATCCTCATCATGCATAGGATTTGTTTAACTTCTACACATAAAAGCTATGGGCCTCTTTCGTGTACCGAGTGGTACATTGTTCTGCTGGTTCACAGAAGCCCTTCTTCATAGAACCAAAATGATACATGATACGATTTTTTCATGAACCATTAATGGTTCACGAGAAATCTCTTCGCAAACGAAGAATTCTTCACAGCTCTCATTCCTCATATACTGATGCTATATGTGGTTCCTTTCTTCGCGAACCTGAGTAGTACATAGAACTCCTTCTCTTCATGGGACCAGAGTGGTACGTGGTTTTCTCTTCATGAACCTAGAATGGTTTGAGGCACCTTCAAGCCCCTTTCAAAACAAGATGAGTGGAGATACTACTATTCTAAAAATAGGATCCATTGAACCATTGGAATCAGCAGCCACTTCTCGAATCGGTGGGTCTCTTTTTATAAGTAGAGGTCTGATCTTTCTACATACAAAATCATCGAGATATTGCACAAAGATCATATTTGTGAAATCTTCAAATCTCGGTCATGAGATATGCTGAGTTTCTCAGCTGTTTTGGACTTTTCATTGTAATAATCATCATGAATGTGAGAAGAGGTATGCATGGAGATCTCCTTTCCTTGAGTTCTATACAAGACATGATTTCCGACAACTTCATTTGCCTCATCTAATCTCTCAGTATTCATTTCATTCACATGCATGAAAATATATTTTCATTCTTGTGATCTTAGTATCTATACAATAACTATGGGATTGAACAAAGCTCAAATGGTGGCTGGAGTGGCGAGATCATCGTTCAGCTAGAGCTCTTGGTTCGTAGGTTCATGCTAGTATCCATATGTTGAGTATTCTCCTCGGTCGAAGATAAGACGACTTCGATTCAACCACACAAAATGCAAGGATGATGAGCATCCCGAATTACATCCCTGGATGAGGGATGCGATGTTTGGATGAGATCTTCTAATTGATCAGATGGAATGTCAGAATCACATCATGGTTTTTAAAACCCTATCCCACACCGAAACAGATACTCAGTATGGCCACAATTTATTAATCAGTGTGCTCCGCCATTCCCTCTGAATTATCCTCCCCTACCAACGGTACCACCCATTACTATGATCACCCGGTGTACACACTCTTAGCACCAACTCTGTTCTACTCGGGCACTCTCGTAGCACAAAAGCTGCATGAGTTCACCACCATGCATCTCTTGCGGGTGTATACATGGAATACACACAACATTTCTTTTGTGGGATGGCATCAAGGGATTCCCTTGAGAACGGTTGACCCCTTGGGTCCTGCATGTTCTTGAGGTGAGGACATCAGTTGGCCACCATGGATGGCCACTATTATTTGGAGAAGGCATAAAATAAATACTTAGTGTAAAACTATGTGTTTACTAATTAAAATTTTCAATCTTCCCCCTCAACTTCTTCTTCTCCTTTTCTTCTACTCCTTCCAAAAATCACATAAACCAACCTAAATTTTTGTAGCCAATGCTTCACTCCCGGTACACATATATGAAATCAGGATCAAGCTCAACTAATATCTAATTTCAATTCTCCATTTTACATAGGAAAGTTCATTCTTCATTTTTATCATCATTGACATCTACTGACACTCATTAACAAAAAAATATAATCTCCATATACAAACTGCTCCAATCAGATTTGGCACTAGGCCGTATAGAACCTAGAAAAGTAGGTAAGTTGAACATTGTTGGAAGCATCAAAAATATGGATATCATCAAGGAGGTGTAAAGAAGATTATTTTCATTGTAAACTAGGTGGTATGACAATAGTGTTGTAATTCAAGTCATACGATGCACCAATGTCTTAGAACCCCCGTTGAGTTTTGTGCTTGTGGAATGATGTGTACTATTCAATAATTTCGTACAACATTTAATTTGGTGTCTAGGGAGAATGCTTATACTCCCACTTCATATTTTAGTGTCGGTTAGTAGCCCCTAGATTAGTGTGTATTCAGAGTACTATCAGTCATTCATGGTGAGGTGGTGATCATGACAGAGGGATCCATGCATATGGAATACAGTTCCAGCATAATAGACCTTCTCAATTTCAACAGGTTTTATGTAAAGTCAATAGTTTTGGACAAATATATAGAGTGTATCCTACACATAAGGATCAGAGTGTCGGTCCTTTTATAGTGTGATGTACAATTTCAGTAGCATCTATATTAATTTATACTTTATTTGATGAAGGTGCTTCACATACATTCATATACATGGATATTATAGAATTTCTTCTCATTGAGATAGAGTATTTCTATTGATTGAAGGATCTTGATAATCTTCTATGAGTGTGATCAAATAGAGTATGATGATTTAAGGAATTACCCCTTAAGATAGACAACTATCATATTTTATGAGACCTCTTAATTCTCAAGATGACATGCATGGACATCATTCTGGGGATGGAATAATTAGTACCTTATCATGACCATGTTGATTGTTGTTATTGGAGGATGTATTTTACATCACTTTATGATGGTAAATATATTCACCATGGATAATGGGATGACATGGATAGCTTAGATGGGAATGATAAATGCTGTTTTGGTGAAGAGATGTACTTCATTTTCAGTCTTTTTTACGTGATCAAGGAGAACATCAGATAGATTTACCTCCTATAGTAGATCATTCTAGGGTGGTATCCCCTAATTAATTTTGTAGGTTACCTATCAAGAGATAGGTGGAGTTTACTATTTATCTGATTCTCAAAGATGCACCTATGAATATTCCTTCTAACATGATGTCTCCTATAGAGCTTTACAAACTTATGAGATGGTTGGAGGCACTAGTGCAAAAACAAAAATTAACGTCTGTTTTTTTATTTGTAATGTTAGTTTTAAATCGACGCTTATAAAGGTGATGTTAAAAATATGGTTTTCGGCATCGGTTTTTCAAAAACCGACGTCGAAAATAATTAATTTAATAGTTTTGGTGTCAGTTGTATCTAAAACCGATGTCGAAATTCAATATTGTTTTAAAAATTTCAGCGTCAGTTTTTTCAAATAACAGATGCCATAATTAATTAATTTTTATAAATTAATTAAAATTATAGTTCCAATAAAATTGAAACCCTTGAAAAAATAACACAATATACAAAAAAATCAAATAGTATTTATCATCCAATTCCTCTTATAACTTAAATTCTTATATCTAGTTAATTAAATAAATTATCCATACAATTTTATATTAAAGTAAAATTAAAATACACGTACGTAGAATCAACGACTTCAAGAAACATTATGACATTTTCAAGTCCCAAGACTCTACCATTTACAGTTCTCGTACCACCAAACTATTCTTTGATACCAAAGACAATAAATCTGAGTTACTGAAAAATTTACATGGATTCCAGTTAAAGATCAAATCATCAATAAATATAATAAAAAAATTAGATAAATGCTTTATAGAGGCACTTGAGAGAACTCAATTATTACGATGTACTTATTATAGTCATCTGGCTCGACCTAAAATTCAATTCATTATAGATAACAAGTACCATGCAAGAAATTGATTCCATGTAGATATCAATTACATGTTCACACATCATCATTGTGGTCTGGCTCAATACTCAATGCCTTAAGGATACCAAGAAATATGATTAATGCACTTTTGGATTGTTCTTGGTCACTTCTAATGTCTTTTTTAACTTTTTGGCATGGAGTTGATACCAGTATGACATGGGATCAGGTCAGCTTTAATAGTACATAGCCTCTAATCATAGGGTTTAATGATTATTTATTCTTCCATATACCAAGCATAAACAAAAAACTGATGCTGAAAGTAATTTTTTTTGAAAATTTAGAATATTACACTTTCAAAATAAAGTAGAATTAAAATTCACATACCTGAAATTTACGGCATGCTCATTGTTGGTTATTTTTGAAGAAATAATTTGATTATTAGTAGGTTCAAACACCTAATATATCAGAAGATATAGTTTTTTGAACCCATATGTTTTATTATTTATAAATATTAGAATATACATACCTCAAATCTTAATGAGACTTAACAAATAGTTCTCGAAAGTATATTGAATATGGGTCATATCAGATTGGGAATAATACTGTGAATCATTGAATGCCTACTATAATATTGAATGATATAAAATTAAAAAATATAATAATATGCCAAAAAATATAAAAAAAAATTAATACAACTAACCTTATGAAAATAAGTAGTTTCCCCAGTTGTGATAATCTCGTACATGAATCGTAGAATATAATAACCACCTTAAAAATGTCCATTTAGTTGATGGAACTGCAGTTATAAAACATTTAACTAATAATAAAAACCAATATATAACAACAATATAAAAACTAATTACATGTACTTCCACATATTTGATTTTCATTGGTTTCTTTACTAACATGTATTCCTTGTTAAAATGTTTCCATGAACTACATTTTCTTATATATGAACTAATAAAACATGTATTAACAATGAATATTAAACATAATGAGATTATAAAAAATAAAAAAACATACCTGTTTAATAAGGTGGAAAATGGTTTAAAGACTATTCCTAATAATGAGAAAAACCAATATAAGGTGCATTCACTTAGGGAAAATACACATAACCTCCAATGCCCCCTATAATAAAAAATCTCACAATTAATGAAATTATAATGATCATTAGTTCATAATTATGTTGATGTTATTACTTATCAAGAAATGGACAAAACTATCACTGAATCTCTGTCTGTGATAATCACTCAGAAATATATTGAACTCTTTCATCATTCTTCACATGTTTGTCTTCCACGGAAATGTACTCTAGATCTACAAAGCTATAAATTCCTTCAATTTCATTTTGTAAAAGATTCCTGTGTAGATACCTAATTTAAAAAGAAAATATAGTTAGTCAATGACATAACAATCTTTTTATTAAAGAAAAAGAAATTCAAACGTCAATTTACATACATGGAAAAAATTGCACCACACTCAGCCCAATCTTTTAAAAATTAACTAAATGCATGATATCTTCTTTCATTAAATCAATCGATAATTTCTTATACATATATCGGGTGTCATACAAAACTCATTAATAAAATTCAAGGATGAAGAGGACTAAGATAGTATTTTCAACCCATAAGAAATATTATATGTATCTACAGCTGACTGTTCCTGAACATTTTGTTGCATTTGTGCAGTTTTATTTGCGTTCAGATATTTTTATATAAGATAAATTTCAGAAAACATTATAAGTAATTTTGAATCATTTGTAATTAATATTGAAAATAGCATACCTCATGTGAAATAAAATGAGGAAGGGAAGTCTTACAAAGTAAAAAATGTCCAATACACTCCCCAACACTGGTGATATCCATAGTAGGAAATGGTATTAGATCATTAGGATCTATAATAACTAGTTTTGATACTCTAACCTGACCCATCTACATAAGATGATGAAATACCAAGTCCCCCAAAAAAATGAACCTGTCCTAACGCAACAATATGTACATGAGGATCTCCCGAAAACACCTCACAATATAAGGCTTGATCTGAGGGAGGAGGTGGAGGCTCAAAGTAAGCGGGTGGGGCAGGGTTGTCTGGGTGAGCAGGCTGATAAGGCAGAAAAATGAAAAAGATATATTAGTGTTTAAAATTTTTAAAATAGAAAAATTGATTAAAATAAAATTATATACCTCGAAAGGTTTCACAGATGCGTCAAGGTAAGAAGATGGGGCATGGTAGTCCAGGTGAGTAGGCTGAGAATGATGAAAAGTTAAAAAGTTATATTAGTGTTTATAATTTATAAAATAAATAAATTGATGACAAATAAATAATATACCTCAGAAGGCTAGACAGACGGGGTAAGGTAAGCAGATGGGGCAGGGTAGTCCTGGTGAGTAGGCTGAGAATGCTAAAAAATTAAAAAGTTATATTACTGTTTATAATTTATAAAATAGAAAAATTGAAGACAAGTAAATAATATACCTCAGAAGGTTATGTAGATGGGGGAATGGTAAGTAGATGTGCAAGGGTAGTCCGAGTGAGCAAACTGGGAAGGCTGAAAAATGAAAAAATTATATTAGTAATTATAATTTATAAAATAGAAAAATTGATGAAAAATAAATAATATATCTGGGAAGGATGCGCAGACTGTGACATTCTGTCCTATTTTTTAAATAAATCCTTCTGCACTGCTGCTTGAATTTGATCACCCATAGATTGCTTCATATCTTTCAGCTCTTCTTTTAAGGATTCTATTTTTGGGTCTCTTGATTTCTTACTCTTACCAAAAACCTTCTGAATACTAACACCCGCTTGATATCCTCTATCACGGTCGGGGTGTTCTGCCTTTCCCAAAGCTGTGGTTAGGATGTCCATCCTACACTCAGGGATAAAAGATCCATGTGTCTCTTGCTCCTGATGATCATCCTGAAATGAAAAATAAAAATGTTATATTAGTGTTTATAAATTATAAAATAGAAAAATTGTTAAAAAATAATTAATATTTACCTAAAATTCTATCATCCACTTGATAAGCTTCCTCTGTAAGGTTAATTTTTTCTTTTTATTACTTGTTTCCATTTCTCATGGTGAGTGGGAGGAGATGGAGGACCAAACTGGACCTCTTCTGAACCACTACTTGATCGTGCTCTTAATGCTTCAAATTTTTCATCAATAATTTTCCCCTCAAAATATGAATACCCTCCACAAGATAATGTATGAGGGTATACATTTCTTAACTAGATATCCTGGTGAGATATCCTAAAATCCTATTATATAAAAAAACTACTAAGTAATAAGGAAAATATAGCATAAATTTTAAAATATAAAATAATCACCATACCTGAAATTTCTCTTCCTGATGACTATAAACAAATAGGTTCCATGTTTCATCATCTATATACGTATACTTAATACATGGGATTCAAACCTCCACTTTCCAAAAACATAAGTTCTTGTTAGTTTGGTTTTAAAATCTCTCCATGGAACCGCCACTAAAGAGAGATGTCTTTTCTTAATCTCCTTGGTTTCCTCAAAATTTAATGTCATCCATAATTGAATAAATTAAATATGTCGTTTGAAATATATAGTATTCAAAAAATGTGATAAAATAAATAAATAAAGATATTTTTCCATCATGGCATCCCAAAGCTATTGCATCACCATCTTGTCCACCGAATTCCAATTAGGATATAAAATACTAATCATGCAACGGCTCTGCATCTCTATATAACTGAAAAACTGAACAACATTATTAGTATCATCAAAACAGATGTGTAGTTTTTCATCATCATGAGAAAGTGATTGTTTTGGTAAATGTGTAATACCATGTTTACCAACTTGAGAAAATGATTTTTGAGTAGTAACAGGAGAAGTCTCCTCCGCCAAGGACGCATCAATAGTGCTGTAAATGTTTGTTTTTTTTGTAAATTAACAGTTTTATTTCATGAAATAAGTATATTACTGAATATTTAATAGTATTTTATAATAGATATACCTTGGTAACTGATCCTCTCTATCTATATCTGACATTTCTACAAGAATGTGTAATGAAATTTTGTGTACCTGCATATCATTCAAAAAATGAATAATTAGAAACATGGAAGAACAAAATAAGTAATTAAAAAAAGAGGCCTGAATTTGTAAGATTCAAAAATGGAAACAAAAAATATATATATACCAGAAAAATTAGGAGATTAATTTAGTGTTTTCTCACATGCCTTCATCGGGATCAGTGCATAATAGATGCACTATGTCTGTTTAATACACATTGTAATCATCTAGAAATTGCGTAATATATGAATAAGGCTCTTATAATTCACCAACATCATCAGAATCATCCTCATCACCCAAATGGTATCGTTTTCCTTGCAAAAAAACTTACCACTGATCATCCGACAGATCAATGACATAAAATACATGTTTATCATGTGTCACCCTGATAAATGGTTCGTCGTTATAAATAAATCTTTTCAAATCAACCAGTTTAAACCCATATTCATCATGTTTCACACCACTATTACTATCAACCCAATTACACATAAAAAATGACTCAAAATTTAATATAATTAATTTCCCATAGGTCTTCAATAACTCCAAAATATGAGATTGATGAAGAAATTTGGTTTTTATCTTTGGAACTCGAAAAATGCCCTACTTCAGTGAAAAAAATCACACCACTATTCTGAATAGTACACTTGTCATCCAGGATTTTTTTGTAAAATATATAGCCATTTATATCAAAACCAGAACATGTGATCACAATAAGAGATGGTCCCCCTGCTAACCACTATAATGTTTCTGATGCAGATATATCGGGGGTAACTTTATCTTTAATCCATGAAACAAATGACTTCTTATTCTCAATCATCAACAAATTTTCGTTTATTTTTTGATATGGTAACTTTAATTCTGCAATATGTGAGGATATATATGATTGAACCTCATCTGTGTTATTCAAAATGTATAAATGTGTCTACTACACTTCATCGCGTGGAATGAACATTACCTTTAATCCTTAAACCACTCCACCTTTACGATTAACTGTCATATGTCGATATACATGGAGACCAATATGCTTTACCTTATTCAAATAATCAGTGTATAACTCAATCACCCTTTCTAATACATATTTTTGAACAATAGAGGCCTCTGGTCGATAATGATTTTTAATATATCCTTTGAAAATTTTCATATATATTTCAAAATGATACATCCATCGTAAATAAACAGGACCACATATTATTATCTCACACACCAAATGAATCAACAGATGAACCATTATAACAAAAAATGTGGTTGGGAAATACTTTTCTAGTTGAAAAAGAATAAGAGTTTCTTCATTCTCCAACAGATCTATCAAATTTGGATCAAAACCTTGCTACAAATTGATTTGAAGAAATTACATAAACTGATGACAGTCTTTCTGATAGTTGATGGAAATATACCACGCACTGCTAATGGTGGAAGTTGTTGAATCAAAACATGGAAATCATGATATTTCATACCTATAAATTTACAATCTTTCAATGACACCAAATTATTCACATTTGATGAAAACCCACTGGGTATTTAATACCATGAAGACACTGAAAAAAATTAATCTTTTCAATCTTGATTAATATGTGACATGCCAGAGGTAAATATGTTCTATTTCCTTTCATAGTGGGAGATAAATCCAAACTTATTCTCATTAACATCAATTCCAATCATGCAGGCAATCCATCTTTTTTCCTTTCATTTTATGCTTAAAAATGTTACAATCAAACTGTCACATATGTTTTTCTAAACATGCATAACATCATTGTTATGTTTGATCTCTAAAAATCCCCAATAAGGTAGTTCGAAAAAAATAGACTGCTTCTTCCAGATATGTTTTTGAAAACCATAAATTGGTCACTTTAAAAATTTAGAATCAATGTCTCTCAACCTGTCATAGTATTCTACAACTGATAATCTTCTATGGGGATGTTTGTATTATTGTAAACCGTTAAATTCTCTTTTCAATATATGATAAGGATGATCAATTCGCAAAAATCTTCAATGTCCCATGTACACTGTCTTTCTTACATTCTGTAGTTGATAATATGATGTTTGTTCCTCAAAATTTGGACATGCTTTATGTCCCTTAACACTATATCTAGATAAGTTTCCATAAGCTGGAAAGTCATTTATAGTGAACATTATAATAGCATTCAAAAGAAAATAATCTTTCTTGTATTCATTGCAAACATTAACACCTTCCTTCAATAGCATTCTCAAATCACCAATAAATGGTGAATGATACACATAAATATCATTCCCCAGTTATTTTTGTCCAGAAATCATCAATCTCATCATAACATATTGTTTCTTCATACATAGATGTGGGGAAAAGTTTTAAACTACTAGAAAAACAGGCCATGAACTATGTTGGCTACTGAGGCTCTGATATGGATTCATTCCATTAGTACACAATCCCATTCTGAGATTTCTAAATTCACTTCAAAATCATGAAATTTTTTATCAGAACTCTTCCACTATAGTGAATTGGAATGGTGATGTATGATACCATCAGAGATGGGATCTTCTGAATTCCATATTAACATTTTTTCATCAAATGATTTTGAAAATAGACACTTCAAACAAGGAATTATTGGAAGGTACCAAATTTCTTTAGTATGAGTTTTGATTCTGGTTCCTAAAAATGAATCTAAATTGAATTATCAGAATTGTATGCAAAAAATATTGGTTAATATCATTAGAAAGTACAAAATTGATTTTTCATGACATTAGATGACATCACTTGTGAATGAATCTGAGTTGAATTTCCCATTTATCTTATAGCGTGATGTCCCACATGTAGGAAAACTTGATAAATATTCATTTTCTTTCATATACAGTACACAATCATTTGGGAAAGAATGTATCTTTTTATACCCCAATCCCATTGGGCCTAATATTTTCTTCACCTCATAATTATAATCTGGAAGCATGTTCCCTTCTGGAATTAGTTCGTTTAAAATCTCATATAAACTGGATAAACTTTTATTACTCCACCCATTTTTTTCTTTTAAGTTAACTATTCTCAAAAATACTGATAAAACTGTATATTTACTACATCCTAGGAATAATGGTTTCTCATAATCTCTCTACAATCATTCAATATTTGGAGTTTTTCGATGGTTTCAACACATAAATCATGAATTAATTCTTCAATATGATCCTCTGCCTCATTATGAATATCATCATCGACATTGGATGTTGAATTTTCAGTTCTTTCACCATGCTAGATCCAATGTGTATAATTAAGGCTAAAACCATATCAAATTATATGATCCTTGATTTTATAGAGTTTAACTTTCTCATATTTACACACTTCATACATGGAAAGAAAAATAAATAAATTTTTGGAAGATGTCATTTAGCTAATTCCAAAAAAGTTTCCACTCCTTTTTCATATTCAATAAGGGTTCTTCATTGATGAATCCAATTATGATCCATTGAATACCTGATATCAAAATATATATTGGTGAATATATTAAAACATATAGACATTTATATATCTATCAGATAATTTGTAAGTGAAAACACATTTAATAAAGACTACTGAAAATCAGATTGAAAATGTCAGATATGAAACACATTTAAAAATAGAAAACTTTTTATATTCATATTATATACATGTGTTTTATGTTGATGTTATAATTTAATTATAATATCTTTCTTCTAAAATTTATAGTTCATTTTACATAGTTTCTTCATTATTTCGATGTTGCATGTGTCAAAAGTATTGAAAAGTGCATTAATTTAAAGGATGCAGTAAGTGTATTGGGTGAAATTTGAATGGAGTCAATGTAAAAATATACAATTTTTTAGAGGATATTTAAAAAAAAATTTAAAGAATATTTATCCATGTCCTAACACATTTAAAAAAATATAAACTAATAATTAAAGAAAATCAACAACAAAATTGAATGATAATTGATTTATCTACAAAATAAAAAAAAACTCACAAAATTTGAAGTTTAGCCCGAATGGAGATCCTTAATCCAATCTGAATTTGGTATAATGACTTCGAAAAACAAACACTACAAAATCTATACCAACAATGATAATACAAAACCAAAAATAATGATAAATAACAACTACAATCGAACCAACATTGAACGATGCGTAAACTAGGTTTACAAAAGAAGAAATAAACAATGGAAGATAAAACAAGAGATAAAAATGAATAATTCCAACCAAAAATCGTGAAAACAGAAAATAACCAGCAACAATGGGCTTCCAAGATAACAAATAGAGCTTCTTAGGTTGTCGGAA
Source organism: Viscum album (assembly GCA_963277665.1). Classification (NCBI taxonomy): domain Eukaryota; kingdom Viridiplantae; phylum Streptophyta; class Magnoliopsida; order Santalales; family Viscaceae; genus Viscum; species Viscum album. The sequence goes on along the minus strand of OY728138.1, from coordinate 691,390,363 downwards.
GTCCAAGGTGCCGTAGCGGGTTTCAATTTTGTTGATCCAAAAAAATTAGGGATTCGTGATCTTGATTAATTTTAAAAGACTTTTTGTATCGGTTTTGTTAAAAACCGATGCCAAAAATTAAAAAAACAAAATTCAGCATCAGTTTTTCAAATAACCAATGCCTATAATCATTTTGTTTTTAATTTTTGGCATCGGTTTTTTCCAAAACTGACACCGAAAATAAATGAGTTTTTATGTTTTGGCGTCGGTTTTTGAGAAAACCAATGAAAAAACATCATCTTATGGCATTGGTTTTCATTAAAACCGATGACAAAAAGTTTTATTATTATTGGCATCAGTTTTCTTCAAAACAGACACCAATTTGTTTTTTTATTTTCGGCGTCAGTTTACCCAAAACCAACGCAGAATATCATTGAATAATTGTTTTTGTCATCGGTTTAAAAAACAGATGTTATTACTTCGACGTAAATCCTGTATTTTCACTAGCGAGGACCTCAAATACAAAGGGTTTGTCTTACATGGTTCATCTCCTTAGGGTTCACCCAATATTTTCTCTAAGAATATAGATGAAATGCATTGAATTTTCATGGATTACTAGATATTAAATTAGTTAATAGTTAAAAACTAGTATCCACTTCCTTGAATGGATAACCTTTTTGACTAGCTCTGAAGAGATAGGGTTTTCTAAAAAATTATTATTCGGTTAAGATATCATCATTTAATTATTAGATCCATGAGTGTATGACATACAACATTCTATAGTAGATATTGTTGACTTATTATTTGTTAATTTCATTCGGTCTCCCGAATGCACCAGTAGTTTTCATGGCCTATATAAATTGGGGTTTCCACCTATATCAGGATTCCATAAATGTGGGTTTCATGAATTATATATTGGTATATTATCACACTCTATGTGATCAAGAAAAACTATCTGAAATCAAATTGGATAAACAAATATTATATAGGTTTTCTTTTAGTCTCACAGAATTACACTTCTAGATTTATAATAATTACTTCCAAAGTCAAATAATCATGAAATAAAAAGTTTCTATAAGCCTAGAATGGTGGCAGTCATGTATTCGAGGGACAATTCTATGAATATCATTTAATTTCAGAGCTTATTAGGGATGAAAATCAATTATAGGGTAATTATTCTTGATATTTGACATCTAGTGGAACCCCTTATGTGAATGAATAAAAAGGTTGACAAGATTACATTATTTGAATCATGTGAAATGTCCTATCATGTGATGATATAATTATTGGATTATACATCGATCTTAATTATAACATAGTCGATCAGAATCTATACATTTTATTATAAAAATTAGGTATTGGTCTAGGATAATTTCTGGTGTAGGTAGAGTGGTTCAAGGAATACATCTGACAATAGTTGGGCTTCATGAGAATAATTACCCAGTGCATGACCTTGAGTTATCATATTTTTTCATGCCTTATGCTATGAAATACACAATCTTATTGACATATGGTTTTTTATATACACAAAATTTAAAAGTATTATGTACAAATTCACCCAACATGGCTTGAATCATAGATTAATAATATGGGTTGAATACCTACAATTGTTTGGTTTTTAGATTGATTATAATATTGGGAATGTTAATGTAGTGGCAGATGCTCTGAGTAGGAAGACTAAGACACAAGCAGTTCTGGGGGCCTATAGTAAATTCTAGTTAATGTACATGAATTATAATAAGCATTTGGAGGTGTGTGACCGTAATGGAAAGCCTATTATCACTTAATTTTTAGTCCCCCTTTACTCCTGAATAGAGTGAATATGATATAGGTTTTTGATCCAATATGATTGATCTTAAAATGGAGTATTTCTGGTTGGGACCCACTGACAGGTTGATTCTTTGATTTGGATGAGATCTTGTGTATTCATGGATGTTTTTGTGTTCCTAATGATGTGTGAGAAAATTTGATGTGATAATATCATGCCTCTTCTTGGGTGGTACATCCGGGTCATAATAAGAAGTATTGTGCTAGACTATAGTAGTAATATAGGTCTAGTATAAAATTAGCTATAGCTGGTTTCGATACATGGTATTCCACTTGTCACTATAGAATGGTTGAACACCAATCACCATAAATCCTTTTACATCCATTAACCATTCTAGATTGGAAGTTGGATGACATCACATTATATTTCATCAAATGTTTACCTAAGTCAGCATGAGGTAGTGACACTATATGGGTTATTGTAGACAAACTTAAAAAAAATTTCTATATATTTTCCTTTTGAGTTACTTTTTTATTATACAATCTAAATAGATTATATATTAGATTGTCCATACTCTTCATATAGTTTCACACACTATTTAACTAGATTGGGATTCTCATTTTACATTATGGTTCCTGAAGTGTTTATAAAATTCACTAGGTTCATAGGTGATTTTATGTATAAGTAGTCAACCATAGACAAATGGGAACTCTACATGTATTATATGGGTTCTAGACGTCATGATCATATCATGTATAAAGGATTTTTTTTATTTTAAAGAGAAAAATTTACATTTCAATAAATTATACTGTAAAAACATTTCCCAAACAACTATACCAAATGATACCTATGAGGACCCATATGGTTGGTTTTTTTATTCCCCATTGTGTTGGTTATAGGCATGAGAAGTAGTGATACTGGGACTATATATTTCTCAGAAGACATCAGTGTAGGAATAGATTTTCAAGAAGTGTATGGAAATAGCCCAGTCTAAGTAGAAGTCATATGAAAATCACATCGACCGACCTCTAGAGTTTGAGGTCGGTGATCAGGTATTCTTTTATGTTTCTCTTAGATTAAGGAATTATTTTATTTTGAGGCAAGTGATGCTGAAAGCTAAGTTCATTTGGCCCTTTGATATTAAGGGGATATTTTTAATTGCTTCCTATCATTAGTAATTTCCTAAAAAGTATAAGTCCATACACAACATTCTCCATGTTTCACAGCATCATACTACCTTTCAGACTCATCCCATGTTTTCCATCCTCATGAGGTGGAGTTGGATGTTGATGCTTCTTTTGAGTAGTATCTCGTGCATATCTTGGGCTAGAATAAAAATTCTCTTTGAGGTTGGTCAATTTCTCTAATTTAGGAGATATGGTAGAGTGGCAAAGTATATGATGAGACATAACTTAGAGAGTCTCACATACATTCTTAGTGGTTGGAACTGTTCTCAGATGATGTTCAACCACCCTACAATTGGAATCCCAAGGATTGGTTTTTGTAAAGATGAGAGGTTATAACATCCCAATTTCTTATAGAGATATGTACACATTACATTGTTGTCTAAACCTCTTATTTTACTCTTTTAATATCTATTATTGAGGTTTATAGGGTTTTAAGGCATTATGGGTTTGTTCAAAGCATGGATCTCTAGTTTTTTGAGAAACAAATTAAATCCCATTGTCAGAACATAGTTAGTAGTAATTGTGAGGCCCATATAAAAAGGTTCATTGAATGTAAACCAATGAATTAGAGGATACATAACCATTTTAAATAGTTCATACATATTGAAAATAAGAATAAAATTGGTGTCCCATGGTTTTTCTAACAATTTGGATAACCATGTAAATGGGTTGTCCACTTGGACATGGTGGCACATGGCTGGGGCAGGGTTTGGTCAATCATTCTCCACCTTTAAAATTTGTGAATTTATAACTTTTACCTACTTTAATAATAAAACTAAAACCTCTTATCTTCTCATGTAAACCCACAACACCTTGCAAGATCCCTCTAGCCACTCTTTCTAGTTTAGTTTGGATATCCTCCCGATGACATCTAATTCAAGAATTGATTTTTTGTGTTGAATAACTAATGGAAATACTAAAATTCCTCTTACATATTCCATGAATTATCTTCACCATATCAAATCGTATTTTCACGATTTCTAATATGCCATGTTTTCAAGTCATTTTTCTATTTCACTAATTTATCTTGTTCTAACCTATATTAGAGGTTGATACTAGATGAGGAGTCTACATCCCATATAATGTATAAATTCTAGTTATATTCCCTAAATGATTCATAAATTTATATTATGCACTATATTTCCACATGATAGAAATTCCATGCACCTCCACTTAAAGGACAAATTAATTTATTAAATTTCTAATACCTAATGTTAATAAGTTATAGAGACCAAACAACAGTTTAAATTTTTTTACCCCAACCTTAGTGTGTGTTGTTTATATATATTTTTAAATTATATTCCTTAATAAGTATTTAAATTACATTTGATTCATGTTCAATTTTTCCCTCATAAATGAGACGTTTAAATAGAATTAGAAGAAATAATCTGATAATACGCTTCGACCATAATCTTGGATATTTGATTAAGACACCATGTAAGGTGTGTTATGGTTATAAATTTTATATAAAATAGATAAATGAGATAAATGGAAGGTGAATGGAATAACCATGTTACTCATCCCTTTTGTAATAACAAGGTGTTTCTATTCCTATCATTATGATAATATATAGTTGATTATTTTTATTAAACATTGTTCTTCTGTATATTTTTTGGGAATGTTTTAGATATTTTCCTCCACTCACACACATATCCTTAGTTTATAATAATGGGAATGGTGATCATTATACTTGAATAGGATGTCAGAGAAGGAGTTTACTCTCCTTGTTATGTATCATTGGATATGATATTCTTCTTACTTATAGAGAATATTTGACATTGTGATCCAAATCATTGTATTAGGTACCAACATGATGATGTAGGAATGACATGACTTACATGACATTTACCTTATCACGCCTAGTAGTGAGGCTACATTTAACATGTTTCTAGGGAACATGTAGAACACCTTATGTTGATATGCCAAGGGTACACCCCTTTAATCTTATACATGATTGAAGAAGCCATACATGTTTTAGAACCTAAAAGATACTTTATCTGATTATTTCACATGGATTACTTACCTATATTCCATGGGTCCCACGATATCATAGATATACTTACATTCTTAAATAATATAATTATGTCACTTGTTTCAAGAAATTATGGATTAGGTGGAAGTAGGTAGCATTGAATGAGTGACCTATGTGAAGCCCCAACTGTCATAGTTTATTTATATACTACCATTATTCATTATACATGCACACAACTAATTATATATTCACAGACTAGATATTTTTAGACACCATTGGGGGTGGCTTATTGAATTTATCTAACACACTATTTAAGATGTCGATTAGTACTAGTATGGATAACATGGATGTTATTAGGTATAGTGGGAAGAATAAAACTGTTGATACATGATATTATATACTATGATGGAGTATCAGAGCATAGAACATATCGTTCGATCATGATGTTATGGGATATTGCATTTAGTCTTTTGTTCTTTTAGTATTGCATGTTTTATTTTTCAACTACATTGTTTTCATGCTTTCCTATATTTGTATATCATAAAGGAAAAATATAAATTTGTATAAGATTGTGAATGTGGACATATTATTGTTTATATTTCTTTACTATTGATTATTATTACATATATATGTTCAGATTCATTGTTTCCATTATTAATTATTTCAATGGTTTATTCATAAATTTCACTGATGTACTCTACTCGTTTCATAAGGCTATAGTCATACCATTATATCACCATAGACCCTTTCTACTAGTTGATAAACTCTGGTGTACATAGAGGTGTGCATGGGGCCATGTAAAAAATTTGGTTTTGTTAATTATGAATGAACCACGTTTGAGATGTTAAAATAATGAAATCCATTATGATAAGAAAATTAAACTAATGAAGGATGTGGACCCAAAATTCTATACTAATATATTAAAAAATAATGATGCGTGCATTCCAATGTTTTAATCATTCTGTAAAACTATCTATTAGATTAATGATCAAATGTTTTAGTAAATTATAATTCATTACCTAATAACTTTTGAAATCCATTCCAAAAAAATTAATTGAAGCCGAGATCCCTGTCAGATACAATGGATAAAAGAATTCCAGCTAACCTAACTATCTCATTGATGTATAGTTTAGAATGTTAATATAAATACATAGTTTCCTAAATGGGAAGGAAATTGACATATTTAGTTGGTTGATCAACAATAACCCAAATCACATGATTACCATGAGATATATTTACAAATACCACGATTAAATCAATAGATATATTTTACCATTTCCATTATGACATTGGAAAATAACGAACTATCCCCATAAATAATTTTCTTTATAATTTTACAAATTGAAATGTAAACTATCTAATGTTTATGTTATATATATATATCTTTTCATTCCATCCCACCAGTAGTTCTATCAACGGTATTTATACATCTTAGTGCTCCCAATATTAATGGAAAATGCGGAATAATGAGTTTCACAAAAAAAATCACTTTTCAATAAATAAAAACAAGTCACATATAATTTTATTTTATATACACGTTCTTTATTAACATTAACTTCAAGAAAAATACAATTATTAACTAGTTCTTTCCTTTAATGTAACTCACAATCTTACTTCCAATTTTTCATAAGTTTTTCTACAATATAATATTGTTCAAAAACCTAAAAGAAAATATTTTAATTTTCTTGCATCCATAAATTCTTATAAAAATTCAAATCATGATGCATTGGATCATGTTCCAAACGAAACATGGTTATAATTGAATTATTTTTCCAATTAAAATAATTAGCAAATTTTTATTTTATTTTCCAATATAGAAATGAATTGTACAGTCATAATGCATAATCCGTTCTTTCTATCTTCTCTTCCTCATGATCAACTCTTTCTGAGTGAATATATACTTAATTTTTTTTGATCAGTATATATTTCTCAATTTACTCTATATAAATGATTTACAAAACATTCAGTTTATAAGACACAACAACTAATTCCAAGTCATGTGTAGGATAATTTTACTCAAGAGAATTTCATTATCATGAAGCATAAGAAATTACAAGATCATTTTATATCAAAACGAACCCAAATACCAGTTATGAAGCATCAATGTAGAATAAAATTAACCCATTTCTAAAGGGAATGGAATGAAATAGATAATTCTATGATCTTAATTTTAGTTAGGGAAAATATAATTCACATTTATTCATCTAGATAAATTTAAATCTTTTTAAATTAACTTCATTAGTGGGTTTGACAACCAAGATATTTTTTCAATAAACTTATGGTAGTAATGTAATAAAACCAAAAAATGTAATTTTTAGGTCTTGGCCACTCCCCAATAACTTTTTTTAGAATAGAGAGTAGTTATCACATTTTTATAACCAATATGGCCATGGAAATAAATCAGTTGAAATCTACAGTCACCCTTTCTAAATTTCCCATATAGTAATGTTCTTTTAATGATTCCCAATAAATCATTAGGAAACATCCATGATAATCATGTATTTAATAATATAATAATATTCTATCAAATAACATAACAAAAAAATGTCTAAATAGTTAAGAAAAAGATCTATTCATAAGATCATTAGATATTAACGATATATTAGAAGATGCAAAGGGAAAAAATGAAAACTCATTTTAACCATATATATTCTAAAACATAATATTTAGAATATCTTCATCCATAACATTTAACTAATAGTATCTCAACCTATGATAAATATAAAAAAATAATATGCTCCCTAGAGATGATAAAAAAAATCATTGATATGACGAAAATGATAGTTTTTATTAATATTGATGTTATTCAAGAATCTATAATCAATGAAAAGTCTCATTGAATAAACATTATTTTTAAATAATACTACAGGGGAACCCCATGGTGAAGTGCGATGAAAATTAATCCATTATGTAGAAACACCAAAACATTCATTTTTCAATTCAAAAAGATATACATGATTCATTCAATAAGGGGTTTTTTATATAAAATCATCATTATGAACTAATTCAATAGTAAAATCTACCACTGAAATAGTAGTGAAACTAATGAATCCTTTGTAAATACACCCATATATTAATTTACTACAAGTAAATCATTAATCTGAAGAGTTTCATTTTTTTTAACAACCTAAGCTAGGTTAATTTCACTTTAATCCATAATTAGTATATCAAGTCTTTGATATGTTATTAAAGGTATGAAGTTATTGAAAAAACCATTATTGGCATACAATATATCATAGCATTATAAACACAATGTTAATACATACTAAAAATATTATCAAACACTACTATCAGTAGTTCAAAAAAAATTGTAGGAAATAATGTCCCACTAATAACAATAAGAAGGTTCGTATAAATTTTGGTTAATTTAATATTTCCGCCAATATTTTTCACCAAATGATCTATATTCATTTCTTGATTTTATATTCCCATTTTACATTAAAATTTCTTAGAAATGATGGAATTTGAAAATCTAGAGTCAAACATTGTATAGTAATAAATTCTATAAACATATGAGATAACTCTAATGACTTCATTAGATAGACCAACATCAACTATAATAGTAGAAAATTATTTTTAAATACTTTTTTATCGATATTTATAATATCTAGTATGGGTTTTTAACTTAGGACATATATTTTCAAAATTCCCCAATTCACTATAATTAATGAATCTTGTCATCCGTTATTTATTATGTTTCAAATAATTTTCCTAAAAGAAAGAAGACATGTTCTTAAACATACAAAATATATATCATTTCCCAAATTTCCTAAGATATTCTCAATGGTTTATATTACCAAATATATCACAATATAGAAGACTAATTTTTATACATTTATATTTCTTTGATGGATTCTTCCCAAATACCATCCAACCAGACCATTTATTATATTCCTCTTCATGAAATGCATGATCATCAAGAAAATCAATTCATACATTTTAAAAACCTTTAACAAGATTCTCATTATTTTTGAAATCATTAGAAGAAGATTCTCATTGATATATTGGATTCAATCCCTAGTAAAATTGATTTATTTAACTATCATGATCTAGGATAATATTTTATACATTCCCTGCCAATCAAGAGAAGTTTTCTTAATATGATTCATAAAAAATTACTCCTACAGTCACAGTTCCAATAAATTTTTTCCATTTTAATTCAGTAATTCATATGAAAATATTTTAAAAATAAAAAATTATTATATTCCATTCATTAAAATCTATTAATCTCTTATCTTTGTATAATATTATTAGCATTTCAACAACACTATCCATATATACCTTTAAAATTATAAAAGGAATGGGTTACAATTAGATGATCTGAACAAACCATTAAATCACGTATATTAACAAAATATTTTATCCAACCTGTGAGTATCATTAGAACAGATGATCTATTTAATATTATAGTATCTTGTCTCATAAAATGATCCACTATCATTATGTTCCTTTGTTGTAGGACTAGATTCTCTCTCATATGGATACAACAAACATTTATAACCTATGTCAAATTTTCCATCACTAATACAAACATATCTATTCAGTTTCCATCTATTCCAGGTTTCTAATTAAGATGAATTACTTCCCCCATTACCTTCTAACATTATCTTCTATGTTTTCTCTATCAAAAAACATTTATAACAAACATAATTTATATTAATAAACATATTAATTTTAAAATTATATATCATTTAAATTTACAAATAATGTAATTTATTTTTGTGGGTATTATATTTTCATTATTTCAACATTTAAATTTATCATAACCATTATCTATTACTAAAACTATGGCATTGAACTTAAATATAATATATTATAGAGACATTATACTAGAATTCAATTTATTTCATTCCCAAATATATATTAGATCTAGAATTTTATTTAGTTAGATCATAATTATTATAAAAACACATATATTAAAAATCTGACACATCAATTCAACATCCATTTTTAAAAAAAATTCAAAAAGAAATATGTTTTATTTTCATGACATTTCTTTAGAACATTCATCTTAAAATCATCATTTTAGTTACTTATCTTCATGTGATGAGCATAATAATTTCTTTTAATCATAATATCATTAAACATTATTTTGTAATTATAGGTTTTTAATAAAATACCATATAAACAATAGACCAATCATGTATATAGCTTGGGACATCCATTACCAAATCACTTTTTCAAATGTAATAACCAATACAGTTGAATTACATACCTAATGCATTTGGGGATATCATGGAACCAAATTTCCTTGTATTATAACAAACCCACATATCCATGGTTAATAATGTAACCCCATATCCTTGGATTATAATAGGTCCACCCATAACAAGATTATAATAGAACCACCCTTCTTCATAAATAATTCCCTATAAATATAACATAATCCTAAAATAGGGAATCATTAATTTTAATTCATAAACTCATTAAAATATTATCTTCACCAATAAGAAAACATTTATAGATATTGAAATATCAATTCCATTTTAATAATACTATTCAAAATTAACTACGACATATAGAAAGAGGGTTTTCCATTGACTATATCCTTAAATCATTAAAAATAAACCAAAAATGATTTAATTTTTATGGGGGAGGGGAATGTCATTTTCTCCCTAAACATTGAAATAGAACATTTCTTATGTATTTTGTAAATAATTTCAAAAAATTCCATAAAAAAATTCCTTTTGAAAACCAATAATTGAAATTAAAATGGTGACCATAAATTTCTTTTATAATTCTATGATATCCTTATAATTATATACTTAAAATAATTTAAAAATTATGAAATGGAAGAAAATTAGTCTTAAGAGAATCATTAAAAGATGATTTTTTAAAAAAATTCTCTTACCTTGAGTTTGACTCATCATGTTTGTTATTTATCATCTAGAATAATAATCCTATTCTAATTATTTACATTTTTTAGAACATTTTTCATGTTTTTTTATTTTATCCCTGACCATGCTATCTTTAATCAATTAAATTCATGTTATATGTTTTGAAGATATTCAATTAATAAGTCTAAAAGACATCGTTATGATGACTTTATAAAAAGAGATAATTAGTTCACCACATGTAGAATATTAATAATGATATAATTATTTTTTATTCATTAAATAAGCTTTTAAAACTAATCCTGAAATATGGTTATAAAAAATGATCATCATTAAAATCATGGAGATAGTAGGACGTATATACGCATGAGTAATGATTCCATTTTCAACTATAATTAATGAAAGATGGTATGTATTAGTTTAAATTTTAAAATTGATAATTATATAATAAAAATCATACTTTTTTAAAAAATAATTACATATATCATCCATGTGATGTGGTGATGAAAAATTCACATCCCTTTATAAAGGTTGTAGGCCACACGTACTCACGAATAATGTTATTATTCTTCAATGGATGGAATGAATAGAATAATAAAATATATTATCATTTATCAATGTTAATAATTTGATTAATATCATATATTTATAAAAAAATCCATCATTATAACTTTAATGTCCCGACCAAACCGACTATGGAAATGGTAATTAGACTGATCACAAAATATACTCAAGCACACCTCCCTGTATGCCGAATTCTACAAACTAGCAGCATGGGTATTATAGTGGTATGGTGGGAAGAATATAACATTTATATTAATGTTTCACAGTGGTTTATCTATTGTAAATTACTAAACAATAACAATATAATAATATAATTTCAAAAAAAGGTCAATGACAATATTATTTCATCCTTGCATACATGTCCATGTAATTCAACCTATTAATGTAAGAAAATCAATTCATGTAATATGAAAAATACATGGAAAATGAAGACAATAAAAATTTATAGGGGTTATCTCCATGATCATCATGAAAACTAACTCTGTCCTGAGTTCCTAACTCTTGGGTACAATAATGACAACAAAAGCAATAATCTGAGGATATAGATCCTACAGACAAGGTGGATTGTTCAGGTGCCCTAGTGAAATAGAGGTCCAAAAAGGTGTAAGATATATTCAGTATACCACCACTAATAGTTATAATTTAATAATCTAGTGTGTTTATACAAAATAAGAGTTGTGCATATATGACAATATAAAACAGGAATGAAAATAAATAATCAACTACATCAGGATCATGTTCTATAATGACTCATGAACCAACTATACCTGCTTTATCCAAACCCATGAAAATTATAAACTATAAGAAATCAACACAAAAGAAGTTGGGGAATTGAAATGGAAACGTCTGGTAACAGATATCATGAGGTGTACTGATCCCAAGAATGTGGTTTGGAATGGTGGATGTGTCCCCATAGATAAAAAGTATATGTATATATATACATATATATATTATCATCCTCTTATATAATGTAATTACAAAATTTTAAATAGGTACCACCATGGGCCAGTCCAAGGCTATCCTTGACTAGGAACTCATGTATTTCACTAGGAATGACCTAACACTCAGTTTTATTAGAGCCCATCCAATGTGACCCATGGGAGACCTCACAAGTATCACTCTCAGATTAATGTGATATGATAACCTCTAAGTCCATACCTGATATCCCACATCAAGGAACAAGTATCACTTATGGACTAGTATAATAATCCTTCCATTTAGCATGTACAAGTTGTCTCCACTAATGAACAGGTATCACTCATAATGAGGAGAGAAAAACGCACATCAAGACTACCCTGGAAAACTAGTATCTCCCCTACTAGATACACAAGACAAATAGTGAATCTAAGTAAAAGAATAGTGCATTTTTTCACAGAATTTTATGGAAGGAACTCAAATATCATTCATGGTGTTCAGAAGTCATTTAATCAATTTAATTAAACTATACAAAGGTTAAGTAGTGAGCGAGTGATATCATAGAACAAGGAAGAATTAAGAGGTCCATGATGATTTTAAATTTCACATTATAACAATAAGAACTGTCCATATACAGAAACATGACACATCACAACCAAGCATATTTAAATGCATACTCAAATGTTGAACAACAATGGTCAAGGAAAAGACCCATTCCATAAGGTCAGGAAAGGAATATCATATGTATATATATATATATATATTTATTTCACATTTATAAAATTAATATATCATGCCACAAAGGGGGGTTTTATTATAAAATGAATTTTTATCATGTAATTCATTTAATTCTACTTAATTAATTATAATCATTAAATGGGTCAAATTAAACCACTACGATGGCGGTTGAAAACAAGCGGGGACTCAAATACATGGGAGTGTACACACATGAATAAATGCCACATCCAAAGGGGTGGTTCAAACCTAAAGCACACAAAGATTGAAGCACATTATTTCGTGAACCTACACTAAAGGGGAAGCTTCGGTGTGATTTTATATCCTCTAACCATAAAAAGAGGATTCTAATGGAATGATATGGTTTTCTATTAAATTTTATTTAATGTAAGGTTATAACAAATAAGAAACAACATGTAGTCTATCATGCATCAAAAAATAACATTATATAAAATGATGAAAAATATAGGGAAGCACTATAGACCTCCTACCTCATGCTTTGGTGGACCTTTCACATCCAACATTGAGTCTTGATTTGGTATGGTTCATGAGAAAATGAAGAAATAAATGGACACCCTAAAAATAGGATGATTCTGGTCTCACTAGTATTACACAAGTGTAGAAGAAAGGAATGAATAATAGAAGTTAGAAGATTCATAGATATAATAAGACACTTCCAACTCACTTAATGGAACTCGAATCAAAGGTCGTATAAAGGATATGTCCACATGCGTAGTAGAGGAGGAGAACATCCACCAGAGGAGTTACTGCCCATGGAGGCGGAAGATGAAGCAATTGGAAGAAAAATGAATCATCCAATAGGGGAAAAATGAAATTTCCCCATATTAACGCAGCACGTGGTTTGGCCATATGGTTGGTTAAACCGTGCACTAATCATGTGTAAGATTCTGCTTAACATGGAGGGGTCCCACATTTTAGGTGCATTGTTCTTCATAATTGTGCACAAAATGTGTGATGAATTTTCTAAATATACCGCCTTTATAGAAAAATGTGTTCTCTAGGTTCATGGTTTTATAAACAATGCCCAAGCCATATGGTTCACTGCTGCTCAATTACAGTTGGCACATAATTTTTACTAGTTGGCCGCAAGGTTTCCAAAACACCATATGACCATACTATTCCACCCAAAACATTAGTTTTTGCAGCCCAATGTTCCTAAAACTCAACAAACAAAAAATTACACCTACTGGGATCCCAACCACCTCTAAAAACACATTTAATTATTCCATCTCTCAAAAATCCTATCTGAAGCATTGTTTAAAAAATTAACCAACAACTAAATGACAACATTCAAAATCCCTTGAAATTTCATCTGGTCCAAAAACTTATGATGTTATAATCTCCCCACCTTAGAAATTATCGTCCTGAAGAATCATGTGAAAATTACGAGAACATCACCTGACCTACTCCGTTTTTGAAATTATAGTCAATTGATTGTGTTGCCTTTCCAAACACCCAACGAACCTATGAGTTTCTCCTTAACATACAATACAAGATCCATAAGAACTCAAATAAACACTTGTTTTTATGAACTATAAGATTAAGATGGATCTTACCCTTTCCCATCAAACTAGAGACATTATCTTCACATTGCGTCTTAACCATCGGGCCTATGGTGCTTCCACTGCAGGTGCCACCATTTAATGGCCAATTCCAAATCATGATATCTCTATAATAGAAAATCTATTTTAACATGTGCATATAGGGTTCCAATTATTCTCATGACATGATACATAATAAAGGTCCAATTCCAAAACTGACTTTATATAAATAAATAAGAGAAAGGAACATCAAGACACTACTATCCAACCATTGATGATATCGTTGCCTTAGACCATGTGCATACATTAAAAGCCTGACTCAAAGCATTTAGATGATGGTTTCTCAAGATTTTCTCATAGCATAATCACCAAATCTTTTAACCACATTCTAGTGACATCTCTAGCCAAAACCCCACTTTAAGTTGTCATGTCTCAGCATGAACTTAGGTTCACACCACATCCTTCACATTTAGATCACTACCATTTCAAACATCCCTTCAAATACCAATTGAGGTTTAAAGAAATCATGGGATCAACAAGAAGAGTTCAACGAGCTAAACCGTGTAAAACATTAAAAAACACATACATTGGTGTTGTCAGTAAAAAGAAAAAAGTCTACATGTCAATAACGCCGATCAAATCCAATGTGGTATCCACCTAGAGATCATCTTACGGAAAAATGATGGTGTCCATGATCCCGACCATGGAGTCCCTACACGGGATCCCATGTATCACTCAGCACTAACAACGCTTCTAAGGATAACCGTGCAATTTAGAGTGCGCTATGATTGAAACTAACCAAACAATCCCAATGACCATTAAAACATTATTGTGGTGTAATAACAATGCTCTCCCAATTATCCAGGCGATACCATGATAGGGACGATGGTTTCCATTGAACCAAATGGACACTATGAGTATTTAAATGGTCTTTAAATAATGATTTTAGGCACTTTCTCCACTCGAGGAAACCAAACCCATATAAGAATAAACATGGATGCCCCTTTTTGAAGATCAATGTTTACAAGGTTTTCACAAATATCAAAGAACATCATCTTCCTGATCCCTAGAAATCACCAATATAAATGGGAAAATTTTACATCCAAAGGGATTTTCAAGAAAGAACAACCATTTTAAAATGGACTTTTCAAAAATAATTTCCTTCTTCTAGGAAAGACACATTTAAGAATAACTAAAACGACACTCCCCACAATAAGAGTTTCCTTAATATTGGATTTACCAAGAATATAACTCAGCCCATGGAATATGCTATATTTACCACTACAATGGTATTGGGAGTGGACAACATGATTAATAAGCATTAAATTAAAGGAAATAGATAATTATACCTAAAAAAGTGCATTATTAGATACACATTATATATTCATGGGACTCCCCTCATGGGTTACTTAAACTATCATCTTTGTATTCGGAAGTAAAGCTAATACAACACACTAATGTGTCTAAATTATGATTGAATTGGAATATCTTCTTGATAAATTGGCTGAGTCTGGATCATACCTAATTCCAAAGTCTCTCTTCTCCAAAGCTAACTGGCATTCAAAACAAAATATTTCATGTATATACAAAGACCACTAAACATTAATGGTTCACAAAATTATTCAAACAAATCAACTAGTACTTCATTTACCAATTCATAATACTTCGAGATTACCTGATCCAAGGTACATCCCAAATACCATCCATAGGCATAACATCCATAAGAATTCAAGTATCTGATAGCCTCCAATGATTGAAGTCAGAGCCATATTACCGCATATAACCAATAACATGACTGACCATGTATTGAGTCATCCATCACAGGAGAGGAAAGGGTGGGCCACACACCATACTAATCATCTTACCATTCCCTTGGGTTGTCTAGGTTTCTAAAAATTAGCATTTTGAATTACTTAGACTTACATAAAGGGTTAAAACAACGACTAACATCCTATCATAACAGGGTGAATTATTAGAAACTAAGTGTCCTAAATAGGATTATGGAACCCAAATAGTACCATAGATAAAAAATATTACATCACAATGAATGTACTTGAATATATAAGGTAGTACTTACAATGGAATGACCACATAACAACCTTGAAGACATCGACCCTAAAACATGATCACACTGGGTGATAATTCACTAGTCATAAGAGATGATCTTTTAGGTTAATGAGACAATAGAAGAGAACTATAGAAAACACTCAAATTTTCATTTCAAGGGAGATTGGAAAGGAAATATCTATACATCCTTGCATGATGGAAGATTTTAAAACACCACTCCAGGTTCTATTTTAATGTATTAATACGAAAACTCATTTTACTCATTGATCAAAGAAGGTTCAGTTTGAATGAATAACTAAAACAATTCATATGGAAAGATACTCTAGTTAAGGCCATAAGGAAACATAGTGTAGTTTCATTAAATTTACCTTTTAACAATTATAATTAATTATCGTCCCATTATAATTTTGTCATTTTATCACATAGACCCATTTTAAACATCATTTATTTGTTTATAAACTTCCACAATTGGATTGTTTGAGGAAAAGGTCAATTGTAATATATAGGGGAAAACACCCCATTAGGTTTTAATTAGAATTGTAATTAACCAGGGCTTCATTCAATTATAAATCAAAGAATATCAAATGATCTTGTTAACTAGGAGGTCTGGTCAAAAGGATATTAGCTCTCATTCACATGAAAACCCATATATGCAGCTACAACACACAAAAATTCCCTCAAAACATAAAAAAATATCCATGGAGATAAGAACTATGTCATAATAATGAAAAATGTGACCTGCGTAGGTCCTGCTATGCCAATTTTAGTTTTACCTAAAGAAACCTAAATATTTTAAACATTAATTATTCAAAACACTCCTAGTGGGACCATTAAATTAAAGACATGGCATAACTGACCAACTTGTGTTAATTTATACACTTAATAATTGTAGACTTGTTGGTCACTTTGCACGAGTAATAGAGTTACTAGCCTCAATAAGGAAACCAATTCATTTATGGTCAAATCATAGAAACATTTATATTTTAAAATGATCGTTAATATAAGGCCCACAGTTGAAGGATTTTTTTTATTTGATGTCATATTTCACAATATAAAGCACCCATACACTTTACATGTTTCAAGAAGCACTCATCTAAACACTGCCATTTAATTTAGGATTTAATGAAAATTTAATATTCTTAACAGTTATGAAAAATTATTTAATTATAAAAGTGATTCTATATTGGTTGGATTATATGGGTCACCCTATTCTAATTCACAATTCACCCAAGAACCATACTAATTTGAAATTGGATCACATATGACTGTGACTAATTCTATTAGGATTAAAAAATTAAAAATTTAACCTTTATATAAAAGTCCTTAGGTATAAAAAGCACAATAATAATGATTCTATTATATGGTTTTTTAGTTTGAAATTTGTAAATCACCCATACAATTCATAAACTGTAAATTGACTCCCATTTAATCCCAACTGTCATGCTTCATCCAATGATAGGGAATCTTAAAAGCATGAAAATTAGAGAAAATATGATTTTTTAATCACTTAATCATGTTAATAATTGAAATAAGGCAGAGAAACACTAAAACATGTAATATAAGTAAATTATCATAATTTATATTATAGAATCATGTTATTCAAATACCAATGTAGTTCAAATGTAAACTTTTATTCCATATCACCAAGAATGTCATATAGTAGGCATGAATATAACACAAAATGAACACCAACAATTCCTAAAAGCCTAACAATGCAATCTAAATGGTATGGAATATGCATGACATGTGAATCCCAATGTGCCTATAATGATTCATGAAATGCATCCCCATTTATATAATAGGAAAGAGTAAATATGGTAATCCCATAAATCTATATGTTGCGGAAGGTACTCCAATAACTCAATGTGAAATAAAAATAAAATGTAAAAATAGAAAACATGAACATAAATCTCATACCTAGCCACCTGGACTCTTCTACATATGTTGGTTGGTCAAAACCAAGAATGGAAATTTACCATGAACCGAAAAATTCCAAGTACACTAACTACCAGACCGAAATTGTAATCCAAATGAAAAAAGGGCTCTGATACCAATTTATACTGTCACGACAAGACTGACTATGAAAATAGTTTCCAAACTAGTCTCCCCATGGCTTCAAACATGTGTCCCCATATGCTGGGTGTTGCTGACTAGAAGCGAGGGTATGATGGGGTAAAGGAATAGGGAACATACCCTCTTGATCAGATTCACAATGCGGTTTACAAGGTGAAAATCATTAAACAACAATGGAAGAATAATATAATTACCAAATAAAAAAATATCCAACACCATTATACAACCAACCATGGATGAATTTCCATGTGAAACTACCTAATAAAATTGGAAAAGTTTATCAGGTAATATGTTACAATACATGAACATATAAAAGAATAAAAAGGCCCAGAAGGTGATATCTCTAAGCATCCTGAACAGAAACTCAGTCCAAAAATCCTAAGTCAATGAAACAAGATTGTAAACACATGCAATAAACTCAAGATCCCGGTCTTGAAACCAAGGTGGTATGATAATGTACCCTAGTGAAATGGTATTAGAAATAGGGTCTGAGATATATTTTTTAGTCCACTACATATACTTTCTATAACATAAAAAATTCATACATACAATATAAGCAGTGAGCCTATATACCAAAATAAAACATCATTTCCAATAAGTAATCAACTATGTCGGGAACATGTTCCATAATCACACATGATCCAACCATACCTACATCATACCAAATGGGAAAAGCCTGATCCATGAGAAAACTTTAAAAAATAAATAAGGGGAAATGATAATAGAAATTTCATGTAGCATGTATCATGTGGTGGACCGATCCCAAGTATGTGATTAGTGTAGGAAGACACATCCCCATGGTTAACAAGTATATATATATATATATATATATATCATTACACCTTCCTATAAAGTTACAAAAAAAATTTAAATAAGCACTATCATGAGCCCATCCTAGGATAACTTTATCATGGAACCCATGTATCGAACATGGAGAGCTATAATGCTCACTGCATTCAGAGTCCATCCAATGCGACCCATGAGAGTCCTTTCATGTTTCAACCCTAAACTAATGTGAGAAAACACCCTCTATGCTCGTACCTAGTTTCTCACATTAGGGATCATGTCTCACTCCTTTCATGATACAACCATCTTACAGACGACCACATCTAGGGTTTCTCCCCAAGGGAAACCATTATTTCTCCAAATGAGGTAACTATAGCACATGACGATCCCATCCTAGCATTCATGTGTCGCCCCCAGTGTATACAAAAAACAAATACTGTATATAATTCAATTCAAAATGAGTATTTCCTTAGCAATATGTGGAAGGAATCCAAGTATCACTCATAGAATTCATAAGTCATTTAATAAATTTAATTAAACAATACAAAATCCAATTAGAAAGCATGTGGTCACATAATACAAAGAATCATTACGAGGGCCACACCCATTTTCCATCCAATAGTAGTCGTTTAATAAAGGGACACATACATAAAAAATCAACATCACATCCAATCATAGTATAAAGGAATTCTAAAATTCTAATCAAAAAGTTCAAATAAAATACCCATGGAATAATTTCAAGTAAGGAATAATATATATATATATATATATATATGTTTGTGTGTGTGTGTGTGTGTGTGTGAATTTAAAATTTACAATTTGAAGATATCATAGCTAATCGAGGGGTTTTAATATAAATCATCATACAATCAAATAAATGAATTCATTCTATTTTATTAATTAAAATCATCACAATGCTCAAAGCAACCAACTACGATGGTGGAATAAAAAAATATAGAGACTAAAAGAAATTTGAGTGTAGATATATATATATATATATATATATATAAAAGGAACACACAAAGTGGTGAATCACATGTAAATAACACAATGTTTGATGCATTTTATTTAATGAAGATACCAAAAACGTGCAACAACTAGGAATAAGGTACTACTTTACTGGGGTAGCACGATTTGGACACAAGGTTTAACCAAACTGTGTGACAACCATGTGATGAATAGTGAACACATATTGTGTAAATTGCATAAAGCGTGTGGGATTGGTGATCATTTTGGGAAACTGTGTTCATCCGGTGTGGTTTATTAGATCTCAGCTACAGTAGGCACACGATTTTCATTGGTTGGCTGAGTTATTTCTGAAAAACTCTACACCTTTACCAGTCCACCCAAAACGTGAATTTTCATGGTGTAAAAATCCTAAAACTCAATGAACTACTTGAGATACCTCTTAGGCTCCTAATAAGATCTAAAAATACATTTAAGTGTTATAACACATTGATTTTTAATCTTATGCATGGTTTACATACCAGATTCCCACTAAATAAAAATAGTCCATTTCTATTGGAATTTCGTTCAATCCAAAAAATTCAAGATTCTATAATAACCTACCCTGTGATATGGTCATTGAAAATTAATTATATCAGATCAAATGGTGGTATTCTATTATACACTAGAATGAGTGTTTCTTTTCTCATTTAAGGTAAGATGAGATGGTAATTGGTTATTCCATTAAAATATTGAAATATAATTATATTGAAGAAACATTTTTTTTCATCATATTTTATGAATTTTTTAGTGTGTTAAGAAATAAGAAAATGAGAATTCTTGATTACGTGTTAAACCTTTCCTTCAAACACCCTCTTAAGATTTACAAAAAATGATTTCTTACGATGATTGTTTATCAGAAAAGGACTATTGGATGTGGTTATTGTTATAAGTAATGGATTTAGGTAGGTATTATCTAAAATAAATGTCATTTTAGGTATTATTAAATAATAATAAGTTGTTCTATTTTATATGAGAGGGGAGGGGAACACTTAGAATTTCTTGAAATATAAAATTAATATTTATAAATGTTGATGTTCAAAGATATTAAAATTTATAACATTAAAAACCATGATAAGAAAGAATTGAAATAATATAATCTAATTGAAAGTGGACATGTTTTGTTCACATTTTAACCCTTATAATTTTTTTAACACTTCACTGAACCTTTTTATAATTATGAAGATGTTAATTTTTTTTACTCATAATGCGTTAATATAGGTGTATGAAATAAAAAATGACACATAAATTTACCATGGTTGACATAAAAATTGATATATTACTCAAATTTATTTATAAAATAATTTTAAGAGAAATAAATAATTTGATAAAATATTACATACTATAAAATATAATTAATGTCATTTTTAGTGTTATTTATTTATTTTCACTTTTTAAACACCAAGATAATAATAAAATTAAAATTAAAATAAATAAAACCACTATAATATATCATGTTTATCTAAAGAGCTATAGAGGATACAATTTCATTTAATTCATATTTCTTTTAACATTTTTACATTCACTTATTTTATTTTTCTATTAATTGAATACTTACTAAATAAGAATTGTGTATGCTACTAAGGTACTTATATCTTTAATAAAAATTAAAAATAAATTATCATGATAAGAAAGTTAATTTTTATTTAATGTATGTACTTAATACTGAAGAAATTATATATTTATACATTGTGTTAAAAAATTCATATTAATTAAAAGGAAGAGTGTTCCATTTTTGGATTTATAATAACTTAAATTATATAGAGCTAAAAATCAATAAAAATATGTCTCCAAGTCGCAATATTTTCAAGAAATAGATGAAAATGTACAATAAAAACTCATATGATATGATAATGGAAGGCTTTTTTGGATATGTATAGTCCTTATAAAATAATTTTTAACCCTTAAATACTTGATTCGCCGTTTATAATGTAAAATAAATAATTAAAGATATTATTCATATTGTAGAAAAATAAAAGTAACCTATTTAAGAAATTTGGAAAAACTAATTATAAATATGGAATCAAATTTTTCAAGATTCAAAATATAGAATTAAATTTTGTTTATTAAAATTTAATTGAAAAAATTCAATGGAAACGGTTTTTTCAAAATAAATTATTTTTAAGTATATATAGTTTTTATACTAAATTCAAGTATTATATTTTATTGAAAACCCTTAATTAGATTAATTTTAATAAAAAGAAACTAACAAAAATTTTAATATAATCAATGATAAAATTATAATTTTAAAATAATTGAATTGGAAATACATTTTCCAATAATAATATGAATTTTTACTATTAAAAAAATCAATATTTTCATAAAATCGATAAAATAACATCATTAAATAATTTTGACATGATGAATTCAAAAACTATGTTCTTATTTAAAATTAAAATTCAATACTTTATAAATGTATATTTTATATAAAACCATATAATGCATGAAAATCCAATTTGATTAGAAATAAATATTTTTTACTTTTGACTATAATAGAAAAAAAATATTCATATAATGAATCCAATTAATGAATTATAATAATACATGATAATTATTTATTATAACAATAATATGGTAGTTGAATTCTCTACCATAAAATATTTCATTATCCTATTTAGTACACTAAATGAGCACACATACATATGGGTCTCCCATTAAGTGAAATACCTATTCCTTCCTCCCAAGTCAATATCTCTAATGATTCCAGGTTTATATTTCCTTATCTTATATTAATGAAAAAGGTGAGGATATAAACATATGGGATGAAAATTCCGAGTAATACCCAAATATTCCTCAAGTGTTCAATCTTTTTTTCTTTTATATCCACCAATAGAAAAAGGATGGTCACTCATAAGGTAATCTTATTTAGGGGGAAGACACAAAAATATCACCATTGATGATTTAATCCTCATTCCCCCCATTGAATATTCATACACATATATGCTTCTAATTCAATAAATAACCAAAATTTTCACCAAATGGATATATCCCATATGATTATACCTATTCCATTTATTGTATATTCATAAATAGGCATGATAAATTAGAATGGTTCACCCATGAATATGTCTCACATCAACTATTATTTATCCCCTTCTACATACTAATCCCCATATCATGATTTTAAAATGTTTAGTACCTAATGTATTCTACATTATGTGGAACTACTCAGTAAAGGTCCTCAAAATACAACCTTAAAATACAATTTATATGTTCATGGAGACACAACCTTAGGAGGAATAACATTTTCCCTTGCTACGTGATCTTGAAAGGTAAGACATGTCCCATTATGTGGAATCGAACTACATTGGTTCTGATTCCATTCATGAAGATACATATGAATCCATTCATATGGATCTGATCCCAACATCATATCACTTACAGAATTCTAGGATTTTAATATTTCTTGTAGTTCCTAGTTGTGTGGATATATCCCATAATATAATTAATAGAAATATAAGGATATATAAACTATGATATGTACATATGTTCACATTAATGAATAAATGTTTTTTGCGTAGATTTAACCATTCGTAATATTAATATTAGGAATAGTTTTTACAAATTTATTAAATGAAGAAGGGAGCCTCAAAAAATAAATCACTACCCTATAAGGGTTAATCCAACTCGCCATAATCTTGACCAATACAGAACACAAATTTCCACCAGTAATGTCTGAGTGTCTTCCTTCCATGGAAAATTATGTCCCCACCAACTTGAAATGTGTGGGTGCAAGGGAAAAATATAAACACTTGGTCATATTGATGTAATAGTTTTACATGATATAAATATGGAGAAAGAATTATACAATACTTATTGATTTAATGGGAAGAAATGGAAGAATAAAAAATAAGATAAAAATGATATAATGGATGATGGGAAAGAAATAATTTCCCACATGTGATAACTATAGAATGAATCAACCAGAGAATTTCTTAATGGGATTGTGAGTTTGTTGTAATTATAGAGAAAGTGCCACTATGAAAAGGAATAAAAAAGTAGGAAGAAAAAACTTCTATTAAATTTATCAATAGTATGAAGTAGGGGTATTAAAAAATTTAATCCCCTTCCATGAAGGGAATATACCTTATAATATGTTAAGGGATTAATGTCATGATTATTATATTAACACTGTCAAAGTCTAATGATTAATTTTATTATGTATTTGGATCCCTGGAATATGCTGTTAATGAATTTTATTTATTATATCCTGGTTATAAGAATTATGAAATTTGTAATGATTTTAACGTAGTATTTTTTGATTATGGATTTGAAAGAATATGATGAATGGTGATAATGACCAAGAAATGTGATTCTCTGGAAAGTTCACCATCATGGTAAATAGATGGTTGAGGAAATGATAACCCTTAGCATGTAACCGATATTGAGATAATGATGTTTTTATAAAGAAAAAATTGATATAAGTAATTTAAAATTGATTGTATGATCTACAATGTAACTTATTAATGATTTGTCGACAATATTGTTTATTCTATCATTTTTTGACTTAAAATCATTTTTGGATTTAATGAATATATCTAATAATTATTGTTCACTCTAATAAAAAAGGATGCCTGAATATTTTCAACAAGTTTATATAGAAAATTGGGTTAGTAATAAATTTCATAAGAATACATGATGAAAGAATTAAAATGTTTGGTATGTGACAATTAAGATTAACAATATGTTATTTTATGGTTTAATAGTTTTTTCATTTTTGAAAATCAGTGATATTATTTATAAAGTTAAAGTTAATGATATCTTGTAAGATTTATAAGGTTATCCAATTATGATAAGGTTTAAGTTGAACTTTGGATGAGCTTTTAATGATTAATGTTTTACTTCACCATAAAAATATTCAGGCTTATTAAATTACTTTTGTTAACCATACTAGTACTGGGAAATAGTTTTGAATAGAATATTATACCTTTCCGTGTTTTATGGTTCTTATGATGTATTAAAAGAGAATTTTAGTGCTTTAGGAATAAAAAATTAATTTTTCGATATTCATTTTTTAGAGTAATGGATGAATTTGAAAATGATTGAAGCAAACCCCAAGAGAGAAATTGCGCCTATGAATTAGAAACATAACAAATAAGAATATATTCTTTTATAAAAAGAAGTTCAATTAAGAAAAATAATCTCAAAATGAGTTAATCCTTTTACAATCATACCTGAGGAATTAAATGATCTTTTAATGAATAAAAATGTATGGTTTTAATCCCCTCAACATTCTATTGACAATTCACATTCCTGTGATCAGTGACCTCAATCGCTCTATATAATTATTTCTGATTTTCCTCAATGTTCATGATTTAATTTCACACAAATGTTCTCAAACATATAAACCATGTAATTGTTTATTTTGGATGACCTTTTATAGCCTATCTCACTTATTAAGATGATATTTTATTTACTGTTTTAAGACATGGGTTTTCCAAAAAAATGATATTTAGAAATTTCAAATACTTAATTAACAAGATTACATTTTAATTGAGATAAAAAATCTATTTAATTTCAATAGAATTAAACACCTTATGTCTTTATGATTTATTTCTATCAAAATAAATTTAATAATGTCTAAATCTTTTGAAGAACACAATAATAGATACAATGATATAACTATATTGTTACACTCTTAATATAAAATTTAAATATAAATTGTTATAATTTTATTAAATATATATATAATTTAAACGTAATATTTAAAATCATAAAATCAAAAATATCTTTGGTTTTTTTTGGGATTTTTCAGAAAATATTCATTTTTTATGAATAGTGAAATATTCATAAATTTAATTGAAAAATACATTTTAGTTTATGTAATAAATTATGTTAAAATATATGTTGAATTTTTTTATGTATAATTATTTAAATTTAATTATATTTATTTAACATTAGGTTATTGTAATCATTTTATGTTTAAATTTTGATATAAGAACATCGTAAACAATTGAATATTTTCACTTTTAAAACACTCTTTCTCATCACATTTATGAGATTAATTTAAAACTATGCATTTACGCATTTCAGAGATAAAATTTTGAAAAATGGATTAATTATTTTTAAAATTATTAATTTATAATTTTAATATAGGGAACTTAATTTTTTATCTATGTGAATAGTGAATGCAATAAAAATTAATTATCCTTTATAATGTAAAAATGGTTTTACCAGGGGTTAAAATATAACAATAAGAGTGAAAATTCCTTAAAATATTGTCAAAATTTCATTTAATGAGTTTAATTAGATCATAGACATAAAATTATTAGAAATATTTCAATTCCTTTCAACTTTACTTTCAGTATGACCCGTATAATAAGTTTAGTAATGAAAAAGACAAAAAATACCGTTTTTTCCATTTAATATAAATTTTACATTTTATTTTAAAATTTAAATGATTATTTTTCATGATAAATTATTGTTAAATTTTATAGATGAACTATTTATTTAAATTTTTTATGAAATTTTATCCTAGTAATTATTTTGTTAATAAAAAATAAAATAACTCATATGAAAAATAATAAAGGTCAATTAATTTGAATGAATTATTTTGTTCAACAATTTTTCAGAATAATATACCATGTTACAAAGAAGTGAATATTAAATATTCTAATTCTATTATAGTATTAATATTTTTGAATTCAATTTAAATGAATAATATCAAAATTTTCATTAATAAAATTTTATGATAAATTATATTTTATTAAATGATATAAAATTAACAAAGATACTATATTTTTCAAATTTATTTCTAGATGAAAATAAATTTCAAATATTTCCCTTTCTCCATCCAACTATTCTTTCACAATGAATATACTTACGCTTAAATAGTTAAAAATTGGTCAGTAAAATTACAATTGAAACAATGATTTTGCACGATCATGATTTTGTCTTAAAATAAATTATCAAAACACATATTAATTTTATTTAATAAATTAGATCTAATACTTATAATTATTGGAAATATATAATATTATATGGATGACTTTGATTTTGTTTTTAATGATAAATTACCTTGTTTGGAAAACTAGTTACTATAGTGAAGATCCGAAAAGGTAAAAATAAAAAAATGTTGAATATAATGCAAAAATGTTTTAAAAATATTTGTCTTTGTGTTGTGGAGGTGTGGATAAACCATATAATCCCTCCAAATATTTTATTATGAATTTTGGAGCCACATTTGGAAATATTGAACAACTAATAGTGAATACTTTTTAGTATTTACAAGAATGCCACTCCTCCTCAATAATAAATTGGCACTCACTCCCCTTACATCCTCCCACCTCTCAATTATTTTTCCTCCTCCAACCACAACCCATATACCATCCAAATTTTAAAAACCTTATCTTGTAATCCTTATTTTTTCATAAATCAAACCATGTTAGGCATTAGTGAAATCCTAATGAGGATAATGTATGATGAGGTAAAGTTATTGACAAAAAATATTTATTTTATTTCATTATCCATCCTTTTAATTTCACATTCAACCATGAATATGTAATATAAAAATTAACTTTAATATACCAGGATGTTTTTTTGAATTTTTCATGACCTAAATCATTCTTTAGTTACACCTAATGTGTTACGAAATCATCATTCGTTTGTATCACAGACAACCACATCGTGAATTGATGTCGTTTCTTCATCCAATACAAACTTTTATAGTGGGCTATGATGAGGGATATAAAATATATATACGATATTTATAATATAAATATACCTATATATTAACTATATAATATATATATTTTTACCTTCCATTTTTTAGGATATATGACAATGTCGATCATGTGTACTACAGACTACAATCTCGCTAAGCGATGTGATTCGGCCTTCACCAACACTTCACATGGAAGTAGATAAAGGTAAAGATAATGATTATATGTGAAATAAATGACATAATTAGGACATTAATGATAGTTTTAATATTTTTAAATACAATATATTCCATTTTCTCCTTTCCCTTTTATCTCATGTAATGATAATAACATTGTTTGTGTACGTGTGGAGTACCACCTTCACAAAGAAATGTGAGTCTCTATTCATCACCACACAACAAATTTGAAATATATAACTATATAGTATTGTAGATATGATATTATTATAATTATATGAAGTAAAAATATGACATACCTCGTTTCTGTAATGATCATTGAAAAAGGGAAATGTTACTCATGCATACATAGACCCACCATCTCTAAGATCGTAACATAATTAATTTTTCAAAACTATCAATCCTGATTTGTTTAAAAAGAATGATTAATTAATATATATATTATTTATGTAAATACAAATTTTTATTATATGATTAAACTCTATAATATGTGTGAGAACTAAATTTTTAATGAAAAAACATGTGTAAGAAAAAAAGGAAATTAACACATGATACAATGAACATTATGAATGATTATTAATGAACGAGTGGTAAGAGGTTATAAAAAGACCATATATGATATGAAAACTATTAATATGATTCATCTATAGATTATTTACATGTTAAAAAAATTTATATGAGTATAAGGAATGTACAATCAAAATAAAGATAGGGGTAAGGGATTTATTCTCAATTCAAATTCCACTAAGTCTTATTTGTCATTATGTACCAATTCACCTTCATGTGGTGTTTATACCACCACATTAACATGTAATAGCATTATTAATTCATAAGTATTGGTATTTTATGTTTCAATTAGAATAAATTCATAAAATGGTATTTTCCATGAAAATTTTAATGTTTTAAAATTTATTGAACAATCTCACATCGTTTTTTTTATTGTTAACATTGTCTTATTATAATCAATTTTATTTAATCATTTATATTCAAAATTAATTTTTTAATAAATATAAATATTAATTCATGATGAATATGATAATTTGATAAACTATATACCATTTTTAAATTTTGGGATTACTTTTACATTTATTCTATTAATAGTAGAAATATTAATAAATATAAATCCTTTAACTAGTACATATATTGGATAATAAAGAATATTGAAACATGAATTTAATTTTTTATTATTTATACGAGGAATGATTTGGACCTAAAAATTTGGTGGGGCATAAAACTTTATATCCCCTCAATGAATCAGTTGGTTTAACGAGACAAATCTGTTTTCCTAATTAAATGTGTTTACTATTAGATTTTAAAAATTATTTTAAAAGGTCATGATTATAGATATATAATTTTCATGATACATGAAGTTATTGAACATGTCTTCAGTTATTTATATTTCTATATTGATGATTACTCATCAAGTTATTTAAATGGAATGTGAACTTAGTTATTTACATTAAAAAGTTATTTATTATTATTTATTCATGATATTTTACACTATACATAACTAGAACTAAGTATTGTATATCACCTTTATTTTGTTTCCTTTCCCCATGAGATGAGAATGTGTTCCTATAATTATTTTAAAGGATGATGACTTTTTTACTTTTTATATGTTATGTTTTTTTATATCCACTAAATATTTGTATCATGTATGGTTCTAGTTCTCAAAAAATTCTAAAATTATCAGTCCTTTTGCATTTATCCCATTTTTCTATACCAATTTAATGATACATGAACCAGTGTTAGGTGACTGTGGTCAATGTCATCACAATTATAACATAAATCAATTTCTGTGGGTTCCTAATACATTTGTGATATTTTAATGTAATATAGAAAATACATTTGATTTGATAATGGGTTTTGATATGTTATGATGAAGATGATGATGATTATGGTTGTGATGGTAATAATGGTGCACATGATGTGGATATTTTAGTGGATATTGCATTTCTATTATTGATGATGATGGTAAAGGGTGACATATTATATTTTGGTGGTCACTTGGTAAAACAATGAGAATATTTCAGGGATTAAAAATAAACAACCAACTCACATTGAAGATATATTGTATATAGTGGTGGTAATAAAGAATGAAGATTATAGATTCCCGAAGGGTGGAATCTTTTTCTTACAATGAGAGTCCCAAAATATGAAAAAAATACCCAATTAATATATATTATATTGCGGAGAGTCCATATGTTTTACATAGGAAAAACCAACAAGATTCCGTAGTGGTCAATAAAAACCCGACCAATGGAAATGATGATATTTGGTATGCCCTCTATGAGTTGATTAATTATATGTGTATATTATAAAATGTTTCTATCGGTGAAAACTACATGATTTAATTGGGTGATGTACCTATTGGTGTAGAACATTCTGGGGATTTTTAGCGAGGTCCCTTTTGAAGTAAAATAATTAAAGGATACTACAGTGAGGTCTTTATATTTGAAAAACATCATGGTTCATATACCTGTATTGGATGTAATAGATACTATAGTGGTATTTCTTTTTTAGGTGATGTAAAAATTGTTTTGGATTCCAAAATAACAATTACATGGAATTTAATGGAAGTGGGTTAGAGTATTTGTATTGAATATATAGATATATATTTTATTGTTTTTTTTCATTCATATATGGAGTAATAGACCTCAATGACATGGAATCATGACAATTATTGGTAGGATCCTACTAATTTTATTTATATGGTATTCCATTCATTACATATAAATTTTTTATATTATAAGAATAATTTTCTTGTGGTTTTGGGTTCCATTTTTCAAGAGGTAGGATATTTTTTATTGTCTTCAATTCTATTACAACTTATATATGTCATAGAGGATAAGATGTAATTTTTTAATATATTTCCACTAATAAACTCACATTTTCTGAAATTCCATATATAGATATAAATAATTCTATTATTGTAAATAGTTTTTAATTATTATTTATCTTTGGGTTATGTTTTTTTCATTTCATAATGAGGATTCATCTGATATACGTGTGATTATATACCCTTATTCATAGTCACAATATTATAGATTACTGATGGTTGAATTAATGTTTGATATTCAATCATATAAAATAATCAAATTTTGGAATTGTGGGGGGGGGTCAGAAAAATCATATTAGGGAATGTGTTTTTGGATGAAGTTTAGACTATGCATATGTGAGGTTTTTTGGGGTTGTGAGGAATTATTATAAGTAGAACCCCATATATGAAGTAAATCAATGAATACATATTGATGTAAAAGATCTTGAGAGTCATATTTGAGGAATTTATTACCCATATATAAATACTAAGGGAATATTATACTTAATATATGGTCTCAGGATACATTTCGATTCCTGAATCACATTGTTTTTATTTGTGATGATTTTTTATAATTTATGTTTTGGGTGATGTTTCATGTTATGGTGAATGATGTTATAGTGTGGGTATTAATTCAATATATATATATATACATGCTTATTATTTTTTTAGTTTATCATTTTTTTAGTTATTATATATACAAAATGAAATAATGAGTATTTTTAAGTGGAGGTTCATTAGATACCCAAAGCTTTACATAGGAGATTATTCCATATTCTAGATTTTCTTTGATAATTTACATTAATGACTTCTAGAAGTTTGAGATTCCAATTTAGGAATAATCTATTTCATTTCATTAAACTAAAAATTGGTTGGATGCAGTGTACATAGTTTTTTAAATGACCCCAAAAAATATGATAACCATGTTCCCCTAGTTGTGAGTTTTTTTCTAGGTTTGGAATGTCTATGTTGGATGTTATTTTTGATATTACATTATTACTATTTGATCAAATAAAATTGTTTTAATTTTTTTCTATAAATATCTTGTAATATTGATTCATATTCTCTAGATAGAGAATGATCAAATAATGATATAACAAGGATGTACATTTTTCCATGATTCTCTTCACTCTGTTACAAATTTAATAAATTGTTATATTAATTTAATTAGTAATGATAAGATAAGATACAATAATTTTTATTGAAAATTAACCCAAAAGATTAAGTTGAATTTTTTAATCTTATCAATCAATTCATTTAGATAGAAATCAGAAAGGGCTTGGATGATAAAGAATTTATTTATGTGAAAATAAATTTCATGGATTTTTCTCGACCAAATATTTCTCAAAGTGTATATAATGGTAGAAATTATTTAAATTTGAATAAATCATGGTTAAAAAATGATATGGTATTTTTATAACATGGTTTCTTAATTCCTATTGTGTAGGAAGTATGAAACCAATTTTTTGGGACCTAAAGATATAAATGATACTCCTATTGAGATATGATCCACCATTGAGCAATTTACCATAACAATAATTAATTTATCAGAGGTGTGGGAAGTGTGTTCCTATTTGAGAACAACCCCATCAGTTTCTTCTTCTTATGAAACATTAATTTCTATTTAATTAGTGGTATAAATGACCATTTAAACTACTGAATCAGGGAAATTCATGAAGTTGTCATTATATAAAATCAAAACATAGAAATTATTAATGAATAATTATATGGATACTATAGTGTTTCTGATGAGGTGTTAGTAAGTGTAAATTCAATTCCATATAAGTTCAATAAATAGAGTTCAATAAATAGAGGGACCCCAAGTAGTTTCATGTGAAATATTAATTAATACTAATAATGAATGTTTCATGATCTACATTGGTTCCTCACATTCCTTAATCATTTAATACATATTACAAGGGAAAGAAATCCGGATACAAAATAAATAAAGGACAAGGTATTCTATTCTTGTGGGAGGATAAAATATTTTGGATTAATATTATGGTTTTAATACTATTTTATAGTGACAATTAACTATCATCTTGAGACTAATATTCAATCAAATTATAGTGATATGATGTCAACCATATGATGAATTATCTATATTATTTCCTTCAATTATATATTTTATTAATGGGTGGTGATTTTATTTTTCCTGAATGGTTATCTTGTGGTATTTATTAATGAAAGGTGTTTTTTAGGGATCAGATGGATTAAGTTAAAGGTAATTAGAATATAGTTGGTGATATTGATACGTTTTTAATTTGTTGCGGAGAAATATAAGTATCTTTCAGTTGTGAGAAATTATTCTAATGTGTTTTTAAAAGAGGCTATGAGATGAAATTCAAGGTGTAATATTGATTTTATAATTGAGCTAAGTGAATGAGTTTATAATATGTTTATAAACATATATTTTATAGATTCAATAAATCATTAATAATGTGTGGTATATATTGATGTGTTGTTATAATAATAATTTATTATGCATAGTGAGTCTCTATTGGTTATTCCAATTTTGTTTATAAATAATTTGGATGGTTTATTGAGAGTTTATATAGATTAAAAATAGTATAATAAAGAAATAATAAAGAATTTATTTCCACTTCTTATGGTAAATGGTTCATTTTAATAGTCATGTTGGGAGAGTATGATTTGAAAGTTCTATTTGGGATCTTGATATCACCACATTATGGTTGTGGATGAATACATTCCTATGAATTATTTGTGATGTTTATATATAAATTTTTACTTAATAGTTATGGTGTGTGATTCTATGAATATATTATACCTCCTTTGGGTTGTAATAATTAAATGTTAAAAAATTATCTTCATTGTTTTATGATTTCTAGTAATCATAATACTCATTAACTTAGAGATAGTGGAGGATAACATAGAGAATATTAGGATGGGGTTGGATTTTATCATGTAACATTACATGTATGGGAAAATTTTAATGTGTTAGTTATGGAAATTTGAGATCAAATTTTCTGTTAATTTCATTTCTGATCATTCTATGGTAGTGGACCTAGTGAAAATAGTGGGGATTGGTTCCTAGAATCCACTGAAAAATGTTTTTAATGTGATAAGTTCAATATGATAGTAGGGTTATTATAAGAGGTTGATATCAACATTTTATTAGATTAATAACCTATTATTACCATTAACTATGAAAATAAAAACTTTTTCTTGTATAAATGAATGTCAAAATAATTGTAAATAAATAAAGGATATATTTATGGGTGGTATAATATTTTAATTACTTGACGAGATAATTATTTATGATTTATATTTAACACAACTCATCTATGTTTTGGATGTTCGTTGATATAAGATATATAATAAATTAATTACTCTTATAAATATCACCATGATCATGAAATTAATTGTTATACCAATGAGTTTAGATCTTGTATTTGGTTATTTTATGCATAATATTTACTAGCATGATTTTAGTACATAATTTTTTAATGTATATAATTAGCATATGTTCCTAATATATTAATTTTCTTGTACTTATTTAAACTAATGAAATAAAAATTGAATTTAATATCTCTATGAAAGTGAATTTGAGATCATTGATACAATCGAGATTGTTAAATTGGTGTCTTATACATTGATTAAATTTCTTACAATAATTATTATAATTATATTGGTGTAAAATGGACTGTACTGGAGTTGTTGGAATATATTCATATTTTTATGAGGAGATAAATAAGGGAATATTTAATTATCAAGAAAGGTGAAAATCTTCATTATAGAGGCTTTTAGAGTATCCACATATGGTTGATACCAAGGTGAAGATGTAATATCATGATCCAACCTTGGCCATTCCCTAATCTCAGAACACGAGTTAGTCCATGACATACCTATGGTGCTTCATCAATCATACTGATCTAACAAAGAGAATTTAAGGCATGAAATGAAAAAATTATCTAATACTTTTCCATGAAAAAAAATAATTTAATAATAAATAGATTACTAGCAAAATTTAGTATTAATTTCAAATATGTTGGGCATCCAAACTAATTAAAATGTATATAAAATGATATTAATAGATCTAAAATTCAATTAATGATAAAAATAATATTTATAAATCATGAAAATTAGTTAATTATATATTAAGAAATGTTTTTATACATATACAATAACATTAAAAGAAGGATTTTAGGGATAATAGAACTCTATAAAAAAGAAAAACCAAAAAATGACTTATAATATCTCCATGTGATTAGTTTTTTACCATATAACCATAATATCACTCATTCCAAGGGAATATATAACTTCAACCTAGACATGAAAAATAGACTATTCTCTACCAACTCTAACAAAGACAAGTAGGGTCTGATCATAATATTGATCAGTACAAAATCATCAGATAGTCTATGCATTTTATATTTTTAACATACCATTAATTCTAGTTTGAACATTGAGTTTATCAAAATTTTGGTTTAATAATTTTAAAAAATAATTCCATTTAATTTCTAATGAATCAAAATTTAAATAATATTTTTAAAGGAAACACATTAGAAACCATTTTGGATCCACAACATTTAAAACAAAATCATAGAAATTATATTCGAAAACAAATTTAAACCACAAAAAAGGAACCTAAAAAACCCCCAATGATGCTTCCAAATAATAATATATCAAGATATTGTATGAAAAATTATAATGTAAAATTTATCCAAACATTACATGACATAATAATATCATAATATAAGTATAAATGTAATTTTATAACATAATAAATAATCTAAGAAGGATAAATATTCATGAGATAGTCATAGTCATCCTATGAGATGATCCCTAGTGTACTTCATTCCTAAATATCTGTAGGTATATCGATGAAGTTAGTAATTCTATAGCTAATTATACCTTTCATAACTAGAAAACTAGTGGAACCAACCCATATGGTCTATGACACCATAACTGATCTAGTTCATCTCATCAGGACTATATAGAAATATCTCTCATCCATCACTTACACACCTAAGATTCCATGATAATAACAATCATGGGAGGAGATGTATCCTAATAATAAAAATCCTCATTCTATAATCAACAAAGGAAAATAATCACTATTTAATCAATATACCAACAAATAACAATTTGAATTACCTCCACAATGTCAATTTCTTTAACGGAGGTTCACACTTTTGTAGAAAACATTTCTTAGTGGCGACTGAGCTTTAATCATTTTAAAATTATAGTCTCTCTTAAAGTCCTTTTAAAATAAATTTTTGAAAGGTATTAAATTTGAAAACTATTTCAGAAGAGAAATATGTTCCTAATCATTTAGTTGATAAATTCTCATTAAATGTTTTTTAAATCCACTTCAAAATATATAGAATAATTTTAGAGTAAAAACTATATAGAAACATCCCATGAAATTATATATATATATATATCTATAAACAAAAATATTAATGTAAACACATAAATATATTAGTGAATATCTACATTAACATATATACCAAAATCCATATAAATAATAAATGATACCAAGAGAAAAATAGTATATAATTCATTTATCATAACTCAAGGTATTGAATCATGGAAACCCACTATGACACATGAAAATTGGTTAAAATTCATGAAACACTTCATTCCCTAACAAAATCGCATGGAAGTGTCTTAAATTCCAAAAAGCACTAAAAAATCAAAATCCACAAGAAACCCATTTTTTAATTTTATCAAAGATATATTATAAACCTTATATATTTAAAACCAATGAATAAAATCATGAAATTTAATAGTTGTTTTTTATTTTTTCTAAAAATCCTTAAAACAATTAAAATTTTATCGGTAACATATTATTAAATTTCAATAATACATATCTTGTGAATAATGAATTATGGAAGAAAACCATGAACCTCAATTGAAGTATGGGTTTCATGAAAACCTCAATGAATGGAAGAACCATATGCATGTTATGATTCATGCTACCTAACATCAGGAACTGGAACACATTAAGATTCAATCCCTCATTAAGATTTGGTTAATAATGGACCATGGAATGGTCCAAGGTAAAGGTTGTTTTAAAGGTAAAATGTAGCTGTAAATGAACTTTACTCTTGAATAAGAACATGAACCGAGTGAAAAATCCACTAAAATCAATGGGAGGGGTTATGGGTCGATATTTATGCCCAATGGAAAATTTTGGCCATGTGGGGAGAGAGGAAGGGTATTTGTTGTCAATTTTATGGGGTAGTATATAAATTACACTATTAAATGAAATTTGGTTATTTCCATTTTTTTCCATTTCAGCTTAACAAACTGTGCACTACCTTTGTAACCCTTTCTAGTGAGTACCTAGGCACCCCATAGATTGAAAAAACTATTGGATAAACCATGAAACAACTATTCAAAATGTCTTTATTATGATTTTAAAACCATTAAGATGTTTTGTACTAATCAAGAAGGATAATTGTGTACACCTCACAAAATAAAAACATCTTTTCTTCCTTAAACTCAAGAACATGACCAAATATTGAAAAATAAATAAAATAATAAGTAATATGATGGTTGGGATGTGATAAAACTCACCATAATATATGTTTGTCCCATATAAAGCCACCAACTTCTAAAATAAAGTGTAAATGTGTTCAAATTATCCATATAGAAGTATAAGAAATCCTCTTTAACTGGATCTCCAAAACCCATCGAAATAAAATAGTGATATTATGATAGAATACATCAAAATTATGAAACTTAAATGTGACTAATGTAAGGAGTAAACTA
This sequence comes from Viscum album, assembly GCA_963277665.1. Lineage (NCBI taxonomy): Eukaryota > Viridiplantae > Streptophyta > Magnoliopsida > Santalales > Viscaceae > Viscum > Viscum album. The sequence continues at coordinate 691,352,520 of OY728138.1, read as the reverse complement.
TGATACATAGATACATATTGGATCTCTTAACCATTCCTGAATTCATGAACATGGTGGTTTAATAAAATTATTTGGAGTCATAATATCTAACAATAAAAGTTTGGAATATTCATAAATTCCTAAAAAAATGCTCACTCTAAAAGTGAACACAAAATAATGGGTTTTTGATAGTCATTAAAAATATATCATATTTTAAAAAAATACTGGGAAAGATAAATAAAATAAGTGGAAAAAATTAAGAAAAATATTCATTGAAATATGTAAAATTCACTATTATATATTCAAGATAACAAGAATTCTAATGTAGTTCCAGATTATTATATTATAGTTTCTCAAGGTGTCCTAATTGAACACAATAGAGATATGTCATTGGTGCATCCAATCATTAGAGATTATAATTCCCAAAAAACACAACATGATAAACATGATGGCATGACTATACATTGAGGATAATTAATCTAATAAATCATTAATGTGAACCTCCAATAAAACCCAATAAACCAATCAAAACAAAAAGGTTATCCACTTACTCAAACATGACATAGTTCGAATTGTTTGGACCCTAAATAAAATTACCCATCAACATCACCATAAACATGCTATTATATTCACATCAATTTTCGAGTTCTATGCTAACACATGAGTTTAATTATAGATATATCCATTAACAAACACTCTATAGTGTTAGAACAACATGAGGCACCAACTAAGGTGCCCTCAGTCAAAACTCAATCATGAAGTTCTATATAAGATCTTCTATCATGGTCTAATATCTTGATCCAAGCCCTTAACTTGGATGGAATAATTCCCACCATCATCACTCTAATAAAATCACGACATCATTAGTTTTATAAGAAATATCCTACCAAAATCACTCTAGGGAGATGACATTGTTCTTATATCACTTCTAAATCCATCTCACCTAGGTGTAATCGCAAAATCTATCATGAATATATGAAATTCATACCCAATTTGTTACTCATATAACAGTGAGGGAGTAACACTCTCCTGACTCACTAATCTACTAGTATAAAGATTAAAATGATTCTCATGATTCCCTCACGACTTACTCTAACAATTCATTCTTTGTCTAACACTCTACTCTTCCTGGTGGTGTCTAAAGGAATCTAATCCAATGGTTAAATTTTTCATTCATTTGTTTTAATTTATACCACTTTAGTTAAATATATAAAAAATTATACATATTCTTGTTCAATCCATAATCAATAATGAGATGTGGCTTCCAGATTGTGCTCAAGATCCTCATGAACCTTGAATGTTATTTTTATCCATATTTTTTTTGAAATAACATTTTTATAAATGTTAAATCACCCATATTAGAATGATATCTTATCACATGAATCATAAAATCATATATAAACTATGAAATATGTTATATAAAACATCTAACTCAAAAAATTTCATTCTATATAATCATAAACCAATGACTCTCTCCCAAGATCATGTTTGTCAAATTGGACAGCACCCATCAACACAATGACCAATTTCATTCCATATAACCTAACAGATTTTATTATAAGTAATAAAAAATAATTTTAAATTCTATATAAAATATTTATAATTACCTAATATTTTATTCCTAAACATATTCTCGCAAAAACCATGAACAATATAGTTTTTCAGTATACTAACATGAAACCAAACCCAAGACACAAAATGACACCAATTCACACATCCAATTTAATTAAAAAATTCATCTAATTCAAAAAATAATATAAATATATTCATTGGGTGATGTAACTTAATTGAAATGATGAAAAATAGTGTGTTTTCATCATCATGGGACATTTTACATCCATGTAGAGAAAGAAAACACATCACAACTAGATGATTCATCCATGAATTAGTGGCATAATTAATGAAAACCTAAGATATAACACAAAATATTATTGGTTAAAATAAAAAAAAATACCACTATTATAGGGAGTATAGTTTTACATCAAATTAATATCAAAACAAAATTAGAATCACCAATAAACATAGAGTATAAAATAACGGGAGGGGCATGGGGTGTCTTTGGAATAATATGATCTGTAGGTGAGAATAAAGGGTTGGGGATTATAATCCCAATGCCGAAAAACTTTTAATTTTTAAATTTTATAAAAATAGTGGAAGTCATATGCTGATCACATAGTATTCAAGACCATGCACCACCTATGTGGCTTACATTATCTCAAGGAACACTGATTTTAATTTTTTTCCTATATAGTTATCTAGACCACGTGATAAGTAAAAAATCAACAATATAAATGGATACACCCCTCACATGGTTGGCTGCATGGGTTTCCAAACTATAGAATATCCATGTATAATCATTTTAATATAAAATAATCAGTTTTGGAAGATTTTGCTACAATTGTGGGCCAACCGCGCACCAACACCTAATGAAAAAACAACTCTTTCAGTTTGCTTTCATGGATTACAATAACTACTTGGTAAACATGCATTTTCATAAACCCCATTCCAATGTATGAACCAATAACCCCAACCCTCTGATATCTATATTATTAAAACAAAACATCATGGGACTCAATCCATATCCAAAAATATCATCACGATATGATTCAATACACTAAATTCTAATCATAATTCCAATTCTCAAAATGATCTCAGTTCAGAGAAAAAAATATTCATATTATATTTTAATTTCAAAAAACATAGGGATTAGAGTTATTACCAACTCCCACACATTTAACAAATCATCCTCAATAAGTCTCAGTGTCAGTTATATATAAATATTCAATGACCTTGGTTGCTAATGTGAAATTCACTCATAAAGTTCAACAATAGAATTTCAAATGGGTTCCCATTTGACAAGTCCAAATATGAGGTTGAATATTCAAAAAAAAAGAGGTTAACCACTAATTATCATCTTAAATTTCAACATAGTGTCCCACTACACTTTTATATAACGATACATGATAGTGTCATGAATTTTTTTATTCTTAATCTTATGGTTTCACCCACTGTATGTATATTCTTGTAATGTCCAATTATGGTTCCACAATGTTCACCAGCATTTAAACCATGTATAAAACACAATTATAATGGTCTAATAACATGATCAACGAGGTTTCTAACTCATGTCACTAAATCCCACAAAAAAGAACCAATTTCCCCCCTCAACATAAGGATTCCCAAAATATGAATAACTGCACATGCTGACCGACTATCTTATCATTTCATCAGGATAGATGAACACTTATAAGAATTATAAGATCGTTCAAATATCTCCACCAAAGTATAATTTGAATATTATGTGTAATTACATGTTTGTTTCCCTGACTATCTAAGAAAACTATCATGCTATCACCATGATCCATGGTGAATCTCTATTTTTACTCATGCTCAGATAAAAAAAAAATCATCATTATCATCATTCTAGTAGAAATTGTTTTTATAACAATACATCAAGTGCCCTATAAATAATAGGGTTAAAACTCTATGAACATGATTTTATAGTTATAACTCATAATGTATGGATGTGACTATCCCTATAACACCAGAATACCAACATGAAACACAAATCACAACATCTTCTAACCATATAATAAATTTCATTCTCGAAAACCACTAAAATTCAACATGAGAATATGATCATACCCTGCAATGTATAATTGTTTTGTACCATCCATATCACTTTTTTCATATCTATCATCGATCATATCCTTATTAGTTTCCAATATTACAAGTGTTTCACTCCTCGTAATGCATGTTTATATAACACATCAATCATTGATATCATCCATTAACAATATCATCATATGGTACATATTTGATGCTTTCCATTATAATCAAACACCCCAAGACACTAATATCATGAGAATATTATTAAATACATAGGTCCTTGGATCATACAATTTTACTCACTAATTCAAAACAAAATATGACCTATGAAATACCAATGTGTACCCACCCTCAAACTACAAGGCTTTAATAAAAATATATTCCAACCCCCACTCACCCCTAAATAGGTATAGTGATCCTATAAAGAGACTTATCGAAGGATAATTTTCACTATTAATCTCAATCTTCTCTAAAAACATTTTTTGTAATCTTATATACAACCAAATTACATAACCCAATAGATGATCCCATGAGTCATATATCATTGAGTCTAGAATGACATGCCTGACCCACTAACAATGTCTCAAAAAATATCAATATGATATAATTAGAATCCCATTGGTTCATAATTAATAATATTCCTAACATATGATTGATTAAAATAATTTTCACATGGCCATCCACATACTAATAATCATCTCAATTTAATATGTATATGTCACAAACTCCCCAAACCACTACAATCAAATCCAGAGCACAAAGACCATAGAGTACCACTGAACTGTCAAAATTCATCATTGATACCAAATAAACTACCACTTAATCATTATTAACTCAGTAAAACACAAGGCATCCAACATTACTATTACACATATATGACTACACCACCCATGAAGAGATCTAAAATGAAATCAATTTACCCATACTTAAATTATTTATGACATTGAAAATTTAGATAACCCCTCTCCATGGTTACCCTTGGATATCATTACTCATTTCAAAAATAATGTGAAAACAACCTATTTTTTACCTTAATAGTCAAACCACCAATGTCTTGATCCATACATCAAAGACACTAGGTTCTCCCACCTATTATATAAATATTATCACTCAGATGTCATTGATTCTGGGTGAAACCTCCTCCAATCTCAAATATCCCATGCTAAATCATTTTAAAAAACACCACCTCTATGTTTCTGAAATATATATATATATATATATTAAGTATCACATTCCAAGTCATCATCCCACTATAGAGCACTAATTCTCACTGAGCATCCATGTATGAGACTACAACCTCAAGGATCATGATCATATATTAGTGTATATAATTACATCACCACATGATAATATATATTGATAGAATCATCTGAATATGCTTTAGTTAACTAGAATAAAAACAATCAGATATATGGGATAACACCATAATGACTTTTTATTATACTTAATGTATCCAAACACTTATTTAGAACATTTATCAAGGAATTAATTCACGTAAAATCCTAATATGGGTTACTATAAAACATTTAAATATTGGGGCACTATTTTATTCATTAATTATAATTTTTCCACAAAATTGACTTTTACAATCATTAAAAAATGTTATATCATGTTTTAACAGACTAAAATGATAAAAATATCTTATATAAGAAAACACTATATAAGTGTTTGTTTCTAATTTATAAATATTAAATATCTAGAAATTAATGAAAAAAATGAAAAAAATGTATATTATGTGAATAATACATTCCAATAATGTTATATAAACACATGAATATTTCCAGGGATTCATAATCGAAACCCATAAAAACAATCTTTATACACACATCATACTGAATAAATATTTCATATATAATAGTAAAACCATAGAACAATAATCTCATATCCTTAATAATAATGACTTAAAATAAAAAAAAAATTGTTCATGAAACAACAGTGTGAGGTTCATCACAATCACTGAGATGTATATATTCATTTTCTACCGTATCCCTAAATATTAACAAAAATAAAATTTTCCATGATATCAAATTTTAATTCCCTTCCCATCCTAGACCCCATTGAAGTGTCTTGGCATGAATTATTATAGGACCATAGGAACATATCATCATGTACTAACACCTATTGACTAGAAAGAAAAGGGTAGAGTGCTAAAATAGGGCGACTATACCTTAATATTAGAGTAAGAAAGAATAAAAATAAACAAACAACAGTCATAATAAATAAGAATAATACAAAGAAGTAAAAAATACTATTAAATAAATAATCCAGAACTATATGGCCATATATCATGAAAAGTCACATGATTTGATATAAATACATAAATAATATAAATAATGGTATATTACAATGAAGTTCTACTACCTTACCCAATCCTTAACACATCCAATTTATGACTCTTTCCATGCTATTTAGCATAATTATCCTATCCTTAGACTCATCCTATCCTAAACATGTGATAAATGAGGTATGATAAAGTTCCCAAGTTCCATGAATTCCCCTGAAGGGTGTGAGTACAACTCAATAGGGAACTACCAATAGAATCCCTAACTTAACTGGTAATTATAGCATATTCATATGCAATTTGTTAATAATAAATAATTGAAATGGGGAAGAATTATCAAATAACCACCATCGATATTCAGTTTGAATAAAATATCCAATATTTAATATACCTACTTAAACAATTTTGAAATATACTTGTGTATAATACCTTCATTTGAAACAAATGGGAGTAGATACACCGTACCAAGAAACATCAATAACCTCGTCATGGACATTACAGAATAACTATTTCCCACTAGGAATAAATTAAGTGTTCTCTTAGAATTGTGAGGTATTATATCCCTCTATTTACGAACTTATAATATCATATAAGAACTTGTGGGTTGTGACCATACCCTACAATGAAATAAGTATAGTATCACCTAGAGAATCAATGGTATTTCTCTCCCCTTCTTATAAATAGATTTTATGAAAACACAATGGTGTTCCCATAATGTTTAAACAATCAACTAACCTCATATATAAATACATCATTATTTTCAGACACATATATAAAACATATATTATAATATATGAATGATACAAACTCTCTATAGGATCATTATATCAATACACTAATGTCAACAACCAATCCAAACCCAACACTTGTATAATTGGTTATCTCATAAAGAATTTTGGTCATCAAAAAAAAATACATTATCGCCTACCGCTATTTTTTTAGGGTACTGATATTACACCTGATATCGATGATATTAACATCAATACACTACCCCACAAAAAGATGAATACAACACATGGATTGGTTCATGGTCCCCTAGGTTAAACCTCAATCACGATGTCCCAAATGTGATCCTCTATCTCAAACAAAACTCTTTGGACAATCTTATTTTATGGAGGGTATTACATCCATCATAATAATTTCATGGCCTCCCAAGTGTCAATGTAAATGTCCTACAAGAACCACATCCTAATGATAATATGATTCATATATCAATTACAAAGTCATCCCTAGTTGGACCCTTTACACAAGTCTCTTAAATTTGTCCTGGGTATATCCACATGGGTACTAACACATCATATTGGGAGGAATGCTCACCACACTATGTATTTAATTATCCCATAGGATTTAAAGGATATAATGGTTCCCTCTTGGAATACATGGTAAAATCATTCCAAGTTCAATACTCCCCTTAACAAGGTGCATTATAAATGATCCTTTGGAAATAGATACTATATTAATAAATTTCACTTAATTTATACACATTTGGACCAAAATATCTTATATCATATATGTTCATGTTTATGTACCACTCTATCAACTGATTAGAAATCTATACTATTGTCAAAGGTAAATCATGGTCATTGAAATGTCCATATATCCACATAAATATAATTTATATAGAATAACCGACACAAATAAATGCTCAATCCCCCATAGAGGGTAAACAATATATCCCATGGAATATATAATCACCCATAAAGGTAGGGATATGTCTGATGTACCTCCAACTTCATATAGAGACATTCACATTAATCACAACCCAAACAATCTCACACAAGATCATCATTATATATCGGATACTACCTATCAACTTGATTCCCTCTCTAAAGAACCAAAACCCCAATATTTTAATTTTTTAAAATTATAATTAATTTTACAATTGAAAAAATAGGCATATTTTTCCAAAATGTCACCTAAAAACATGTATTCACTAAAACCTTACATAATAGGGTATTTTTTAAACTTGACATGCACTTAAAAATATGACATATAAAAAACCCAATTCAAATAATAGAGTTAATAGGTTATTTCAACTAATGTTTCATAATATGGTAAATAATTTTTTTGAATGGTAAACCTCAAATGTTTTTTTTATTTTCATAAATCTCCCCTAGGCATGTGATGAAAAATCCCCATCATAATGGGGTGATCTAAAAATTAATTTATCGAATCAATGATGAAATCCCCATCCATAAAATCTATAATAAATGAAAAAATAACGAATTTGAAATGGAGGTATAGGGACAAAACTTATTCCTGTAATCTTCATCTAAATTCACCCAAAATATCCCTAAACTATTAGGGATTAAAATAGGGAAGTGGGTACCAACATAATTCAACCCATATTTCATGAGAGAATGGGTGGGTGAGGGAATAAAATATCCTTCTTATAAATTAGTAGTTATTAAATTTTCAATTAAATATTTACTTTAAAATGGTTACAGAGCATTTTTCAAAACTATTCACCAACTATTATATTTTCATTATCTTGAGACACACTCCCTTACATTGTTTAGATTTGTGGTTTAAAAAAAATAAACAAACCATATAGTCATCAAATTGGAATATTGTACCCATTATATGGTTTAGCTTCATGGTTTACCAAACGTTGAACCAAGTGAGTAGATCCCACTAAAATTGAAATTATTTGTTTTTCATAATTTTTAATCAACCACTTATAAACCATGTGTCGATAACTCAAAAAAACAAGATACAAAATTTACTCATATGGTTTACCCCCACCATTTCATAACCGTGGAATAGGGAAAACACATTTATATGTTTTCCAAAATTATTCCAAAGTTCTAAATATTCATGTGAGTATTTAAAATGCTTGTTGTTCCTGAATCTATGTCTAAAAAAATTATTGAGATTTTCGAAATCATGATATAAAAATATAAATATTAATTCTCATTATAACCATACTCTTAGACACACGAAGAAAATTCTTTCTATGATTTAGAACGTGTAATGACAAAAATTCATAATTTTTTTTATTATCATGATATGTTTTTATTAATTTTGATATACCATATATCAACTAAAGAAAAAAAATCACTAATTACTAAATTGTTTTTATCTCATTGGATTTATTGGGGAATATTTTGTTACCGAAAGTGGTAATGAATATTTATGGTATAAGAATGATAGTATATAATTGTGATACATGGATTTTACAAAGGATATGGAAGTTAATTAATTATTCATTTAATACATAATTATTTGTAGAATCATATTTCACCTACATATATGTAAGGATATTTTTTCTGTATGTATCATGAATTTTAAAGGATCATTAATTGATCATTTATCCTTGATGGAAGTTTATTATAATAATATTTTTCATTATAATGTTGTTATATCACCATATAAGCTATTATATGGGTGAACATGACATTATAAACTATATAAAGATAAATTTATTGAGGCCTTGTAGTATGTTTTGTGATGGTGAATGATACGGTAGAGACTATGAATGTTATTCAAGATTAAATATGGAATAATTATAGTAAAAAAAATAATTCCTATCATAATCGTATGAATATATAATTTCAAATTTCAATGGGATATTTAATATTCATATTAGTTTCATCTATTTGTGGATATAAGTTGTACAAAAATTGAATAATGTTTTTCCTATGAATTATTTTCCATTTTATACTGATTCGGTAAGTTAGAGAGGTAGATTATCTGATATTTACACCTTCCTAGTTAGAAAAATAATCATTACATGTAAATGAATCAAAGGATCAAAATTATTATCTTGGTTTATCATATATGGCTAATTTGTGTTATGTGAATATCATGGTTAATATGAACTTTGTTTAGTTTTTGGAGGAAATTACAAATTTTTTAGGGAATGTCAAAAGAGAGTAACTTATTTCATAGATACGATTTATTTATATGTCTTGTTGGAATAGAGGAAATAACATTGTAGATTTAATGATAGATGTGTGTGAAAAATATGGAATTATAAAGAGTTTTTATCTATTTTCATGATGCTGAATTTTGTAATAATTATTAAAGTAGAATAATTTTATTTGAGTGGTTAGTTTCCCTTTTTTACAATTATCATTATAGGTTTCTAAAAATGAAAAGTAAAAAAGGGATTTATTTAATATAAAGTCCTATAAATTTAAAAAAAATTAAAAAAAATTCAATGAAGGGTAAAATGATATTTTATCTAATATGATATTGAAATGTTTTCCACGCCATTGGATTCAGGGCATGGTGTTTTTCCATGGAATGTATTATGATAACTACATGGGGTGGTTATAATTTCTAGTAAAAAATGGTATGAGATACAATTTTATTATTTAATTAATTGACTATGAAATCCAATTTTATTTTACTCTTCATTTCAAAATAAATAATATGCTTAACTAAGATATTTTTAGTGTAAATGATCTATATTATTACATGAGGAATAACAATTCTTTATATTTTGATGGGTTGTATAATTAGTGGGGTTAATGGATGGTCTGAATTAGGAAAATTAAGGGGTGAAGGAAACAAATATGTAAATTATTAATGTTAATGAGAATGATGTAATGATCTTAATTAGGGAAGTAATATGAACTAATAATAAATAATTAATTCATCACCTTGATCATTTATTGGATTCCTTTGTTCATTATAATCTATAAAGGTTAAAATCGTTGGTGTCTATGCATCTTGGAAGAGGTTAGAAATGAATGAAGGGAAAATTATTGGTCAATATTATGGGTTAAAAATCAATGTATTGTGGGATACATTTTACTTGGATTCAATGTAGGTGAAATAAAATTATCCTCCTAATTTTTTTTTTCATGAATGTACCATGACATTGTCTTCAATGATTGGTATATAATTTATAACAATTTGAGACAATTGTTCTTTAGTGAATTAGAATTATATGTTACATATTAATATATAATTTGTGGGATAAATATTAAATATACTATTTGAAATCGTAATAATTTTTTCTTGATAAATTACTGTGGGTAATTAAAAATTTGTTAAAATTAAATATTTAATGGATGAAGATTCTAATTTTAGGATAAAATGATTTTAGTTCTTTAATATTGATGTATATTAATGGTAAAAAAATGTGGTAAATTTAATATAAATGAGAAATTGATGAATTTATATTTTTTATTGACAACGAGTGTCTTCTGAAATATTTATAAATGGGGAAACATTTATGAAATTTAATTTTATTATATTTAGTGATAAAAATTCATTAATATTGACTCATTAATAATGTTTTTATTTAATTTTATATCACGAAAAATGAAATATTAGTAATTAGTTAAAATCTAAAACTGCCGGGGAGTGTTTTTATAAAATTTTGTATGTGATACTAACTTCACATGATGATATAAAACGTTATTTAAATTTTTTACAAAACTGTTCTAGTCAATTAGATGTTCCTTGTAGAGTGGTAGTGGAAAATCAATTTTCATGTTTCCCAAAATAATGAATGTCATATTCCACTTTTATGAAATCTTTCATAATTATTTTTATTAATAGAGTGAAAGTGATGTCTATGGGGGTCATTCGATATCAGTATCGGGCCATGTATTTGTAAAAATTTAAAAATTATACCAATATGATAGAGTAATTATGTATATGTAATATTTTTCTAAATTGAGATACCTTTTGTAGATAATTATTGACTCTAGAATTTTATAAATGTGGTTGTAGTTGTTTTATATTACAATTATATAATAAATCATAGTGACAAGTTCTAATTATACTCTTATGTATCTAAATTAGTGTTTTACTTTATAGAAGAATGGTATGAATGTGTGGTGTTGATATATACTCTTTATGATTTAATAATCGTTGACCTAGTTAGGAGTATCATATATCTAGCTGATTTAGTTATAATATATTTGAATTTTTCTATGTATTCTGGCGACATTAGAAAAATAAATTTTTCATGTTTAAAACAATATTTTATATGTGATAATGATGTGTCAGTTATATGTGATGTTAAATTTTTATGAAAAGTGAAGATAATTATGAAAATTATGATGGTGATGATAGTAATGATTGTGGGAATGATATGGATACAAATATTTGATATGTGTGGGGTGATAATAATGATAGATGTTTAATTCGGTATAGTCCTTTAGGGTGGCAGCCATGTAGTATAATATGTTTCTTTATTGTTTTAAAACATACCAACTAAAAATATATTAGAAGATGATATATGTGGTGATGGTAATTCATGTTGAGTATTTGAAAGTCGTTAAGGGTAAAAACTTGGTAATATTGGGAGTTTATTTGAGTTTTTATTTCTACTCAACCAATGTAGGGTGTGGTGGGGAGAGTCTATAAGGGCAGATAACTAGAAAACCAACGATTATACTTATGAGTGAATCGGGGAATGAGAAATCGAGTCGATGTTATTTAGATAGTTCATATGTGTTAAATATAACAATATAAGGTTTCACTATGTATTATCATAACATAAATAGTATATTACATGGTGTTTTTCACACAGTGTTGCTAAATAAAAGAAACGTCCTAGATATATTGTGAATATTTAATTTTATTATTAAATTAGATAGTACAAATTGAAGTATACCTATCAAGAAATCAAAACATAATGTAATATGAAATGGAATTGAGTATGAAAATTCCTCATTATGAACACACTTTTTTTAACATAGAAGGGTGGTGACATAATTTTGGGTTTCCCATGGCCATGTCCAATCCAAACTCAAGACGTCCTAGTTTGAGAAATATATTGTAAAGTGATGTTCAAGCTCAGGGAGATTTCCATACTATCAGTGCAATCTGAACTCCCACATAAAATTGTGACAAAATATTATCAGATTATTAGGTCTTATGAAAAATAACATTTGGTTTTTTGTAAGTATAAATTAGTATTATGACCTAATGTAATAATATATTTACAGTTATAGACATATCATGAATGTTAATACTTTTTGAGAAGTAATTTTTTCAAAAATAACATTATGCTTAGAAAATGTCTTTTTTTAAAATTATTATTTTATTTCATGAAACTGATATTACTTTGGTTGAATATAACAAGATATATTACACCTTTAATAATTATTAATTTAGAAGAAAAATAATTCTTCCCATACCAAAAGTAAATTTTCCTTAAAATAATTTTGTAATATATATTATTTTATTAAATAAAAATAAATTTCATAAATTTTTGGATGATTATTTTGAAAAATAATATTAATTTTTGGATTTATCATGGAAATGTAGCTTATGATTAGTTTTTAGTATTTCTTGAAAATAATTTATGTACATGAATAGTGAAAAATGTTTTTTTGAAATAACAATAATTTTTGTATTTTATTATAGTATAAGAATTTATTGGATATTAATTAACACTTTTCTCAATATAGATGTATTTATTTTAAAATATATTTTATATTATTAATATTTTATAAATTTATGAACACTTATTTGACATTTGAGAACATAAGTTACACTTTTCAAAAATTCTGTTTTTAATACATTATACATTTAACATTTTGAAATTATATTTATAACATTAAAAAATAGAATTAATTGGAAAGGATTTTATTTTAGAATCATAATATAAGAATTATTTTAAAATTAATAAATTTTGCGCATAACAGACAATTTATCAAGGTAGGAACTAGTTGCTGTGGTGAAAATAAATATTATGAAAATTACTAACATAAGAGGAAAAGGGTATTGACATGTTAAAAGAATGTTTTTACTTGAGTGGTTGAGGTACGAATTGACCTTATCTATTCTTATCTCCCTAAATTATAAAATTTTACCCTTTTAATATAAAATGACTTAAAAATTGTTTAAATGTTTTGGGAATTTACAAAAAATTCCATCCATTTTGACTTATAAAAAGGACACTCCTCTACTCCCTTACCCTCACACGTAAACCCATTATGTTCATTCAAACATTATCAATAATTCTTTTCAAAACTCCTATAAAGCAAACGGTGTTACTTATCTTTTCAAAATGACATCCCTCAAATGTTTTACGCACTTCGCAAAGGAGATAATCCATATTATAAGGAATTGATTTCTTACTGCTTCTCCTAAAAATATTTTTAATTATGTGATTTGTATTCATAATAAAATTTAATATCAACATTATATAATGATATCGGTTTAATAATATTTTTTCAAGTATGTAATTGTAATAATGTTACATTCATTAACCACCACACCCTTTACCATTTATAAAAAAACATGAATCATGTGTTCTGTGAACTACCACCTCTATGACCTATGTGTTTCATTTTCATCTGCACCTTATATGGTTTTTCCATATGATGAATTTAATATATAGTTATGATATTTTTTGGAATACTATATATTCTTAAATGATAAAAAAATTTACTTATTTGAAAGATTATATGGAAAAGTAAATCATAATTTATCTGTATTTTGAGACTATTACCTCTATTGAATGAAAAATTTACATTTTGGATTTCATTACCTCCTTAGATGATTGTTCATGAAATTTTTTTAAAGGTTAAATATGTTTTTATGTTATGGATAAGTTTATTTTAATAAATAATAAATAATAAAATAATAACATGTCTGATAAATTGTTTTTGATAAAATAATTATCCTGAAAATTTTAAAAAAGTTGAAAAAAATTGATTCATGTTACATAATATTTCCATACCCATAACATATTCTTATAAACTCATAAAATTATGATATATCAATATAATAAATGATAAAAAATGATCACAACACTTCTTTTATAATAATATTGAAAATAAATCACCTGATAATCATCTTTTAATAATTGTATGTTCATGTTTGGGTCTTTTTAACCACCCACATGAAAAACATTCAAGAATTATATCATGGGTGAATATTAATGGACTATCAATTGTATAATATGATAAAAAAATAATTTATGGATTTTTCTAAAATTGATACAATAATATTTAAATCAATAGTAAAAAAATGCATCCTATTGGATATGTAGATCACTAAAGTGTGTGTATTGTTGACTAAAACTTTATGGTAAAGAAATAAACATTATTAAAAAGAAATTTATGATCCATAAAAAATTATATGTAGTAAATTATAGTAAATTTTATGAAATTTTAATGATAAAAATTCGTAGAAAAAATATTTCTGACACCACACCAATAAAATTCAGACAAATGGTCAGAACTATAAACACCCAACATGGGAAAATAGGTGAAAACTAATGTACTTGTAGAAAAATGATTCTTAATGTATCTTATAAATAGTTTTAGTTAAATTTATAGTTTTTAAATTTGTTTTTTGGATTGTTAATTTTTCTGTATAAAAGTCTAAATCACATTCATGGAAATAAAGAATAATTTTACCAGTTTCATTGTATCATTTTCCACTCCATGGGACAAGTTTTATATTTTACGCATAACATTTATTATGTGGTGTAGTAAGGAAACTAAATTCACATGTGAAACCATATTCCATGTAACAATATTTTAATATCAATTTATTGACATTACTCATAAGCACCTTCAATTCATTCATTACCAATTATTCAAGAGTTTCATTAACTTGATTTTTATTTTAATAGGTCATAATATTTTTAAATTTAATACACCTTTTAAATCAATATTTTCCTCTACTATTCCATAATATAATATTATGGTTCATTATTTTCTATTATGAAATTAATTGTGATCATCAGCAACCATTTTTATAAAACAAATTCAAAAATAAATGTATAACTTTAGTATGAATGACTCTGATTCATTTTATTCCATGTTCATATTTTAATTTATAATAATTTTAGGCACTATTTGTAAGGGTTGGTGTCCTCAGAACTCACTATTTTGTACTTTGATTACATGAGTGTTCACTTATTATTTATTGTTCATTGTTCTGCATTACTATACTATAATAATGTTCTAGAATATTTGTTACATTAATAAGGTCATAGCAGATCCCCGCTATGATGAGATCCTTGAAATGCTATAACAATATTCTTAAATAACGTTCTGTGGTTGGATGACATACTATGATAAAACACATGGTAAACAGACCGTCATATGCGAGTACTCGTAAGAAGACGAGACTCTCTCTCATGGAGTTCGCACTTGGTAATCTCCAAGATGGGAGATTATGAGAACAGACCCGCCAGTAGTAATTCCGCATGTCTTGGTGTCATCAGATATTTCTATCTGCGAGCGTATGAAATGGTCCTTAGACTGAAATATTATCATCAACTCATGTCATGACTCGCGCACATAGATTTACTCACAAAAACCATCACACATACAGTTGGCGGGTAGTAGGGTACATTGGGTGCGTCACGAGTGACATGTTGTTAATGGATAAGTCGAGGAAGGATTTGTCCCTTCCATTTATGGAAGTTGATATCCCAGCCCTTTGATTGAAATAGAACTGTCGCATTTAATTCCATGTCCATGGTGTAAATAACAAGATTATTTCAGGTAGTCAAAGAACGACGGATCAAGCATATAGGTTTATGACACTTCCATGAAACCTTCTTGATGAGATATTGAGACAAAGGGATTAAATTACACAGTAAGCATTCATATGAGTTGATACGTCAATGCGGCTTCAACTCCTTTCTCTTGGATTCCTTGACCCATTGCAATATAGTAATCTTGGACTTTAGGCAAGCCTGCCTAATTTAAACGAGAAAGATTCCTAGAGGGTCACACACTAAGTGTATCCAAGTATCTCAAGTTGAATAAATATTATTCCCGTATGTGGTTTAATAATTATTCAAGGAAGCCTACGTTGTTTTAAGTGATTGAGGAAAAATAAAATAAAACAAGTACATGCCGTGTATTATTAAATGTACACACCGTGTAGTTTTATTTTGGAAAGGAAATTAATAAATGAAAACAATATATACACTCCGTGTACATTTAATCAACACGCCGTGTAGTTTTCAATGAAAAACAAGTACACGCCGTGTATTTATTATTACACGACATGTAGTTTTTCCAGTCGGGATTTTAAGTATATAATATCATCTTATTAAATGATATTTATTATAATCAGCATGAGCGCATGTCAAGGAATTATTTATTCGACATGGGGGTTTTAAATAAGAGTCAATGAAATAAATAAAACGCGTAACGCGTTTATTTATTTTCATAACTCTATAACCCCACACACCCGATTATAAATATCCTCCCAACCCCAACTATTTTCCACAACACAAGAGAATCGTTGTGCACAACATCTCTAGAGAAATCATTCAAGGTTGAAAGAACCCCTTCCTCCAAGAACGCTCTCAAGACCGAAAGAGATCCTCTTCCATCGGATCAAGATGATCTAAGGTGGACACCGCAAGAAAAGGCTTCTCCACGCTAGCACCCGGAGAATCCTTTGGCGATGTCCAGAGATATGAGGTACACGTGTGGATCACCGCTAGAGGGAGTCTACACATGGCTTCTGCGACGCAACGACGGATCACATCGACAATGTGAACGATAACATCACTGAAGAAAGAACACCCAAAAGGTATTTCATTATAATTAATTAAATTAATTATAATCAACCTGTAACGATCCTTGTTTGTGGTTCCGGGGAAAACCATATTCGTTGTTTTTTTTGTGATTCGATCCGTGGAGACTGGCTTTCATCGTCGTATTGATCCCGGATTTATCATTACTAATGACAAAAATCCAAGTGGGCACATCCACCCACGCGCTTCCACTGCGCCCGGAACCTCAAAATGGTATCAGAGGGAGGTTACACCGTTGATTATAGTTATTTAATTTTCGTTGATAATTTACACATTCATATTTGATTCAATTCAAAATAAATCATTCTATAAATCTGAATTAATGTAATATATTCTTCCTCCTTCGTTTCTCTATTCATATCAAAGAAACAACCTTTTAAATTTAATTTTTGATTAAAATAAAAACTAGGAACTCATCCGGAGGAGCCGCTCTTTCTATCTATACAACACGGGATTACACGGCGTGTAATTAAAACTACACACGGTGTACTTAGGTTCAACGAACCAGTACTACTCTGGAAAACCACGCCATGTGAATTGATTATGCCTAAGTTTTAATCACGCTGTGTTGACCAGAATTGAACGGTGCATGGAAACTGGAATACATGGTGTGTATGTCAGAGCAACACGTCCTGTAGTCCTTTCCGAACCAGGTGAAACAATGTACAAAGATAAGCCGCGTACCGCGTACACGGGATTTCCAGGATGGTTATCGCGTAACTAGGAAGTACATGCCCTGTATGATTCATCTACACGTCATGTACTCTAAAATTTCCAAAGTACAGAAAACACGCCAAAGACCCGGCGTGTACTATGGATAAAGGGTGAAAAGAAAAATACACGCCATCTAATTATAAACTACATTCCGTGAACTTTCTAGAAATGTAATTTCACCAGGTTTCCTCCAATGTACAAAGACCCGTACAGGGAATATGGATGAGAAGAATCTCAAGGAAATTCAGAATGGAATTTAAGATAAAGAATTGATTAATTATAAGATCATAATTAATTGAATTCAAGCGCGTCTTATCTTAAATAAAATAACGACTAAAAGAATTTGAATTCTAAATAGGCGTAAATGTCGTTGCATACTATGGATGATCATGAGCTAGACTAAATACCCTTTGTATGTGTATGTTTTCATTTAATTTTATTTAATTTAAATTTGTTGGCCTGCGAGCCTTCTTCCAATAAAATGTAGGTCCTGCGTTCCCATGGTTTCTTTAATGTAAACCCATGTAATGGAGGATCTCCCAAGCCAGAGGAGATGGTTCAAATCCCGAAGCCGAGGTGAAACCGACGCAAGAAGATACAAAGGTGGAAAGGTGGGAGATGAAAAACATGAACCATCGGGTTCAAGGTGTTTTCCCTAGGTCAGGGTTAGCTTATCAAAACCGCTAGATAAGGTAACCAAATAGAATCTCATGATCATGCCATCTTATTTTATTTCTGACTAATTGCATGGTTCATTTCTTATGTATGTGTTTTCACGATCACATAATTAATAAAATGAACAAGCATGCAAAGATGGAATAAAATAAAAACCGCACTATGCGTAAACATTATCGGAACATGGTTAATCACTTAAGAAAGAATCACTTAATATTAACAAGCATGTGATAATGCAAAAATATGTATAAAGAATAAAATCCCTCAAATACCATATAATGTCAGACCAAGACTTTCATTACTTGATTAATGGAAAGAATCAATAAAACTATGTGTTTGACCAACCCTTGTTGGGACACATACTTTTATAAAGGAAGCCCTTATGAAAGGTTTCAGGTAGACATAACCCTATTACATCAACAGAAGTATCCCTTTCTAGACTTGATGTAATATTGGAGGCAAGAGTTAAAGAAATTAATGTCAGGATTTCAGGATTGGGGAGTCCAGTCAACAGATCAAGGAATTGTAAGCTCACAGTTGGCAAAGACCTGCCTACCTAAATAACTTCAAATAGCTTGAACAACCCTTGATGGGGTTATGCGAAGGGAAATATGGATCCTTGCCACTAGAATGTCAAAGAAACTGGACATTCCGAGTTCAATGGTGAGGGCCATTGACACTTGATAAAATAGTGGGAGAATTAATTTTTCTTATTATTTCTCATAAAATGTAATCAAGAAAGTAATAATAAATATGCTCTTTTAAATTGTAGAATCAAGATGACAAACTCGTCAACCACTTTTTCTCTGCGATCAATTCTGGATAAAGACAACATCCTCACCGGCAGTAAATTTGAGGAATGGTTTAGGTGCCTTCGGGTTATCCTACTCCATGAACGAAAGTTTTATGTTCGGGGGTCCTCACTTCCTGATTCCCCTACCCCAAGGGAAAGTGATGAAGATTTCCTAGTCTATGATCAACATTTGAATGACCCTCTCGACGTTCAATGTTTGATACTTTTATCTATGTCTAGTGAGCTCATGAAGTCTCATGAATACATGGATGCCTACAGCATGATCGAGAACCTCCGTGGTCTATACCAGGAGAGAGCAAGACATGAAAGATTTGAGATCTTCAAGGCTCTATTTCAGAGCAATCTTGGAGAGGGTGCCCCAGCCAGGCCTCATGTAGTCAAGCTCATTGGCTACATTGAGCTCTTGGAGGTTCTAGGGTTTAAACTCCCCCGAAGAACTGGGTACCGATCTCATTCTTGCATCACTCCCCCAGAGCTTCTCAAACTATGTTGTGAACTTCTATATGAAAAACATTGAGAAGTCTTTGTCTGATCTTCTCATCCTCATTCGCCAAGTGGACACTGACATGAAGTGTGAAAAGCCTTCTGTCCTCATGGTGAATAAAAGTAAAGGGATGCCGAAGAGCTTTAAGCCCAAAGCTTCTTCAAGGCCTTCCATGAAAATGAAGATCAAAGGGGAGAAAATGGAACAAGATGCTATTTGTTTTTCATGTGGCAAGAAGGGCCACTGGAAGAAAAACTGCACCCAGCCAAGGAAGCAAGGGGAAGCTTCAGGTGCTTTTGTTATTGAATCAAATCTATCTTTTTCTACTAATTGGGTATTAGATACTGCTTGTGGTGCTCACATCCGTATCCAAATATAGGAACCAAGTAGATTCAGGAAGATTGATCGAGGGGAGGTAGATCTACGAGCAGCCAATGGACCCAGACTCACTGCTGTAGCTGTCGGAGACTACCACCTCACATTACATACAATGATGGTCTCGGTTTTGGAAGGTTGTTATTATGTGCCATCTGTTACTAATAACATTATTTCAGTATCCAGATTAGATACTAATGGATTCATATTCATGTTTGGAAATGAATGTTTCTACTTTTATAATGATAACATTTGTTTTGGTAGGGCGCATTTATATAACAGCCTTTATGTGTTAGACTAAACAAACCAAGTAATGGCAATCGATAAATTAGTTAATTCACATGACTCATACCACACCCAACTTTGGTATCACTGGCTAGGTCATGTCAATGAGAATCGTTTGACAAAATTACATCAAGATGGGTATTTAGATTCTTTCAAACTAAAACCACTTGGTGTATGTAATGCGTGTCTACAAGGCAAAATGACCAAAGCCCCATTTTGTGGGAAAGGTGAAAGAGCTAAAGAGCTTCTAGAATTAGTTCACACATATGTGTCTAGACCATTTCCAGTTGAATCAAGCGGTGGGTTCTCGTACTTCATAACTTTTACTGATGATTTTAGTAGATGTGGATATATCTATTTAATGAGGTATAAGTCATATTCTTTTGATCGGTTCAAAGAATACAAGAATGAATTTGAGAACCATCATGGTAAGAAGATTAAGAAACTATGCTCAGACAAGAGGAGAAGAATATCTTAACCAGGACTTCACTGATTTCATACAGGAGTTTGGGATTCTATCTCAACTCACTCCTCCTTACATACCGCATTGGAATGGTGTAAGTGAAAGGAGGAACCACACCCTATTGGACATGGTGAGATCAATGATGATTCATGCAAGTCTTCCATTATCCTTTTGGGGATATTCATTACAAACACCAGCGCACATACTAAACCAAGTACCAACTAAATCGATAAATGGTATTCCATACGAGTTATGAAGTAGACGCAAAGCCATGTTATCGAATTTACATGTGTGGGGTAGCGAAGCATTTGTTAAGGAATCTTCAGGTAACAAACTCGCGCCCCGAGGAACAATGTATATATTTATAGGATTTCCCAAGGAAATAAGGGGATATTACTTATACAACCCCTTAGACAAAAAGGTTACAGTGGCAAGACATGCCATATTCGTTGAGAGGTAGCACAACTCCAACAGAGATAGTGGGATCGAGATAGACTTCGATGAAGTTGAGGCTCAAGATACACATGAGTTGCTATAAGAACAGATTCCACAAATCCCCGTGGAAGAACAACATGTTCCCGAGACACAAGAACTGCGTAGGAGCATGAGAGAGGTGAGAGACCCAGAACGATATGGTTTTCTTGTCACCGAGGATGGTGACTCGTTATTGTTTGATAATAATGATCCTCTTACCTACAAGGAAGCAGTTGAAGGCACATACGGTGCCAAGTGGAATGAATCCATGAATTCTGAAATGGATTCCATGTACCAAAACCATGTCTAGATTTTGGTAGATCCTTCAGTTGATGTAAATCCTACTTGTAATAAATGGGTATTCAAGAAGAAACTGGACATGGAGGGGCAAGTCAGCACCTATAAGGCACGACTGGTTGCAAAAGGCTTTAGACAAATTTAAGGAATTGACTATGATGAAACCATTTCACCAATTGCAAAGCTGAAATCCATCAGAATCCTATTGGCCATTGCTTCTTACCATGACTATGAAATTTGGAAAATGGATGTCAAAACACCTTTCCTTAATGGGAACCTCCAGGAAGATGTCTACATGAAACAACCTGAAAGGTTTGTGACTCCAATGGATTCCAACAAGGTATGCAAGTTGCAGAAATCCATTTATGGATTAAAGCAAGAATCAAGGTCATGGAAAATTCATTTTGATGAAGATGTTACAGAATTTGGCTTTTTTAAGAATGAATGTGAGCCTTGTGTCTACAAAAGGTTTAGTGGGAGTGCAGTCGTTTTCCTAATAGTATATGTTGATGACATATTTCTAATTGGAAACTAAGTACCGGTCTTATAGTCAGTTAAGGCATGGTTGTATAAATGCTTCTCCATGAAAGACTTGGGGAAGGCAGCATATATTATTGGGATCAAGATCCATCATGATAGATCCAAGAGAATGATGGGCCTGAGTCAGAGTACATACATCGACAAGATACTGAAGAGATTCAGTATGGAATAGTCCAGGAGGGGATTGTTGCCAGTATCACATGGAATTTATCTTTCCAAGAAAATGTGTCCTCATACACATGAGGAAAAAAAGAGGATGGCAAGGATCCCTTACACATCCATGATTGGGTCAGTCATGTATGTTATGCTATGTACAAGGATAGACGTTGCTTACGCATTAAGTGTTGTAGGAAGATATCAAGTTGATCCAGGAGACCGCCATTGGATGGCAGTCAAGACTATCCTTAAGTATCTGAGGCGTACTAAGGATATGTTCTTGGTTTATGGAGGATATGAGGAACTTGTCATTAGAGGACATGTAGATGCTAGTTTCCAGACTGATCAAGATGACATGAAGTCACAGACTAGATACATCTTCAGTTTGAATGGAGGTGTAGTGAGTTGGAAGAGCTCAAAACAAAGTGTGGTGGCAGATTCTACAGTGGAGTCCGAGTATATCGCAGCTTCTGAGGCAGCTAAAGAAGCAGTATGGATGCGAAGCTTCATCCAAGAGCTTGATTTTGTTCTGAGAAGTAAAGATACTATCACACTCTATTGTGATAATACTGTAGCGGTGGAACTTGAAAAAGATCCAAGGTCACATCAGCGGACAAAGCACATACTTTGGAAGTATCTTCTCTTGAGGAATTTTTCTCAGAGAGGTGAAGTTGCAGTGAGCAGTATTTCCATGGAAGACAACGTGGCAGACCCATTGAGTAAAGCCTTGACACAGTAGAAACATGATCATCATGTGAGGTCTAGTGGACAAAAATTCATAGGTAGTTGGATCTAGTCTACGTTGGAGTTTGTAAGGGTTGGTGTCCACAGAACCAACTGTTTTATACTTTGATTACATGATTGTTCACTTATTATATATTGTTAATTGTTCTGCATGACTATAATATAATAATGTCCTGGAATATTTTTTGCATTAATAAGGTCATAGCAGATCCCAGCTATGATGAGAACCTTGAAATGATATAACAATATTCTTAAATAATTTTCTGTGGTTGAATGACATACTATGATAGGACACATAGTATACAGAACTTCATATGTGAGTATTCGTATGAAGACGAGACTCTCCCTCATGGAGTTCGCACTTGATAATCTCCAAGATGGGAGATTATGAGAATAGACCTGCCAGTATTAATTCCGCATGTCTTGGTGTCATCATATATTTCTATCTGCGAGCGTGTGTAATGGTCCTTATACTGGAAGATTATCATCAACTCATGTCATGACTCGCACACTTATATTTACTGACGAAAACCGTCACGCATACAGTTGGAGGGAAGAAGGGTACGTTGGGTGCGTCACAAGTGAAATGTTGTTAATTGATAAGTCAAGGAAGGATTTGTACCTTCCATTTATAGAAGTTGATATCTAGGCCCTTTGATTGAAAAAGAACTGTCGCATTAAATTCCATGGCCATGGTTTAAACACCAAGTTTATATCAGGTAGTCAAAGAATGACAGATCAACCATATAGGTTTATGACACTTCCATGAAACCTGCTTGATGAGATACTGAGACAAAGGGATTAAATTACACAGTAATAATTTGTATGAGGTGATACATCAATGCGGTGTCAACTTCTATCTCTTGGGTGCCTTGACCCGTTGCTAGACAGTAATCTTGGAATTTAGACAAGCCTGCCTAATTCCAACCAGAAAGAGGCCTAGAGGGTCAAGCACTAATTGAATCCAAGTATCTCAAGTTGAATAAATATTATTCTCGTACATGGTTTAATAATTATTCAAGGAATCCTTAGTAGTTTTAAGTGATGGAGGAAAAATAAAATAAAATAAGTACACAACGTGTATTATTAAATGTACACACTGTGTAGTTTTATTTTGGAAAGGAAATGAAAAAATGAAAACAAGATATACACGCTATGTACATTTTATGTACATGCCGTGTAGTTTTCAATGAAAAACAAGTACACGCCGTGTATTTATTATTACATGCCTTGTAGTTTTTCCAGTCGGAATTTTGAGGATATAATATCATTTTATTAAATGATATTTATTATAATCAGCGTGAGCACATGTCAAGGAATTATTTATTCGAAGTGGGGGTTTTAAATAAGAGTCAATGAAATAAATAAAACCCGTAACACGTTTATTTATTGTCATAACTCTATAACCCCACACACCCAATTATAAATATTCTCACAACCCCAACTCTTTTCCACAACACAAGAGAATCATTGTGCACAACATCTCTGGAGAATTCTTTCAAGGTCGAAAGTACCTCTTCCTCCAAGAATGCTCTCAAGACCGAGAGAGATCCTCTTCTATCGGATCAAGACGATCTAAGGCGGACAACACAAGAAAAGGATTCTCCACGCTAGCACCTGGAGAATCCTTTGGCGACGTCCAAAGATACGAGGTACACATGTGGATCACCGCTAGAGGGAGTCTACACGTGGATTCTGTGACGCAACAACGGATCACATCGACAACGTGATCGAGAACATCAACGAAGAAAGAACACCCAAAAGGTATTTCATTATAATTAATTAAATTAATTATAATCAACCTGTAACGATCCTTGTTTGTGGTTCCGGGACAAACCATCTTCTTTGTTTTTTTTTCTGTGATTCGATCCGTGGAGACTGGCATTTATCATCGTATTGATCCCGGATTGATCATTACCAATGACAAAAAGCCAAGTGGGAACATCCACCCACGTGCTTCCGCTGTGCCCTGAACCTTCACTATTTTTGTTAAATATAATATGGATTATTTTATGATTTTCATAAATTTCATCACATATTTTTAAAATTATATTTAATTACAATTTTCCAGATTTTGGTTTTCAATGTATTTCAAAATATTAACGGTAATGTATTTTTTATCCTTTCAAACTAAAATCTTTGATGTTATGACCAAATATTTTTTATAAAATTTATTTAAATTATATGATATATTATTCTAAACTATTTAAAAAAGGCCTTCAAAAAACATCCCTTTATATTATTGAAAATATTTTTGAATGTAATTTATAATCAAACATTTGTAATAATGATTAGAAGGCATTGTGATATATTTTATATTTTGAACTATAATTTACTAACATGTTTTCTCACTCATAAGGTGATGTTTTGATCATCATGAATATTATATTATCATATTAATCCTTCTGTAAAATGATATTTTTGGTATAATATGAAATATTATGTTTATGTTCTGTGGTTTTTAAGAAACCAAATTTTTTATTTGTTCATTTACATATGTTTATGATTGATTTTTAGAGGAATAAATATATATGAATGATGATGGGTACTGTCTTATATCACCCACCAATGATTTTTTTTATTTGCGTATCTAATGAAATTGTGAGGTATTGATATAATGATTTTTTAAAACAGTATTGTTCATGATTTGTTTTCTAATATTTTTAGGTGTGGGTATAATGAGTTATCTCCACAAAAAATCACTTTTATTGATTTTATATAAAATAATGTACTAAAATAAAATTACCATAGGAAACCATAATTAAATAAGATTTCTAGTAGGTATGATGTAGTGAAGACAAAGGATGTACTCTCAAAAAAATGTTGACTCCCTTCATAAGAAAGGACCGATTGTTAGAAAAACACGAAATCTATGTACCAAGTTTCACCTTGAAAAAAAATATTCTCCCTGGACATTCCCGTTATTCCTTGGGTGAAAAAAATCATTATATTACTCAAAATAACATTTCACCGATGAATGATGTAGACAATTGTCTATGGGATGGGTCTGATACCTCACATCACATTATAAACTGTAATAAAATATATTCCCAAATCCAAATAGAAAACTTCATTTTGAATGCATAGTAATAGTCTAATGAGAATTGAAGAATAAAAATCTTCTAGATAATCACCTTTGCCAAATGAGGCGCAAAAATAATGAACCACCAATATTATTATATCACAGATCACCCCACCTCCTCATATATTTCCCATGTAACATGTGCTGTTTTGATACATTTTAAGGCCCGTCTAATAAAGATTCTAGTGGACCCATATTCCCTGCATGTCATTGTAATAATTTTTGTAACTTGAGGTTCTGCCATGTAGAGGTCTGATATATGGAGTGGCCTAGAATTCATGGCATAAAATAACTAAATCGATAATCATTAACCTGGTTTTGAAAATGATTCCTACTCGAGATCCAAAAATATCCTCATGTTGAACATTATTCGGCCCTTTCCAAATACCCTAACACCCAACCTTCATTAGGTTCACTCTCCAAACTCTCTCTAGACCACTACCTCTAACCCTTGAAACCACTACGCTTTAAAAAAGGTACTTGAGTCTTTATGGTTCCCATGTCCAATGAATCCTTTGAACTGCTTCGATACCATGTTTTCCCAGTCACATCTAAAAAATATATGATGAATTATTTTAATTATAATCACCCTAATCCAAAGGCATTTGAAATAAAAATTCACACCCAAACATTGTATGAAATCTTTATTTGGAAGTGCTATGTTCCGTATTCTCCTCATCAGAAAATAGATCTTCTTAGGAATTTCGAAATCCCAAAGAATATCATCCCAAACATCTTGGACGTGATCCGCTGAGAACACTATATGATAATATTTGGATGAGAATGTCCTTGATGAAGAACCCATAAAAATGCAACTGTACAATTCATAATGGAAAAAATTATATCATATATAGAATTTTATTCCATATAAAGAATGTTTTCAATTAATCTTGTGGAAAAAAATCCATGTAAAAAGGTGACTTCAGGTATTGAGCATCAAGGGAAGACAAGTAAAGACCCTTGTCAATTATGAAGTAAATACTTATGTACCTCATACCCACAATCCACCAAGTACATTTTCCTAAATAGAGATAACCCCTTTTTGGAATTTTTTAGGATGGGAGTACATGAATATGTATACAAGATAGAAAACTATTTATCAACTTTATTCATCCTCCAAATAAAAAATCATGTTCTATCAATTCATGATTCTTCTGGTGATCTTAACCACCACCTTATAAAAATGGTAAATGTATATATTCAATGGTAATATTGGGAACCTAGTTACTGTATGGGAAGAACTCCTTGATGGATACCCAAATTTCATTGTAATGGGTAATCCCTGCTCCCTAAGAACCTATTAGAAAAGAAGATATTACTTTTATTCTTATTGATAACTTGTATGCTCCATTTTCAATAGTATTCAAGGAACACAATGATCCCCATTATGGACCTATTTATACTATTCAATAAAATTATATTTTAATCCTTAAACATATGATGAGAGATGTCAAGTTCATCATACAAAGAACGGTAGGGTAGAAGGCTTTCAAAGATAATACTTTTATTTATATTTCATCTAAAGGAGTGTTAGGCCAGAATAAATAATGTGGGAAAAGAGGATCACCTTGACTTACACCCCTGACCATTTTAAAGAAAACATACTTTTTCACCATAAATGTCATAGATATCCAAGAGGAGATGATTCACTAGATAAGGAGGTCAATCAAGGAATCTAGAAATCCCATTTACAATGATGTTCCACTCTAGAATATCATAGGATTTTTTTATGTCCTAATTTATTAGAATATTGGAAGAAAAGTTCCTCTTGTTGTTATATTTTATTAACTCCTGGTCCAACCTAATCACAATTTTATTGATCTTCCATTGATAAAGATGTGATTATATTTCAGGATCTAGGTGTGTAGGTCTTAGAATATTAATTTATTGATATTAGTACACAAACATATTGTTCAATACCATTGATGGGAATATGGATCCTTAAATTTTGGAAAAAGAACCAACTTTGTGGAACATGACACGTGGGAAATACTACCACCCTTAAATAAATCCTAAACTAATTCCATGATTTCTCCCTTGATGAGGTCCCAAAATACCCTGCAAAATTATCTTGGAAATCCATCATGACATAGTGTGTTCTGTGGGTTTAGGGACCAAACTGCCTCTCTAAACTCCCTTTAATATTGTTCATTCTCTAACATCACATTCATTGCTGATGTAACAAACCATATAATTGTCTTAAAGAAGCATGAACTATCCCATGGGTATCCTTCAAGCATGTGAGGGTAGGGATCAACAAAGAGATATCTAAAAAATCAGCCTCCACATTCCATGCTCCCATGTAAATATAATCTAAACTTTTATGGCATGTACACATGTTATATGATTTTTGACATGTTTTTATATCCATGTTATATCTTTTATTATTATTTAATGATATTTTTATAATACTAGGTTACTATAATGTGTTTTAAAATTATCATGTTAGGTCTTTTGAAATTTTATTATGATGTATATGAATTTTTCATATTACGGTTCTTATTTCTGAAATGACATGTAATTATATTTTTTTCCATGATGGTCATTTTAGATCAACCCTTTCAAAATGTTCTATTCCCTTGAGAATATCGATTATTATTTAATATGATATTTTGATAAATCCTATATTGGATCATGATTATGAATAAATGTTTTTATGTATTGTAAAATAATATTTTTATATAAATAATATCTACGAAAATAAACAAGTTGTCCCTTGGGTTGTGAGACAAATTATGAGACGTATTAATTAAATAATTAGATTAATGTTTAACTTATATCATGTCAATATTTGGTCATATTAGTATATATAATATAATTGTTAACGTATGTTGGATAATGGATTAGATAACATAATTGAGAGCCCAGGGATTAAGTTTGATTATAAGAAGATATCTAGAATGATTGGGAAAATATTTGGTAGATGGAATCTCCTAGGAATACATTCATGTGTACACACTAAAAGTGGATGAAGTATCTGGAAAAAATGTAACTAGATATAATAAAAAAAAGGTAATTTTGTTTATTAAATTAATCTTCATCTACTGCATGATAGAGATGCTAAAGTGGACACAAAATTGTCACAAATAGGGGATTTTAATTGGTAACTCATTTACCCATATGAAAAACTATGATAGATAGATTTCCTTGTTAGTTTGAGTAATTAGTTTTATAAGAGTAATATCAACAAAAAAATATCATTTTTAAGAAAATACAGATATAGGTTAAATTAATGTTACTATTGGGCAATGCAAAATTATTATTGAAAAAAATGATTTATGTTTGAATTCCATTTATGATTATGATTACTTCACAGTCCTATTAATGTTTCATAACTTAAGTAAAACCTTTTCATTTTTTAAATTGTTGGATCATGAAGGGGATTTGTGGGAAATGGATAATTCCCATCAAACCTAAAAGGTTAGTTCCTCAAAATGGGACCTTAAGTGTGAAAATTATTATTCCAAACTATCCATCATAAAATATAATTAAATTTATCGACACAGTCCAATTTACAAATAAATCAAAGAAGATATGGATGGATTAAAATGATAGATCTATCGACAAAGATGATGATATAATGAAATTATCAATTTCATATATGTTAAAAATGTTTAATGAACCATGAAAATTGGCTCAAGGGGACTGGATGTTTATTTACTTGTTGGAGATGGTGTCATCAATCATCAAACTACCATAGGATAATAAATAAGACTATTTGTGTGAAAAGAGTTGGAAACATGTATCAAAAAAGAAATACCAATGATATAATTCCATATGTGTGGAAAACATGGACATTATCCTAGTATATGAATTAAATTTTAGGTTGATAGGAATGATAGATGGGTACAACCACAACAACTAAGGGATCCAGGTTGATCTTGTTCAATGACTACCAATGAGGTGAATTTCGATAATAAATCCACTATTTAGGTATTGTGAATATGGGATACTTATTTTAGATATTATAAGTTTTTTATATTGTTTTTCAAATTGTACAAACATAATGTTTTGTTTATCATATAAAATGTCAAGTCAAATGATTGTTGAGTTTTAAAATATATGATTATAAGAATATAATATTTAGTATGGTTCTTTTCAATAAATTTGATGTAATTAATTATCTATTTGAACATATATCCCATATTCATGGATAATTGTTAGATTACCCACAACTTTACCACTGGTAAAAAATTTGGGGGGGGGGATAAAAAATGAACATCTGTCATAATGATATATTAACATCACTACAATAGTATAAGATGTTAATTAATCAAATTCATCATCAGTCATAAACGAATCACCCTTAATTGTAGTCCCATATGATTCCAGATAATTTTTAAGTACTACATAAATGATGGGTTTCTCTTAAACCCCCCTCCAACTCCACTAGTTTTATATGTCATGATGGAGAGGTGAAAATTATGACTCCAAGTGACCATATGGATGGGTGTCGATTGAGAATAAATTTTTATTTCTTAGATAATTTGAACTCATGAAACATGTATATGAAAAAGATGAGTTATTTTAAGGAAATGATTTTGAAAATTAAGATCCACATAGAGATGACTTGGCTGGGATTCCATCCCATGCCTAAAAATATCTATAAGTGTTTTACAGAGTGGGCTATTCAAGGACTGGTGAAACATGAGTGTGAGGTGGTGGGTCATTTTTTGTTGAAGATAGCGATGATAAGAATGGATGAGATAGAGATTGTATAGGTCTATATAGTGGAGAAAGATACTATGAAAAGGTATGGGTGGGGTATAAATATATATCTAAACAAGCCTTATAATGAGGAGTATTCTTTGATGATGAAATCATTTAACCTCAACTTTCTACCGACTCAAAAAAGTTGAAGAATGACATATGATAAGAGGTAGGTGTTTTTGATGTAGTAATTATATGAATAGAAAATCTAATTTCATACCATAAACCAGTATTAACAACCAACTATTGTAGGCCATAATTGTTAGCTCAAGGGAAAAATAAAATTAGTCATAACACCAAACCAAGGGAGCTATTTAACTAAAATGGTAAATGAGAATCATAATATTAGGAATATTTTAATTATATTTTAATAACTATGACTAATACCTAAATTAAAAAAAAATTAAATTTTGATATATATTATATAAACCCTAAGCTAACTCTATTAGTAAAGAATAATTAAAATTTCTACTGAAACAATTTATTTAACAAGGGACAATTTAATTACCCACATTTTCACTAAATAATATTATAAATTAGAAAATATATTAAATAGTTTATATTCCACACAAAATACAAAAAAAATACTATAATCCATTATAATTTTTTTAATAATAATTATAATCAATAATATATTTGTATAAATTGATGTAACCATATCAAAAAACACATAAATAATATAATAATAAATTTCATCTGAAAATAGATGTATTTATTTTGAATATCACATATACAAAATAATATTAGAGGTTGTTTCTATCATGGTTTACAAAGAACCATAATAGGATGAACTCATTCAATTAATGTTTTAGAAAAAACATTACAAGATAATATCATGCTTGTGTAAATTATAAAAAGATCCATACTAGTTAAGCCACCACCTGAATCTAAAATTAGTGTTTATATGATGCATAATTATTGAATAGAGATTATAAGGGGTTATATAAAAAAATATATTAGGATTATATCAAAATATAATAATATATGGGTGTGTGTGTGTGTCATGAATTATTATACTATTAAAAAAGGCTATTTTACAAAATTTATATTATATGAAGAATATGTGTTGCTTAGAAATTGGAATTTCATTTATTTTGAATAAGTTTATTAGGATTTAATAATATATTTGCATATTAACTATAGATTAATTATTAATTTATGGGAAATGGATAATTAATATACCCTAAAAAAGTTAATAGAAAATATTATTCTTCGGTAATTTATGTTTTCAAATAAATAAAAAATAATAAATTTTATTATAATAATTTGAAAAAACATCAATCATTTTTTTATTTTTCAAGATAAAATTCAATTAAGATTAATTGTTTAGGATTTTATAAAAACAATATAATTTTGGTTAAATAGAGAAAATTACCATTTTTTTATAAAAAGGAATGACTTTTATGATAAAACTAGTAAATAAATGATTTAAAAACTCATTAAATAGTTTTTTTTAAAAAAATATTTAATTATAAATTTTATTTTCTATTTATTTTATTAAATTATATTTGAAATTTTATAATTTAAAATATATTTTTCAAAATATTATTTTTTAATACATTATGCATTTAGTAAATTCATTTATAATTTTTTCCCTTTTTAAAATTAAAAAAAAATTGTCCCAAAATAGGGATTATTATGTTAAAATTATATATAAATAAAATTTTATATTTTTGAATAAAGGATAAATTACATAGGTAAAAACATTTAACCATGGTGAAAAAAATGATAAATATCAGTAACCTAAGATTAAAAGGGCCTAAAATATTAGAAATATGTTTTTAATTGAGTTGTTTTTGTGTATATAAGCCATTTCTCATACCTATTCGATTATTTTTGAATTTTAAACACTATTTAAATCTTAGTGACTTCCCATTATTGAAAACTGTGTAATATATCAAATGATACACATTCTCAAATAGTAAAGGGGCCCCCACTCCTCACATCCCCTCACACCAAAACCCCATAATATTTCCATAAAAAATAAACAAACACTCTAAAAAATCCATTATAGATTAATGAGGGTGCCTTATTTATAAAATACCATTACTTAATGGTTTATTACCATTTATATAGTATATAATCCAAGTATTATGGTATATATTTTGATCTTCTCCTCCGTCATTTATTTTTTACATTTTGTGAATTTATTCTTCCTAAGGTATCTCTTCACCATAATAAAATTATAAAATCACTATTTTTTAAATACAAGTATGTTACTATAATAAAGGTATAAGGATTTACCACCATCTCATTTTCAAATAAAAAATGATAACGAGAATCTTGTGGTGTGTTAACTATTTCCTCCATGAAGCAACATGTTTTATTTACCATCACAATGTTAAAAGGTTTTCCCATACAGTGAATTTAATATAAAATTATTACGTTTTTGAAATATTTGTTAATTTTAAATTATAAAAAGTATTACCCCTTTTTCTTATTTAATTTAAATAAAATCATTATCAATGCATATGTGTGGACTACCACAGATACGAAAAAAACTATTTCTATATTTAATTTCATAATCAATTTACATAGATGGTCGTGAGAAAGGATTTAAAAAATAAATAATATGGTTATTATAATAGTGCAACACCATAAAAATATAATATATAAACATTTTATATTATAGAATATGTGACACATAACGCTGATCTAGAATGAACCACAAAATAAATTTCTTTAAATTTAACATCTTTGATAGCATGCAGAACACACAATCATGTGTTTAAATTAACTATAATATATTTTACCATAATAACATTTCCATTATTTTTTGGGTATGACTATTAAATATTTTATTTTAAAAATTGTGGAAATATATTTGTTAGAAATAAAATAATATTAATTTAATTTAATAAGTAATGCTTTATGAAAAACCTTTTTAAAATAAACGATTTAGTCAAGTATTGCACTCATAATTATAAAGTACACATTACAAATTTTTGAAACATTATTTCAAAAATTTAAATTATATTTTTAAATAAGAATATAAAATTATTTTTTGGGGATGTTGTGGGATTTTTCAGTAATGTTTCATTATAAAATTAATAGTAAAAAATAACATTTCTATTATGAACTGCCTTTTTGATTATATAATTTACAATTTTAAATTAAAATTAAATTTATTTTAATATATCCTTAGATAATTAATTTTAAAATATAACTAATTGAAGTTATTTGTGTAAAATTAAAATTTAATTTCTATTTTAAAACACTCAATACTTTTGATAATTATCTCTCGAGTGGAACACTTTTCCATTGCATCGGCTAGTATAAATTTTTTATGGATTATTATAAATAAGAAAAATAAATTTAGAAATATGGATTAAATATTTGGAAAAATCATAATTTATATTTTCAAATAATTTAAACTTAATTTTTGTCCATTATGAAAATCAAAAGAAGTAAAAAATTTATTTTTCATAGTTAAGGTTAAATATAATTTACTATGGGTTAAACATAAATGATAAGGGTTAAGTAGGACCTAAAATGGTAAAAACACATTGGATGTACATATTTAAAACTTATTAGAAATAAGGTTGTATAATTACCCATTATGAAGGATTTTGGGATGATACAAACCTGGGTGTAATTCATTCTTTTATACAATTTCATTTGTGTCCTCTCCCCAAATTATAAATGGCCACCCACTATCCTCCCCACATCACATATCCAAAGAATTTTTATTTGGAATATCACCAACCATATCACTATTTAGTCCCCTAAAATCATCTTAGAGACCTTGATTTTACCAATAATCCAACATAGGATAGATATTTATGAAAACAAAAAGATGTTTTCTGAATAAGTGGTATGGTTCTTAAACACGTGGTTTTATGTTGTTTCTTATTACACCTCCTATAAATAAAAATATTTTCTTATTATGTAATAAAATAAGTGTATTAAATACAATAAAATTTTATTATGTTATGTTGATGATGTATTTTCATTTCAACATCAATAAAATGGGAAAAAATAATTGATTGTGTGTACGATGAACTACAACCTCGCAAACTGATGTAATTCATTTCCCATCACCACTTTTCGTGGATGTATATAATGAAATATCAAAAATAAATATATATTATTTTTTAAATTATTATATTGATATAATTATAATATAAGATATACCTTCTAACTCTCCATTTGGTTTAAAATATGATAACCTCAACCGTGTGTACGATAGACTACCATCTCGTGAGGCATTGTGATTTATTTTTCAATTAACATTTACATAAAAAGTAATAAGTAAAAATATAGTGAAGATATTAGGTATAAATATTTATATTATATTATATTGAATATATAATATTAATATATCACACACTTATTTATCCATTCACTTTATAAATAAATGATATCATCACTCATGCATGCGTACGACATACCATCTCCATAAAGCAATATGATTCATTTATCATATCAAGAAATCAAGAATGATTCTGAAAATATATGTAACGAGTCAATATTATATCCATAAAATTAATATAATTATTTATATTATGTATCTATATGATATAACAAAGAGCAATATCTTTCATGACAATGAACAAATGAGAGAACCTGACAATTAACAATCGAAACAATGAAAAAATTGAAATATGATTAGAAAAAAAGAGTTAAAAATATTTTTGAGGATCATATATGATGTTATTAATATTAATATGGTTAATTTATAAATTAATTAGTTGATTTAGACCATTATACATGAGTTTATATAAATTTCATCCAAAGTTAATCATGAGGAAATATATATCATCTCAATTTCATTTCATTGAGTCATATTGTAATGTTAAAAACATAATTTCCATTTATATGGTTTATGTGGTACACCTTATTCATGTAATATTTTAATTAAATAATAATTAATTATATTTCATGTTTAAATAAGAATTACTTCACCAAAAGGGATTTTGACTTAAATGTTACCTAGTAAAGAATTTCTTAACTCAAATTCTTTTCTTTGGGTTAGGTAACTTCTTTATTATCATTAATATTTTATGATGAGGTGTGTAACATATATTAAATATCATATTTTTTATTTATAAATGTTTATCTGTATTAATATTTTATACACATAATTGATTCATTTATTATTCCTCACTATATTGTTATGATCATTATAAGGGATTATTTTACAATCACATTCTAATCATAATTGTTTATACTTGACTTCCCTTTTATGTATATCATTTGATAATTGTTTAAAATAACATTTAATTATATTATCCGAAAGTTATTCAATATTGTTTCATGTAGTAGTACCAATTTCCCACTCTTTGGTAATGAAAATGATTAAGAAAATACTTTTTGGAAAATCTGACATTAATTCCTTCTTTGTTAAAAAAATCATTATTCTTCCAAAACCATAATTCCCAAGAAAATATTTTTGAAATGTATTTAATATTAAAAAAATATTTTACTAATGAAATTTCTCCCATGTTTTAATTTTTATTTTTTTTGGAAGGAATATTCATGTAGGTTACTAAACAAGGCATGTTTTTATTTAAATAAAAAATGTTAAAGGACTCATTGCTTTAAAATCTACAATATTTAAACAATTTATAAAAATCATGATAACATATTTTTGAAAGATTAAATTATATGTTAGATGGTTAATTTTAATGAAAATTAATTTCAAAATATTTTATGAATCTTTTATTTCAAAACATTTAACTATGCTAAACGAGTATTTCCCTTAATTATGTTTTTAAAGATCATTTTATGGTATTTCAATTCGTCCATGATATAAACAATTTTTTTACATATAAACCAATCAGGATATTTTTTTGATACCATTATAACTATTTCCAGGGATAGTTTATGATCATTTTAAAAATAAAAAATATTTATAACCCCTTTCTTGACTCATTTTCTTTGTCATTAACATTCCCTTGATATATTTACTTTCATAAGATAAATGGAAATTAAATCTAACATAAATATTCATATTATTTATCACTGATATGATTTTCTAATAAGACCTATATCATTTATACATATGTATGTTTGATTTTAATGTGGTAAGATTGAGTGGATTAATTATTATTAATATGCATTCCTTACTCGATATGAATTTCTTATTAGAAGGTATATTTTTTAGGAAATAAAATGATCATTCAATATATTAGTGATGATTTGGACATATAGATATGGGTGGGGCTTAGTTATAGATATCCCCTCAATGCATCTGTAATCTCATGAGACAAATCAACTAGCTAGCTTTAGAGAAATGGTTTTATAGAGTACACATACACATCAGTTTTAGACTATCCCATGAAAGGTTAAAAAAATTTAGTTATCATATTTTCAGAGATCATGATGTCCAATAACTAATAAATTCTTCATCATAAATTTAATTATTATTATACATGATATGTTCAAAATGCTATTATATTTGGAATAAATTTATTCTGAGTTTACAAAAAAAAATTTGTAGTGTTTACATTTATATACCATTCCGTATTGATTCCTTATACAATTATGATTATCAGAATATTGATAAAATGGATTGTTGTTTTGGTTTTTTTCCCAAATTTTTATTACATTCAAATTATTTAAATAGAATTTGTGTTTTTTATTTTCCATTCTATATTGATTATGAAAGGAAAATAATTTAAATCTAATTTGTCATTAATTAATTACCATTCCCTATGTATTTATATTGTTTCTAGGTATCCTTCTCTATATATAACCCCGAATTTTTATTTTATATCATCCTTAATTTTCCTTTACCTAGAATACACGAAGTGTACTGAGACTGATACGCAAGGATTCTATATATAGAAAATGAAATTAAAAAAAATATTTTTAATTTTGTTCTCAAATATAATAATTGAATCACGAATATATAAATATTTCTAATATAGTTAAACTATTTTTTCCTTCATTATGTGATTCAATATATCTTAATCCAATGTAACGATGTGAGATACCATCTTAGGGTTACTAAATATGGGTTCGTTAATATTGGAAGTAATGGAATTTTAATAAAAACAATATAAAAATATATACAAAGAAAATAGTTTGGGAATATAACCCGATTTTAGATATTGAGATTAGGAATATAATAAAATATTAATGTTTTGTTAAGGAAAAAATTATTTGGATTTTATAGAAATTAGTTGTTGTCTTGATACTATAAGTGGACTTGGTCCTAGAATATATATACCTATGGGATATGACTATGGAACATTCACACATGTCTCGACATAAGTATAACTTATTATGTAACACCTCGGGTAAATAAATAATATGACATTTTTATATTTATCCACATTTGTGAATAAAGTATTTATATGACTTTATAGGGGACGCTATGCTCGATGGCGTACCCAACACACAACAACGAGTTTCTTGTGAATCGTACGTTGCACTCTAATAATAAAATAATATTATTTTAAATGGTAGTTAACATGTAGCCGTTGTATTGGTAGGAATGGATATAAATAACTAAAATAATATTATACATGTTTTTAAATGTTTTTACATATATCCAAAAAAAGATAAAGGCTTAAAAAACGGAAAGAATTCAATTTTAGGCGTATATGCCCTAGTTTTCACTAAAGGTTCACTTATCACCTTTTGATGGAGAACCATCATTAAATATAGTTTTTATCACTCTTATACATTCTATTGGACAAAATAAAACTCTTCTTAAGAATCGGGACATCAAAATTTAATTTGTGTAAATTTTTGGTATCTTTCCGATAAAGTTCATTTTTTAATAAATAGTGTAAAATGTTGTATTTTAATTCAAAACCTCATTTTAATATAATTTATTTATATGATTAGATTACCTTTTGAATTGGTTTTGAAGTGAAATTAGAATATATTTTTACCATTAAATCCAATAGTGGTCGTTGGAATTAATTTCACTTTGAAATCAGACATAAACTAGTGTCAATCTTTTGATACTTATTGTTTTATAAAAACACGCTATTTTCTCTGACAGCGGGGATTAATTATTAAATTAATTAATGTGACTTATATGTTTTGAATTTTTTAAAATATACTTCATTTTGGAATTCTGAATATCAAATATAGCTAAGGGTGAATTTTTGGTAATTTTCTGAAAAACTTCAATTTTTGATAAATAGTGAAACCACTAAGTGGTACTTATAAAAACTGATTTTCCGTTTAAATGAAATATTTCCATAATTGTGTTTTGAATTTCAAAAATCCGACATACATGGTTGTCAGTAAGAAGTAAAATGTGGTTCAATGAGATTAAAATAATTTTTTGGTGAATAATAACTTATTAAGTTTTTAATCGCGATTAGTGGTAATTAGTGTAATTTAAGGTAAAAATGATATTATAAAAATGTGAAAACACCCTGACACTTGTCCTACCCCTATTTTATGAGTCATGGCCGACCAAGAAAACCCATGGGTCGATTTAGGGGACCCTATGTAGCCTCTTGGGTGCGATAATGACTTTAATGCCTTTTTTTAAAAATAAAGTTGAAAATGACACTAACATAAATAGTTTTACTAAAACAATTTTTAGAAGCGGTTATACTAATCATAATTTTGTCTATAAATACTCTTTGGAAAGATAAAAAGATTTCCTACATCAGGATATTTTTTCATAATTTTTAGACATTAAATAAATTAATTTATTTATGACATCATGATGATGCAACAATGACCTCATTAATGAACAGTTTAAATAAAATGAAACGATAATATAAAATCTAAGACCTACACTTGTCCAAAAAATATTGGATGGGAATATTTCGAAGACTTATCATCTTATCTTAGAAATATATCAATGTGGGACCTTATAAATTCGAAACGCTTTTGAAAATAAAATAATAGTTTCATGATTTCCAAAAGTACCCCTCCTCTCCTCTTATAAAAGGCCCCCACCTCTACTTCCATTCACACACTCCTAAAACCATTGGCTCGGCCATACCCTGACCATTTACTCTCTCCACATCCCTCTCCTCATCCTAGACGATTCCCTTTGGGCAGAATCCTTTCAAAGGAAGCCTTTAGGCTCAAATCCAAAGGAGTTACACTTTTAAAGACAATTCATTCTCTCATGTTCATTTGTTTTGTTTTTCTTTCAAACCCCATAAACTCTTTTTATTTACTTCTTTTGTAACAACACCAGTATCTTCAATATACTAGGATGTTTTTATAATATTTATTCAAGCGACACTCTCACACAACTACATCAAATGGTTAAAGAACATACGGTTTCTGTGGATGGTGAAATTCTGCCTCCCGAAACGATGATTGTTCAATACTCATTTAACACCTTCAAAGGTGGCCATTATGATGTTACTATTTTTATATATGATATATAATATGTTTATTATTTCCTTAAGCTTCTTTATTTTTCATTTATGGCATACCATTATTGTTTCCATTATGGGTAAACACAATATCTTCATTTTAGGAAGTGCGGACTACAGCCCCCTGAAAGTGATATGATTCGTTAATACCATATGTGGGATTTGTAAAGGATAAAGTTAATGATATTATATATGTTATTATACAGGAATTATAATATACTCTTATATAATTATGATTCCATTCCAGAAAATACGAAATAGAAATGGAAGTAGCGTTCATGCGTACGTACGGCTTACGGTCTCCATGAACAGTACATTTCATTTCTTCTCTCAAAATGTTATGTAATACTATAAGTACATATATATATAATGTATATATATGTAATATATTACATCAAAATTATGGATATCATTCTGGAATTATAACATATATATATATCTCTCTCATTTTGTTTTAATTCCATTAATATAACAAAAAAATGAAAGTAGTGTTCTTGCGTACGTACAGCCTACCGTCTCCATGAATGGTGCTTTTCGTTTTTTATCTCCAAATGATATGGAATAGAATGAAATGAATATTTACTGGATATATATGATATTTTAATCATTAATACTATTCGGGAAATTATTTACTTATAACTACATGGGCAATCTTTTTTCAAACAAGTTCATTTTTGACTCATGTACCAAACATCGGCAAAAATGTCTGATATGAAATAACATTATTGAACAATTATTATAACATTATAATATGTGATATGAACTGAATAATAATCTCTAATGGAGGTACTTAGGCGAGTATTAATTGACCAATGTTTATTATTCAGGAATATAAAGAAACAAACAAGACAAGTTGGACTTGAGGTAAGGGATCATACTCCTCTCTTTCTTTTTACACTCTTTTATGTCATTCCTTCTAAGCTCATATTTCTTGTGATTCAGATGTTCTTTTATATTACTCTTACAGTAATTTTTGTGTTCATGTGATGAGAGACACTATTCTCTCTCATCAATCCATTTTGGAAGTTTTGAGTGGCGCCGTTAGGCTGCTGAATTTTCGTAAGAGATCCAACCTCTCTCTTTCTCTTTAAGTACTCCCCTTTATGTCACTTCTTTTAAGCTCCTATTTGTTATGATGGGGGTTGTTATTTTATATTCCTCTTTCTGTACATTTTATTGTAATGTGATGAGATACCCTATTTGATCTCATCAATCCATTTTTGGAAGATTTAAGTGGCGCCTTTAGGCTGCCGATTTTTCGTAAGTGATTTTTCATCTCACTTTTAATCGCGTGAGATTTATGCTACATTTTCCACAATTTCCTTTGAGTGGTGTATTTACTGCCCATTATTCTACTCTTTGTGTAATATACTTTCGTTTATGAGTATTTACATCAATGATTTATTGTCCTTCTTTCATGGGGTGTATGTTTTGAAAGATACCCAAGTCGGTAAGGGAACCTTTCACCCACCACTTTTTTAAAAAGACTTTTTTTGTTGGGTCTTTTAATTTACATATTGTTATGTTGGGATATGTTCTCATATATCATTATTGATGTAAATTTTATGTCGAAGTGATGAGATACACTTTTTATCTCTCATCAACTCATTTTGATGTAACGCTGTTAGGCTGTCACGGGAACTTCTTAACCCAATTTCGATTTCTTTGGGTTCAACATTTAGTTATTGAATATGTCATCCTTTGAATATGTGTGAATGACCTTTTATTACTTTACACTTAATATCCACTTATATTTGGTTTATTTTTTTGTCACACATAATTATGTAATTGATTTATCCTTAATCCAAGGATACCATCTTGGTATGGGACTTCGTCTCAATCTCCTTTCACTGAGGCATATTTTGTTTTATTCACAACCTTCTTTATACGGTGTATAAACCCCTTTGACTTTTACATTTATCTGAAAGTAATATTTTTTTTATACAAAGCGTTTTACTAAATGTCAAAAGGGAATTTTTTGTCGTACGTATGCGGCGACAATGACTTCTCCGCCGCCGTGACCATTATTTGAGTCTCGGCTTCCTCTACAAGCCATAACTTCTTTTTAAAAGAAAAATAAATACCATGTTTTAATTTTATTTTACTTTGGTATTGAAAATGGTTTTCATGTTGTTTTTATATCAATGTGTTGTATTGATATCTTGTGAATGAAAGGTGGAAATGTTATGTTTCCATTATGCATGTTTTATGTGATACGATTATGTTAAGGTTCTTGGGCATTGTTATGAAAACGGGTGGTTCTGTGATAAACTAAGGGCGGGTGAGCCCGACATAGCTCTCCAATTCATTGGGTAACGCGAAGGAGTGAAACATTAAGGTTTCTCTGAAGAGATTTAGGGAATATACTGTGATGGGTATTCCAAACGTAACCAAGAGGGTTACACCCTACGTAAGAATGTTATGAATTCCTCAAGTTACCTATTATGTCTTATGATTTCTATGATTTATTCATGATTTTATGAGGTATGTTAAAGTGGCTTTGTTTTATGGGTAAATTATGATTTCATTCTTATGTATATATGAACACATGTTTCCTTTCCATATTTTTTATAACCCTTACTGAGCTTTTTTATGCTCATCCAAAGTTTTTGAAATGTTTTTCACATGTCAAGGGAAAGGTACATGACGTGATGATAGTGTCAAGGATGTGTCAAGAAAGAATTCGTGTTTTATTTTAAATAGTTTCCATTGATGGGAAGAATGAATATTGTCTTTTATGTAACCACTTTGTTTAAATGTGGAATGAAATGCAAGTTTCATGATCTAATTCTATAAAACTCTAAACCTGAAAGGATCCTCAATGTGTAATCTTGTAATAACTCAAGATTAAGTAAGGTTTAAGGCTGGGGCCTTATAGTTGGTATCAAAGGTCGGTTTAGACAACTTTAGGGATAAGGAGTTATTGTGAGACACATGATTAGTCCCTATATCTATTATTTTATTTAAATCTTTGTTTTATAACTTTTTTTTTTCAGGTCAAGTAAAGTCGGTTACGAATGGAAGGAGAAGGATCTCAAACGACATTCCTATCTCTTCCTGATGACATGCTTGCAATAATTATTGCAAAGTCTTCTTCGGATGATTGTGAAACATTTTCTAGCATACAACTCACTTGCAAGCAGTTGTTTGAGATATCAAACTCCTCCACTATACCTCGTTATCATCG
This sequence comes from Viscum album, assembly GCA_963277665.1. Lineage (NCBI taxonomy): Eukaryota > Viridiplantae > Streptophyta > Magnoliopsida > Santalales > Viscaceae > Viscum > Viscum album. Next base: position 691,308,864 of record OY728138.1, on the reverse strand, counting down.
TGGATCATGGGTTATTTTTAGACAAATACTATTTTCACAATATTCTCATATTTTCAAGAAAGGTAAATATTATCAAGGTATTTTCAAATATTTTACCTTATCACAAGAATTTGAAGTATATTATGATTTTAGAAATGGTGCTGAGGAAGGAGACCCTTGCGCAACCTATTTATATTTTCTTTTAAAATATAGTCTCACATCACATACTTATGGTATTTTTAAAGGACCAATAATAGAAAGTTTCAACTCAATTTCAGTCCGACTATTTTATAGAAATCAGGTTTTATCAGATGTTTTGGAATTATATGTCATACATGATTATTTTCCAAAACTGTTTTTCTGTGAATACCCATATGACCCATGTTGTACGAGGTGTATTTGGATGGAGGAAGCAAATGATTTTGAAGGATCTATAAATCATTGTTGTAATGCATGGGACTTCTACCTACATGAGCAAGATGATGATGAAACCGAGTGGATGCCATGATCAAGGTATGATGTTATTCATTTTGGGAATCGTTTTATTTTATCTTATGGTGGTGAAATAAGACTTAAAGAATTAAGATGTTGAGATCGTAACGAATTAGGATGAAAATTAAAGGTATAAGGAAATGATTGAGGTTAAAACATGTTAGGGTTATTTTTGGAGTTTTATAAAAAGGACAACACGCAGACCGTGTGACAACCCGTCGCGTCGGACAAAGCTGCGGGAATCGAACCCACAACCAAAGTGCGACTGGTATTTATTGCCTACCACTAGACTACGTGAAGTCCCTGGTTAGTTTGACTGATTCTTTTTAGTTATATGATTTTATTAATTAAGAGTAAGTTGATTTTGGGTTATTTATGAAAATCATTAACCTATCATGGAGGATATGTGATTAGGTTAATTACTTTTCAATACGAGACATTAGGAGCAACTGATGTTGTTTGGAGATAAAGGTTACGATTTTACTTGGAAGACTATGTGACTAAATCCTTCAAATATTTGGTTTTCAGTCTTATATTGGTTTACTTTGAATAATTTTATGGACAAATTGGCTATCGAATGGTCCTCGATGAACTTTGGGTTTTATTGGAAAAAATTTGGATATTAAGCATAGATTTTCTTTTTAAAGGGTTATCCTTTTCTGGATTATCTGACCTTGTACTAACCTTTTTGGTTTTGGTTTTGGTTAAAGCCTAAAGACATGGTATGTATATAGTTATCTTTGGTGGATTAGGTGATTCTCTAGAAATTGATTATAGTACTCTTAATGCGAACAAGTCTCCCTAAATACGCGTCTTTTGGAAAAAATATGAGTCTGATTAAGCAATCTAGTAAAAGTTGGAAGTCAACATGACTAGTAAGTATTTTTCCTTATGTTTTATTTAAGATCAAAAATAAATTCCTCAATAAAAAGTTACTTAAAGAAAAAATGTTTTCTATTAAATTTTCCTACTGGGGAACCCAACACCGTTTAACCCATCACAAGTTTGTGATTTTCTTATTGTTAACTTTCTCCTAAATATGTTTTCTATCACTCTCCATCAGAACATGACCCTATGTTTTCTCCTCCATGTCCATATTTTTCTACATGTAATCCTAGTATGGGTTAACTCGGGTGACCTTTGTACTTATCTTTCTTTATTTTAAAGTGATTGTTTTACCGACTCTTGTTCCGATTTGGGACTTTCAAGGATGTTTCCAAGCTCAATTTTAAAAATTGCGAGGACGCAATTCCCAAAACGGGGGAAGGATGTAACACTCCAGGTAAATAAAGAATATGACATTTTCATGTTAATCCATATTTTTGAATAAAGTATTAATATGACTTTAAAGGGGACGCTATTCTCGATGGCGTACCCAACACACAACAACGAGTTTCTTGGGAATCTTACGTTGCACTCTAATAATAAAATAATATTATTTTTAATGGTAGTTAACATGTAGCCGTTGTATTGGCGGGAATGGATAGTAATAACAAAAATATTATTATACATGTTTTAAAATGTTTTTACATATATCCAAGAAATGATAAAGGCTTAAAATACGGAAAGAATTCAATTTTAGGCGTATATGCCCTAGTTTTCACTAAAGGTTCACTTATCACCTTTTGATGGAGAACCATCATTAAATATAGTTTTTCTAACTCTTATACATTCTATTGGACAAAATAAAACTCTTCTTCAGAATCGGGACATCAAAATTTACTTTGTGTAAATTTTTGGTATCTTTCCGATAAAGTTCATTTTTTAATGAATAGTGTAAAATGTTGTATTTTAATACAAAACCTTTTTTTAATCTAATTTATTTATCTGATTAGATTATCTTTTTAATTGGTTTTAAAGTGAAATTAGAATATCTTTTTACCATTAAATCCAATAGTGGTCGTTGGAATTAATTTCACTTTGAAATCAAACTTAAACTAGTGTCAATCTTTTGATACTTATTGTATTATAAAAACACGCTATTTTCTCTGACAACGGGAATTAATTATTAAATTAATTAATGTGACTTATATTTTTTGAATTTTGTAAAATATACTTCATTTTTGAATTCGGAATATCAAATATATCTTAGGGTGAATTTTTGGTAATTTTCTGAAAAACTTCAATTTTTGATAAATAGTGAAACCACTAAGTGGTACTTATAAAAACTGATTTTCCGTTTAAATGAAATTTTTCCATCATTGTGTTTTGAATTTCAAAAATCCGACATACATGGTTGTCATTAATAAGTAAAATGTGGTTCAATGAGATTAAAATAATTTTTTGGTGAATAGTAACTTATTAAGTTTTTAATCGCGATTAGTGGTAATTAGTGTAATTTAAGGTAAAAATGATATTATAAAAATGTGAAATCACCATGACACTTTTCCTAACCCTATTTTTTGAGTCATGTCCGACCAATACAAACCATGGGTCGATTTAGGGGACCCTATGGAGCCTCTTGGGTGAGATAATGACTTTAATGCATTTTTTTAAAATAATGTTGAAAATGACACTAACATAAATTGTTTTACTAAAACAATTTTTAGAAGGGGTTATACTAATCATAATTTTGTCAATGAATTCTCTTTGTAAAGATAAAAATATTTCCTACATCATGATAGTTTTTTTATAATTTTTAGACATTAAATAAATTAATTTAATTATGACATCATGATGATGCAACGACGACCTCAATAATGAACAGTTTAAATAAAATGAAACGATAATATAAAATCTAAGACCTACACTTGTCCAAAAACTATTGGATGGGAATATTTCGAAGCCTTATCATCTTAGCTTAGAAATATATCAATGTGGGACCTTAAGAATTCGAAACACTTTTGAAAATAAAATAATAGTTTCATGATTTCCAAAAGTGCCCCTCCTCTCCTCTTATAAAAGGCCTCCACCTCTACCTCATTTCACACACTCCTAAAGCCTTTGGCTCGGCCATCCCCTACCCATTTAATCTCTCCACATCCCTCTCCTCATCCTAGAATATTCCCTTTGGGCATAATCCTTTCAAAGGAAGCCTTTAGGCTCAAATCAAAAGTAGTTACACTTTTAAAGGTAATTCATTCTCTCATGTTCATTTGTTTTATTTTGCCTCTCCAACCCCCTAAACTCTTTTTATTTACATATTTTGTAACACCATTATATTTAATATACTAGGATGTTTTTATAAGATTTATTCGAGCTACACTCTCACACAACTACATCAAATGGTTAAAGAACATACAGTTTCTATGGATGGCGAAATTCTGCCTCCTGAAACGATGATTGTTCAATACTCATTTAATACCTTCAAAGGTGGCCATTATGACATCACTATTTTTTTATATGATATATATTATGTTTATTATTTCCTTAATCTTCTGTATTTTTCATTTATGTAATACCATTATCTTTTCCATTATGGGTAAACACGATATCTTCATTTTAGGAAGTGCGGACTACCGCCCCCTGAAAGTGATTTGATTCGTTATTACCATATGTGGGATGTGTAAAGGATAAAGCTAATTATATTATATATTTTATTATACTGGAATTATAATATACTCTTATATCATTATGATTCCATTCCAGAAAATACGAAATAGAAATGGAAGTAGCATTCATGCGTACGTACGGCTTACCGTCTCCATGAACAGTACATTTCATTTCTTATCTCAAAATGTTATGTAATACTATAAGTACATATATATAATGGATATATATGTAATATATTACATCAAAATCATTGATATCATTCTGTAATTATAACATATATATATCTATCTCATTTTGATTTAATTCCATTAATATGACAAAAAAATGAAAGTAGTGTTCATGCGTACGTACGGCCTACCGTCTCCATGAACGGTGCTTTTCGTTTTTTATCTCCAAATGATATGGAATAGAATGAAATGAATATTTACTGGATATATATGATATTTTAATCATTAATACTATTCTGGAAATTAGTTACTTATAACTACATGGGCAATCTTTTTTCAAACAAGGTCATTTTTGACTCATGTACCAAACATCGGCAAAAACTTCTGATATGAACTAAAATTATTAAACAATTATTATAACATTATAATATGTGATATGAACTGAATAATAATCTCTAAAGGAGGTACTTAGGCGGTTATTAATTGACCAATGTTTATTATTCATGAATATAAAGAAACAAACAAGATAAGTTGGACTTGAGGTAAGGGATCCTACTCCTCTCTTTCTTTTTACACTCTTTTATGTCATTCCTTCTAAGCTCATATTTATTGTGATTGGGATGTTCTTTTATATTACTATTACTGTAATTTTTATGTTCATGTGATGAGAGACCCTATTATCACTCATCAATCCATTTTGGAAGTTTTGAGTGGCGCCGTTAGGCTGCCGAATTTTCGTAAGAGATCTAACCTCTCTCTTTCTCTTAAAGTACTCCCCTTTATGTCACTTCTTTTAAGCTCTTATTTGTTATGATGGGGGATGTTCTTTCATATTTCAATTTCTATACATTTTATTGTAATGTGATGAGATACCCTATTTGATCTCATCAATCCATTTTTAGAAGATTTAAGTGGCGCCTTTAGGCTGCCGAGTTTTCTTAAGTGATTTTTCATCTCACTTTTATTCCCGTGATATTTATGCTACATTTTCCACAATTTACATTGAGTGGTGTATGTACTTCCCATTATTCTACTCTTTGTGTAATATACTTTCGTTTATGAGTATTTACATCAATGATTTATTGTCCTTCTTTCATGGGGTGTATGTTTTGAAAGATACCCAATTCGGTAAGGAAACCTTTCACCCACCTCTTTTTTAAAAAGACTTCTTTTGTTGGGTATTTTAATTTACATATTGTTATGTTGGGATATGTTCTCATATATCCTTATTTATGTAAATTTTATGTCGAAGTGATGAGATACACTTTTTATCTCTCATCAACTCATTTTGATGTGACGCCATTAGGCTGTCAAGGGAACTTCTTAACCCAATTTCGATTTCTTTGGGTTCAACATGTAGTTATTGAATATGTAATCCTTTGAATATGTGTGAATGACCTTTTATTATTTTACACTTAATATCCACTTATATTTTTTGTATTCGTTTGTCACACATAATTATGTAATTGATTTATCCTTAATCCAAGGATACCATCTTTGTATGGGACTTCGTCTCAATCTCCTTTCATTGAGGTATATTTTGTTTTATACACAACCTTCTTTATACGGTGTATAAACCCCTTTGACATTTACATTTATCTGAAAGGGATCTTTTTTTTATACAAAGCGTTTTACTAAACGACAGAAGGGAATGTTTTTTCGTACGTATGCGGTGATAATGACTTCTCCGCCGCCGTGACCATTATTTGAGTCTCGGCATCCTCTATAAGCCATAACTTCTTTTTAAAAGAAAAATAAATACCATGTTTTACTTTTCTTTTATTTTGGTATTGAAATTTTTTTTCATGAATTTTTTATATCAATGTGTTGTATTGATATCTTGTGATTGAACGGTGGAAATGTTATGTTTCCTTTATGCATGTTTTATATGATACGATTATGTTAAGGTTCTTGGGCATTGTTATGAAAACAGGTGGTTCTGTGATAATCTAAGGGCGGGTGAGCCCGACATAGCTCTCCAATGCATTGGGTAACACGAAGGAGTGAAACGTTAAGGTTTCTCCGAAGAGATTTAGGGAATATACTGTGATGGGTATTCCAAATGTAACCAAGAGGGTTACTCCCTACGTAAGAATGTTATGAATGCCTCAAGTTACCTTTTATGTCTTATGATTTCTATGATTTATTCATGATTTTATGAGGTATGTTAAAGTGGCTTTGTTTTATGGGTAAAGTATGATTTCATTCTTATGTATATATGAACACATGTTTCCTTTCCATATTTTTTATAACCCTTACTAATATTTTAATGCTCATCCCAAGTTTTTGAAATGTTTTTCACAGGTCAAGGGAAAGGTACATGACGTGATGATAGTGTCAAGTATGTGTGAAGAAAGAATCCGTGTTTTATTTTAAATATGTTTACGTTGATGGGAATAATGAATAATGTCTTTTATGTAACCACTTTGTTTAAATGTAGAATGAAATGCAAGTTTCATGATCTAATTCGCTAAAACTCTAAACCTGAAAAGATCCTCAATGTGTAATATTGTAATAACTCAAGATTAAGTAAGGTTTAAGGCTGGGGCCTTATATATTACATGATAATGATCCATACTGTGCACCTCATTTGACACTAGTGGGAGATAATATTTGAATAATACAAATTTTCTTTTCCCACAATTATTAATGATTTGTAAAAATTATGACAATGAATTACCCAGGTTAAACCTACTGTGTCTTATATTTAAAAAGTTTCATGATTTAGATATCATATAATATATTATATGGTTTTTCTACTATTATTAATGTCATACACAATATGATTTTTTTTCCTTTAGTCGGCGTTGATAACCAAAAGGAATCATGTTAACATTGGATATAAAGGATAACATGGTTACAATAAGCAATCAAATTGGTCGATTATAGTTGTGGAAGATACAATGATTGTTCCCAATAAATTGTTTCAAAATATGATTACCACTTATACTATTACCAACTACTAGACTCACAAAAAATTAAAGGATGTAGTTCTCCAAGAGATCGAGTGACAGAGACCATTGTGGTAATAATTCTCAGTTTCCTTCATGTCAAAATTGTGGAAAGAGACACATAGGAAAGAGACTGAATGAAACCAAAAAATATTTTTTTTGGGGAATATATTCTCACAATTAGTTTAATTGTTGTGGAAAAATTATGAGTATGATGGAAGGAAATAATTCTTATCATATATATCCCTTTATAATAAGTTTTCAATATTATGTGAAAAATAAGAACTATCTATTTCAATTCACACATAAAATAAATAATCCCTAGATAATGGAAGAACCTAAATTGAAAAGTATTTATGTTTTGGGATTCCATAATTACATTGTGGAAGTATTTTTACCACTATTATATTCGTTATATGAATCATTAATCATCTATGAATGGTGTATAATATAAGAGTCAAAAAAGTATTTAATAACATAAGTAATATGGATATTGTCATGGTTTTATGAGTTTAAGGTTGATCATAATTGGAAATTATTAAAAACCAATTTTTAGCATTTATGTGATAGGAGTATACGAAGATTAATGATATTTTGAAAAACATTTATTGTAATACAAGCCATTGGTTTAGTATATGATAAATATATTTTAGGAAGAATGAAATTAAACTTTTTTTATAATTAGGATTAATAGTTTTGGTAACCTTAAATGTTTATCATATGTATGATGTTTTAGTAATTATGGGTCATCACAATTTGGGAATGTTATATGAATTATAGTAATTTTGATTCTAAAATTGGACAACCCACATACCAGGTGAAAACACATCACATATGGAAAGAGTGTGTGGCATGAACCCACAATTTAAGGATGATAATAATTTAGTTCCAAACATATAGACCAGTGAATTAATGAAAAAATATGTAATTGTTTATACATAAATTATTTGGATAATACAAATTATTGATGATCCAATTGAATTACTATTGAAGATTAGTTATTATTATTTTATATTGGATAATGTGTTCTATAAATATTTGTTTTGGAAAATATTAAGAATTAGGTGGAAACACATTTCATTCTTGTATGAATATTAAAATATATTAAAGTTATGTTTTATGGATTCAGGAATAAAAAATTCCTTTTTGGTCATTCATTTCATAAAGTATGTGATGAAATTTTAATTGATCAATTCACAACTGATGTTTAAATATGTGCTTATGAAATATAAGCATATCAAGTAAGTGTATTTATATATATTTTTAGATAGAAAAATAAATAAATAAATCTAACAATTGGATATCAAAAAAATATATTATTACATTAATGTATAATTAATTTAACGGTCCTTTAAATCATTATAGATTCCAGGTTTGAGGTCATTAACTATTCGTTGATCATTGTCTATCTAAGGACCAAAGACCTCTATCACTTCTTATAAATATGCATTCATTTAACCCATTCCCATATCATCACATTCTACTAATGATGTAATACATAGAATCCTATTTATATGTTATTCTATATAACCTTTGTACATCCATTTCTCTCTTATTGAGGGGATGTTTTATTAACCCTTTTTATAATGTGTGTTTTAACCAATGGAATTTTCAAATATCAAGAACATGATTTTTTAGTGCAAGATAAGAATTTTAGGATCAAGGTTTTTCATGTGTGGGAGAATTTAACACCTAAAATTTATAAAATAATAACATTTCATTCAACAGTGTATATGAAATGCACCATTGAGATTAAAAACCACATGAAATATATATCTTGAAATTCAATATTTTCAATAGCTTGCACAACACACATCCTTCAATCTAAATAATTAGTAATATTTCATACCAATATAACATATCCTTGAAATTGGTGGGTATGAATTATTCCAAAAAAATTATGAGAATTGTTGTTATCTATAGATTAGTAGTAAAATAATATTTATTTAAAAGAAATAATTTTTTCTGAAAAAATAATTTTGTTTTCTAAAAATAGTTTAATCACGATTTGCATAAATAATTTAAAAATATATTTTACAAATATAATAATATTTTTTCAATAAAAATAAATTCATTTTTTAAGTCATCTTATCAAAATTATATTAGGGTTAATTGTTTTGAATTTTTTAGAAATGTTTCATTTATCAAATAGTAGTAAAAAATAATAATTTTATTAAAAAATGGATTTTCCATTATATAATTTAAAATGCCAAATAAAATATAAAATTTGGTTTATAATCTAATTATAGATAATAATTTAATATATAACTAATTTAGGATCTTCAAATAAATTTCATTTTTGATATTTGATATTAAAACCTTACATACCTCTGAGTATATTCACTTTGGAAAAGCACTTTTTTCACATATGTAGGTATACTGTTAAATTTGATTCGACCATCTCTATGAATATTATATGAAAAAGTGTAATATATTTTGGGAATCATAATAATTTATAATATCTAGTAATTTAATCATTATTTTTTACCATTATGAATATAAAAAGAATCAAATAATTAATTACCATGGTTAAGGTAAATATTTATTTACCAAGGGATAGAAAATTATAAATTTTAAAAATGACCTAAAAATTGTATAAAACCAATTTTGGATCCATATGTACCCCTTAATACCTATAAGGGTTGATAATGATCCATTTCAACGGCTTTTGGATGGATAAAGTCATTCGAGTAATTGATTCCTTTCAAAAAGTCCATATACATCCCCTCCCCCACATATAATAGGCCACCCTCTCATCCCCACATCCTACATTCAAATTAAGTTATTCAAGATAGTACATTCCCAAATATAATAACACCTCCACTAAAATAATCCTATATCTCTTGTTTTGATAAAAATTAAATCATGGGATTGATTTTGGTGTAAACCTAAAGAAGTTTTCCAAAGAAGATATGACATTCTCAAATGATCATTTTTATTTGGTTTCATTTTACACCTACATAAAACATAATTAATAAAATATTTTATAATGAAATAATTAAATTATATATACTAATAAGTTACTAAATAAATTTAAAAACATATATATCTATCTCCTCTTATATTAAACAGAAAATGAAGTTGTTGATCATGTGTGCGAAAAACTAGCACCTCATGAACCGATGCAATTTGTTTTCCCTCACCACCATTCAAGGAAGGATATAATGAAGTCTTTAGAAATGTATATTATATTTATGATAATATAAAAATAATTTAATTATAATATCAAATATTAACTCTTACTTTCCATGCTGTTGAAAATATGATAACATCTCTTACTTGTATAGTGAACTACATCCTTGCAAAGAGATATGATTTTTTTCACAAACGCTTTACATGGAATTAATAAGGATACATTTAATGTATATATTCAATATATATGATATGATATTGTTTTTTAAGCCTAATTAATACCTTCTTACTTACCCTTTCAATCGTTAATTGAATTATATCATCGTTAGTGCGTGTGTACGACCTACCATCTCTAGGAAGCGATGCAATTAATTTTCCATGTCTACCCTTAAATAAAGATTATAAAAAATTATATAATGAGTAAATATGTTATTTATAATAGTAATATCACTATCTTAATAATTTTTCTTTATCATATATTGTATAACTATAACATTCATGACATATCAGAAATGAGAAAACAAGGAAATTAACACCCAAAAAAGTATAATTTTAAACATGATTCGAAAAAAATTGGTAATATGATATAGTATGATCATAGGGTTATTTTATAAATTAATTACTTGATTAAAACTTATATAAATGAGGTTAAATCGTGCTCATCCATAACTAAATATGATGTAAGGAATTTTAACTAAATTTTATTTCATTGATGAGTATTTTAATGTATTCACCTAGATTCATTTATATGGTGTATATAATTAAACGTTTATGTATAATATACTTATTACTTAATAATTAACTTTTTTCAATTTGTAATATTTCAAACCTAAAACTATTTAGTTTAATGTTACCAATTTTTTTGAGTTTCATAAAAAAATTTCTTGTTATTGGGATATATTACATCATCATTATTCTTAATATTTTAATCTTATAGTTTTAATAAACTTATACTATCATATTTTTTATTTAAAATTTTATTAATTAGATTTAAATTTTATACAAATAATTTAGTCATCGATTAATCAACACTTTAACATTGTTTCATTTATAAGATTTTATTTCCAAATCTAATTTTATTCTATATTATTTAAACATGAATTTATATTTATAAATGTTATTTTATCATTGTCTAATAAACCCATTAATTTTTTTATCCACTGGATATTCATTATTTTTTCATGTAATATTACCTTTATTCATTGTTTTTTCTTTATAATTATTAAGAAATGTTTTCATAGAAAATATTTCATTATTTATCTCATTGATCTAAAACCGGGGTTATTCCAAATCTGTATTTTCTATAAAAAATCAATTTTTTTTTTAAATTTTACAAATAATTTGTTATCATAAATTTTAACTGTAGTTCACTTTTTATTTTTTTATAGGAATCCTCGAATCCATTTTCAACCTAATCCTACATGAATTTCTCCAAAAATCATAAATGGTATATGTAGAGACCCAAAGCATGACGTACATGGATATTACATTACATTAGCAGAATACATAATACATAATAATAACAGACACACAAAGATCATAATAGTTTAGTGTCTTTGGAAACATGGAACGTAATCTTCTAATCATGGTGAAAGATCTTCAACATTTCCCATAAAGATCTTCCCCTTTTTTTTTCTTACCTAAAACCTTTCTTTATATCATAGGGAAAAGAAAACATAAAAAGGGTGAGCTCAAATACTCAGTAAGGGTAATCATGGATAAAATAAAACATACCATATACAGTTGAACATAAAAACATGAACATAATGTTTAAACATCAAAAGATTGAGAAATCACATAAAACATGGAAGTACGTAAGGCATAGATCATAAAGAAACATTAAGAATGATAAAATATCATAGGAATAAAACATTTAATTGTGGCAACCATTATGCACATGATATGATTTCCATAGTAGCCAAGGCATTGCTGCCAGGACCATCTTAGTGGACAAAGTCCTTTTCTGAATCGAGTTCACTCCTCGTTCCTGTCCTGTATTACTAAACCAGTTTAACTTTCCATTCCAGCCATGTCTATCTCATGAGATATAAATCTTTACCCAATGAATTTGAGGGAGATATAGGTCCCACAAATCTCATAATTAAATCATTCTTTCGTGTGCCACAAAATCATAAATCATACATCATAGCATAACCCATGAAATAAAATGGGATTCTTAAACATCATGCCATCATAACATAATCCATAAAAAATTGATATCATTTCATCATAAGAAAATTGAAACCACTTAAATCATACAGACAATTTACTTGAAACATACACGTATGAAATAATGTCATCTTTGATGGAAAATAGTTTTGACAAAACACTTGAAATGAATGCTTGAGGACAATATCCTTTCTTCTTTAAAATAATTTTCTTTTCACAAAATTCCATTCAATTTTAAAAGATAAATTTTTTTTTGAAAAATATTCATGCAATATTGTAGAGGAAGCTTCTTGAAAATGAGGCATTATGAAACCGTAAAAATCCGTTCCCTCCATATAAGTTAAAAATAACATTCTCCTCGTACTTTTGTCGGAAAAGTCAAAAAGTACCTTACATGGAAACCAAAGGAACGATTACATTCATACAATGTGGTAAAAAGTCAATAAAGGGTAAAAATGACTTTAAACATCCATGGAATAATGGTAAACATTTTATTAAATCGTTTTTAGAAAACATGGTCATGGATGATAAACGTAACCCCAGTAAATACTTACGTATAAACAATCTTGGATAAAAATGATATTCAAAATTTATCCCTTACCTTAGGTTTGATATTCTTCGTACGTATCCGAACCTCCTGTATAATGATTTAGATAATGTCATTTACTTATTACAGAATCATATTCATTGTTATTATATCATATATGTTTCACTTATGACTTTATATTACCCATTCTTTTTTAAATTCCATGTTAAATCAGTGTTTTGGGTAAAATCATTTCATTTATCGAATGTGTTTCGACTTGTCATTCTTTATATTATTACTTATATACTGATTTACATAATTTCAGAATGTAAAACATTATTTACATATATTCATCATATACATATATATATTATAGGTCGATAAAAGGAATGAAATACACCGTTCATGGAGACGGTAGGCCGTACGTACGCATGAACGCTGTTTTCATTTTTTTATTGAATTAAATGAAACTAAATAGACTACATACATATATATATATACATAAATCAAGTAGCATTATTATTTCATATATTTCATTATTATTCATTAAATAATCTTTATGATCATTCATGTATGGTTAACATGGAGAATGAATCTCATCGCGTCGTGGAGACGGTAGTCCGTACGTACGCACGAGCGATGATATCATTTCCATAATCATTGAATTGAATTGGAGTGGATGATACAATATATCATAATCAGTATTATGTTATAATAACTATATATAGTTATTATTTACACCATTATACCCATCCATGTAAGGTGGTGTTGGAAAAATAGATTACACCACAGCGTGGAGACGGTATTCCGTACGTACGCACGCGCGGTGATTTTGTTTTCCGTAGGATGGATAGATGGTGAAATAGTGTTTTTCATACTTATAACAACATATCAGTATATTAGTGATACTGATGTTATTACTTCATAATGAATCAACTAAAGAAGAAGAAGTGGAAGAAGAAATAAAGTTGAAAGAATCGGTAACAGACATTACCTATTCCTTGAAGCGCCTCTTTGAGACCTCATTTTAGGGAACTGAAATTGGACTTTGAAGAAGACCAGGACCTCTAGGAGGTTTTATGGAAGTGGAGAAGATAATTTGGCAGGGGTTGGCCGAGCTTGAAGGCTCAAGGTGGTGTGAGGAAGAGAGGGAGGAGGTGCCCTTTTATAATGGAGGAGAGGGGCACCTTTGGAATAACTAAAAATATTTTTTTATTATAAAGCCAAATTAGGTTTTAAATAGCTCCAAATTGATTTATTTCGATGATAACGTGGGTATGGATCTAAATCCTTTCATCCAATAGAATTTAGACAAGTTTAGGAAACTATTTTAACCTTATCATTTAGATTTGACATTAAGTTAGATAATTTTACTTTTACCGTGTCTTTTTGTGTTCTTACACTATAAAGTTAATAAAATTACTATAAGAAGCCAAACGAACCCCAATTTGTTTATTATTAATATATATAATCATAGCTAGGTGATTTGCCCGAACCTTATATGTTTAGGAATAAAATAACAATTAATAATATAATACTTGTTTTAAAAACTATTTTATGTCAATTTTGACACTATTTAGTAATTGATTTTTGTGAAAATCATAACAGACTGATTAGTTCTAAAAACATTAATTATATCAATACTAACATGTCATATTAACCTAGAAAATTAGTTTAATTATTAAAAAGTCTCAAATTACTTTTATTTTGGTATTTATAACATCAATTACGTCAATATTTTATTAATAAGATAATTAATGCATCATCTTTGTGTCATAAATAAATTAAATTATTTAATGTCTAAAAATTACAAAAAACCCACCATTATGTAGGAAATTTTTTTATCTTTCTAATTAATATTTATAGTCGAATTTTTCATATGTATAACCCTATATTAAAAATGATATACTTATTAAACTCTGTTTTTAACTATTTTAACCCTTCTTTAAATAAATTAATAATAAATGTCCTAATCTAATCCAAGTGGGCCTAAATGGTCATTTTTATTCTTAAGGTTGTTTTGTGGTCGAATTGCACTTATCTAATATAATTAGGACATGTTTTAGTGTAATAATAATATCATTTTTACCCTTAATTACCCTATTTACTTTTAACCGTGGTAAAAAAAGAAAAAAGTTACTATTCACCAAAAATTATTTTCATCTCATTGAACCACATTTTACTTACTAACATCAACCGTGTCTCTCGGATTTTTGAATATCTACTCACAGAAGCGGTAAAATTAAGTTTTATGAAAAATTCATTTTTTTTACTACCACTTAGTGGTTTCACTATTCATCAAAAAATGAAAGTTTCCAGAAAAATACCAAAAATTAGGCCTAAGATATATTTGATATTACGAACTAAAAAATGATGTCTATTTAAAAAAATTCAAAAAATATCAGTTGCATTACTTAATTTAAAAATTAATTCATGTCGTCAAAACAAATAGCGTGTTCTTAAGAGATAATAACTATCAAAAGATTGACATTTTTTATGTCTGGTTTAAATGTGAAATTACATCCAATGAAAAAAATTGTATTAAATTGTAAAAATATATTCTAAATATATTTTAAAACCACTCAAATTAATAATTTATCACTATTAATTATATCGATTAAAAATGTTGTTTTTAATTAAAATTTAGTAATTTTCATTATTCATTAGAAAATGAAAGTCATCTGAAAAGTACCAAAATTTCACCCTATCCTAATTTCGATATTCTGAATCCAAAAATGAAGTCCATTTTGAAAAATAAAATTTACAAAATTTTAAAAAGTGGTTATTACTATTCATAACGGCTAGTTTTAATAATATTTTAATAGCATATCGTTGTTTAGTGAAACGTGGTATTGCGTACTACACACGCTATCGAGGAAGGTCACGATTGCGTGTAATGCAGGGCAAGTCAAGGATGCGTGTTGTGCAAGCTCTTTTTGGTGTAGCGTACAACACAAGACATTAATGAAATTAAAAATAATATTTTTCATAAAATCTCGGGGTGTTACATTCTACCCCCCTTAAAATGAATTTCGCCCTCGAAATTCATTGGGGTTATAAATGGTTTACTACTCGAATGTTTCTTTAATAGAAACTCACATCGTAAACAGGAATACAAAAACCAATCTTTAAAAAAATATGAAATGTAACGGTTACCCAAATAAACTAATCACCGGGTTTCCACATAGGTGAAAATATGGATATGGGAGAGAAATCTAACCATCATGTTCTGATGGAGAGTGGTATATAACATGGCTATGGAAAAGCCAGCAATCATAAAACCATAAATATTTGACGATCTAAGGTACCATCTGATTCATCATATATAAGAGCACTATGACAACATTTTTGGTTTTCAAGATCATTTCCCTAATGTTGGTGAAATTGGAAATAGAAGAAATACATTCGTGATTTTGGTATAGTCTCACCGGTGGTCGTTCTTTGGACAATTTCCACATCATCTCTTAAAGAAATGAAGTTGATTTTTTCATTCGTGGTGTGTTAGCAGATGATGTGATAGAATGATGGGTCATTCCAGCTGTCTCAAACAAAAGGTTAGAAAAGTTATCAAAAAATACATAAGTCCATCTATAGTGAGATTAATCATATATGGTTCCTAAAATGGAATTATACTTATTATATCATACTGATTAATATAATAAAACTATTTTTTACTAAACAAGGCCTTCCTGTAGGCCAGTGGTAGGCGATAAAGGCCAGTCGCACTTCAGTTGTGGGTTCGATTCCCACAGCCTTGTCTCATGTGATGGGTAGTCACCCGTCCTGCAGGTTGTCCGTTTTCTAAAACAACATTACTATAAAATCACATAAATAATATCGAAAAAAACTTTTATCCTTGAACAATACTAACTTATATCCAACATAATCCATTCTAATCTTTAGGCTTATCCATAATACTACATTCCACTCTCATAATATAGTGAATACGATTACTAGAGATTTCATATAAAAAGCATGTTAATACCATCGTTGATCCCCATATATCATATGATATGTCTTGTTGGTCACATTCCAGATATTCTAAGGCCTAAATCATGTATTCTCTTGAAAAATGAATACCCATTGAATCTTAGTAAAAACATGAGTGCTGTCAAAAGTTAACTCATTCCTCATACCAAAAACCCAAAATTCTATATACTCAAACCATGATATTACTATTTCCTTATATCAGTCATGATTTCATGAATACTATCAAACATTTAATTTTATCCTTATCCCTTCATTATGCTCATATCATCTATATTCCAAAAATATCTGAATAACATTTCATGGATACTGGTACCATTAATCATATACTTTCAAAACTCAAGGAAAGGTAATAGTGTAATAATCCTTAGATGTCTCTTTATTCCATAGTACCATGAGATTACTTATACAACATTACACATGATAAACATGTAATCATTTCACTACATTCTTAAAACATTGACCGAGCTTCAACAGTTCTTTCATCTCACATATCATTTGTAGTCTTTTCATCATCATCAACATAAATACTACCCATACGACCATACTGATTCTCTTCATGAGACTTTTCCTTAGGGAATTGGTTTTCATAATGCCCGTACATTCCACATTTAAAACATTTAACCGTTGTTGATATCGTAGAATTACCATTATCCTCATCCCTCGTGTTAACTGAACCTTTTCTATTGCACTTACTGGATTTGTGTCCTTCTTTTCCACACACAAAGCATCTTCTTGTTCCTTTGAAACATTCTCCATGATGCCTCTTCCCACATGATTTACATAGGGGAAATTGAACTTTCTTTCCCCTATGATCATCATGAAACACCATCTTTCTCTTATTAGTCGAGTCAGGAAACTTACCAAATTTTACTTTATTGATCATATTATGAGATTGCTGATTCGACATAACAATGATGTTTGGACTTCCAAATCCCATTTCATTTGGTTTCTCACGAAGAATATTATTCCATTGTCCATAATATCCTCCATTATCGTGAATCATCTTGTTTCCATCCATTTTCTAAAACCCAAAAAGAATAGTGTGAGAGGAAAAAATCATAATAAAGGCGGAGTACCTTCAATATCTATCATCTTGGGTTACCATAATTCTATTACTATAACCTATGCTTATACATAACCTTAGGGACATCCCTAGACAAACCTTAGAAATATCTATAGGGATCTCACTAAAGTTCTTTCATACTAGTTTCCAAAGGTTGACTAAACCTTTACTCTGATACCAACTGTAGAGACCCAAAGCTTGACGTACATGGATATTACATTACTTTAGTGGAATACTTAATACATAACAATAATAGACACAAAAGGATCGTAATAGTTTAGTGTATTTGGAAACATGGAACGTAATCTTCTAATTATGGTGAAAGATCTTCAGCATCTCCCATAAAGATCTTCCCCTTTTTTTCTTACCTAAAACCTTTCTTTATATCCTGGGGAAAATAAAACATAAAAAGGGTGAGCTCAAATGCTCAGTAAGGGTAAGCATGGATAAAATAAAACATACCATATACATTTGAACTTAAAAACATGAACATAATGTTTAAACATCAAAAGCTGGAGCAATGACATTAAACATGGAAGTACGTAAGGCATAGATCATAAAGAAACATTAAGAATGATAAAATAGCATGGGAATAAAACATGTAATTGTGGAAACCATTAAGAACATGATATGATTTCCATAGTATCCAAGGCATTGCTTCCAAGACCATATTAGTGGACAAAGTCCCTTTTTGAATCGAGTTCACTCCTCGTTCGAGTCCTGTATTACTAAATCGGTTTAACTTTCCATTCCTGCCATGTCTATCTCATGAGATATAAATCTTTACCCAATGAATTTGAAATAGATATAGGTCCCACCCATCTCATAATGAAATCATTCTTTCGTGTGCCACAAAATCATAAATCATACATCATAGCATAACCCATGAAATAAAATGGGATTCTTAAACATCATGCCATCATAACATAATCCATAAACAATTGATATCATTTCATCATAAGAAAATTGAAACCATTTAAATCATAGAGACATTTTACTTGAATCACACACATATGAAATAATTTCATCTTTTATGGAAAATAGTTTTGACAAAACACTTGAAATGAATTCTTGAGGAAAATATCCTTTTTCTTTAAAATCATTTTCTTTTCACAAAATTCCACGCAATTTTTAAAGATAAGGGTTTTGTTGAAAATAATCATGCAATCATGTAGAAGAATCTTCTTGAAAATGAGGCGTTATGAAACCGTAAAAATCCTTTCACGCCATATAAGTTAAAAATAACATTCTCCTCATACTTTTTTTAGAAAAGTCAAAAAGTACCTTATATGGTAACCAAAGGAAAGATTCCATTCATACAATGTGGTAAAAAGTAAATAAAGGGTAAAAATGACTTTAAACATCCATGGAAGAATGGTATACATTTTATGAATGCATTTTTGGAAAACATGGTCATGGATGATAAACGTAACCCCAGTAAATACTTACGTATAAACAATATCGGATAAAAATGAGATTCAAAATTTATCCCTTACCTTAGGTCGGATATGCTTCGTACATATCTGAACCTCCTGTATAATGATTTAAATAACATCATTGACTTATTACATAATCATTTTCATTATTATGAGATCATATATGTTTCACTTATGACTTTATATTGCTCGTTCTTTTGTAAATTCCATGTTAAAGCAGCGTTTTGGGTAAAATCATTTCATTTATCATATGTGTTTCGAATTTTCATTCTTGATATTATTAATTATATCCTGATTTACATAATTTTAGAATGTAAAACATGATTTACATATATTCATCATATACCTATATATATTATAGGTCGATAAAAGGAATGAAATACACAGTTCATGGAGACGGTAGGCCGTACGTACGCTTGAACGCTGTTTTCATTTCCTTATTGAATTGAATGAAACTAAATAAACGAAATACATATATATATACATAAATCCTGTAGAATTATTATTTCATATATTTCATTATTATTCATTAAATAAACTTTATGATCATTCATGTACAGTTAACATGGAGACTGAATTTCATCGCGTCGTGGAGACGGTAGTCCGTACGTACGCACGAGCGATGATATCATTTCCATAATCATTGAATTCAATTGGATTGGATGATACAATATATTAGAATCAGTATGATGTTATAATAACTATGTGTATTTATTATTTACAACATTATACCCATCTAAGTAAGGTGGTGGTGGAAAAACAGATTACACCACGGTGTGGAGATGGTATTCCGTACGTACGCACGTGCGGTGATTTCATTTTCCGTAGGATGGATAGATGGTGAAATTGGATTGTTTAATAATTATAATAACATATCAGTATATTATTGATACTGATGTTATTACTTCATAATGAAACAACTAAAGAAGACGAAGTGGAAGAAGAAATAGAGTTGAAAGAATCGGTAACAGACATTACCTCTTTTTTGAAGCGCCTCTTTGAGACCTCCTTTTAGGGCACTGAAATTGGTCTTTGAAGAAGACCAGGACCTCTAGGATGATTCTAGGGAAGTGTAGATGATAACTTGGTAGGGGTTGGCCTATCTCGAAGGCTCAAAGTGGTGTGAGGAAGAGAGGGAGGAGGTTCCCTTTTATAAGGGAGGAGAGGGGCACCTTTGGAATAACAAAAATATTATTTTATTATAAAGCCAAATTCGGTTCTAAATATCTCAAAATTGATTTATTTAGAATCTAAGGTGGGTATGGGTCGAAATATTCTCATACAATAGAATTTAGACAACTTTAGGTTCCTATTTTAACCTTATCATTTAGATTTAACATTAAGTTAGATAATTTTACTTTTACCGTGTATTTTTGTATTCTTACACTATAAGGTTAATAAACTTACTATAAGAAGCCAAAAGAACTCCAAGTTGTTTATTATTAATATATATAACATTATCTAAGTCCTTTTCCTGAACCTTATATTTTTATGAATAAAATAACAATTAATAATATAATATTTGTTTTAAAAACTATTTTATGTCAATTTTGACACTATTTAGTAATTGATTTTTGTGAAAATCATAACAGACTGATTAGTTCGAAAACAGTTACTTATATCAATACTAACATGTCATGTTAACCTATAAAATTATTTGAATTTATAAAAAGTCTCAAATTACATTTATTTTGGTATTTATAACATCAATTCTTTCAATATTTCATCAATAAGATAATTACTGCATCATCTTTGTGTCATAAATAAATTAAAATATTTAATGTCTAAAAATTACAAATAAAATACCATTATGTAGGAAATTTTTTTGTCTTTATAATGAATATTTATAGTAGAATTTATCTTATGTATAACCCTATATAAAAAATTATATACTTATTAAACTCTGATTTTAATTGTTTTAACCCTTCTTTAAATACATTAATAATAAATGTTCTAATCTAATACAAGTGGGCCTAAATGGTCATATTTTATTACTAATGTTGTTTTTGGTAGAATTACACTTATCCAATAGAATTAGGACATGTTTTAGGGTAATAATAATATCCTTTTTACCCTTAATTACCCAATTTACTTTAAACCGTGGTAAAAAAAAGTAAAAAGTTACTATTCACCAAAAATTATTTTCATCTCATTGAACAACATTTTACTTACTGACATCAACCGTGTATCTCGGATTTTTGAAATTCTACTCACAGAAGTGGTAAAATTATGTTTTATGAAAAATTCATTTTTTTAACTACCACTTAGTGGTTTCACTATTCATCAAAAAATGAATGTTTCCAGAAAAATACAAAAAATTAAGCCTAAGCTATATTTGATATTATGAACTAAAAAATGATGTCTATTTTACCAAATTCATAACATATCAGTTGAATTAATTAATTTAAAAATTTATTCCTGTCGTCAAAACAAATGGCGTGTTCTTAAGAGATCATAACTATCAAAAGATTGACATTTGTTTATGTCTGGTTTAAATGTGAAATTACATCCATTAAACAACATTTTATTAAATTGTAAAAATATATTCTAAATATACTTTAAAAACACTCAAATTAATAATTTATCACTATTAATTATATCGATTAAAAATGTTGTTTTTAATTAAAATTTAGTAATTTTCACTATTCATCCGAAAATGAAAGATATCCGAAAAGTACCAAAATTTTACCCTAAGATAATTTCAATATTCCGAATCCAAAAATGAAGTCCATTTGAAAAATAAAATTTACAAAATTTTAAAAAGTGGTTATTACTATTCATAACGGCTACTTTTAATAATATTTTAATAGCATATCGTTGTATAGTGAAACTCGGTATTGCGTACTACACACGCTATCGAGGATGGTCGTGATTGCGTGTAATGCAAGGCAAGTCAAGGATGCATGTTGTGCAAGCTCCATTTGGTGTAGCGTACAACACAAGACATTAATGAAATTAAAAAGAATATTTTTCATAAAATCTCGGGGTGTTACAGTATAATTATTTTACCATGAATGACATAAACATAATTTTCAGCAGTTGCGACCACTCAATGTTTTAAAACATAAATTATTTTTTTAAATTATATTTTCATTGAAAATTTTATTCATAAAATTCTATGAACATTTGGTTTATGAATATTTTCAAGGATAAAAAGATATTTTCCGAATGAATGTTTTTAATGATATTTTTATGGTATTTCAATTCATCATAGATAATAACCCTTTATTTCACATATACTTTAATGGGGATTTATTATATTGAAACCATAATTAATTTTTCTGTTGATGGTTTATGCTAAATCAAATAAAGAATATATGGGTATTCACTTTCAGGATTCATATTTGTGGTCATTAACATTCTCTTCAAATATTCGCATTTTTCTTATCATTGGAAAATAAATTTCCCCCAAATGTTCATATTATTTATCTTGTATATTTTTATTTCTTAAAATTTATATTTTTTGTTCATATTTTATTATTATTTAAAATTTATATGAATGATTGGAATAATTATTTTTAATCCCAATTCTTTACTCAATATAGAAATTCTTTGTTATAGTACATTACTCATTAATTAAATTGACCATTCGATATCAGGGGAATTCTTTGGACAAGAAAATATTGGTGGGTACAGATAATAGAAATCCAAAAAAATAATTTGTATTATCAGGAGATTGATTAGTTGGATAAACTTAATTAAATGGGTTATAATTCCCAATTTTCCATTTATATAGTTTTTGAAATAAAAAAACTCATTAAAAATTATTTACTAAGATTTTTATATCCAAATTTTTTAGTATGTTTTCTGGAAAACAATAGCTTTTACCTTAATTAAAATAAGGTTTAAATTAATTGATTATAAAATTTACCATTATTCCTTATGACTATCATAATGAGACTATGCCTGACCATCATTGGTGTCACCTTTATCAGAACTACTATTATACTATATGTCCTCTCTTTCATTCTATTAATCTATAAAAATCATAATGATATTGGTGCTATGAATCATCTTATTAACACTCGTGATTACTATTATAATGATAATTGTAAGTATTCCCATCATACTTACTTATGTTGATAATCATATTCAGATGACATATTTCCAATGTAAGGAACATATATTACACTATAATGCTTTAAATAAAAATTGAATCATACATTCAGAAATTCTAGATCATAATGAGCTATCAAGTGCAAAGTTTCCAAGTCATTAGGGAAAACATAGAGTAATATGTCCATTGGGTGAAAAATTGACATCTATCAAGATTCCTATAAATACATATACTTTCAAAGAGTTTGATGTTGAAAATTGATTTATTTTCAAATTTTTAATTATTCAAGAGCACTGAAGGTTCCATAGTGTGTTTCATCTTGTTCTTAGACATTGTGATTTTTATAGTATTTTAATTATATGGAAACCTTATCGGGTTGTCTCATTATGAACATTCTCATTGTAAACTATGTCTGATAAACTAAACAATCAAGGGATTCTAGGGAATATAAGATATTAAATTTAACCAATTAGATTCAAGGATACTAGGGATAGGTAGGCAGACAATTCAATCATCACATCGAGGGCCTATAGGGATAACAAGAGAAAACTATACACATTATCATATCGATGGAATTTCTTGATAAGGAAGGATATAATTTCTTGTATGTATAAAACAAGGGATACCATTAGTCTGGGTTATGGACTACCTTTATCTTATGTTTAAAAGTGTTATCTTTTTAATATGTATAAATTCATTATTTCATTTATGTTCTATTTTTTACTTGTTTCTTACAAGTATATTATTATACTACGCTTCTATAATAGATTGAAAAAAATTGTATTTATGTTTTTATTAATGTTGGTCTTATATGTATCAAATTTATTTTGATAAAAAACTATAGTTTTAATTTAATTATATCCACCACGATTATGATTCTTATAAATATGATAATAGGCTCCATTGTGACTTCTATATTTTAACTATCATTAAGTCTAACAGCAATCTGGTTTATATATTTTTATTACAATAATCATACGGAGGGCCATGTTTGATAATATACATTAAGACGATTAATGGATTGTTTAGATTAATTTATTTAAAATTTATTTTTCAAACTGAAATTCAAACCCTCTTCCAAGTAATCCATCAAATAATATTTATACGATCTTAATCAGTATAGTTTTAATATTCTAATTCAACACTTTTGGAGGATTCAAACTGAAAATAATTTAACTACATTCTAGAAGGTTTTATTGGATGATGTATCACGATCCCTAAGATAATAATTTCCAATAATTAATAATTTCTTTCATAAATAATATCATTATAATGATAAATTATATTTTTACAATGATACTATCTTCGTATACATATCATTATCAGTTTATTTATTAATTGTCACATGTTTTAAATTATTTAACTATTTTACATCGTTTATGCCTTATCCAATTTAAATCGTCATGTTATTGATTAAATGAAAAAAATTCAATTATTTTTCTTTCTATATTGATTATTATATGAAATAACATCCATTGAATGTATGTTATGTTATTTAAATTTCAATATTTATTATTCTAGTCAAAATTTTTAAATGGAATCTGTGTTATGTTATTTACATTTCCATGATTATTCTTATTAATTATTGATATATTCTTTTTTACTAAATCCATATTGAGGATTTTTTTCTCACCCATATTTTATTTCTATTCTTAAGTGTCTATGATCTTACCTAAGAATTATTTAAAAGAAAATTATAAATAAAATAATTATATTATAAAAAATATATATATTTTTTTTCATCAAATGCAATATGGGAATCATAAATGTACATATTTATTAAAGGCTATTAAATGATTCAGTACATTGGGATTTGATTCCTTTTATCTTATTACATTTTAATAATGTAAGACATATTCTATGGGTTACCAAAGTTGGGGTCTTCACGGTGAATGTGGTTCTAGAAATAAACTTCAAATAACCAATTATAATATTTTTGATAATTAATCATTGTAAAATAAACTTTTCTAAAAAAGTCAACAACAAAATAAAATAAAATTTAATCATAATATAAAATATTATTAAATATCTCAATTATTAATTTAATTACTTATAATTTATATATATCACAAAAACAAATATGAAAATGATCCATATGATTCTGGGATAATGATATTGCAACTGAGTCACCTCATAATCATCTATAAATCATGTTATGATCAAGTGTGGATTAGTTTGACCACATACATTAAAACCCCAAAAAATTATATAATTGTTGACTATAAAAGAATAATTAATTTCACTATATTATAATGAAATTTAAATTAGTATGTTTTTTTATGGAGTAGATAAAATAATAAATAAATAAAGAAAACATAAAACATAGATCATTGGTCATGTAAATAACTAAAGTGTGTTGTTTTTTTTGGATTTTATTTTAATGTATAAAGAATGGAATAATAATCAAACATTCAAAATCCCAATCTTTTCACCACCAAAACCAGTGCCAAACCCGGCCCGTGACAATTCTCGATAGGTTTTCCTGATCCCCATAGGCTGTCAAAGGTTCCCTGTAATCATAAAATGATTATTGGGAATGATTTACCTGAGTTTATAAATATAAAACACAAATAAATCCAATTAAAAGAATCTGAATTTTTCAATCCAAAAAATGTATTACAAAAAATCATATCTGAATTATATATTTTAAAACAATTCAAAAAAGACAATAATAAAGGGAAAAAGCCTAAAAAGAAACATCCCAAGAACCCTCATGGAAGGGGGAACCACACTCAAGCTATCTCCACAAGACTTCACCAACAAGGACCTGCTAGAAACCCAAACCACTAGCACTAAAAAATGTACCCATGTTGTGACAAAAAAACAAGTCTACTAAAACCCATTGTTGTATGTATGGTGTGATCCAATTCCTAGTAGGATAAAATAACTAATTTATTTCTTGTGATAAACATTAAAAGACAAAAAGCTTGCAAGTTTTCATAAACAGGAAATGCTAGTTACAATTTCTAAAAGATGCAACTTAAAAATTAAAACTGTTTTTAAGTGGGATATAATTAAGAATAAACACTTTTAAAAATAATTTCAAAACTAATTAATTCTCCATAAAACCATACCATTTTCCGATATTAAGGACAAAATAACTAATGATCACAAGAAATAGAGAATAACCCATAGGCACTAGCTCATTCTAGGTCCCAAGTACCTCATATCACGAGGAGAGTAACCATCACAAAATTTTTTCTCGTACACAAGCCACTAGTAGGGAACATAACCATAAACTAGTGGTCCCCATTCATCATCAACATTGTTTAGTTATTGTTTTAAGAATCAATCCTGCAATGTGAAACTAAGGCCAACCCCCTTGGATTCACTAGCATATTAGTATACATCCAGCCACCTAGATACCCGGGTTTCCCCTTGTGATCAAACAAGTTCAACAAGTTAAGAAATATAATTTTCACATGGAAATATCATTTCTGCAATACATGTTAACCAAAAATCCTATATATACATCCCAAAATTCAAAAAATCCAATTTTCATTCATATGCATTTTGAAATCATACACACATAAAAAATAACCCAAAACACTTTTAAAATTTCTTTAACACTTCCACAAATCCACAATATATAATTTAAAACCATTCTATGAAATTGTAACTCACATAACAGCCCACTCAAATATCATATAATAGAACTTTCATCAAAAAAAATTATTTTTCACCACACACTCACACAAAATAGCCAAAAACCATGTTTCACAACTCTATTTTCATTTTCTAAAACATTTCATCAATTTATAAAATACTATAAAAAATACTTGAAATCATGAAAAACAGTCATTCCTTTAAAAACCAATATTTTTGAAACACACCCACCAAACAGTATATAGACACCCTTTTTCCACTTTTTTATCCAAACAAAACATACAAAATTTTAATAAAACAAATCCAAGGGGTGTAACTATGCTTTGCACACAAAACCCATTTCAAATCCCTCATTCAATTCCTAAATCATACTAATACCAATCAATAACAGAAATGGGATCCCTATAGGAATTTATTAAACAACCCATAGTGTTATAAAAATACATCCATTAATGCCACAAAAGACACACATGAAAAACAGAGGTTTTCATAAATCACGTCCAAGAAGTACAACATGGTTATACACTTTAAACCCATTCAAAAACACCATTTCATGGCCCCTGTGTCACTAAGGAATTAAAAAAACGAACTGGAATCCCCTTTAAAAACAAATAAGTCACATTCAGGTGTTATAAAATATTCCCAAACATTACCCCTAGAGTCACCCTTGAAAAGCACCCAATTTCAAGCCATAATGCAACTATAAAATTAAATGATTTAGAGAATCACTAAAAACGGTTTTCAGAACACAAGAAGTATATGGGGAACATAAAAACCATTATTCTCTTTATGATTTGTTCATTCAAAATAATAATATCCAACAACCCATAAATAATCTTTTTCCACAGCCTTTCATTATATGGGGTACTCATTTATAGTTCACTGATATCATTAGCCTCTCTTAGAATAGTTTATTTCATATTAAATCTCCTTCCACATCTAGTGAAATCTGGATTCTCCTAAAACATAGAATACTTTGGTGTTCCACCTTTATGTAATTCTAGATTTACGCTACATTCTTCCATCCTATTTACTATTTTTATCTAATCTCATAAACAAATTTCACATAAGTATATTTTAGTCCTCAATAATCACAATATCAATTTATTTATACCTTAAAATATTTATAAAAGAAAGGAAACAGTGAACATTTTTTTCATTCTCCATATTTCAAATTATCATGATTTATTTAATTCAATATATTTTATGAATCATGGAATTAAAATCCATTTAAATACTCATAAAATATTTCTAATTCAATATCAATTAATCTCAATTAAATACATTCTAATATTACCTTATAACCACTTGAAGTCTCGGGTATTTCTCTTCATTATATATAGAATTATCCCATACTAAATTAAATTCCATTCTCATATGGTTACAAAATTACTTATAGATCCTTCTTTTTTTATATTATTTGTTGTTTTATTATCATCAAATAAATGTCTTAGGGATCAAACTTGTAATAATGTACATGAAATATATAGATCATTTTAGCATCACCTCATGATTATATTAAAAATATATTTTTCATCGCGACATGCAACATAATACAATGTTATTTTTTCCTCATGAATAATTACATTAATGTGTTCAATTAATGTTTCATATAAATATACTTGGTCATACACCATATATCGATCTTATCTCTTCTGATGAACTATATAAAATACAAAAAACTCACCTAGAGTTAAAAATGATTGTGTCCATTCATGGTTGTTGATTTTTTAAATCCCCACACATTATGCATAACCTTACAATGTATGTATGAAACATTTATATATATAAATACATATTACTATATTCATGGAATAAATATTGATATCATGTTTTATTTTTTCACTTGGCATGGAATTATATAAGATGAATTGAATACTTCTCTGGACCTCTTAGACACAAACTTCATTAACATGCATTATCTTCATATGGTTGATTCTTTAAAAATTGTGTGCCCATAATTGATCTGATCCATGTGGTAGATTATTAAACTAGGTTATATGTTAGTTCAATCTCCCTAAATTAGAAGATTGTGGTACATATACCAATTTAGTTCAAGCTACTATGAATTCGTTCTTACATTCAACCATGAAATGAAAAAATAATAGATTCGTTCACACATTTTTGGTTGATTCATTGTGATTCCTCATGAATATTGATTCATCACATATTTGTTAGTTCCAAAATTTATGATAAAGCTGCAGACAACCAAATTTGAGTGAACCCAAGCCATAATCATACTTAATGCAGAATTCAAAGAATAACTAGGATTACACATAGAAATTTTGGCGTTTGTGAACAAAATTGGACTCCACTCACAAATTAATAGTACACCAAATATAATAAAATTATTTATTCCTTCTCTGGAAGACACTTAATCAACCAAGGTAATAGAACAAATGATATTGACATTATATATAAAAAACCAAATCCCCATGGGAGTCACATGCACACCAAAGGTGATGTCGAACCATGTCCTTCAACATTTGGTCACCATGGAAAAGGGAGAAGAAACCTGAAAATAATTTTTCATGAGCTTATTCTTGAAATCCCATCATAATTAATTTGGATATAAATACTAGATCCCCACCCCCTATTAGTTGTGTTTCTCAAGAAGACTATGAATCCCTCTGTAGTGCATAATACCGATCTTCTTGACATTGTGAATGAATAGAAACCTCATGGGTGAAAATATTTCACAACAGGTTCCCTGTGGGTCCACAAATGACTAGGCCCATAGTCGAGTAATCCTCTCCCAATATCTTTTATCCAAAATCAGGTTCATGCAAGGGATTTTCTTGTGTGTAACCCTTCCCTTGCATGCACATATCTAATCTTTCATGCCCTTACACATTGAGACTCTAAGGTCTACCTTTTTGTTATAGAATCATGTCTGAGAAACATTTTCACATAACAACCATACATTATTCACACCTCTTTCATACAGTAGTACAAAATTTCAGACATGAATTTCATTCCCCCTCTTGAGATGTCTTTTATGCCTATACTGCATGCATTTCCATACTGTTTTCTTATTATCATTGATACACTATATCCCCTGTCTTCTCAATATAGGAACACTATCATGGACCTCATGAGCGAACACTCCTCCATCATTAATGAATGGAATTTTTAATTCATTCTTTTCCCAAGGGAACCCGAGCTATGATCTTGTAAGACCAAGGGAAAAAGAGTTAGTCCCCCTAATCCATGATGCCCGATGTAAAACTACCAAGTCCCAAAATCCTCAACACTTGATGTTAACTGTGACCTTAACTTTTGCAATAAGAATAATATGCTCTATGTACAGGTGGCTTGGGATGGTATTCACAATGTCTATACTCATATTGATGTTGATCCTCCCCACACAGATTGATATCCTCCTCAAGAGACTCACATGTGTAAGCCCCACACCATTTCTTGTTGACGCATCTTCCACAACATGAGCATCTGATGCGCTTCTTACGCTTTTTTATCACAATGAGTATAACTTACATGGGTGAAAAGGATAGTAGGTATGATTCCAACCACCCCTTCACCTCAATGGGAATCCTATTGTGTGGAATCGTTAATAAAATATATCACCCCATGATCCATTTCCACATGTATGTTCCAACCAGAAGATCTTAGGGGACTCCACTTTAGGTTTAATACCAAACCCATTTTAAACAATGTGGGTTTGATTCCCAACTAAATCAGATAATATGGAAGCCTCCCTGATATCCAAACCCAACATTCACATCCATTTCTATTTTATTCGGCCAAAATCCCCTGTAAGATCATTCCCCTCGTATGAGAAACCAGTTCTTCTCCAGGTCCCTCGAGAAGCTCATTTCCTAATACACTCACAAAATCTGACCTAGATAAATATTCACGAGAATGGAAGATTCCATGTGTAGTACCCCTAGAATACCTCATCGGTGATTTTTTCGTAATTCTAGCATCATTAGCACATGAAAAAACTTCATAGACATGTCCTATCACACGATTATAAAATTAGACACCAAACTACATGTGTTTTGATCCTTGTATTCTAAATTGGGTATAGATGAAACCTCTCTAAGGTTAAATCATTACAAATTATAAATATAGGGTCTATATCCTAGTGACATATCCCATTGATCCACCCTAAGGGGTGTTCCAATCGACCTTTATAGTGTTACATATTCCATTTATGGGACACACCTAGCATATCTTCCCTTATGGGAAATTTAGACGCATCAATCTATGTGATATATTCCCACATAGGGACACACATCCCATTTCCCCATGATGTTATAAACTCATTACCCAATCCTTTTCAACTATACATTCGAATCCAATTCAATAAAATGTTAAACTTTTTATCCAACCCATAATATATTACACATGAAAAACATGGGATGAATGGGGTGAATTTCTTGGAAGATATGTTCTTATGGAAATAAATACCCTATAAAAAACATGGAATTCCTTGGGGAAATTCCTTGGATGATATTCAACTTCGACATTTGATACCCCATGATTGGCATGGGATTCCTTGGGTTTTTCACCAAAGATGCCTCCATTAGATTCCTTCTTTTGTTGAACAATACAGATGTCTAAGGTCCCAGTGTCTAGACATGCCAGTGATGTCCCAATGTGATTACTCCCCTATCCAAAGGTAGAGTTCCTGTCAAGAACCACTAGAATGTCCAAAAAAAATTAGTTTAACTAACTAATGTCCACAAAGTTATGGCATTAGGAATGAGTTCCATGAACATTACTCAAATATATGAGGAAGACTCGGACTATGTGACAACTTCCATGAGGGAATCTATAGAAGGTGGAACTGACATCACATCATCACATTTCAAATAATAGAGATGACTAATTTCACGAAGGTGATTAAAACTATGGAATGTGGGAATGTAGGCTAACAAGAATGACATCACAGAATAATATGTATATGGTGGCCTAAACAAAATCATCTGAAAAATAATTGGTCAACCTGATGTGAAACTCTTCACCACAACATGGGGACTACTAGAATTCGTGACAACATCAAATTTACATGCCTATAGATAATGGTATCTAGAATGAGGTCCCACTAAGAAAATGGTGGGCCTATAATAGAACTCATAAAATATTTGTGCAGAAAATTTTGTACATTAGTTATTCTATGACATCAATAAAGAAAATACACCTTTAGATCATGAGATTGGAAGATTATATGGAATTGAACATCGACTTCCATGCACTTGTAAGGATGGTTGAATCCACCAACTTTATAGGATCCAAACCACATGAAATCAACCACTGAATGTCGATATATGATGGTGTATGATAAATGTTAATATGTAAATCCAGTATGACTCCACATGTTTCATAACTTCTGCCCTGAATACAGCTCATGGGTACCCATGACCCATCTCATCCCCTGAAATTATATATATAATGGTGATAGAGACCCTCAAATTATAATACGGGAAAGAGGGGTTCATTCCAAAAAAATATATGGCTTACCAAGATAGAGAGGATTCAACGCCTCATCAACACAGCTTCCCCTAAGGGCCATGTAGTGGAAATCACATATTCATTCAAACATAAAATCACTTTAGGATCCTCTCCCTCGAGTGATACTGTGATTATCTCTCCTACCCTGAGGAGGTTGGGGATTCTTGAGTCACCCAAGCTATGAATAATGCCTGGTAGACACTAATAAGGGATAACACAAGGAACTATTAGGACCAACAGTAAAAAGTCCTTTATGTTGATGAACAAGTGGACTATACCCCTAATATCCCACCCATGTCCAAATGAGCTGACAACAACATCAAGTACATGCTCATGAGAATTCCTGAAAAGGGGAATCATCTTATACGGACCAACTTCCCCCCTATACAGTTGGTTCATTCTTCTAGTTTTTTATGATATATGAGCTTAAATCCATCCATGACTATCTAGAAACAAGAAATCAGCCTCCCCTCAAGCTTGTTGGGTTGTCACTCTCAATCCATATCACCAAAAACAACTATTATGGTCCAACCAGTGAAAATTAGTTTCCATGTAGAGGTCCTCCCCAAACCGTTACCAACCAAAGTGGAGGTCCTATCCACTATCATAGTCAAGGAAATGTTCATCCTATTTCCATTACTAGTTCAAGATGATGTCATCCGCAAATTGAAAAAATCATGAAGGCCCTCCCCATGTTGAAACTAATCAGCATGATGGTCCACCCCATGTCATTTATTGTTCATGTAGAGGTCCTCCCCGCTTCAAAAAATATCTCGTAAGCCCTCCCCAAATTGCATTAAATGATTTTTAAGGTCATCCCCATGCTATTACAATAACAAGATAAGGTCCTACCTTCTCCATAATCGATCAGTATGGAATTCATCCCTATTTTACGACCATCGACCAACACATAGGTCCTCCACATACAATAACCAATCAGAAAGAAGGTCCTCCCCACTACTTATATAGTCAACATGGTTTCCATTCCCATGTCACCTACTATAAAAAAAATTACTCTCCATTATTTTTGATACCATTATACAGGTATTCTCTATATTATATCTCCTCAATTCGGAGGTCCTCCCCATGTTGCAGCGAGTAAGTGAAAAGATCCACCTCTAACTATTTCTAACTCAAGTGAAAGTACCCTCACTATAGTATTAATAAGTACGAAGGTCCACCTGGTGATATAACTATCAGTAAAAAAAAGGTCCTACTTGTTCCATAGACAATCATATTGGAGGCCCTCTCTAGTCTTTCAACTATCAACATGGATGCCCTCCCCATGTTCCCACCTATCAAATAGGAGGTCCTCCAAATGCTTTTGGTACCTAGTACAGAGGTGTTGTCTATATTTTAGAACTTCACTAAGGATTTCATCCCTGTGCCTCATAGAATTAGTGTAAAGGTCATTCTCACATTATTCTTAGCTCAACTAGGGGTGCCCCACTCTCTAGAATGATTCATTATGAAGGTCCTCCCCATACAATAACCATAGGCCAACATAGAGGTTATCCCCTTTCAAAAACCAATCAGAGTGTATGTATACCCACTCCATGAATAGTCAACATAAGGGCCCTCTTCTTTTTCCCACCTATCAAAGAGGAGGTCATCCCTAAACTTTCAACCACCATTATACAGGTCTTCAACATATTCCATCCCTCACCACAAACTTCTTCCCTATGATGCCAAAAAATATTAGTGTGAAGTTCTTTCTCATGCCATACCCGGATCAAGAGTAGGTCATCCCCACTCCAGCATCGATCAATTAAAATTTCTTACATCATGGCTCAATATGGTTATGCTCATGCTTCAACTCATCAGTGTGAATTCCATTCTAAATATTCAACCAATTAGAATAGACTTCATGCCTATGTCATCATTAACCAAAGAAGAGTTCCTCCCTATTCTTCTACAACAAGTGTTGAGATCCTCCCCATTCCTATAATAGTCAAAGGGGAGTCTGTACCTGCTCTAACAACAACCGATATGCAGAACTCCTTCTATCCCAACTAATCAAAGATGATTTATTCCCCATGCTGTCACCCAACATCATGGAAGAATTATCCATTGTGAAAAGATACCTTTCCCTGAATAACCTCATTAGATTAGAGGGATAAACCTTCACAACAGAAAGAACAAATCCCAGCAAGATTCAAATCATTTTTGAATCCATCAACCTCTCAAATTATTAGAATGAATTTGACTCGATGATGGAGCATTCAGCCTAGTCATTATCATTAGAGTTAGGTGTATGCAACCAAAAGGAAATACTCATCATCCAAGAAGGTGTAATCAAAATGATCCATATATCCCTCTATAGGTACATGTGGGTGGAGGAAGATGTGGCCACCTTCCAAGGGCTCACGATGCAGTTATCTCCCTCATCACAAGTTTCCCTCTCCACCTCTACCGAAGATCATGGAGAACTGTTCTAGAATGTGAAAGATGAATAGAATCCAGTTGAGTCCCCAATGATCACTGCTTCCATCGTGCACTAGGAAATGGTAAGAAGATTTTCATATAATTATGTAAATATGTGGTTGGAACCATTCATTATAGGCGTCCTAGTGTGTTGTGAGTAGATGACTCTTGAATCGACTCCGCCAGAAGCCATCCTACTACTGCACCGATCTATATTAGTGCCAATACCAAACATTCATAAACCACTGATTTAAGTTTAAGACTATCAAGAGTAGAGACCTCCCATTATCCATGAAGACCTGTAGGATACAATGGATTCTTATTAGTTTTTAGTTTTATCTTGGACCAATTCGAACTATAACTATGACCTATCGGAATCCCTCACTAAGGCTCAAGATATGTGTATCCCCCATTCCACATGGGAGAAGATTCAACACCTCTCTTACTATTAATTTTTCTACCTAAGAAGAAAATAGATCTTTGATGACATTGATATGCACTACCGAATTGTCTACATTGTAGCACTCTTAGTAGATCTATACCTTGCATCCCCCATATACCACTGAACCATACAACAATGATTTATCAAGATATTCATTGTGATCTATAGAATCATGTAAGTGGCATGTTTTCATGTGTATATATATGGCTAGGAGACTGTACACTTTTCTCTACTTCATCCTTATCCAACGGCAGCCTAACATACACATTCATATCGACGATTTTTTTTCTAGGCATTGTTATGGTTAATAAGGTTGTTCCTGAATTCTCCATGGATTGGGGCACTGATGTACGGACTGATAGAACCCCCCCTGAGAAGCACAATAATATAAAAACTCTCATATATTTTTGTGCACTTACATGAAAAGGAATATAGCCAGCCTCGGGGATCCATCAATATGATTTCTTACTAGTAACAATGGAAATAAATATATTTATCCATCCGATCAGTCTAATATTGCATAGAATACAGTGTTTGATCCTACAATTTACAACATTCTCCAGAAAGTTATTGATCAGAAAAATAATATTGAGAAACTCCTTATTGAGCAGTACCCAGATTATCGTGCTACTCAAACAGATCCTATTACCCCTACACTAGGGTAGCAATATGTTCTTAGATATTTGTCACCAGTTGTGCCCAGTGATCCTGAACATCCAAACAGAGAAGAGGCCAGAGTGAATGGAAATTGATTGTGTTATGGGTCACCGAACCTCAATAATAAATGTAACCACCCTCATCGGGATCTAGGTCATGCCAATCCATGGCCAGTTGTGTCCACCTACCATGCTGATGATCATGAAAATGCATTAGTGGTTAGAGATACTTGTCTGAATAGGGAGACGCTATAGGATGATTTGATAGCTACTCTCATTAGTCACCTTGAGGCCTTGGAATCACGATATGTGGAGATCCAACATGATGGAAAGTCATAACCTGGATGGGTAGATGATATTCAAGAACCAATGGAATTTGGGAACACTATATTTTTCCAATTTATGGGATGGTTTATACACTATAGAATCTATACCATTTATTTTAATGGGTTCGGACCATTTATGGAAATCAGGATAGAAGTAGGGTACTAAACACTAATTTTTTGTGTAGATATTTTAAGGGACTACATTCATCTGTTACAAAAAGATACATATAAAATGCATAAATATTTTGGAAGACCTTCAAAGGATGATCCAATACATATCCTTCTCCACCATGTTAAATACAATAATTTCCAACCACTTCAAGGGAAAAAAATCCTGATGAGTGAGTTTCAAACTTCATCGCCCTGTGGAAGGGCCTCACGTATTCACTCGATGTGTTACAAATCAAGATAAGAAGGTTTAATTTTGTGTGTGGAGTTTTAATGATGGGATGATTACCAGACTCATCACTCAGGGCTTCCCAAGTGGGTTCAAGGATTTATTTGAAAAGGGAAAATTCCTTGAAGATGATTTTTAGAATGTTATGAAATCTATTCTATTTCCTCCATCGGTTCAGGTGATAAGATCTTCCCAAGCTCAGACTACCACTGCAGTATATGTAGAGGCCTCTAAAACACTGTATCTATTGGAACCTTTTCATAAAAATAGTCACTATGTGTACCATACCTACTGATAATAGCCTCACATAGCATAGAACTACCAGGCGTAACATCAATTAACATAGAATGGTTAGGTACTGCATCACCATGAGAAAAATCATAAAGGAGAAAATGTGGCTCCAACTGACATTAGGTTTTGACCCACCATCAGGCTCTAACCCCAAATTAGGTTTATGTTATCATTGTTCCCTTTCAATACAAGAAGAACTTAAAAAATTCATTAAATGATGCATAAGTTCCTAGTTATTTTCAAAGTTCCCTATCGTAGGGGTTCTGAAGTTGTCAGGGTACAATAATACCCATGATGTTGAGAATACTTAACCCCCTGGCCATTATTCGTTCCACAAGAACCATGGATATACCACTAAACAATTCTATATGTTCATGGATTAGCTCTATGATCTGTTGGATAACAACTTGGTCATGTTGGGTAATGTCTCGGTGTAGGTTTCACATATTTTTACATAGCCGACCATCAACTAGGAAGGTGAATGGAAATATGTTTCATAGAATAGAACTTGTATGTATGATGTTGGGTTGGCTTACGTAGAAGTTTTCTATACCCACATAATCATCCACTCCCACATAAACCATCCTGAACCCCATGAAGTCATTATGACTTCTCTGGCTGATGATTTCGCATCTACAACACAACCTTCAATGTCTCAAAAGATAAGGTCCCAATGACACCATGGAGAACATTCCCCCTCTAGCACAAAATCTATCTCTTGGAATTTGTTATTTCATGCCTCCAAAGTCATTAATCGCTCCCAGGGTCTTCCCGTCATTGGAAGACTCTTATGATGTTGACCATGGTAATTCTTCTATGAAGATTTTCAAGTTAGTGGATCCCTTTATGGTCCCCAATGATGAGGGTTTCCCTATAAACCCCAATTCTGCCTCTATAAAACATTATCGAAGTGGAGGTTGAGGAAATGTAAACCACCATAATAATTCTTCTAATTCCTAAAACTGGGTTGTAAATGATATAGATACTGTGAATTTTTTTTTCACAAAGCTCAATAGGCAACGCTCTCCCATCCCACTCATACAGAAATCAATGTTTAGCAGAAAATTGTAAACAGTATAGAATGAACCGCTAAATACTCATCATGATTGAACGCATTCAGCTAAATACATGGTTCAATCAACTAATATTAATTTGATAGTAGTTCTGTGTTAGTCAGCTAATGGGTAGCCATATATTCTAGTTCTAACAAGAACCTATTGGTACAAACGACCACACATGTTGTGCCGCCATTCAAATAGTGACCCCAGAGGGAAGAAATTCGCATATGGAATGGATATATGATATGTTTAGTCATATAAAAAGAATACCTATAAGCATATATATATATATATATATATATTATCACTGATTCCCTTATGATATCTATAGAAGTTTGTGAGGACCTTGTAGAGGCCTTGAAAATCCCCCGCTATTTTGAATCATAAGTTGCAGCTATTGAAGAATACTATACATTGGAGGTTGGAAAATAAGAATGAAATTCAATTATTCTATTGTGTACAGAAGATTATGGATCCATCATATTGGGGAACACATGTCTTCTATATATCAAAAACCATTTATATGATGTTTATGTTCTCCACGACCAGGTGGACACATGTTTTGGGATTAATCTCTTACTGACTAGGACACTCCACAATTTTTGACTGATCAATGTAGTTGAGATTCCCTCCAATCTAATGATTTAGGGTTAAGACATGACCAAGAAGAGACCATGTAGCATAATTTGAATAAAGTTCCATTTCATAGGCTTTATTAAAATTGATGAATTTATGGTTGTCTCATATGAAACAACCTACAATGGTTTGATGGGCAGGCTATATCTTCGCCTTTTTATAGTATTATTATCCTCATATCACCAATACCTCATGTATTGTACCTATTTTATAGTAGGAATGATTCAAGGAGATGAATCTCCGGTTGATTATTTTGATACCTGCTATCTGGATGTGGAATATTACAATAGTAAGGGAAAGAAGTTCCAGAAAAATTATTTTTATCATAAAACCATTTAATCCATCCCATTGGTAGATTTGGACGAAGATTTAATTCTCTGGATTAATCAGTTATAAGAAAGAATGCCATATTTGGGTTGTTTATTTTTCATTTTTATGTGGAAAGTAATCCATGTCCATATGTATAAGGAACATTAAAAGATCACATCATACTTTTATACATTATAGGTCTATGTGGTACCAGAATCACCAACCTATGTACAATATTAGGATTTTTTCCCTATGACCAGAATCTCCTAGAATACCAAATTTTTTCATTGAGCTTGGTAGAACATACAGAATCCTAACCCCCACCATTTCATTGACATCATGCATAGACCACATGTTCAAAGGCTTGATGGGATTTGAATGTTAGCCTCCCTCACCATGGACCTACAGTATCCAGAGATCCCTTGTATGGATTTTTATCCTCCCAGGCAAGCACCATTGTTCCTCTATAATTAGTCAGCCTAAAGGAACCTACATATAGTAATTCCAATGCCTCAAACATTGAATATGATTTAAAAGATACTTTCCCCGCATTTAAAGAGGGTGTCTCCACCACCACTGATGAGTAGATTCATGTTAACCTAGACCCTGAGGATGGTCCAAGACCATTTCTGATCAGTGTAGAAATTCCTCCATAGGAACATTAGGAGTATGTGGATTTCCTGAAGTAGCATCATGATGTCTTTACCCATAGCTATGAATGGATTCTAGGAATAGAACCTCCATTTGATATCCACCATTTAGGACGTCCAGTTAATAATCATGAGTTTAGGAATCCTCCATGAAAAAAAACAATACTCATGGTGCCATTGTTGAGAATAAGGTTGATAAGATTATCAAGGACATCTTCATTAGGGATGTATAGTACCCCAAATGCCTTACCAACATCATTTGTCGCAGGACGAATAAAGAGAGGATTTAATACTATAATGATTTTTGAGATCACAACTACCATTTCCCAGAGGATAATATCATCCTTCTAGTGAAGGGGTTCTTTATTGATGACATGACTAGGTTCCAGGATCTCTCTTTCAAAGATGAATATTCGGAAAATGACCAGATATGGATGGCCCTCGATAATGAAGAGTCTGTCATATTCAAATCATAGAAAGATAATTTTTTATAAAAGGTGATATCATTCGGTCTGATGAATTCTTGATCCACATATCAGTGCTCCATGCTCCACATCTTCAAAACAATCCTTAATAATCCATTGGAATGCTACATGGATGATTCTGTGGTAAAATTATTCTAGCATCACCACCATCTCAATGATATGTATAATGTTTTCATATTCCTTCAGACACATGAATTTAAATATAACACCCTTAAAGTGTACATTTGAGATTACCTATAGGATGGTTTTTAGATTTTTTTTATTTATATAGGCATTAAGATTTACCCATAGAAGATAATGTTAATCATATAGATTCCTCACCCGAGAAACCTTGAGGCACTCCAAGGCCTTTAAGAAAAATTTTCCTACATAATCCAATTTATTTTAAATCTAGTAAAAAAGTGTAAGCCCTTCTCTGGGATCATGATGATAGTTTCCTACATCTTATAAGATGATGTGTTTCAGACCGCCTTCAATGAAATCATGAAGTATGTACTACAACCCCCAATCTTGATTCCATTGGTCTTCAGGAATCCATTATTCCACTATGTGATAGCCCTGGAATGACCCCTAAATTTCCATCTCAAATAGAAGAATGATAAGGGTATATAGAAATTTTTATACGCTATCATTTGCATGCACCCTCACACAGATCATGTATACTCCCTTCGTGAGAAGAGCTCCCTCACTCTTGTTGATATAATGTAGAAGTTGTTGCATTATCTATATAATCATGAGATACAACTGGTTTCCTGATTGGATCCAATGAATAATATCATGAACCACCCCATGTTAACTAGACAGTTGTAATTATGGGTATAGATCCATCAGTAGTTCAATATTACCTTCATCCCAAAGAAATTTGTCAATGTACAGGCTTGGTCCAACATTCTAGTTCACAAATAGCTCTTTAAGAATCAACTTTGGATACTGATTTCCCAAACATGGATATTATTTCTGAATATGAGGTTATTCCTTATTGGTAGATGCATTTAAATTGTGCATCGCAGATCCGAACTCATAGAAGGTTCAATAATTCCATGATCAATTGAGTCGGATAGGGTAATTTCTTCATCATTCCTACACATGCTATCATTACCTACACTTTCATGTTGTCAGAAGGCTTCACCAACAACAAGATAAAGTATCAGGCTAATATTATTAGTTTCGAATAGAACATCAAGATTGATATACCCATCATGCACGTATATTGAGACTCCATGTTTTTCTTCAAAAATATTAATTATGACTACATCATTAGAAATTCAGAACTCATGTCCCTACATAAGGGAACTTTACATATTATGGCCCAGTTGAATTCTCAGCCAGAGGTGACTCATATTCACTGATAGCTGAATGGTTGATCCCATTCCATAACCTGTATAGATGCTGCTCTTACAAAGCCTTACTAAGATGACATGTGCATTCTTGTGTTCAATCCGATAGTTATTTCTCCAATCATTATAGAAAACGTAGATAACCATCAGGTGAACCAGTTAACCACTGGTGCTTCCACATCAGGATCTCTAGGTCCCCCCGTGGTAGAAGAAACCTTCAATTCTAAAACACATTTCATCATGTATAACTAGAATGTAATATCTCATCGAATAGAAAATTATGTTGGGGAATCCATCAATGAGTGGAATATTTTTCAATTTATAGTGGTCCTAACATTGAGAAAACTATCCAAAAACATGGTTTTGATAGAATTATCTTCCCGAGAATTTATAGAGTAATGATTCCCCGAGTTATACAAGAGTTTCATGCTCTGTCGTACATTTCACATTGGGCACAGTTAAAACTATTCAACTAGATTTAGAGGATTTCATACATTTATCCTTCCATTGACTATGATTTTATCAAGTTCATTAAAAGGTATATTTTGTGTCATATACATGCCCTCTATTTTTGTATCGATCCCTAAAAACCCTCCACACC
Organism: Viscum album; assembly: GCA_963277665.1. NCBI lineage: Eukaryota > Viridiplantae > Streptophyta > Magnoliopsida > Santalales > Viscaceae > Viscum > Viscum album. Next base: position 691,266,717 of record OY728138.1, on the reverse strand, counting down.
AGCATGTTTACTTTACCCTTTTCAGTATTTGAAATTGATATTTGTGGTTGTATACACCATTGATAGACCAACAATGCATGTTAACTCTGACCATTACAGATTTTTTATCCTACGATGAAGAAGAGTTCCCACTTATGGATGTCATGGCCTGGTCAATGAATAAACTCTTGAGAACCCATATAATCCATAGATTCTATGTCCCCAATGTTATTCTCATCGACAATGGAACTATATTCTTAATCGTTTATCTAAAAAGGTTTTATTAAAAGAAATGTATTAGGTCTAACAATACATCCCATTATAATGCACAATAAAATGTATAGATTAAGGCCTTCAAAAAGACCATATCTAACATTACAAAAAATATGGTGGACCAGGATACGAAAATTTGGGCATTAAATCTCCCCAACACCCTCTGTTATTGTCAAAATAAGAGTCAAAATTTTACTTTGGTGAATCCCTATTACATATTTTTAGGAATAGTGTTGGTCCTACAAATTGAGTTTTAGTTTCAATCACTTCGAACAACATATATGAAAAGATGAAACTAGAAAAAATGGCAGAAGACCATCTAGATGAGACAGAATCCCTCAAAGAGAATAGGCTCTAGGAATGGAATAATCTATAGAGGCATAAAAATAAGATAATGAGGTAATTTACCAACAAGGTTCTCATATACACCTTCTAGGGTGTTACGGTATCAGCTCTAAGGATGCCGATGATATTCATTTTGAAGTTTCTAAAGCTATATACCAAGTGGGAAGGACCTTATACCATTCACAAGATCCATTCCAATGTAACATACTCCTTGAACACGATAAACATAGAGTGTAATTCTCCTCTAACCAATTCCATGATTATAAAGAGGGAATTTTCATGAGGAACTACCACCATCCTAGCCACACAATGATAAAATACATAAAACTAGTTCCCTAACCACATGATGAAAAAACACGTAGCACCAGTGTCTGTAGGATTTGATGATAAACTACATAACACTTGTGTGTCGACCTCATGATTCTAAAATATATATCCCTTTTGTCTTAGTTTCTGGACTTAAACTACATAAATTTTTTTTCCTCACCCTGTGATAGTAAAATTCATATCCATATCCTACAAACATGATTTAAAACATCGTTCTAAGTACATGAAATAGTACCTTAATCCTTTTTCAAAAGGCCCGCGTTCTATGACAATGTACCAAGAATCCTAGTCCAAACATCACGACTTTAAATTTTTGTGTGTTTTCATCAAGAGGTGTTATGTGTCGTTATGACTTCTAGGCCCTCATTCACATTGGGTTTGTTACTCCACCATCCCACATGCATTCCTCTTTGGAAAGTCCCCTCTTACTTCCATTGTTCATTACCATAAATTGAGAGCCTATAGTCGAAGCCTCGTGACTTTATACAATGTAAAGATATTCTCAGGGGTATTTGGTGTGGTGTTGGGCCTCCATAGTCCTCATTCACATCAGGTTTTTAATGAAACCGCACTAAACATACCCATTTCAAGAATCCCTTTTGGTATGAATTTTATACATCCAAAATATGATTATACCATGGTTTAGTCATCATCATGACCATAAACTATGTTTCATCATGCTAGGCGTGTTTTACATTGAATTGTGAAGCCACATAGGCCACTTATTCATGTTGGGTAATTATGCTCTGATGACACATGCATTTCTTAGGACACCCCTACTTATATTTCAAACTATATAACCCAAAACTAAGAACATATGATCCAGGTGACACGCCCTAGAGTTGTTTTCATTAGTTCAATGATTTACGACCTTCATCTTTTTTTATCCCCTATATTATAAGGTAGAGGTCTTTGAACTACCAATGCCAACATCCTTCACAAAAAATGATAAACGATATTCTTTCCTTGTGAAAAAAACATAGGAATCCTCACATAATTAGTTTGATATGTTTATCATGCGTTATATCAGAATTACACATATGATAATTTTGAGATGATCAACAACTGTTACTCCATTATCTGAACATGGTGTGGAAAATGAAAATTTTGGGATGTATCAATTCTCTCACTAGAGTGGATTACATCCATCGATGTTTTTCTCTTACCACACCATGTTCTATATATACTTTTCATGTGATTCCAATCTTCATGGGATACATAGTGACATCAAGACTTCTCATCTCTAGGCCCAGCCATAAATTCATAAACTCTCATCCCCCTTGGCCTTCGTTGTGATATAGGCAAAATGAACTTAAAGTATATGCAGTTCAAATCCTACATCATGATATACCCCATTAGTGTTCACAAATGCATTGTTTCATGGAACCTACAGTGTTAAATTCCCTATGAAAATTCCCTCATTCCGTTTCAACACATTCAGTCCATATCATCTTGGGTTTCCATCATCCTTCAAATTTAGATTGACCCCCTAACGTTTATGTTTCCATGGAAATCAAGGGTCACCTCTGATACTTGGGAAATGACTAGATGGATCTATATAAGGGAAAATCATATCCTATGTTTCAAACATGGTCGATAGTAAAACCCTAATTTATTTTCCCCATTCGTGATAGGTGCGGTTGTGGACCCGGTGTTTCGAACATTGTAAATAGTAATCTCCATCCCATTGGTCACCACCTTATACAGATCTAGGAAGCCTTACCTTACATCCTTCCCACCTCCCAATGTCTGAGTGTAATTTCAACACCCTTTTTTTCACCACATAGTGCATATTTATGCATTAAGTATGTATTTTAGTTTTATTGCGACATTCTCAATCTTAATTCTCCATGACTTTGTGGTGCGCTTCCACATGTCAAGGTAATTCTCCCACCAATCTATATTTCCTGCACCAAGAATAACTCCTGTGGGATTAGGTTTATTGTTTTATTATGTAACCATTTCCAAATATATACAAGTCACATTCAATGAATCAGAACATATACTATTTTAAATTTTTATAAGGAACATGTTGTGCGGAAATGTTCTTCATTGAACTGATTCACTTCAGGATTTTCGTGCCAACATTCTATATGTCTCTATTTGAAAACAGATTAGGATATGAAATGTATGAACATAAAATAAGAAATTATAGTACATGAATCTTGAATATAAATTGTATTTTAGTCGTATTATGATCATGTGGTGTGGTGCTGGGACTCCCTTTTCATCATTCATGGTGGTTTTCGTACTCCATCACACCGCACATATCCACTAAGGATAATCAATGTCCTCAACGCATGATGTTATATTTCATTCTTACCTTGTAAAACATAGGAATATCTCTTAAATAAGAGATGATATTTACCCATTTTAAGCTACGACACCACATACGATATGGGTGAGATGGTTAAAGACTAATACCCTATTCTTTAAAAATGGGATGTTGCATGATGACCATGGTATTATTTAAATTCCCACATCAGAGAGGAGAACCCATTCAATTACCTCGGCCTATTAGTAGGCTGAATTCCATCATAACCTAGTATGATGAACGAACATCCTCAACACATGATGTTAAACTGTGTCCTTACCCAATATCAATGCGGGATGCTTCATATTTATTTGTGATAAAATTTAATACAATATTTTTTGAGGGATGACCCATATCGGTTTTTGTCTTCTACCACACTACATTTCGAGTCAATGAATCGAGAATATAAACTGTGTGTGAATATATCTAAAATATTTGGATTGATGTTGTGCCTCTATTTTCCTCAGTAATAGGGGGTTTATAGACTCTCTATACAACACATATCTGTTTGGAGTTCCATAAGGTCAAATCATGAAGACCTAAAACACCACCAAAATTGTCTCAGTAATGTAGAATGTTGACTTAATTAGCCTCATATTCTCCTTTATTAATATCATGTAACAATCTTGTAACTAAAAATTTCCTTCCAGACACATCCCCTTAGTCTAAGCATTATGACCATTGACAATTTAAAATATGTCAAAACACTACGAGTTTAAAGTAAGAGACTCAGACTATGAAACATGGCCAAAAAATGTATGCGGGACACCTATGTATCTATTTGTTTATATAGTGTCACAATTCATGCTAACCTACTATTCTCTAAAATCTGGGTAGGATTCATTCACATCGATTCCCAACATCATCTTTTTCATTAGGCTAAGCTGTGACTCTATCTTGTGCAATGAACATAGGAAGGATGCTTATAACAACCCTGCATATTATTTCACAATTTACCATGAATTATTATTTAAAATTTCCCTTAATACACCTCCAAAAGATTTATATTTATCGTCTCATTGGAGATTAGGAACATTTCATGAAAACATAAGACATAAAATACATTATTTTTTTGAAATCATCTTCTAAATGACCCAAACATTCTTTCATACTTATCATTGTATGGGATAACCTGAGGACATATGATAGAAAAGGGTGAGATATAAATCCTAGTAAGGGAGTAAAAAAGGCATAACATGAATAATAAAATACCTTTTAGGAAATAGGTGTATCAATGGAGAAAAATTGAAAATTGAACATAAAGGCAAGACATTACATGATTATCGTAACATGGAAATTGGGAAACAACATACAACATGATATTAACATCAACCAAAGATAATTGTACATGGAATATCATGAGTAAAATCTTATTTAAAAAGAATTATAATGAGTAAATTCTAATTTCACATGGGGTATCATAATACTAAACATTACCCACTGCATTGAAGCTCTATAAGTGTGCACCCTTTGTGAAAATTATAATCTCATGCTTAAGTTTTCCAGATAGTTCATATAACACAGATTCATTAAAAATTATAATTTCTTCCACAATAAAAGAATATATATTATATACCTATAAATACAATTTAATAAATATATCTACAGAAATGTGAATACCATTTATAGTGAAATGGTTATGGTATTCACTAGATGATGATTTTGTCTTGGAAAATCACAGTTCAATTTAGGAAGCAAAACAACGTCATATGGAAATTCATAAATTAGATTCGGGAGAGAGGAATGGGTATAACATCATTTATACATAAAATATACAATAAGTGTATCATGTAACATAATATCACATCATATGAAATATAATTTAGATGCATAATATAGAATAAATTATTGAATGGAAATAAGAAGAGAGAAATCCCTTATAGAATGTCAGCACGGTAAAAGGTGTACATGGAAGGAATTAATGAGAGATAATGGTGTATATAACCATTAAAATATATTTTGGTATTTATGGGGAGTCGGGGGGTGTTGGAATGTTACCCAACCTTTTTTAATTGCCAATAATATGGTGTCACAATATAAGGAAACATGGATAAAAATGAGAAAGAAATGCAAGTGAAGATTTCGTACATGAGTGTGTGAATTAAAAAATCTTGAAGAGGGGATTCATGAGAGCATGTGGTTCCTTGGGAGGACTCTAGAGAGGGTTGAGATGATTAGGGACATGATACATGGATTTAAAGTGAAGATAACTGGGATATTTGGTGGGATTATATAGGAAATGAGAGGGGAATTCATTAATATTTCAGAAACATAGGTTTTGGAATCTATATAATTAAATATTCAAAACCACAAACCCTATGATGTGGTTTTCCATTTATTTCAAATGGGGTGTGAAAAAAATTATATTTGAGGAAAATCTATGAACATATTAGAATATTTTCCTTGCTTATGTGGATGTTAGTCACACTCTCAAGGAAATGAATTTAAAATCATAAATTATATTATACATTTGGGTGGATTCAGTAAGACCATATAAAATAACTAAACTATAGCTAAATTAACATAATTTTAATGGTAAACATATTTTGGGTTGAGAATTCCTATTATATTATTTATTATATTATTTTTGGGTCATTATGTTGTCATAAAACATATATATTATATATATATATGGTATTTAATTTTTATCCAAAAATTTAATTATCTCAGAAAATTATGAAAAAATTACCATTGGATAAATTCTAAGTCCAAATTCCAAAAAAATATTCATTTTATCAAAATAATTTTCTAAATATGTGAATTTATCCTTTTAAAATGAATATCTACATTTATTTAAAATTCACTGGTTTTGAAAAAACAGTTTCAAACATTAACAAAAAATATATTTCACTTCATAAAAATTATATACCAATTTAATATTTATAAAATTAATTTTATAATAATATTTTATTAAAATTTAAATTATTAAAAAAATTAATTAATTCCTTAAAATAAATTCATTAAAAAAACACTTTTCTTCTTATCGAATAAAAATGTAACCCTTATCAAACTAATTACATAATCATTTATATATAAGAAAATGATATAATCCTCATTTATAAGAATTTTTTTATAATGTTATTTATATAAACTTTTCTTTACTATACTAATGTATATATTCTTCTAAAGAACCATTTTTACCGGAATAATCAATTTAACATATTCATAATTCATTTATGAACGACTATTCATGGAAATGAAGTGATTGAATTAGAATTTTTTTTTATAAAAATGGAATTAATACCATATTACATAACTTCTTATAAAACCTGCATAATACTTAAGGTTCAGGTGTGTTATGGTGATAGACTCTTAGGGTGGCTCAGATTACATCGCCTGGGTGGTAATTTCTATTAACATGAAATTCTCCTATAAGATATTCCATTGAATACTAACATGTTGAAGCTCATATTAGGCTTGATAAAGTGTTAATCCTAGTGATGCTACCTCCTTTCTGAGCTCCAATAAATGAGCTTCATGTGGCGCATGTCAACTAGAAGACTTCATCCTTGCATTTTTCTATGTCGAAATGTTTTTTTCAAACTTTATATTTATATCAGTTGTGTTATCACTGTTCAACGACTATATTGTCAATGGTAATGATCCTTAATGGTCCTTTAAACCCAGTAAATAAAGAGTGCATGTTTTTTCTATATCCACAATTCATTAAAAGACTGGTAATTTTATACTTAAAAGCTTGGGGAATTTCAACATTCCTCCCTCAAAAAATATCTCCATTCAAATTTACTTTTTCTACACTAAAACATATTAGGGTAACTCTTCATATTCAATTTCTTAGGTCCCCACATTTCTTCTTCAAACTGGTGGTTTTTTCACAACACCTTGATGAGAGGAATTGTCTTATTTCATAATTCTTTTATATACAATCTAATATAATCACCAGATTATCTTCATAGGAGAGTTCATTCTCCGATGGTACCACCTATGGATAGAGAATATATTATGAGGTAGTTATGTACTTCCTCAAGAGTGATTCATGGAATACTTCATGTACATGAGACAGGTTTTATGGGAGATTTAGTCAATTGGCCAGTTCTCCAATGCGATCAAGATTATCAAAAGGTTCTATGTAACTTATAATAAGATTTACATTCTTTAAAAATATCATAACTCTCTTCCATAGTGATATGCAGAGGAAAATCATATCTCCAACATCAAACTCTAGGTCCCTCCAATAGTTTTCAACCAAGATCCTTTGTCAATTCTAAACAGCATTGATGTGTTTTTGGATGCTCTTAAAATTATCCACCATTTATTTAACCATTTCTGAACCTAAAAGTTTTTTCTCCCCAACATCATCCCAAAATGATCATATTCTGCACCAATTCCAATTAATGGATTCATAATGAGAAATTTGGATTCATGAGTGGAAAATTTTATTATAAGAGAATTCCAGCAATGAAATATGTTGGTCCCATCAATATTTTAATTCCATTGAGAATGATGTAAAAATTTACTCAAGTTTCTAGAGAGTTCATTCATATTGGCCATCATTTTGTGAATGAGAATCCGTAATGAAGTTAATTTCCGAAATCAGAGTGAGATGGAGACTCATCCAATGCATAGAGGTGAATCTTGGATCTCGATCAGATATAATACATAGTGATACACCATAAATCCTTACCACTTACATGATGTATATTCATGATTTTTTATCCAATAATAATTCCTCCCGAATTTCAATGAATTGTAAAGTCCATATAAATCTATCCACAATAACCGAAATATCATTTTTTTCCTTTGGATGTCTTCGGATGTCCGGTGATAAAGTCCATGGTGTTGTTTTCCCATTTCCATGACAGTATAGGTAATTATTGCATCATCCCTATAGACATCTGCCTCTCATCATTCACTTTCAAACATATCAAGCACTTTTATGTATACTCATAAATCTACTTCTTCATGTAATCCCACCAATATTGATCACAGAGATCTTGATACACCTTTGGGTTTCTTAAGTGAATGGAGAAATTATAACACTATTCATCATCCAAAAGTTCTTTCTCTAACTCCTGATTTTATAGAACACATAGTATTAAACCAAATCAAACAATTTCTTCTTCATTAATATTGATCTCTGAGGATTTACCTTATATGGAAGTTTCCACATTCTTATGAATTCCAACATCATCCTTCTGAGTAACATTTGACAATCCCAAAAGAGGCGGTTGAGCGCTAATATGTGAATTGATCGATGGTGTTCCCTTAATTATGATTCCCATTCCCACCTTCATAAAATCTATTAGGATTATATCATTTTTAATTCTTATTAATGAAATATTTCAGGGATCCTTTCTACATAGAGCGTCTTAAACAATATTCGCTTTCCCCGAATAATAGTGAATTGTGTAGTTGTAGTCTTTGATCATCTCTAACCATCTTCATTGTCTCATATTCAACCCATTCTCTGTGAATTATACCAGAGGCTGTTGTGATCCATATATATTTCACACTTCTCCCCAAAGAGGTAAAATCACCAATTTTTTTTAAGAATATATTACGGAATCCAACTCTAGATCTTGTGTTGGATATTCCCTATCATAAACATTCAATAGATTTTTAATCATAGGCAATGGAATTGTCATTTTTCATCAACATGATGTCCATTCCCTTCATCAAAGCATCACTAAATACCACGAAAATTTATAAACTTATGAGTTGTGTGAGAACAAGCGTAGTGATAATCCCCTATTTTAACTCCATCAATCTCTCGTCGCATTCATCATTCTAGTAAAACATAACTTCCTTCTAAGCTAGCTTGGTAAGAAGGATTGAAAATTTTGAGAAATTTATAATAAATCGGCGATAATATATAGCTGACCCAAGGAATCTATGGATATCTATCATAGATAATGTTTTTTTCCTTCCCTCAATTGAATTTTTATTGGAGGGATCCACGTGTATCCAATTGTTTGTGATGATATGAAACAAGAATGAGACAAAATTCAACCAAAACTCAAACTTCATATACATTGCATAGAGTTTCTCCTTTAACAAGGTCTCAAGTACAGTGCATAGATGCTCCTCATGATCCTCCTTGGTTTTTTTAGTTTATTGGAATATCGATGATAAAGACCACCACAAATTTTCCGTGTAAATATATAAAAACTCTATTCATAAAGCACAAGATTATTTTTAAAGAATTATTTATTCTTTCAAACATTAATATGAATTCATTGTGATCGTACATTGAGCTAAAAGAAGTCATAAGGATATCACCCTTTTGTATCCTTAATTGGTAATATCTCAACCACAGATCCACCATGAAAATTATTGTGCTCCACATTGCTGATCAAACAAATCATCAATTCATTTCAAAAGAAAACTCCTCTTTATCGTGATTTTTTGGAGCTTGTGATAATCAATTCTAAGGCTCATTGACCCATCCTTCTTCTTGACGAAGAGGATCGGTGCACCCCATAGCGTAGCACATGGTCGTATAAACCGTTTATCATGATTCTCATATAGTTTTTTATTTTCCTCCTCAATCTCTACAACATCTATTAAATATTGAGTCTTGGATATTGGAAATTCCCCAAGTATGAGATCAATGGAGAATTCAACATATCATCTAGGAGGACTAGACAATTCCTCATGAAACACATCCATGAATTCCATCACAATAGGCACGTCTTAGATGATGGTTCCTTTCTTAGACTCAGTCATCTGAGAAAGATATGAATTCTCATACGGAAGTAATATCCATACTTGGGATGATGGTGAAAAAATAGATTCATCCTCCTCCTCACACTTGTATAGAATCTGGGGGTTATTCTCTATATGGAGAGTGATTTTCTTCTCATGGAAATTTATGTTGGCTCTAAATGGGGAAATACAATCCATTACATGAATTGTATAAAATTCCCCAGAGGGAGTATGCTGAGTTTTTGCAAGAAGTTCAATCCAAAATTTTTGAAAGGGGAGGATTTATATTCCTGGGATGCAATAATTTCTACATTTTCCTTTCTCACTATCATCTCCACTTCCATGATTCATTGTGGTGTTTGGATCATTTTAATAAATATTTTGGATATAAAAGAATGTACATAACTAGAATAAAAAAGTTAATTTTTGATCCATGAATAAATAACTAGCATACCTATCACCACATCATTATTGGGATTCACTTCAGTAGTAAAGAAGGCCAAAGTTTTCCCTTGCTTCCATGGAGGTTGTTGGTTTCTTATGAAAATCCATGTCTTAGGGAACTGGTTCACAAAGTGCCATTGTTCATTGCATTTTTCGTTACAAAAAATAGGTGAGGATCAAAAGGATTGTTCCCTTACTCTATCAAAGTAGTGGGATTTTCATATCGAATGATATTGTCCAGGTTCCCTTCTTTTCCACAGCTAATGAATCTCCTCATCCCCTCCATGTAATTTTTGAGGTGCTTCATTCCGCACTGTTGGCCTGTGGCGTGTTAAAATTTCATAGCACCATAGGATTTATCAATTTATAAAATATAAATAAGGTCCACATCCTACCTATTATCTGTCACACCCGTCATCTTTAAATAAGCTTTTCTTTAATTTTCTCTACGTCGGGTAGTGCGGGGTTAGGTCCGACTTAAAATTTGAGGTTTTAATTTAAAAACGCTTGTAATGGTTTCGAGTGCGTCTAATGCATCGCGTTCGAAGTTGTGCGACCTCACTCCGGTCGTCGCATGACCTCGCCCGAGTAACCACACTGCCTGCTCGGTGCACAATTAATTAATTAATTATCAAATTAATCAAATTAATTAGTTAACAAAAGATTTAAATGAAAATGTATTAAAGATGATAATTTTATTATGTTTATTACTATTATCATCGTCTTTCCGTGGAAAAATAAATAAATAAATAATATTTTATGGGCCACGCAGAGTCACCGCGTAGTTTCCCGACTCTTTAAAAATGAAGATAATCAAATGTATATTAAATAAGTATGTATTTTCATTATAATGAAAATAATAATTATTATTATTATCGTTACAATTATTATTATTAATATTTTCATTAATATGTTCGTTGTGTTTATTAATATAAGGTATATTATTATTAGGTTAATTTGATTGAATTTTACTTTATTAAATTTTGTTAAATCTTATTATGTTTATTTATATCATGTTAAGTTTATTTTAATTATTATTATTAATATTATTATTACCATCTATTTTATTTTTCTTTTTATTTATTTATTTTTCTTTCTTTATTTGTTTGTTTTTTTTCCTTTGCTGGGTTGGGACGTAGCCCCCTCCTTACCCCGTCTTTTTTTTTCTTTCTCTCTCTCGGTCGATGTTTCCCCCCCACTCTCCTAGGGTTTGGCTGCGCCGCACCCTCCTCTCCCCGCGGCCTCCTTCGTTCGGCGGACTCCCTGTCGCCCCCCCTGCATCCCGTCCGGCCACCCGGAGAGCGCCGCACCCCTCGGCCCGTCGATCCCCCCCCCTTTTCTCTTCTTTGTTCTTCTTCTTGTTTTTCTTTCATGCCGCAAGAATCCTCCTTCCTGGTTCGACGACCCCTGCTCGGCCCGACACCCCCTGCTCCGCCCGGCGCCCCCTACTCCGTTCGGTACCTCCTGCTTCGCCATACACCCCTTGCTCCGTCAGGCTTGCGTCGTTGCCCCGACCCCCCTGCTAGGCCGGATTGCGCCTATCCCAAAAACCTGGCGCCTTCACCTTGCTTCCCTCTGGATCCAATGTCCGGTGACCGCTATCCGCTGTCCTCCTCGCCTCGCACAGCGCCTCGGGTCGCTTCCCAGCCGAGGACCCTCCCCTTGTTTCCGACATCTCTTCTTTCCTTCCGACGAAGCTTTGATAGCTGCCCTAAAGGTGAATATCTCCTCCTTGTGAGGATTTTTACCTTTGTCATTTTGGTGTTTAGGGTTTGATTTTGATTTTTATGGTTTAAATGCTTGATAAAGGGTCAATTTGTGGTTGTTTGTGGCGCGGTCGAGGTGAAATGGCGATTACGCACATTCTGCAGAAGATTCTTGGTTCAAGGTAGGTGGTTCCATGTCATTCCTTCATTTAGATAATTTAATTTGTTTGTTTAGTTTAACTTAATATGTTCTATGGTTTAGTTGCAAGATGCGAATTATGTTTATAATATTTTGGTAGAGCTGTAGAGGTTTTGCGAAATGCATTTTTAAAAATGGTGTAACATGCGTGCGTGATGAATGTTGTACTTTTCTTTAGAAATTGTCATTTTTATTCCTTTCGTTTCGGTTGTGGTAAATTCTAGAAATGTCTAATAATTGTTTATAGTGTGCCAAAGAGGTTTTGAAAGGGGTGATTTGTGAAATTGATTTTGTAATGGTTTCCTTTTCATGCAATATGTTTCATAAGTTGAGGAATTGTTTATTTAAGTGGCGTTTTTAGTGCGAAACATGGTTGAAAGGTTTTGAGGGTTTTTTGGCAGGTGCGAAAGGTGTTTTCAAGTCACCTTAGGTGTTTGTATATTTAAATAGATATCTTCAAAGTATATGAATCACTTTTGGTGTGTTTTCCTTGTTTCGTACCTTTGAAGTTGAATATGCTTTCACTTTTAAAGTGGTGTATTTTTTATAAAAAGAGACATGTCGTGTGTGTGCGTCTTTGAAATAGTGCTTTGGTATGCAAATGGTGACTTTTGTGTGCAATATCTTGTTTGGTCTGCGAAATGAGAAACAAATATATTATGTGAATGTGAAACTTGTTTGAGCACAATGGAAAACCCTGGGTATCTAGGTGGGCAGACTAGAACTAGTGCGCTAGTGAACCGGATGGGTGTCGTCCCTGTTTCACTTAGCTGGATTGACGATTGCAACACTAACAAAACATGATATCTGAGGGTCGTGGCCTTCTAAGCCACGTGTTCTGAGGGTCGTGGCCTTCTAAGCCACGTTTTCTGAGGGTCGTGGCCTTCTAAGCCACGTTTCACCGAGACACGAGGTTCTAGGGTCCCACTCGAGCTAGATGAACCTTAGGGGATTTACCCACAGTGCTCTACCATCAATGTCATGGTGCCTTCCGTCGGTATATGGAGGACCACTTGGGTGCTAGCGCCTGTGTGTGTGTGTGTGTGTGTGAGTATGTGTGTGTGCGTGTGTGAGAGTGTGTGTGTGTGCCCATAATGAACTTTACTTATCCTCTTAAAAAAAAAGTTGTGTTTGTGAAATGAGTTCTTTTTAGTGTTTTTCTTTAGCATTTAGCTTGTAAATGTTTTCTTTAAAAGCATTTTTTTTAAAGTATAATTTTGAATAAGCACTTTAAATTGTCTTTTGATGTTGTGGCATGGAACCATTTCTCGGTGGCATCCTACTGGGCTTTTAGCTCACACCCTGCATACACCCTTGGGTGTATGTAGATTCTGTTTCTTCTGTATTCCAGGTTGCGACTTCGTGCTCAGTGATGGTGGTTCAGGTTGCAGTTGGGCTTCTCATGCAGAATGGTGTTGATGTGGTCTCACTTCTTCCGGGAGGTTGAGTATGAGTTTTAGTTCCCGCTGTCGTCTTTTCTTTTTAGTTATTGTTTCGAGTTGTAAACCTTAAACTTGTTCATAGTTTAAAGGCACGTTTCGTTGTCTATTTCTAATTTCAGTTTATCTATCTTGTTAGTTGGTTTTTCTGTCTTGTATTTCGGGTAAAACCGTTCCCACTTGTTAAACTTGATACCCGGGCACTTGTGCCAGCCCGTGGGGATTGGGAACGCCCTTCGGGCCTTGCCGCGGACCGTGTCGGGCGCCGGGTCGGATGGCGACCCGGCCTGGTTCGTGACAAAATGGTATCAGAGGGAAAGGTTTGCTCTCTTGGGTCTTTCTCTTTTGAGATAGAGTCAGACTGGACCAAAAATTTAGGTTGTCGGAACTCTGCGTTCTAGCTACGAGCAATGTGCCTGGCCAGCACACCTCGTGGCGGGACTCGAGTTACCAAAGTGTGTTGGGTTTTGTCTGTGTTTTTCGTCATTGCGGTTAATCTTGTCTATGGGAAATGAAAAATGGGTAAGGTCAGTGGTCCCAGTGAGCTCGCAGGGTCTGGCAAGCCATGTGGAGCCGGGGACGCTGTCCTAGAATGCCCTCCGTTGCAGTGGCATGACTGGCGTATGGCCGCCAACCATACGTTCCAGTCACCCTCTGACACAAGTTTTCTCTTGCGTCATTTCTCGTCTCTTTGTTTTGGATTCGTGAGAATTTGGTTTTTAGGTAAATATGTTTGGGTCTTGGAAAATGTTTTCAAATGAAAGGCTTTAAAAAAAAATGACGCGAAAGGTTTGAAAAGTGTGGGATGAATGTTTTGGTTTTGAAATGTTGAAAGGTTTGGTTTTGACCCTTGGTGTTCTCGTGGGTAACCACATGCATGAGCGTATATGGGAAAAAAATGGTTAATGACACGAGCGGATGAGTGCTCTGATGGATATGAGGTGGGTGCCAGTGCGGTACGAGAACATTCATGTGCGAGGCCCATGAGACACCATTGGTGTTTGTGCAACCCACTGGATTTGCTTATTTTAAAATGTCTTGTTAAAGAAAATGTTTGGTGTTTTAGTAAACGGTGTTTGTGTGGCGTGTCCTTGTGTTTTTGAGATGTTGGATGCGTGACGTTTTGAACTGAGTATTATTTCTGAATGGTTTATGTCCTGAGTTTGAGTTCTTATTTGTAAGTTGGGATGTAAGCGTGTGGTTAGTAAATCCCTTTGAAGAGTACATCGGGGAGCCCTTGCAGTGGTTTCCCCTGTACGTTTGGTTTTCGCTTGAGGTATGTTTTGACGATTGGACCAGTTCGGTCTGGTCCATGCTTTTCTTTCTTGGCTAGTGCACACCCCAATAAAGAGTTAATGTGCAATTGACGTGCGACCACAGATGGTTCGCCATTGGCCGACCCTCCAGTTGACTAAAGTAAGGACTCTTCCTTTTTACTGACAATGCTATGTCTATTACTTTTTACTTCAGTGAAGTGGATCCTCTCGCCGCGGAATGACAGATGCGAGGGGAGTTGAAGGGAGTTTTGGTCTTTTGAGTTGTCTTACTCATCGTGTATGAAGTTGCCATCTTTGTGTTTAAGGGTCCCCTTGGAAGTGGTGGAAGAAATTCCAACGGGGAAAGTTGAAGGTGGTTCAGAATTATCGATGTTGACCAGTGTCCTAAAGGGCTTTTTAGTATTTACATCGGCTGCAAGGGTCATGTTCGGTGACATCTTGCAGCGTGAGGTCCCTTTGATAGTTAGCGGTTGCTTGAAAGAAACCTTAAGTTGTTGGTGTAGTCTATCATTCTAAATGACCTCTGGTCTTTGGTTTGTTCGTTTAAGGAAAGGTTCTTGTTAGGTTACTAGTTTGGCAGACCCAGTCGTATGAGGCTGCTATGGCCGTTCGTAGGAATCACGTGTTATTTAAGACACGGTTTGAGGTCTTTCTCAGCATAAAGTTCCTCTCAATAGCAACAGTCATGTTCAGGTGACGATTGGTGGTGTCGTGTCCTCATTTAGTGTGACAAAGGGTGATGCGCAGGCACCATTTCAACTCTGGTGTTGGCGAAGGTTCCGCGTATGATCAGTCAGATGCTGCAATGTGTTGTGTTGCTGGTGTCGTCTCAATTGCAGTGAGGTTGCGTGTGACACCAAAAAGAGAATCTCCGCACGGAAGTTCTCAATACCTGACTGCGAGGCAGGGGATGCTTCACACATCAGGGCTCCAGCCATAGGCCTCGGAGTGAAGCTGGCGCGTGGTCAGGAACCCCGGGAGTGGATGGGACCCCAACTTTATTTCTGTTATCAGTGTTGAAAGTGAAAGAAGCTTAAATTGTTTTCTATGGTTGTTCTGCTCCGAACGAACCGTCTGGTTGCGTATGGTTTTCGTGTCTACATGGAGGCGTGTTCGTCTCGTGCCTTAAAGTCTTGGGGGTTGCGTTCCACTAGATGCAATCGCTTTAGTGGTCCTTATGAGAGTCTGTTGGGTAACTCAGTCTCAAACTTGAATGGTGTTCATCCAGGAAATTTTGAAATGTTGATTTGTGGCCGGCCGTGGTTTTGACTCCTGGTGGTCGGGCCCCTCCCTCCCCGCCCCTTGTGGTGGGGTGCTTGGTCAGCATCGAGGATTTTTCAATGTTCTATATCCTTTTTCAGTTCTAGTGGCGGCGAGACCCAAGATGACTCTCGCACAAAGGTCTATGAAATGAATTGGTGTTGGCCTCTCCTTAATGGTGGGGAGTCTGCCCAGACCTCCCCATATTGGTTTTCTAGTCTCATCTTGGACGCTGGTTGGTACTAAATGGTGGGGAGACCCACATTGGGTCTCGCACAAATGTCCCGAGAATGAATCAGTGCTGGACTTTTCTTTAATGGCAGGGAGTCTGCTTGAACCTCCCCGTGTCAGTTTTTCCAATCTCGTCTTGAGCGTCAGTGAGTTCCAAATGGTGGGGAGCCCCTCGGGCCTCCCCATGTTGATCTGTTTCCTTTGTTTTTAAATATGACTGGGTGAAAAGTGATAGGAGAGTTCCTTGGACATGGTCTGACCTTGTCTGTTGATTCCAACCAAATGGTGTGGTTTTCTTTTAATAATGTTTGATTTGTTTCATCTTCTGAAGTTGGTTTTGTGGGTGCAAGAGTCGTTTTCCTTGATCAATCAACTGGAGGTATTTTAGCCCTTTGGGGCGGGCGGCCCATATCAGAAAGTCTTTTACATGTTTATTAATGTGGTCATTTGAGTCACTTTCTCTGAGCACGATGTTTTTTCTTCTTTTCACTTGTTGATTGTGGGGGTCTTCTTTAAACCTTAGTGGTGTATCTGTTTCTTCTTTTTGACTCAGCCTCAGCTGTGGCTTTCCGAGGGCGGAAAGCTTTATGGTGGGGAGAATTGTCACACCCGTCATCTTTAAATAAGCTTTTCTTTAATTTTCTCTACGTCGGGTAGTGCGGGGTTTGGTCCGACTTAAAATTTGAGGTTTTAATTTAAAAACGCTTGTAATGGTTTCGAGTGCGTCTAACGCATCACGTTCGAAGTTGTGCGACCTCACTCCGGTCGTCGCACAACCTCGCCCGAGTAACCACACTGCCTGCTCGGTGCACAATTAATTAATTAATTATCAAATTAATCAAATTAATTAGTTAACAAAAGATTTAAATGAAAATGTATTAAAGATGATAATTTTATTATGTTTATTACTATTATCATCGTCTTTCCGTGGAAAAATAAATAAATAAATAATATTTTATGGGCCACGCAGAGTCACCGCGTAGTTTCCCGACTCTTTAAAAATGAAGATAATCAAATGTATATTAAATAAGTATGTATTTTCATTATAATGAAAATAATAATAATTATTATTATCGTTACAATTATTATTATTAATATTTTCATTAATATGTTCGTTGTGTTTATTAATATAAGGTATATTATTATTAGGTTAATTTGATTGAATTTTACTTTATTAAATTTTGTTAAATCTTATTATGTTTATTTATATCATGTTAAGTTTATTTTAATTATTATTATTAATATTATTATTACCATCTATTTTATTTTTCTTTTTATTTATTTATTTTTCTTTCTTTATTTGTTTGTTTTTTTCCTTTGCTGGGTTGGGACGTAGCCCCCTCCTTACCCCGTCTTTTTTTTTCTTTCTCTATATCGGTCGATGTTTCCCCCCCACTCTCCTAGGGTTTGGCTGTGCCGCACCCTCCTCTCCCCGCGGCCTCCTTCGTTCGGCGGACTCCCCGTCGCCCCCCCTGCATCCCGTCCGGCCACCCGGAGAGCGCCGCACCCCTCGGCCCGTCGAGCCCCCCCCCCTTTCTCTTCTTTGTTCTTCTTCTTGTTTTTCTTTCATGCCGCAAGAATCCTCCTGCCTGGTTCGACGACCCCTGCTCGGCCCGACACCCCCTGCTCCGCCCGGCGCCCCCTACTTCGTTCGGTACCTCCTACTTCTCCATACACCCCTTGCTCCGTCAGGCTTGCGCCGTTGCCCCGACCCCCCTGCTAGGCCGGATTGCGCCTATCCCAAAAACCTGGCGCCTTCACCTTGCTTCCCTCTGGATCCAATGTCCGGTGACCGCTATCCGCTGTCCTCCTCGCCTCGCACAGCGCCTCGGGTCGCTTCCCAGCCGAGGACCCTCCCCTTGTTTCCGACATCTCTTCTTTCCTTCCGACGAAGCTTTGATAGCTGCCCTAAAGGTGAATATCTCCTCCTTGTGAGGATTTTTACCTTTGTCATTTTGGTGTTTAGGGTTTGATTTTGATTTTTTATGGATTAAATGCTTGATAAAGGGTCAATTTGTGGTTGTTTGTGGCGCGGTCGAGGTGAAATGGCGATTACGCACATTCTGTAGAAGATTCTTGGTTCAAGGTAGGTGGTTCCATGTCATTCCTTCATTTAGATAATTTAATTTGTTTGTTTAGTTTAACTTAATATGTTCTATGGTTTAGTTGCAAGATGCAAATTATGTTTATAATATTTTGGTAGAGCTGTAGAGGTTTTGCGAAATGCATTTTTAAAAATGGTGTAACATGCGTGCGTGATGAATGTTGTACTTTTCTTTAGAAATTGTCATTTTTATTCCTTTCGTTTCGGTTGTGGTAAATTCTAGAAATGTCTAATAATTGTTTATAGTGTGCCAAAGAGGTTTTGAAAGGGGTGATTTGTGAAATTGATTTTGTAATGGTTTCCTTTTCATGCAATATGTTTCATAAGTTGAGGAATTGTTTATTTAAGTGGCGTTTTTAGTGCGAAACATGGTTGAAAGGTTTTGAGGGTTTTTTGGCAGGTGCGAAAGGTGTTTTCAAGTCACTTTAGGTGTTTGTATATTTAAATAGATATCTTCAAAGTATATGAATCACTTTTGGTGTGTTTTCCTTGTTGCATACCTTTGAAGTTGAATATGCTTTAACTTTTAAAGTGGTGTATTTTTTATAAAAAGAGACATGTCGTGTGTGTGCGTCTTTGAAATAGTGCTTTGGTATGCAAATGGTGAATTTTGTGTGCAATATCTTGTTTGGTCTGCGAAATGAGAAACAAATATATTATGTGAATGTGAAACTTGTTTGAGCACAATGGAAAACCCTGGGTATCTAGGTGGGCAGACTAGAACTAGTGCGCTAGTGAACCGGATGGGTGTCGTCCCTGTTTCACTTAGCTGGATTGACGATTGCAACACTAACAAAACATGATATCTGAGGGTCGTGGCCTTCTAAGCCACGTGTTCTGAGGGTCGTGGCCTTCTAAGCCACGTTTTCTGAGGGTCGTGGCCTTTTAAGCCACGTTTCACCGAGACACGAGGTTCTAGGGTCCCACTCGAGCTAGATGAACCTTAGGGGATTTACCCACAGTGCTCTACCATCAATGTCATGGTGCCTTCCGTCGGTATATGGAGGACCACTTGGGTGCTAGCGCCTGTGTGTGCGTGTGTGTGTGTGTGAGTATGTGTGTGTGCGTGTGTGAGAGTATGTGTGTGTGCCCATAATGAACTTTACTTATCCTCTTAAAAAAAGTTGTGTCTGTGAAATGAGTTCTTTTTAGTGTTTTTCTTTAGCATTTAGCTTGTAAATGTTTTTTTTAAAATCATTTTTTTTAAAGTATAATTTTGAATAAGCACTTTAAATTGTCTTTTGATGTTGTGGCATGGAACCATTTCTCAGTGGCATCCTACTGGGCTTTTAGCTCACACCCTGCATACACCCTTGGGTGTATGTAGATTCTGTTTCTTCTGTATTCCAGGTTGCGACTTCGTGCTCAGTGATGGTGGTTCAGGTTGCAGTTGGGCTTCTCATGCAGAATGGTGTTGATGTGGTCTCACTTCTGCCGGGAGGTTGAGTATGAGTTTTAGTTCCCGCTGTCGTCTTTTCTTTTTAGTTATTGTTTCGAGTTGTAAACCTTAAACTTGTTCATAGTTTAAAGGCACGTTTCGTTGTCTATTTCTAATTTCAGTTTATCTATCTTGTTAGTTGGTTTTTCTATCTTGTATTTCGGGTAAAACCGTTCCCACTTGTTAAACTTGATACCCGGGCACTTGTGCCAGCCCGTGGGTATTGGGAACGCCCTTCGGGCCTTGCCGCGGACAGGGTCGGGCGCCGGGTCGGATGGCGACCCGGCCTGGTTCGTGACATTATCCCTATGATACCCCTGAGATTCATTGATCTCCATTTAAACTTTTAGTGAAAATCAGAAACATTCCTCATATCTTTCAGAGTCACAGATCACATCAACTTTCTATAGGCAAGGTTTTATCCCACCAAAGAAGCGGTCAACCATGAATTCGGAGGTAACATAAAATCTAGAGATGTAACATGAAAGACTTGTGATGTTTTCCTCATATTCTCTGATGAATTCATTGTCTTTTTTTCTTGGGTCATGTAAGTCCCTTTACAACTTCAGTCATAGGGTGTGATGAAAAAATTCCTCAAAATGAATTTTCAAAAAAATTTCCATTACAACACATAAATTTATTCCTCAATCTTCTTTTTTTATCATTGTCTAATTATAATCAGCTTCACCATCCATATGATAAGAAACCAGAAGATCCTCTTCTTGTTTAGAACATTAATGGTTGGAGAAGATCATATCAATGAAGTTAATCCATTATTCGACGATTGAAGTATCATATGATCAATTGAATGTTGGAGTCCTTTTTCTCTTGAATCTCTAGATTTTCAATTGTTCATTCATATGGGATGGATGGAAATTATTTTTGACCCATGTTTATATTCAAAACATGAGTTAACTAAGAAATTATCATGACAAATGTTGTGATTCCCACTCCCATCTGATTGTCCATCTCATTAGAATATCCACCATATTGATTGTCACATAGGTTGTTAGCTAGAGTCATCCTAGTACTGTCTATTGTATCTAATTAAAGGAAAATTAGTAGTAATTATTTTAAACTATTAAACACAAAAGGGTATTCTCATAAAAAAATTCATGACTTATAAATTACATTTATTTCCTTATCTTATGAATTTATAGCCTTTAATCTATGTTATCCATGATCTTTTTCCAAAGGTATATTCTTATGGTATTTTTTAATCACATAATAATAGTTCATAATATTATTATTAATTTAAAAATAGCATATTCCACAAGAGTGTCAAAACATAGTGAAAAAATGCCTATTTTCGTACACCAACCCCCATTCTCGTCTAGCTCGATGCTGTATTTTATGATTTTACCCATAGATACATCTATGCTAGAGCCACCTCTGGTTGTTCGTATCCTTACATGGATGTATTTTATTGGTAAAACACTTTCTCAATACTCACTAAAATTTAGGGATGTCTTTATTATACATTGTCTTATCCCTAAGGAATTCTTTTGGGTTTTCTAATTTTAATTCCAAAAATAACTAAACCCATCCATTGTTACTAACTATAACAACCATGGTCTTTATTTCATGTTTAAACAAAGTTTATTACATTAAATTACACATAGTAAAACCCAAAAGTTTGAGTGTTCTTGTGTATTTGGGTATTAGTAACATTACATGACAACATAAGACATAAAATACAACATCTTAATTGGAAACATCTTTTACATGACCACAACATTCAGTCGTATATAGCATTTCATGGGATAACTGAAAGACATATTTTATAAAAAAGGAGAGATATAATTTCAACTAAATGAGTAAAAATTCATAACATGATGAATAAAATACATGTTAGTCAATAGTAATATCAATGGATACCAAGAGAAATATGAACATAAATGCATTATATAGCGTGATTATCATTACATGGAAATGTGGTACCAACATAAAACATGATATTAGCATGATACAATGATCATTGAACATAGATTAGCATTATTAAAACCTCCTTTCACGTAAATTAGCATGATTGGACACTCATTTAACATGGTGTGTCATGATACAAAACAATACCCACTGTATTGAATCACCATCAGGGTACACCCTTCGTGAACATTTTAATCTCATGTTTATGTGTGACACATAAACCATATTACATGAATTTATTAAACAACATAATTTATTAAATTAAAAAACAATGTGTAATACATACATTTAAATACCATTCAATAATTATATTTTAATAATGGTAAATAACTTATATATAGAAATGGATATGTTATTCACTATACGATTATTTTGTCTTGGAAAATTGCGAAGCAATTTCGGTCGCAGAAAAACATCATATGAAAATTCATAAATTTGATTGATTAGAGAGAAAGGGGTCTATCATCATTTATAAATGAAATATATATTAATGGGATCATTTAAAATAATATCCCAACATATGAAATACAATTTATATGAATAATCTAGAAGAAATGATTAAATGGAAATAAGATGAGGGAAATCCCATATAGAATTTTGATAAGGTAATGGGTGTACACAGAAGGCATTAATGAGAGAGAATGGGGTATCTCACCATCCAGAAATAAGTAAGGAAGAAAGGTGTATGTTTAAAATCATACCCCAACATTTTTAATTGAAAATAAAATGGTGTCACAATATAGAGAAACATGGAAATAAACTAAGAACATGAGGAAAGTGAGGATCCCTAACTTGAGTGTGTGACTCAAAAAGCATAAAGAGGGGATTATTGATCAAATGGGAAAACTTTAAAGGGTTATAGATATGATAGGGAATATTATAGAAGTTCTCCAAGTATTTTTAGTGAATAGATGTGGGAACTTGGGTGATTTTATATAGGAAATGTGTGCGGATTCATTACAATTTCACAAAGATTGGTTTTGCAATCATTATAATTAAATATTAAATACCATAAATTGTACCATGGTTTTTCCCATGGTTTTTTACAAATAGGATTGTAAAACATTATTTTATAGGGAAAATGGATGAACATATTAGAATATTTCCCTTTCTAATGTGGAGGTGAGTCACACTCTCCAAAAATGTATTTAAAATAATAAAATATATTATAAAATTTGATGTATTCACTAAGGCTTTATTAAAAATCTGAATAAATATATATTCACATTATTTTAAAGAGAAAAAATATATTGGGCCTATAATGCACATTATAGTATTTATTACAATATTTTTGGGTCATTATGATGTTATAAAAAATATATTTTATTTATATGATATTTAATTTATACACAAAATTTCAACAATCGCAAAAAATTATAAGAAATTAACCATTGAATAATTCCAACATCTTCAATCCAAAAATAGTATTCATTTTATCTAAATAATTTTCTAAATATTAGAATTTTCACTTTTAAAAAGAAAACCCACATTTATTGAAAATTCAAGGGTTTTGACAAAAACAGGTCTCAAACCTTAATAAACAATACATCTGATTTCATAAAAATTATATTCTCATATAATATTCATAAAATTAAATTTATAAGAATATTTAATTAAAATATTAATTATTTTTAAAATTAATTATTTCCATTAAAAATTCATTAAAAATACACTTTCTATTTTATCGTATAAAAGATGTAACTCTTATCAAACTAATTACCATATAATTTACAGAAAATGAAATTATATAATAATAATTTATAAGATTTTTTTATATTATTATCAATAAAAATATTAGTTTAATGATTTAATTATTATATTTTTCCAAATTAAAATTTTTACCCAACGAATCAATTTATCAAATTGATTAATTTTTATGAGAGACTATTCTCAAAAAGGAATTGGTGGAATAAATATTTTATTTATAAAAAGAGATTAAACAATAGGTAACTAATAACTTATTACATAAAACCTTATAACACCTGTATAATACCTAATGGTCAGGTGTGTGATGGTGACATACTCTTGGGGCGTCTCGGATAATATCACCCGGGTTGTAATCTCAATTAGCTAGAACTTCTCCTATAAGAAATTTCGTTCAATCTTAATGTGTTAAAGATCATCTTGGGAATGGCAAGGAGAAAATCCCAATGACTCCACCTCCTCTATTATCTCTTATAAACGAGCTTCATATGGCTCGAGTCTACTTGATGAGGTCATCCTCACCATTATATGTGTTTAAAGGATTTGTTAAAAACATATATTTATATTAGTTGTTTGATCACTATTCAAAAACTATATTAGAAAATACTATAATATGTAAAAGTCATTTAAATCCAATGAAAAATAGATCTTCTATTTTATATATCCATTAGTCATTCAAACAAAGTCAATTTTTTTTCTTGAAATATTGGGTCGTTACATTGGTTAACCAGACATGAGGAAGATATGTTGGGTGGTTTGGAATGTGTTCACCAAGCATTCCACATCTCAGTAATATTACATTAAATTATGGGACATGTCATGACCACATGATGTGATATTGTATGATTCCCCATACACACCATTCGACAATAAAAATTATAACCAACTATCTCATCGTATGACATAAAATAATCTGTATATCTTCCTCCCTGCATGATGTTATACTGGAAGGAACATTAGAATCTTTTTCTATGAAACACTTACCCTTAATATCTTTTATCTACCACATCATTCGAAAATTTATCTATCAATCAGTATCGAAGATAATTATGCCCCCGGAAGATGATATTGACCTCTGTTTGGACCGGTACACCCATTCCAATGTGTTCTAAGACACAATGGTGTAGTTCCAGGAGTGTTGGAATCCATATAAACATTCCCTACCTTAATTTCCTTAAATTGGGTTCCACTTATTTAGATACTCATCCCCTTTCACATCTAAAGGTAACCCCTAATGTCATGGTGTTTGGTTATGTATCACCTACAATTATGGTAAAATTCACACAATATTTTTTGCAACATTCTGACATAGGTCCCATGTTTCGAACATGTTCAATGATCGATCCTTATTTGTTTGTTACTTTTCTTGGTGATCGATAGAGATTCAATATTTTCAAACACATGAAGTAGTTATTTTATATTTCTATTGGAATCTCTTTGTGTTCTATGTTTTTGGTGTTATAATACACAATCCGCATTCTCCTTTGTTTGGGTAAAATTAAACACCTAGGATGTTATCCTATTCCTCCCCTAGATCATAGTGGGAATGTATGTCAGCTATTCTAAGATCCATGTTCTATAGTCCGGAACACTCTTAGCCCAAACACTCTCGAATGTTAGTCAATAATAACTGGTCCTGAGTGTTCTATAATTATCAAACACACTCATAAAAATGTCCAATCACATAGTCACACCATGTTTATCACCCAGAGAATGACTCACTTGTTGTTTGGGATTGGTCATCGGGTATTTTAAAAAAATGATCAAAGTGAAATAATTAAGTGAGACAAAGTAAATATGTTCATGCGTGAAGATATTAGAACCAAGAAAACAATATCATTTAATGGAGGTCATCCACATGTAGGACCAACTCTAGAGTCCAGGAAAATATAGTCCCTTTGGATTTGCTTCAGTACTAATCTGATGCCACTCAGCCATGCTCTAGAAGATATCTACCAATGTCTACCATAACCTCAGGAGCTCTACATCATCCTTATCAACCACTAGACTATGATCATTGAATCTGATTTGTTCTCATCCACACTTGGTATGGAGTGAAAAAAATCTGAGATCTTTCTTATCTCATTTGACTATTATCCCCCTCTATACATGCCCTCATCTTTTGGTTAACCTCTGATTGAGAATTGAAGAAGGAAACATGCTCTATCGTATTCTCACATAGATATAGGATTTCATGGTTTAATTATAGGATCTTATGAATGATGGAAGACCTCTTTTGACATAATGTGGCATCTATATTTTTAGTTCATTCATGCATCTTATCAATGATAATATCATGGGAAAGTGTATGAGGACTGTGAGAATCCACCCCTTTGGTGAAAAAATTACTTATCCAATGGTAAAGAGTCCCCATCTGACCATCCAATTTTGGTTCTAGAGTCTTATAGATGAATCATTTTATGGACTTTCTCTCCCTATTCCTGATTTTGTTATTCTCTTCAAAGTATGTCAGTGTCATTATCCACCAACTATTTAGAAGGTGTAAGATCATACGTGGGAAAATACTCAAGTTGATATCGTGGAATGATACTATAGTATCATCTGGGGGGAAGGGATACATATCTTGAGTTCATTTTTCTTCTCATGACCAACCCTTGGCAACAACATCTCACCATCCCAAAGCTCTACCCCACTAGTGACATAACTCATAGTTGTGGCTGAATATTTTCATGAGACAAAGCTCAAATCATCTTGTTCGACTCGCTCCCCAAGGACCAGTGATACTTTCTGTGAAGGGCCACTGAATGCACCGTCCAATTCCACTCTCATAGAACTAAGCCTTTCAAGTACTTCATGGAAAGGGAACACATCAATCAACTCGATCAGAAAATTAATACTATGAATTTTTTAAAGAGGAGGACTTAAGGGAGTTGACCATTGATATATTGTGCTCTTCATTCACAATATATATTTCCACTATATGAGGCCATTTGAAACCGATCAATACTCCAACTACCATCACAGACTCATCTTATATAGATTGGGAAGAAGCTCCATGATATCGGAAAAAACATTGATACAAGGGGTCGATGAAAATTTGATAATTTTTTACTGACTATAGATATGATGATACCTTTAAGTAGTTGAATTTAGATGATGAGTCCTCTCAGGTTCACCACCTCTCGAGTACTGTGTTCTACTATTGTGATTCCAGGATGTAGTCCCCCATAAATAACTGGGAGGACCTGTGGATTTGAGGCCATCACCTCGACCTCCTTGACTGGCCCATTGATTAATTCGACCTGTGTCATAAGCCCTAGATCATGATTTTCATAACTAATTAGGGAACCCTAATCCACTATAGTAAGATTACCTTTCAAATTGTAATCATAATTCCATGTTATGGTAAATTCTTTAGTTAGAGAATCTAGAAAATGAATGTGGAAGCTTCACGGAAGGTATGTCAGTTATGATTTATTTTGTGGAACTTGACCAATACTTATTCAGAGTGTAGAATATTGCCACATCCCATGGAACTACGTAAATGGATGACTAATAGCTAGGATACTTAATTGTCATATTCATTATTATTGCTCATCTCCTGATGAATTATAACATGAATCATCGGTTGGTGGTATCTCTTTAGTCCTTATCTCACCATCAATCATCTAACACACCAAGGTTGATGGAATGATCGATTCCACTCGTTGGCATATGAAGTCATCCATGGAGGTCCATTATGCATGTCTCTCTTGAAATTTTACCTTTTCCTTGATCTATTCTAGCCCAACCTATAAAATCTCAAACCCTTTTCAAATAATCTTCTTCCATAAGTCCTCCATCGATATTGACATCTGCAATGTCCTCTAGGTGCACCAGAGCGAAATAAAGACAACATCTTTAGTTGGCTATAGAAGGTTACCCAGTGTCATTCCATAATCCTCCAAGGTTCCACTTTTCTAAACATGAAATCTACATACTTTTCCTTGAAGGTGTTTCCAAGTCCCTTATCTTCCAGTATTCGTGGTAGCACTTCACATTGTATTTAATTCATTGTGGATCTTACATGAGCTTCCTCGTATTCTTATCACTCCCCACTAAGAGAAGCATGCTTACTTCGTTGTTTCTTTAGTTATCTTCCCACTATCTCGATCACATTAATTTTATTCTTCAAAATTACCTCCTGATGTGCTTCCAACCAGTTTCTATCCTTTCCCATCGATAGGACAACACCGATGTTGGATGGTGGTTGATCAATTTATTAACATGATCTCGTGTTCCCCAAAATACACCATAGATGATGAAGGATATTTAGGTTTTGTTCCTCAACGTCCCCTTTATAGACTCTCTTCATCACTCAATAGAGAATCCAAAACTCTCTAGAAAAGAGGGATGAATTTTATAGCATACTGAACACATGGTCTTCAATCCTGGAAACCAAAAATCCACATCTAATACTCCTTAGGTAGAATTTCTATTCCCATTTCCATGTAGGTTTTTCACCATTTCACCAACCTGATTGGATAAGGGATGGATGTTGCTGTTTCATTGTTACTTATTGGTAAATTGACCCTATAATCATCAAATATTACCAACCTAACACCAATTATGTTTAACATATATGGAGTTAAACTGGCATTGGGTGGGCTGATGGAATTTGAAAATTCGTAACCATGGAGGATGACAATGATCATTCCAAGTAATAATTGGAACGGTATGATGATCCTCCTCATGGTTATTGCACATTAAATGCTACCCTATAGACTTAGAACCAAGAGAGCAAGGGTACCCCCATATTGATGGTGTTTTGGGCCTCTAAAATCACTGCTATCATCAGTGTTCTTGGGAATTGTCCCATATTTTTGTCCCTAACAGCTATTGTCCAACTACACAACAACATGGAAGGGAATGTGGTTTAATAGACCAAGGAATCCCAAATCCCACTATGATGCACCCTTATTTATGAAAAATTCCTCTTTCATAGAACAGCTAGTACATTCCCAACATTCTCATGCATGATGCTATTGGACAATGTTTTACTCAGCCTAACATCCTTACATATATGTTCTTCTTCAGAAACATATGAAATCATGCCTTGAATATAATTTCCATGTGAAATATAGATGAATGACTTTGGTTCTACTTCAGCACATCTAGTAGGAGATGAATTATGAGAGAATTTTTGTTTCATATCATTCAAGATTTTATATATTAGAAGTAACTCTTCATATAGGAATTATTCTTATCGAACACCACCAATGTTGACAATTTCCCACAAACTGATGATGACTTCTTCATGATGAAGATAGAATATGTTCCTATTTACAGACCACATCCTAAGGAACATTGGAATTTGATCATGTTGAAAGTATAAGTAGAACTGTGACATCTACGCCACCTCATACGACCCGATATGACATAATACAACCCCATACTTGAGGCAGGTGTAGAACACTAACTCAGCCCACTCCCATTTATTGGTAGTGTTTACTCCCAATCAAAGATCCATATCCTGATGACAATCCAATCTATTTTTCCAAATTATACATTGGGAGATGTTAGCATAGTGGTTGGGGAATGTTTCTTCCTATGTCTGATACCATGTGACATCCCGGTCTACCCATTTAGCAGATAAATGAAAATATCCCCATTTTCACTAGCAGGATGGCAGTGAAGGGTGATGTTATAGTGATCGATAACATCTTCACATGGGAACAAAGATCGCAGTGTTTCAACCACAATGGTTTGAATGGTCACCTCTTCTAGAAAAACAAAATTACACAAAGGGAAATAGTATTTTAGTGGATTGTTTTTTTTCTGTATCAAGAAGCATGTCCATAAGCCCCAGGTTGTATGACAAGACCATCACACACAAATGGATCAATGTATTTCCAAACATATCATCTCTCTAAGAAGTGGTAAGATCTTATTCTTTTCCTAGTTAATATCTGTTGATAATTTTTGGAGATTCTATAAATTCTAACTAAGGTGCATGTTAGAAGGATGATTTTCCCCAAATACATATATATTTTCTCACAATGAGGGTAGCAGGTGCCCAAAACATGGTTCAAATAACATATAAAGGTGCACCAAAACAAGTTTTTGTGTGAATGAATTTGAAGATGCTCAGTTTTGTTTCTCAAAGGGAGGACTTATACAAATAGGAGTGATGAATTATAACGCACATAAAGTATATTTTCCATAAGATGTCCCCCTCCACTTATTTATAAGTTTGGACCATGGGATTGTGCATAGACGCAAGCTTCTTAAGGTCCAAATCAAAAAAAAGGTGCACCCATAGAACAGATTACCTCTCTTCTTGTGTTTCCCTTGGAAACCAACCTTCTAGTAATGTTTTCGCTCCCACTCTAGGAGATTGTTTTACGCATATATTCATGTGAATGATTCCCATGAAATAAATTGGGTGAATTCATGCCAGCATAGGACTCAAAGAAGATTTACAAGAACCAAATGGTTGGGGCACATATGTTTTACGGTGTGCATGAAAAATAGGAATCCGAAAGTATAATAGATATGCTCCAAATAAGTTGAAATTTCTCGTTCATTACCATATTCCACTTGAATATCCAAGGAAATGGAAAACAAGATTTCATTTTAGAGTTAATGATAACCAATTTGAATGAAATCCTTTTATGCACCCATGGTGACATAAAAATGTGTACTACCACAAACTTTCATCTTATTAAAGGGACAAGTTTTCTATAAATCATCTTAGGTATCCCAAATCATTCACACCCATAGCTATGGATTTAATCTATAAATACATGTGCAATCATTCTTCAAGGTGGGGATAAGAAAGACCACAAATCACTATGCAACATCCAAGACCAATTTTCTGTGACATCGTGAAGGAATGAAAATATCATGCTAAAAATTATTTCATCAAAGGTTCCTTATGTGGATGCATCATATTTGATCCATAGTTGATTAATCCTCACCCAACCTCTTCCAGACCAACTAAAGTGCGCACAAAGGATACTCCTTCATGAAACCCTCCCCTTGTCTGAAAACCCCTAATCTTGTGTGCACTTTCTCTTTGAGACTCTTTGTCCTTCCCTTATGTAAGAGAACCATGTTAGATATACCATTTTATGAAACAACCACCCATGGTC
This sequence comes from Viscum album, assembly GCA_963277665.1. Taxonomy (NCBI): domain Eukaryota; kingdom Viridiplantae; phylum Streptophyta; class Magnoliopsida; order Santalales; family Viscaceae; genus Viscum; species Viscum album. The sequence goes on along the minus strand of OY728138.1, from coordinate 691,235,991 downwards.
CCACCTATTTCACACAAAACTCTAAAACTACGTAACGGATTTTATGGTCCATCATGAGATGTCCCCTATGCCTATAGTGTATTTATTGAAATACCTTTTACCTCTTAGAATAGGTACACTAATTCCTTTTTCTTAGTATAATAGTAACACTAACATGAACATCATGAGAAATAAATCCTCACGAACATGAAATCATAGAATTTACAAATACATTCCCCTCCCAATGTTTCATGATCTATGGTCATATAATCCCATGATTATTGAAGTGAGTCCCCCAAATCCGTGAAACATGATGAAAAACAACCTATTATCAACGCCCTCAACACATGATGAAAAAGATGTATCCTTAACCTTTATAATAAAAACATGATTCTCCATGTGTGGGTGGCATGGGAAGGTCTCAACCTTGATTACCCTCAAAGAGAATGAGATCATTCCAAAATGTAATGAGATCCTACTCACATAATGACATCCACCTATGGTTACTACCATGTTTAATCACTAAAACATCTCCCTTTGATTCTTCTTTCATGACATGAGTGGTTGGTCTACTAATTTATCTGGTTTTCACACCATTCTAGAATCACTTTGGATTATATGTTTGATGTTATTATGAAATTCACCCCATTTCATTAATGTACATCATCCTTAGCGTATGGATCAATAACCATAATCTCCCAATGGGCCTCTTCCATGAATAATTCCCAACGACATGTTTCTATGAGCCTCATATTTAAGTGTATCGCCCTGACCATTCTAAACCACATGAGGTTTGATCCCCAACTAATTGAAATATGTAATAATCCTAACTAAGGTCAAAACCCAACATCAACATCCATATTTAATATATTTAGGCCACATCCCTAGTAAGATCCATCCGCACACATTGGAAACTACATGTTATCTAGGTCCCAAGGAAAATTCAATGCCTAAGCCCCACACCAACTTCAACCAAGATAAATAAAATTTTGAAGGGAAGTTCTAGGAGTAAGCCCCACAATACCCCATGTTAGAACTACTTTAATGTTACAGACATCCTTACCTCAAAATATTAAATTCTATGGTCCAATCCTCCCACTTGAGTTTAACTGTTTCCCTAATCATTGATGGTTCCGATGCCTATCTTCTAGACATGGTATGTAGGATGTCTCCCAAATTTTCAATCCCAACCAATGGTATAACAAGTTTCTCCATCCTTGGTACGTACCCGCAGATCCACCACAAGGGGTGTTCCAATTAACATTCATGGTGTGAAAGATTCCCTTTTATGGGACATGCTCTAGATCATCCTCTATGGGGAATTCTAATTCATCAATTTTTTTGACATCATCACTAATAGGGACACACCTCCTATCTCCACATGACATTAAGCTAGTTTCCCAATCCATCTCAAAAAGGCATTCCACTCTCTCTCCAAAAGATGCTAATCTTTTGATCCAACCCCAAACACTTAACAAAGATAAAATATGGGATTCCTATGCTAACAATGATAGATGTAATTTCTATATGGAATTAGAAACCTCATGAAAAAATACAGATTACTAAGGTGAAATACTTAGGTGAAATATGCCTTACTCATTAGATACCTTATGATCGACATGAGAAGACATGTGTTACACACCTAAGATGGATCCTTGAGATGCATTCCTAAGAGGAAGAATACATGTTGCCAATGTTCCATGAATCCATACATTCCATTGATTTCCCAAAGTGATTTCTTCTCTAAACTAAGGTTTCTTCTAGGTCAAGACCCACTCGAATGTCCAGAAAAAGTATTCTAACTAACCGAAATCCTATATGAGAAGGAACATAGAGTGAGTTCCACAAACATGACTCAAACCTATGAGGGGAACCAAAATAGAAGATGAGTTCCAAGGAAGAACCCATGGAAGGGGGAAACATCATCCCATTATCCCATTTCATTCATGTAGAAGACATCACTACTATAATGATAAAATCCATTCTATATTGGAAAGAGGGAATGAATGGTAACAAGCATGCTTTTTCACATTAACATATAGGTGGTGTCCCTGGTGAAAATAATAGAAACAATGGTTTGTAACATTAACATCATATTTTATGTTTAGAACTCATAGTAGACTTATATCCATGATCTCAAACATGATAGGTGAATAGGATTTCTAAGCGGATGAAAAGTCTAAGGGAAACATTCTGAATTGTTTTTATTTTTGTATACCTAAATGATAGAGTAACATATATCATATAAATCTATGTCACACAAATGAATTATTCGTGATCCACTTATCCATAACAAAACATCTCACATCCTTAACTCTCTAAAAAATATTGAGTGTTGTCAAAATCTAACCACTAGCCTCTCAAGATTCCCTTTACATAAGATATTAAAGTTATCTTTCATGCGTTCCTACCATATCGTATCCATTCCATGTGAACACACCCACCTACATGTGTGTAGGTTATACGTATATTCTCCATTTTTTCAATTTTCTGGCTAGGTCAAACTACCTCTTGTGTGGTATAATTGATGCCTACATATGGTTTTTAGCTGGTTTCTAATTGGTCTTTGACTGGACCAATTTTTAATCTTTTCCCATAAAAATAAATTTTCATAATAAGGAAAAAACTTATCTTAATAATTATTCTCATTAAAAATTCCTTTAGAAAAAATAATATATTTTTAAGGACATTATATAAAAACCATTGCTCAAATCTCAATATAATTTTCATGTTGTAAACAATGTGATCCTCTAAACTCAATTGGCACAGGTACTTTACCATAAAAAACTCACTAATATAAAGTTATAATATTTATCATAAAATATGTAAAATAATATTATAATTATAATCAGTTAAACTATATACACATTGAGACATTGGTATCAAATTCAATTCTTACAATGTCACATCAATCGCCACATTTGAATTTTTTGAAATACTCTGAATCCTTAATGTCAATATCCATGATCGACTAGATTCTTTCATCTAAAATTATTGTTAATATATTCAAAGGAAAAACAGAATCTGTATTCTTTCATTTCTTCTTATTTTCATGGAAATAATATTTACATCTCCCATTTTAAGTTTATATTGATAGAATATAGTTGAGGTTTCTCTTAGAAAAACCCTTTAATTGGCCTACTAAAAGTTTACATGGCTAGCACAGTGTGGGATGCAAGAGAGATAACAAAATGTTTTCAAATGACATCCATTTATAAAAATGAATTTTATATCATGTTATTAAAAACCATCACATCCAATCTAACAGTACATAAAAAATAAGTTCTTTTAAATACATTCCTGTAACAAAAATCTCAACAAATAATCAAATTAGTTCATGTACATGTTATGTAACTCTTGATTTTTTCTCATATTTTCATCAACTAACACTCCTCATATAAATTATTTTTGATATAATCAATAAAATGTTTCTATTCATATAAGACACACTATTTTTTATATATTTCCTGGATTTTTCCAGGATTTCTAGATTTCATGGAATACTTGATTTTGAATGCTTTATTTTAAATTATTTATCCCTATAAAGGGATGAAATCAACATATATTCATAACAGATAGAAAACTAAATGAGATTATGTTTTTTAGTTATATAACTTACAACCCAAAGATTCGCGTTTTCTTCCTTATATATTATATAAAAACACATATAATAATATGCAAAATGGGTGGAATCATTGATTCTTCGTACATAACTCTCTATTCAAGAGTCTCCACTCATAATAAAATAATGTTCCGTTCAAATATCAATACTGTAAGATTTATTTAGTCTCAAAATATTTTTTACACTCAATATTTTACATCTCCTCTTTCTTTCAATGGGTTTCATATCTATGTAGAGTATATATTTTCACCTCATATTTTATCTTAGAAATCCCCTATTCAATTTTATCCATATAAGTATATGATCCATATAAATAATTCATTTTATTCTTAAATAAATAATCTTATTCAAGCATCGAGTTCATTAGTTTTTAGTATGTATGTCCTACCATCTTTCACATTACACACAATCACTCTGTAAATTTCATGTTACCACTGACTGGACACCACTAAACATTTTTATCTCGATGGGATATATTTACTTTCCAAATTTTGTTTACATCTATAAATGATTTCATTAATTATGTATGAACTATTATCTCTTTAATTTATTCACATATTCCTTTCCTTTAACTTATAATTTTGGTTTATAGGTTTTTGCTATTATTTATTTTTTTCCCCATTGACTATAACTTTAAATAATTATCATGAATTGAACTGATATGATAACCTTTATGTTGAGAAAAAATAAACATCAAGGAATGTAAATAATAAAATTTCAGCATCCATATCCTATTTTATAGTGTAATATATCCATATTTCATAGGTTGTTTTCCTTATTGTTTTGGAGGGTAACCCTCACCCTTTTAATATTTCATGGGTGGAATCTCTACATATATTATCTCACATATACCCATTTAATTATGGTGGTTTTTTTTAGTATGATTCACGATCCGATTTTTCTTAAATTTTGATTTCAAACATTTACTACAATTTGAAACTGTATGATTACATGAAAACAATATAGGATAGGGGATACCATATATTCTGGTATTGATGTTGATGCATCTCCTAATTATATCAAATTTATCTACCTCCATGTTTTTGTTATCTTCGAAAGGAAACTCAATAAAAATATTTGTTTGAACATATATTCTTTCTCAGTAGATTTGGATGTTCCATATTTTCATTCTTCTAGATTATCCAGTTTGATTCTGAGTCTTGAATATTTAGGTTGATTCTATTTTTCTCATACCCAAAACAATATTAACATATATTCCTAATTATTATTCCTATTACCATCTTCATCCTCATACATTTAGTTTTCATCATACAACTAATTATCTATCTCTTTCACCCTAATTTCCTTGATTTCCATTTTTACAGTCTTGAGAGTCACGGAGAAATTATGTTACTATTAAAATAAATGGTGTAATTACCTAGTTGTTTTCTTCAAAACTGCCTTCTTCCAAACTAATCTTTTCATGTTATCAATAGCTTCAAAATACCTTTATTTAAAAAATGGTACTATTCTACAATTTCTTGTCAATAGATTTTTGAGGGTGTTGTATATCAAAACATTTTTATCCAATTCCTCTTCCATTGAGGTAGCCTATTTATTGAGTAATTATTTCTCATAATAATGACCCTTGATATTTATAAATATAACAATAACTAATTATTTGAGATATTTCTCCATTTATGTTTTATATTTTATAATAAATATCACTAAGTGAAATATAATCATCAAATCATAAACCTGATTTCTAAGAATAATCATAATCAAAATAATTATGAATACATAAACTTATCTGTTTACCATAAATAAATGTTGTATAAGAATTTATTTTTATATTTATCTTCATCATTCGTTTTTATTTTTTCAATATATTTTTATGAATTTAAGTATAAATATCTAGATTTTTTTCACCATGAGTATACTTCTCTTTATCTATTAATGGTAGACAATCTCTTCCTATAATATTTTCTTCATTCAAGTAATTATGATATTAGTTAAATAAAAATTGATAATATAAGTTGATTTGTATTCTATAATACTATAACATCCCAATATTTTAATAATGAAATATATTTGGTAGCATATAAAATATTCCACACTGATCCCAAACAAGCAATGAAATATTATAATTTAAACATGACTTCTGTAACCTGACTATAAAACTGAAGGCTATGAATCGGATTAAATAATTTCTGAAATTTATATAAATATAATACTATAAATAAATTTATTTATAAATTCCTATGATATATGAACTCAAATTTCATGGAAGTCAAATATTTTAAAACATGTATTCTTCAAAAAGGATTTAAATATATATTTTTTTATAAAATATTTTAACTATTTTTAAAAAAAATCTGGAAAACTATTTAATAAAAATAAAATAATATTTTAAAACATTATATTAAAATTTAGTTATTGTGAAATTTTGGAATTTTTCGAAAATGACTGATTTTTCAGTGAATAGTGAAAATTATAAATTGTTCGAATATTATTATTTCTTTTCATTAAAACAAGTAATCTAAATGTAACAATATATATTTAATTTTTTGTTAATGGTATATATTATAAATTATATCTATAATAATATAATTTAATTCATTATAATTAGTAATTTTTAGGATATTTGTATAAGTTTATTGTTATGAGTAAAACATTGTGTTTTAGAAACAATTTTCAATGTCATAATGTTTTTATATTTTAGTAAGTAATAAAATACCATAAAAGGAAACATTAAAATTATATTTAAAAATTATATAAAAATTTAAATTAATTTAAATTCAAAAAATTATGATTTCTTGTCAAATATTTAATATAGGATAACTTGTTACTTCCAAAATATATTTTCTTAAAAAACAACTTTTACTCAGCTTTTTCGATATTAATTTTAAATTAAATAATAAAAATTATGTAAATTAAATTTATTTAAATGTATTATATATATATATAATCGAAAAAACAAATATAAGGTAGTATGGTAAAATTATTTTTTTATGATGAATAGAAAAAAAGTGAATTTTATTTACAAAAGTTAAGGTTTCATTGAGATTTTACATGTTACATATGCTTGTGTTAATATAAATTCTCAACACACGTATGATTATATATTAGATAAATTGGATATTATATTTATAATTATTGGGTAAACATTATATAATAATTATTATTTTTTTACTATTATAATGTAATTTCAAAGGTAAAAAATAGTTACTCTTGTGAAAATTAAATTGTTAAAAGTGAGTAACAATAAAAGTGAATGAAATAAAAAATTTAAAACATGTTTTATTTTAATGGAGTAGGTGATCATATAATATATCAACTATCTAATACATCATTTATCAATTTTCTTTTTCACTTGTCTTGAAAGTGAATTACCATTATTGAATAGTTCTGGGATTTTATAAAAATGCCACTCTTTGTCCCATATAAAAGGGAAAAACCTCTAAAAAAATTTAGACAAAAAAAGAAATATTATATTAAAATATTGATAAAATTATATTAAATAAATCCCTTATTTCAAATTAGATTCATTGGTTTTATTATAGTATCATCTTAGGAAACCTTTTGGTGGAAACACAATAAGGTTTTCTGAGAAGTGGGCATGTTCATAACTATACATTTTGTTTTATATCTTTTCCCACCTCTATAAAATCTTATTAAAATTTTAGAATATAAAAAATTTATTATCTACCGTAAACTAATATGGTATTATGTTAATGTATTAAACTAAATCCATATACACTTCCAAAAAATGTGAAACATCCCCATCATTCGTGTGAACAATGAACCACCACATTGTGAACTATTGTATTTTTTTCCCATCATTAAATCTTATAGCTATTTTTGATGAAGGATTATAAATATATATATATATATCATATTCATAAAATAAATATAATTTATAAAATATTTTATATCATATATTTTATTAAATTTCCACTCATTGAAATATGATAATGTCGTTGGTCTGTACTTGGAGATTACAACCTCTATAGAGGAATGTAATTAATGTTTCATTAGGGCATCTCATTGAAATTATATATAATTTTATTTAAAAAATTAATATTGTTTTTATCATATCATAATTTTTATGGAATGATAAAATAAAACTTACATTCTTTCAAACATGATCGTTGAAAAATAAAAACATAACTAATGTGTACATATGATTTACCATTTTCATGGTTTTAACTCACATCATTTTTCATTACAATAATTAATTATAGGATAAAATTGTATAATTTATATATAAAAATGATTATTATTTCATAATTATAATTTCATTGAACATTAAATAGTTATCTCATTAACCAATGTCAAATGTTGATTTCAATTTTCACTAATGAGTTGAAAATCATCAAAACATCAGACATAAATTTAGATGATCAGGTAAATGAACATAATATTATAAAAAAATATAATGTTTTATAAAATATATCTTTTTAATAATTTCAATAAATAATTTTATTATTATTCATGAAGACAATTAATTCACATGAAGATTCACACTCAATTTATGGGATGTTATTTTAAAAACCCTCTTTGAATGATTCTGTTCACACTCATTTTATTTAATATAAATTTTATTCATAAAATTTAATGTATGTTTTTATTTATGCGTACATTTTTTATAATGGTCATTTTATACCATATTATTGTTTCTTTAAAAATTATTTATTAAAAAATCATTTGATTCTTTTATATGAGATAATATTTATATTAAAAAAATATTTGAAATGTTTAAAATAATTATATTGTAAATTTATCTCTTCCTTTTTTATATTTTTGAAATGATTTTTTGGGATTATTTGTATTGATAAAAATTAATTATAAAGTTAATTTTTTTTATGACTTTACATTATTTGGATGTTTTTCAAATGAAATATATTTTTACATATATTATACATAATGTTTTACTTTATTTACAAAATAAAAACTAAATGTTTTATTTTAACATATTCAACTTTGAATAATTTTCCCACCCATAGAATAATTATATAATATTATAAAATTATTATCTGTATCCTTGTTCTATTGAAATAAAAAAAAAATCTCCATTATTCTGGTCACAAAAACAATGTTTTTAAATGGTATTGATATTCATATTTTTTGAAATGTTTTAAAAATGGGAGAAATGGGTTTCTTAATTCAATATTGTCTCATCAGGTTAAATAACATTTTCATTAACTATATTATATTAAGATTATGTGTGAAATGAAATTTTTGTAACTTGTAATATATTAACACTTTTCAATGGGGGATTTACATTTGAATCAAAAATCACATCATTTATTAATTCTCAATTTAATGTTGTGATCATTATAAGGAATTGCGTATTAATTTCCATTAATTGGGGAATATTTTAATGTTCTCCACCTATTTTATTTTATATATCATATATAATACCCCTTTTAAATTTTTATCCTGAATCCATCATATTTTATTGTATTTTATGTTACAATTCATCTTATATCTTCCTATTGTATTTGAATTGAATGTTATAATGTCATAAGGTAAGTCTCCAAACTATAATTTTCATTGAGTTATGACCATTCTCTCTATAAATCAATTTATTTGTATAATTAATGTTATGAATTGATTTTAAATTATTTATATGTGTCAATAACATATAATTTTATAATATTACCCCTTCTATTGATTGGGTATTACATGCATTAAGTTAATTTGTTGAATTCTTTTATTATGAAATTTTATTTTATGAAGATATAATGCAATATTATGAAACCCATCTTCATTCCGCGGGTCATTATTATATTTATTACTTAAAATTGATTTTATCTTTGTGTCACACATTACCATGAACATGTTATTAAGGGGATCTCAGATAGGGGTCTAATTTATTGGGTAAAGCTTTTGTTTCTTGAGATGTTATGTATTGTATTTGGGGACTGAAACTATTTTACTATGTGAATTTCTCCACAATGTGATTATTTTGGTTGTTATCTATTCAATATTATTATTTTTTATTTTTTTCATCCAACATTAATATTTTATAAATATCATATGATACCATGTGATTTGTGTTATGCATAAATTTGACTATTCATGATCTGATGTTTTAAGGAAATTATATCATACCTCATATGACTGAAATATATAACTTTGTTGAAAATGTTTTCATATGTTTTTCAAGAATACAAAGGTTAATTTATAAGTTTTAAATTTCCATTAATATTTCTTATGATATGTTTTATTAAAATATTTGGGTATAACATATTTTTTCTTCAGTAATATAATGTTTAATTTGATCCAAAATTTTAATTTTGGAAAAGAAAATGGTTTAGTATGTATTAATGAATTAAGAGGTTTATTACATTTATTTTATATATCCTTTAATGTGATTTGTATGCATGTAAAAAAAATTTAAATCTTTTTATAAGATTTTAATGTTGAGTAGCTACAAGGATGAAGTCCTAATATATGTTGTCAAGATATCTAAATAGAGGAAAACAATTATATTATAAATGTTATGTTTTATTTAATGAATGGATACTTAGTGGAAATGTGCACTTTTTTATGTAATATTTATTTATATAGTGGGGATAACCTAATAATATAAATATATAAATATAAAAGATATTCAGGATGAATGAAAATAAATTCATTAATTAAAACTCATTATTATTTAATGTTTAAAGATGGATCATTATAGATAGTACCTGCAAAGACCAAGGACTAGTTTGTTACCACTGAGAGGGAAGAGGTAAATTAGTGGTAAGCTATTTTAATGATTTTCCCTCATAAATTCAACCCCGTGAATCTGTTATAGATATCTATCCACTAAATATATTCTCATATTCTCACTTCATGTATCTTGATAATGAATGAGAGGGAAGAACATAGTATTTTCAAGGATCAACATAGAATCCTACTCCTTTCCATATTAGATAGATACCCCATTAGGGAATATCTATTATAATATTCTTATCTATTTAATAGGTCTCTTATGTCCATTGGAATATGATTTTTATACCCCCAAAAATATATATTTAAAAAATTGTTAGTATACACCCTAGAAATCTATCATTGAATTGTCTCTAGTTCTACACCCCATCCACTAACTATTCTACCATAATTGGTTTCAAACCCCAACTATATCTCCTCAATTATTTTATATAAACTGAAACTAGTATTTTTTTCAATTATTTATCCAGTAGTAGAAATATCTTTATAAAATCCTAAATAATATTCCTCCAGGAAGATAGATTATATTATCCACTCATTTATATTTCTTTAAGATATGATAACATTATACAGAATCGATTTTTTAGTATTGAAACATCTTCTTGAACTAGTTCATTGAAGATTATCCTTAGTCATCGTATACTCATATTTTTCACATTCAAGAAATATTGATTTTGTATCATTTTCTTCTCTCTTATATACTCTGTGTATAATATCTCAAAGTTATCTCACACAAAACTATTAGGGATTTCCTAATAATTTGAACAAAATTCTTCTTTAATACATCCATATATTTTAAGAGGAATTACAACATTGAAAATTATATTTCCCTTTTAAATATTTTGGATTAAAAATATATTCTATTATCTAAAATACATTATGGTTATAGAATTAAAATCCATTTATATCATAATCGAAGCTGGTCAATACATATAAATTTAATGTCATTTAAATATGAGATAATACCACTTTTGATTCTTTCAAAAAACGCATTTATTATTTTAATTTGATATTGAATTTTTTCATACACGTGTAAATTCAATTATCACATAGTTTAAAAATAACATATGGCCTATTATTTTCTTTTATTTATTTATCTCACATGTATTGTTATATATATTGGAAAAGTCTATATCATTGAATATTATCCATGTGATTTATATAACACCACATCCTAATATCACTCTACCTCTTTATATAATTGTGCATCAAAAAATATATCATAATATGTTCTAATTTATCACAAATTATTTTATACAAGGGTCATATTCACATAAGATATACCAATAAAGGGAAACACTTTTTCTTCAGAAACACTATTATGTTGATATATATAAACATTAAAATCACCTAGTCTAACCACACAAAGTTGGTGTCTGTGCATTGTAGTAGATTCATCCCTTTGAAAATAGTGAAAAATATTTTTGGAGAAATATATTTGATCATCATGCTAGGAATAATCATGGAAACTACGATTTCCTTTTCTAAAGTATAATTTTATGAATTCTATTGAATCTAAATTCTTTCACCAAAATATAAAACACAGATGTATTAAATATCTATTATATTAACACGATCAATTCTCTAATAGTTTAAAGTCCATAATTGATTGGATGCTCATGGTAGCTCATTAAAATAGGCCATGTAGTATCATTAACATAAATCTACGGCCTCATATACTTGGAATAACATGATAGGTCGAGTTGTCTTCAAGTATTACTTATGGTAAACCATGAAATGGTCATGCGACCATGTTATTCACTTATAGAAGTTATGAATAACCTGATGCCTCATAATAACTCATTCAGCACATAGTCACATTATTTATCATCATGGGGTAAATGAACAACTCATGATCAGTTGATCTTAAAGATATGGTTTGTGGAAGGTGCTAGTTTTTCGATGGAGGTTGAAGACATGGGAAGGACACGTGCACAATTATGTTAATTCTATATTCATAAACAATGGAGGAATTGTTACCATAAATTATTGAGTACCACATCATACATATTATCATTATATCTCTCTTTAATAGATCATATCACAATTGTAACAACCAATAACATTCCTGATAGGTGATATGCATCACCCTCAGGTCTCCCATGAATCACCATATGTGATAGTATAACGTCCTATTTCATGTGTTCCTACATTCCAACATACGTTAAATGTGTGCTCATGCAATATTATTCAAAACCTCTTCTAGTCAAACCCATTAACTCTATTGGATATCCAATTTTAATAATCTCCCTTGTGGTTGAATCTCTTTAATCATTTGTAGTTGATTCAGTTACTAGGTTTTCATATGTCTTGAACAATTCGTAATCTAATTCCATTACAAGAATTACCAAAATAAAAACACACCTCATATCAAAAATTAATCAAATCCAATATTCATCATGAAAAATATTTTCTGGACATGGAATTTTGATAAAAAAACTATTCACAAAATATCAACATATTTTCCATTTTCATGACAATGTGAATTATAAAAACTCCATTAGAACAGGTTGTTTAATTTAAGAATAACTCTCTAATAACATTTCATGATATTGAGGATATAATCCATAAAAATCAACCAAGTATAATGAATAACTCTACTAAGCACATATTGAGACATTGATAAAAAATGTAATTCTTACTTTTATATTCTCTCAAAAAGATATTAATATTTTTCTAAAATAACCATAATTGTATTTTAAATTAAATGTACTTTTAATTTCAATAGTTATCTATACAACTCAAATTTTATTTGAAAAACAAAATAACCAAATTTCTCAGTTATACATAAATAAATCACTACTAAAATACAAACCAATCCTAGAGGAAATGTACATTTAAATCATGTTTTTTATACAAAAAATCAATAAAAATACTCCAAAATATCATTAATCACCTCAGAATCCAGTAAATCAATAAATCAAAAGGTATCATTTCCTATATAAGTTTTGTCAATATTAAAATATTAACCCATAATAGTATTCAACACCATTAAATTACCTTCATCAAATGACATCCTATCATCTAATGTCATATAAACCCTTCTATGATACCAATAAAGATTCCTCAGACCTATATAACCGGATTTGGTTCTAAAAAATATTATTCATTTACTGTATTTTATACAATGATCACCCTTCTTAATAATATATTAGTAAAAAAATAAAAATCCAAATTTTTTCTAATGTACATACTAAATAAATTTTAGGATTATAGTTACATAGAATTAGTAAACAAAATTAACTATTAAAACCCATATATTTCACATTGAATTTCAATTCATCCAATTATACCATGAAATTATTATTTCATAATAATTCTTTATCACCTCTTAAAAAATTATCAATATAAAAAACTAATAAAATAAAATTCTTATATATAATTAAACTGTAAAATAAAATGATGAAGAAGTAGTGATATCAATATTTATGTAAGGGTAAACGTTCAAGAAAAACATATGAGGAACATAAGTGAGATTAAGGGTATGAAAATATAATCAAAAGAGGTCTTTTATTTGATAATAAAATTTGGATTCATCCCCAAATTTTAAAAAAATCATATACATATTTAAAGGATATTGACATTGATATTGATAGAAAATTATTTTATAAAAGAAATAAAATTATTGTTTGTAAAATAAATAAGAAATAACCTTTTCTGTTTGTATCATTTTATAAAATAGACAATTCACATATCAATGGGAATATGATATTAGATATAAAACTATGGGAAATTGTATTTTATATTTCATAATGATTAATGTTCATGAATAAATAGAATGTAAATAAAATATTAAATTATAGGAATATTCATCATTTCAGATCATTATATTAAAGTTAAAAGTAATCCATATTAAAAAAAGTAAAAATATTCCATTTTAAACCATTGTAAAAAAACTCAATGATAGTTAAAAATGATCTTTTAAATCAATAAATTATAGAGATGAGTATTTTTCAAATGAAACAAAAAAATTTTTATAGAGGAAAAAGAGTTGGTAAAAATATTTTGAAAGTATTATCTTAATGATTTTAAGTAAACCCCTTGTGAATTTTTAAATAAAAAAATAATTGTATCATCCCCAATCTAGAACTCTCTCATGTGGCCGAATTTATATAATGGATAAAATCGTGATTTTATGTTATAATCATCTTTATTAATTAATCCATGAATGTAATATAAAATCATCCAGTATTGCAACATGCTAAATTATCTTTAAGCATGTATCACAAACAAGAAATCGTAACAAATCGATGGCCTAATCCCATAACAGGGTCAATCTTTACATGCATGAAATAATAAAAAAATCCATTTATATAAGAATATAATCATACCATGGAAATCCATTTATATAATCTTTTCCACAACACTGAGAAAAGAACTTATTATAAGTAGTCTATATTTATCAACCAAATACCTTTATATAATCATTTCAGTATCACCAAGTATACCCCTTTATATAATCATTTTTGCATCATCAGGTAAATCCCATTTTATAAGAATTTCTATATGAATCGCAACAAAATAATGAAAGAATGGAATAATAAAACAATATATCATAACCCAAAATTGTCAATTTATCCAATTACCATTTGTTTTTCAATGACACATTCATTCATTAAATTATATCTTAAGAAATTTCTATTTTAGTTTTCACACCCATATTATATCAAATCATCACCATCCATTAAATAATAATTTAAGAAATTTTCCATGGAGAACTTATCACAAGAAATCACTTGAGATTTCATGTCATTCTAAATCAGAATTTAATCCATTATTAAATTCATTATTATTCCAGTGTAGGCTCACTTTGTAGGTCAAAGAAAGACAATTCTGAAAAAAAATTGCATCTAGAGGGATCTAATGAGGAGTCCAAACACATTATTAACATTACTGATTGTTCAATTTTTTATTTTTCACATTTTTTTGGGGAAATCAGATAATATTTCACATATGTTTGAAAATGTAAACATGCCATTTGACATTGTTCATGAAAAATAACGTTATTAGATGAGTCATTAGACTATTCCTATGGGAAACTTCTCTATGAATGAATATAAATACTTTATTTAATAGTGGTCAGGAGAATAAACCAAAATAACATGGATGAATATGAGCCTCAACCCGATTTGTGGGGATTCATTAAGTACATCCAGGTGAACTGGGATCAAATCCAGGAGGAGGAATAATCTCCAGGGGGTATTGTAGCATCACTGTAGCTGGTCTGTAGCTGTACAATAGCAAGACTGTAGCGGGAATTGTAGAAAGTAGTGTTTGGCACTGTAGTATCCAGGACTATTCCCCCGTTTGGGCCTTTGGGCCACCGATTTGTTCCCCAAGACCTTTAAGGCCTTCGGACCAGCCATGCCTTCTGGTTAGTAAGGCCTTCGGGCCACCTCAAGGATTTCAAGCCATCTTAAGGCCTTTGGACCACCATAAGTGACAATGAAAACTATACCTCCTACAATGAACAAGCTCTAGAAAGAGAATGAGAAAGGAGAAATTACCATAGCAGAATCTAAACGGATTGCATGAATGGGACGGTATGACACCTTCCATCTGGACAAGACATTCCATTCATGGGAAAACCTATCCAAACTGCCATGCAAAGGTAGATAGAATATTTCATGATAAAGATGCAAGGGAGGAGTAGTTCCAAATAGTTAGTCAGGGTGGCATGTAATGTTTGAAGGGTTCAGGAAATGAATTCATCTAAGGCCTATAGACTATGTAATACTTTGGAGTACATTACTTGAAATATTTTCATCTCACCACTTGAATGGTGGATTGTTAAAAATCAATAAAAAATGATGGCCTTCGGGCCATTGGGGGGAAATAACAGAGAACAAATAAGATAGAGTGGGAAAACAATGTGAAAAAATCATGGGAGATCAAATGTGTGATAGAGATGTTCAGAGGGGAAGGAATCATTACAATATTTCATGGAGTCACCCTAGGGTTCTAGTAAGATATGTAATCATGATGGATGAAATAAAATTATATGTACAAAGTAGATTAAGACCACTAATCTTAAGAGATTCAAAGTATGAAAACCATTCACGGTGTAAATTTCCCGATTATTTTTATTCCCGGATAAATGTGTCATTTATGTTTAAAAAAACCCTAGATAGACCATTACACTTGGTGAACCAGTTTATTGAAATTTAACTTTTAAATCCCTACACATGTTTATGACTTCATTTAGATGACAGGTTCATGTTGTGTAAACCATTCAAGATGTTAAAGTGTTAAATTGAAAATATTCATCCCAGCTCCAGCTGAAATAACCCCATCCACCTTATAAGCATTCCAAAACAAAGAAAAACCTTGACTTATAATGATATTATTATACCCGAACTATATAAACTCAAACACACACAAATCTCTAAAATTTATTTCATTTTTCAAACAAATTGTCTACATCCCCAAAAAGAGTATTGACTATGAGGGTTTAAAGAAGAAGGAAAACAAAACTAAAAGTGGATCAACCAAAACTAGAAGATAGACCTACACCTAAAAATAAGGAATCTTACATCCTCCCCGTCATAAAATAATGCATCATTGGGCTTCCCTAAGAACCACTATGGGGTATCAGTGGACATTTAGGGTGACACATCCTACATATCAGATTCCTTCTCCCAGGAATCCTCTTGAACATTCACACACTTCCACTGAATGAGAACAAGATGTATGGTCTTACCCTAGAGATATTTCTCCCTAAGGTCCACAAATAGAATCAGATACTGCTCAAATGATTCATCTACACGATTTTTGACACCATCAAAGTCTAACACATGATAAGTTACAAGATTATATCTCTAATGTTGCGACATGCGAAACACATTGTTGATATCATTATATTACAAGGGTCAAATAGTATTCCACTAGACCAATCATTTCCACTATCCAAAAAACCATGTCATATAGTAACCCTCCTTCCTATTATATAAATGTTTTATTACATGACACAAAATTTATAAATTGGGAATGTATTTTGGTGATTAGTGTCTTTGAAATAGTTACATAATACATGAAAATATATAAACATGAAAATTATTCAAATCCACTTGAAAGGATCCTTCATTGGTTATTCTTACGTTACTCTGATTTCATATAATATATATGGGATATACCTCAAAGAAAATGATAAGACTAAATCCCATTAAGGGAATAATAATGGAAGTGTTTGATCAAGAGGAATATAAATAATTCATGATCATATGAATATGACACATCTCATAATAGAAAGAAAATGAATTCTAAAATGAAATTTTGGATAGAGAATTAAAATTTGACATTCATAAGGATTTCACAATAGTTTATCACCGAGGTGTAAGATATCATAATTAGCAATATATTTTACTGAGGTAATGTAAAACATTACCTAGGAAAGTTGGAATGGTAACATAACCCAATGCATTGGTGAAATATCATGGAACACCCTTCAAAATACAATGGTTGTTCACCAAGGTATTGTAAAACATTAACAATGATAGATTTCAAGTTATCATTAACCAAAAGCATTAGAGCTCTATCAGGGAACACCATTCATATTACTATGGTTATTCACCAAGGTAACACAAATAGATACCAATGCATGCTTCCAAGTAATCCTAATCCAATGAATTACATTATTATAGGGTACAACCTTCATATTATAGTGGTTCTTCACCAATATATCATAAAACATTACCATGGAATTATTTGAAGGTATCATTAAAATTTTTTATTAGAGTGCTAACTTGGATCACCAATCATATTACCATGCATATTCCATAGAGTGTTATAAAACATTACGAGGCCATGATGCCACATTTCCAATACCCAAAGGAATTAGAGTAAAATCTTGTAACACCCTTCATATTTAAAATGTTATTCACCTAGGTATAATAAAAAAATACTTATTCATGCTACAATGATATCATAACCTAATGTATTAGAGAGCTGTAATGGGGCTCACACATCATATATACTATATCGGTCACACCCATGATCTATAATGGGGCTCAACCATTCCTATAAACTATATCGTCTCAATCATTTTTTACATACAATTTTCAATTTCTATATAATAATAAAACATTTTATTCATTCACTTTTAATCATTAAACCATTGATTACCTATTTTAAGACAGTGTGTAAATCACTCATGGTTATCAAAACACCATATTATTTTAAAAATAAATTTCCAAAAAAATTATAATATGGGGAAGATTATTTTTTAACACTCTTTTTTTTATGAATATTTATCTTGAATAAATTAAAAAAATTTATGGCTTGGAGTGCATGCCGCACAAATTCAATCTTTCACTACATGTAAAATAGAGTTCATATTTTAGTACATCCAATACTTTATGTGTCTTGTGTTACACATGAGACAAAGTATATATTTCATTAAACATATCACTAATCTGAGATTATGTGTTGCACATTACAGAGTTCTTTAGATAGCTTTTGTTACACACAAGAGAGTGTTTTACCAAAATACAATATACTATTAATATTGTTACTAAAATATAATTATAGCGATCACCTAGTCATTAGAATCGCTGTTATTAATAAGGATAAATAAATAACGAAAATATATTTGACACATGTATATAAAATCAATTATTTGGTAACATATTAGTTGCAATTAAATGCAATAACTATTTAAAAATAAATAAATTCCTTCTCGGATAATCTACATTTTTTCCACAAAACATTTTTTCTCTGAACAAGTTAAAAAAATTGGTGAATGGTATTATTTAAAAAATGTATGTATTATATTATATTGAATTACTTATTTTACATTCATATTATGTGGTTTCTAAACAATGGAGAGGAATAAATAAAATTTTAGGCATAAAAAGTTGTATATTTTGTAAAACTAATTTTTACCGCCTTTTAATGGAGAACTTATTTTAAAAATAAATATTAACACAACTATAAATTATTAATAAAATAAAATATTTTTAATACATATCTTTGAAATTTTCCTTGGATTATTATTTGATATTTTTCTAAGAAGTTTCATTTTTTAATTAATACTTAAAAATATAGAATTTTAATTAAAAAATAACTTTTCATCTAGTTAATTTATAATGTTTAATTATATGTTTGATTTCATTAATCTATAATTACATAATTTATAGATATATTAATATAATTAATTTCATTGGAAAAAATTTCACCCTGATATTAAATATAAAACAATTACAATCTTTGGAAAATTTCAATTTAAAAATATGTTTTCTCGTCCCATCTGTGGGATTAATTTTATATTAATTTATACTAATTATATGATTGAAATATAGAGATATGGATTAGATATTTTTTTAAAAAAATTATAATATTATAAGATTCCAAAATAATATTTTTCCAAAATTATTAATGAAAACATTTAAAATTAATCGCAGCGATTTAGAGGAACACAAGTTCACCAAGGGACTTAATAATAAACTTAAGGGTATTAATGACCTAGAAACACTTAAAAAACTCATTTTATTGACATATTTAGACCATATATCATATTATATAAAAACAATTTCAATATTGGAGGAACATGTCATAAGGGATACCTCCAAATATTGTCTATATGATTTTTATTTACAAGAATTCTCCACTCAACTATAAATGGGCACCAACCCCTCACATATTCACAGCTCTCAGGCCATTTGGCTCAAAAATAATAGATAAATAAACTCCTAAATTACTTACCCTCTTCATATAGGGTTCATTTTTATGTAAATAATAAAAAGGTAGTCCATTGGTGCAACCCCAAAAGAGAAACTCGATTAATATGTAACATTCATCGATGGATATTTAAATTTTATTTCTTCCTAAAACTACTTCATTTATTTTTATATATTGACCAAATAATAACCCCACTATATTAAATATAATGATATGTTTTTATGTTAATTTAATGACAAAAAACACCACACACTACAATTAAATGGGATATGAAATCATCTTTCATGTGTACGGAGGACTATCGCCTCATAAATGGATGTTATTCGTTCTTCCATTATCTACTTTTAGGGTTGGGAATAATGATGTATCTATAGATTAAGTTTGATATATATGATATATATTCTTTATTTATGTTTTTTATTAATTTTTATTTAACACATACAAACATGGATTCCATTTTGTGATAATATTATAATGTGTTTCGTGTGTACAGTGGACTTCTGCCTCACAAAGTGACGTGATTAGTTCATGTTGAACATGGAATGTAATAATTATGGTTTTAAAATAAATATGATATATATATGATATAATAATGATATTAGAACAAAAATATATAAACACACAGACACACACACACACACAGACATATATATTTATGTCAATTACATTTCATTCTTTCAATATGATAAGAAAATCGAAATAACATTTTTGTGTACATACAACCTACCATATCCAAGAAGCATGTATTTAATTTCCTAATTATATAATATATATATTTTAATAAATACATATATTCATAATATATAGGATATTTCATCATGGTAAATATTAAGTAAATGGCTATATAATTTTCAATGTATGAGGACAAACATAACAAATCAAAACATATAAGATAAAACAATGCAATTATTTCCCAAAACATAATGTTGACATGGAAATGTTAATAAACATGTAATATAATGTCATAATAGGATCGTATGTGGTATCATATATATGAATATAGTTATATTCACAATGTATAATAATATGAAATTTAGTGTACACGATTTTCTAATATGTACAAAAAAACCAATACATATGTTTAGGGGACTTCTAGACTCACATTTATTTCAATGAGATTTAGGTTATACTCTCAACTTGTTTCTTTTTTTTTATGTTGTATAAAATACCTATGACATGTTATTCCCCAAATTTCATTTATTTCATGATGTTTAACATATCATTTTATGTTATTATTCCACATATCTCATGACTCAAAAGCTACTCAAGTAGTAAGGGATTTGCATCTGACTTTATTCATTTTTGGGACAGATGATAAATTCCCCAGATATTACTTATATAAACTGTATAGAAAAAACTTTAATTGAATTTATGATTCTTATTCATGAACATTTGGGATTTAACAATCCATTTGAATATCCCCCTTTTATGGGGTTATAGTTTTAATGATTTCAATACGGTTAGAGAATTTTGTCTCAATTTTCTTTCTTTGAGATGCATGTTATATTATGAATATATATTATTTTATGAGGATTACATTCTACCCCATTGAAAAGTTATATCTTTAATATCCTTCCTTTAGTAATATTTTAATCTTTTTTTAATGTTATTAATTAATGGGTATTATTATTTAATTTACCAATGTGGTAAGAGTTATATTTAACAATATCGTTGTTTATCTATAGTTCTTATGATTATGATTCAATTCATGTAATATTATGATCCACTTGTCAAGAATTTTGATGAATTTTGTTATACTATGATAATTCATGAAATATTGGTACCATTTCCACTCTTTAATACTTATGATAATTAAGAAATATTTTTTAATAAATTCCAACCTTATTAAATTCTTCAGTATGAAACATATATTATTCAAATACCATGTTTTCTACTTAAAATAAAAATTTTAATGAATATTTTATTATAATTTTTCGGAAAAAGGATGTTTTTATGTTTTAAAAAGTGTTTAAATTTGTTTTCTAATCTCCCTTTATAGTTTTTAAGTTTAATTTCAAATGAAAATGTTTTCCACAATGATTTATGATTTAAAAAAGTTTTTTTCAAATAAAAAGGATATTTTCATCAATATATGTCTTAAATGATATTGAAATATTAATTCACAAGTTTTAAAAGTGGGATTCATATGAAATTATTTTAGATGTTTTTTATGTTTTAGAAATTGATTATAAAATAAATTTTATTATATTTATGAAATGGTCCAAGTGATCTTTCAAAATCCTTCTCAATATGTGATGAAATACTTAGCTCTAATTTACTATTGAATGTGGTTGTCATATAGGTCACCATTATTATTATTTATTTTAATGGTTTATTTTTGTGATGAAACGTATTATATGAACCATGTTTCTCTAAATTGGGTTATACCATGATAAAATTATTTTCAAACCCACGTGTTTTCATGGTTGTTTCTAGGATTAAATTATTAGGAGACTTTCCTATTTTACATATTTTATAATATAATTAAATGTTTATTATACCAATTTCAATTAATAGGTTATTATATGATATTTATAAAACCCATATCTTTTTATAGGCCATGAAATGAATAATTTTATGTTATATTATGAAACATGTCATTATGATTTCATTATATGATGGGTGGGACTAATATCTCACTCTAATGCATTGGGTAATGATAGACAAATCAGGAGTATATATGTTTTGTAGGAACATGATTACTTGTTCACTATGTTATGTGTGAATTTGATTACATGTTCACAATTTTATGTGCGAACCTTAATACATGTTCAGAATGTTATGCATGTACCTAATCAAATGTTCAAAATGATATACATGAACCTAATTACATGTTCACAATATTATTTATGAACATGATTACATATTCATAATGGTATGAATGCACCTATGTTTCATGTCAATAATTATATGTGTGGACCTAGTTTCATGCCTATAATTTTATGCGAGAGCATAATTTCATGTAATTTACTTTTCAAATTAGCTTGTTTAAATTTAAAAATGTTCACAATGTTATATGAAGACTTTTAGTTGACATTATTATGTCTTAATCCAGTTTTATTTTCTCGTGACTCATGTTATATTATTTTCTTATGATTCATATATTATGAACTGAAAATTATTTTTTTATGACTTGTGGTCATGATCATTGATATGTAGGGTATGATCTTAAAATGTAATGACAATGCCCTTATATTCTTATGTTGATTTCATGGATACATATCTCCATTATTTACCCTTACTGGGCATCCCAACACTCTATTTCCTATGTTTATTTTCTATAGGTTATAAGGAAAGTTTTTATGTTGGAGTACTAAATGGTAAGATATTCTTGGAAATATTTTAAGGTAATTCGTGAAGATAGAATATTTCATTTGAGTATTCTAAATACACTAAACTATTATGGTTTTTGGGAATATACTTTTTTAATTTGATGAATATTCATCTAAAATGATGTTATATCCATGTATGTAAAATGTGGTTGTTATAGTTGGGATCAAAAGAAATATTTAGTTAACCATTGGAAACTATGATGAGAAAACTTTATTGAGATCCCATGGAATATTTATATAGATATGTTTAGGGATGTCATTATGGATAAGTATAAGGATGAGTCAATGTATAAGAAAATATCCAATAATTTATATAGAGGATTTAACAAGTGGTTTCCAAGAAATACATCGATGTCTAGATACTACAAGTTGATGTGCCTCTATAATAGATGTACATTGGGGTAATAACCTTGAAAACACATTATTTAGATAGAACTGAAGGGTAACAAGTGAAAGATAATGAGAATTTCTATACACATATATTTACACTCCTGCAAGCTTTCTTTGGAAATTCAGGAGTTCTTTAAAAACAATTAGGGATGATTTAAACATATTATTATTGTGAATTACCTAGGATAAACCTAAGGTGTCATGTTTTAAAAAGTGGGTTTTATGATTTAAACATAATTTAAGTAATTTTTCATGATTATGGGGTTTTTATCTATAATAAGTGTTTCTCACACAATTGTTTCCGGTTATAATCAATGGTCAGAACTAGTGAAATTGTGTTATTGAGGGATTTAATGGACATTAAAATGATGGTCCTCCTGATAAACTGAATGTTACACAATACGGAATGAAATTCCATGTCATTATGACCACAAAACCATATCAATAAATGAATCATTATTTACATTAAAGTTATCAACAGAGGGAATAATATTTTAATGAATACATTATAGATAAATTCCCACCTTATATTTGGGAAACAAACAATCAACTCTTTAATTATTAGTGGATCTATAACACTGAAATGATATTTTAATTTCCCTATTTTTCAAAACACGAAAAAGTTATTTTGGAAACCTATCACTTAGAAGGTGATGAATATAAATGTCAGACCAATATATGTGGTTTTAGAGACTAGCATATTACATTAAAATATTAGGATTTATTAATATTAGGTGACATGTGCTAATATATTTTGTTTTTATGACAACTGAATATAGATATAATGACTTATCACTTTATCTATAAATATTATGATCTATTAGTTCTTTAAGGATAACAAATTCACATCATTTACAAGAGTAAGATTTAAAGTTATAATTTATCAAAGAAGAACCAAAGGGTGATACTTTGATAATGAAATTGAATCAAATCAAGTAAGTAAATATTCTCAGCCATAATATTCAACTTTAAGAAAATTGTCTACAAATAAAATATTGTCCTATTATTGTCATTTTTTGATGATAACAATGAAATTTTTCAAATACTCTTTGGTTTCTGGATTTATTATCATTATATTTCATATGAATATGTTCTATATCACCCTTAATCAGTATTTTGGTGTTAGGTTTCTCTTCTATGTCCATATTTCACTTCCCACCTATGTTATCCTATCTAGAAACATAGTAATGAGTTACATTGGGTAAACATTATATTACAAACTTAAATTTTCTAATGGATATTTTATAATTAATAATTATATGTTGTGGGTTTCTAGGAAATGAACATTAATGTATTAAACCTTTGATGACCCAGATATATTATGAAAAAAATTCATTTTATGGGTGGTAGAATGTGACACCTAGAGTGTTTAGAAATTTTGTCTCCAATTTTTTTATGGAGTTCATTACACTCTACACCATGCGATGTTTGTGATACGTGTAAAACCAAGGTTATGTTACGGTATATGAAACAATGTGTTTGGATTATATTACATGTTATACCAATTTTATATTTCATTACTCTCAAAACTGTAAGTAGATTATGTTATACACAATACTCATACCGTTCAATATCTTGTGTTACATAAAAGATCGAGTTCTACAGAACTACAATATATTATTAATATTGTTATCAACAAATTATTATAGTTACGATGCAACCATTAGAGTGGAATTTATTAATAATATTTACTGAATAATCAAAATATTGTATGCAGATGTATATAAAAGTAATTCTTTGGTTACCAGTTAATTAAAAATAAGATTCAAAATTGTTTGAAAACAACAAGATTCCTTTAATAGAAATGTATATATCAATGAATAAACCTACTTTATGTCAATAAATTTAAATTAAAAATTTGGTGATTCATTTTAAAAAAATATATATATTATATATTTGATCAACTATTTAACATTCATCTTTTTCACTTCCAATATATGATATAATAATAAAAGAAATTATTAGAATAAAAAGAATTATTTTCTGTAAAAGGTATTTTTGTCCCCATTTAATAGAATAATTATTTTATATATTAATTTTGAAACATTTAGAAATTTTATTTCATAATATAAACATTAATTTTTATATAAAACTATGGAAATTTTCTCAGGGTAAATTTTAGTCATTTTTCTGAGATTTTTTTTTCTTATGAATAATGTAAAATACATAATTTTTTTTGAAACTATATTTCTATATAATTATTTTATTATAAAAAATTATAATTTTATTTATTTTTAAGTTATTATTGGTTCATTTATATATCAATTTATCCCATTTGGTTCATTGGAATCAGCATCACTTTGAAATTGTAAATAAAAGAATTTCAAAATTTGAAATATTTTCACATTAAAATCCTATTTCATCCTCCCCTATTTGGGATTAATTATAATTTACTTCAACAAATCTTGTTTTATTAATTTTTAAATATGGGATCCATTTTTTAAATTAGGATAATTTATAATTTTTAACAATTCCACTATAATATTTTACCAAAACGATTAGTGAAAACTATTAAAATTAATCATAGTGATTATGGAAAAATGAGTTCACAAAAGAACTAAACATTAAAAGTAAGGAGAAAATTTAATTAGAAACTTGTATGAAACCCATGAAAGTGAAATATATGTACTATATAATCAATTTTCACAAAAATAGATCATTATTTTAGGAACATATTTTTAGTGAGACCATCCTATATTGTTTTCCTTTTTTGTATTTATAAGATTGCCACCCTTCCTTCACTATAAATGGGAAATCACCTGATTCATTATTACCCAATATATAGATAATTAGAACATAAAAAACCTACCTAAATAAATTCCAAAATTCCCTCCCCTCATTATAGATTCCCTATTTCTTTAAGAAATCTTATCATGGAAGTCTTTTGTGCAATCCAAAGAAAGAAACCCGAAGAAAAGGTAGTGTTAATAAACAATTGATTTTATGTTATATATTCCTCAAAACCATTAATTTATTTTTATATAATTCATATAAAAATACATTATTATATTCAGTATTTTTAGTTTTTTTTATGGTTATGCCCTACAACTTCACAGACTTCTATCTTATGGTATTCACATTAATCATTCATGTGTATGATATACTACTACCTTACGAACCGATTTCGTTCATTCTTCCATTACTAAATTTCATGGTTAGGATGATTTATTGATTTATATTAAATTTATTATCTATACGAATTTTTATTTCATTATTCTTATGTAATTATTATATATCACATAACTTCATTCTTTCAAATTTTTCAAAATATGATAACATTATTCGAGTGTAAGACATACTTCCACCTTGCAAAGCGAGGTTATTCGTTCATGCATTATATGGGATGTATTTAGGATGGGTTTAACGGAAAAATGTGATATATATGGAATAATTTTACTATTATGATGATAATATGTATATATATATAGATATACCTTTCTTTTCATTTTATCAATATGACGAGAGAATTGAAATAGCATTCATGCGTACCTACAGTCTACCACCTCCATAAATGATGTATTTTCATTAATATTTATATCATTTTTAGATTATAATAAATGAATATTTACTGAATATATTTTATATTTATATCATGGTTTATGTTCTAAAAATTATGATATCATGATCAAAGTAAAATGAGCAAAAATTAAAAGTCATAACATATATGAAAAAAGTCATCATTACATGAAATATATCATTAACATGGAATTGTTAATAAACAAGTAATAAAAATTCATAATAGAATCATAAATGATATAATATATATTAATATGTTTCTTTGTAACATTTAAAATAAACTTATATTTACTATACAAGAGGGTTTATCATGTAAGATGTAATTCAAGACATAGGGTAAGGGTATTTATAGTCTTACTTTTATTTACGTGATAATTATCTCATATTGAACACTAGTTTATTTTGTGTGTTGTATATACTAACCTAGGAAATTTTATTTCTTGAATTTACTTTTCATAATGGTATTATATGTTTAAATTGATGTTATTGTTTCACAAATCTCATGATTCAAATGTTACAAAAGAACTATGGTATTTTTGTATCCCCTTATACTTTGGTGAGACACATGTAATATTCACAACCTACTAAATATATATTCGGTATATAATGAAAATGAATTTAATTTATTATTATTCTACATTATGTTTTTGGTATTTACATATCCATATTATTATCTCTCTTTCAAGGTGTTGTGATTTCAATTTTACCAAAGAAGCTAAAGAATTTTTTCTCAATTTACTTTATTGGAGACACCTGTTATGTTATGAACATATATTATTTAATAAGGAATATATAATTCCAATTTGGAATGTTATATAATGAATAACCATCATGTAATAGTATTTTATGATTCCTATAATTGTATTCTCTCACAGGGATTATGATTCAAAGTTACCAAAGTTGTAAGTGTTTATTTCTACAATCTCATCGTTTATTGGGAATATTTATAGTTACGCTTCCGTTGATGATATATTATGATCCTTTATTCAATAATAATAATTAATTATCCAATATTGTGGTTATTTATTATATTTTCATGTAATGGTACTACTTTTCATCTCTTTTGTACTTAATAAAATTAAATCTGTGTTTTTAAGAATATCTGACATTATTTATCTATTTATTTAGAAATTTACCTCATTAAAAAACAAAATTTTATAAAAATAAATTATATATTTTTTTAGAATCTTTATATCTCATTTTCAATGAAAATAATTTTTTTAACATTTTATGTTTTTACTTTTTTGTATTTTTTTTTAAATTTCTCTTTACATGATTTAAATGATATATTGAAAAGAACACATTTTTCAAAACATTTTATAATCTTAAGAAGTATTTTTCAAATAATCGTTGATATATTCCTCAATAATTGTTTTATCTTATTTAAAAAGCATACTTCTTGTTTTTTCATATTTTTTTTCAATGAAAAAAAATTGTAATTTTTTTATGAATTAAACAAAATAGTTTTAAAGAAAGGTTATTTTCATCTAGAAATACTCCATTTGATCCTTAAAAACACTTCTCTATATAATTTATAATCCATTTATATAATTAATAAATTTATAATAATATTATCCATGTAAGTCATTAATATTCTTTTTTTTAAT
Organism: Viscum album; assembly: GCA_963277665.1. Lineage (NCBI taxonomy): Eukaryota > Viridiplantae > Streptophyta > Magnoliopsida > Santalales > Viscaceae > Viscum > Viscum album. Next base: position 691,207,207 of record OY728138.1, on the reverse strand, counting down.
TGTTTACGGTTTTTATGGGAATTTTCCTATCAAACCCATTTCTGTTTCAGCAGTTGTAATATAGTAAAATTAGTAGGAAACCCAATTCTTTTTAAAGGTTATTATATGGTGTATTTATTTGGAAACATATCACTTTTTTAGAGTTTATGATGTAAATAAATTTTTATGATACACATTTCATTTCATAGGTTATGATATATGGTTTTCGAAACTCGTCCCGTTTTTTGGGTCATAAAATAGTGATTGTTTTTTATCATATGGAAAAGGTATTTATGAATACATTATATTATGGCTGGGACCTATATATACCTCTAAAGAATTGGGTAATGGTGGATAAAAATGGAGTGTATATGTTATGAACTAACCTTATTATGTGTTTTTAATGTTATGGGTGTAAATTATTACGTGTTCATAATGTTATGTGTGAACCTAATTAAATGTTCACAAGGTTATTCATGAACTAGAATACATGTTCAAAATTTTATTTATAAACTTGATTACATGATTACAATGTTATGCAGGAAACTAATTACATGTTCACAATGTTTTTGGTGCAATATTATATCATGTAAAAAATGATATTTTTGGACTTAGTTAAATTTACATAAGTTCTTGTTAGGAGATGATATCATGTCATTAATATAGTGAGTGATCATGTTTCTATTTACACATGTTTATAATGTTATAAGTTGATTTGTATACCACAAGCCTTTATATTTTTCCAATATTATGCTATCATGACTCATGTTATTTTATTTCCTTATGATTAATATGTATGAACATATCAACATTATTACTTGACTCGTGATTTTGGTCTTTGATATGCAGTGTAAAATATAAAAATGTTATACTCATGTTATCATACCCTTATGATCATGTAGTGTTTACGTACCACATTTTTCTACCATTACCAAGAATATGATATCATTGATTCTTATGTTTTCTTTCCTCAAGTTATAAAGAAATGTTTTATGTCAGAATAATAAATGATAATATTGCTTTTAAAAATATTGAAGACCATTCACCGTGTTAGAAGATTGTGTTTCATGTTTCCAAGTGCATAAATCACTTATATTCCTTGGGCATGTACTTTGGTAATGTGATAAATATTCATATAAAAAGATTTAATACCCAAGTTTGTCAATATTAGGTCACCATATGTTTCTATAAATAAAACATGAATTCTCATAATGGAATCCAATAATTAATAATTGTTTTGGTGATGAAAAAATTCATTGAAGCTATATAACTTAAAATATAATATTAGTTTTATTATTCAATAACGTTGGTCAAAAAATTGCAAAAAAAATATTCTTTATGAAAAACACTGATATAATTCCAATATAACCAAAAAAAATTCACAATTAATTAATTTATTTCTTACAAAATTTAGTCAATGAGACATTAAAGAGATGAACAAGGAATACATTTTACCCAAGAAAATGGAATGAGTACTTAATACATGTAAATCCATGAATAAATTACTTATAATTACATATAAGTGATTTCACTTTGTTAATGAAGAGGTTTTGGTAATCAAATAACAAATGAATCTTGAAAAATCGAAAAATTCATGAAATTTTTTCTACAGCATAACAATATAGAACATGGATTATAAAAACAAAGAAATGGTAGAGAATGGAAGTATCCCATTGGTAAATAAATTTATGTAAAAGTAAGATCAATAGTACATGAAAATAAATAAAATTTTACATTTAGATAACTCAAAATAGATGAGTACTTGAATGAAAAATGGATAATAGGATAATTACATTACCATGATGATTCACTTCCTAAATTTTGGGGTGGAAAACCTTCAAACTAAAATACTCTACAATATAGATTATTCTGAAAATTAGGACACTATTATTGAAGAAAATGTTGTAAGAACATTAAATTAGGTGTTTTATAATTGAGAATATTGTGTGGGTATTTATACATGAGGATGGATTGGGTTAATGGATTAAATAATAAGTATTTATTTATTAGAGTCAAATAATTATATGAGGCATTAATAAACCATATTTTGTCTGTTAATTTTTATTTTCATGGCTGATTAAGGTTATAAAAAATTAAATCGCCCATTTAAATTTATATTATTTCAAAAATACATTTTGATAATGAATAAAGAAAAATTTAAAAAAATTTATGGAAATTATAGTTTCTTCCTTCCAATTTCAATTTATAAATTTTCAGTAAAATTTTATTTTAGACATATTTTAATTTTGTAGAGATTATAATATATATATATATATATATAATTTAGATAAATAATGATTTATCAATATGTTGGGGGGGGGAAATAATTGGCAATAAACTCAAAGTTAATGTGGATCCAACTAGATTGTTCCCTCCATAGAAATACAGTCATAATTTTTTCCCCTCCCTTGGATTAATATTACAATTATAATGATGTTATAGGACACAATATGGATCAATTACTCTAACTGGGCGAATAACTAATTAAAAATTTATCATGTTCAAAACTTTGATTGAATTAAAAACGTCAAGGTTCAATGAATCTGACATTTTGGAATTATTTTCATTATTTAATCAAACAAAACTTTTAAAAACATATTTTTATAAGCATAAATTTTAATATTTTATAGACAAGATATATATGAGAAATTACATATAAGCAACCCGGATTTTTTTAATTAAATTGTTGAAAGAATTGTGGACATTATGTACATTAAATCTGGAATGAATAGCTGGGAATAGGTAATTTAAAAACGTATTTATTCATAACATCATCAATACATGGAAAAATAAGATGAAATTTTGATAATGGACATGAAAGCACTACTGTATATATTTCATATATGAATATATTCTAAAATTATATCATTAAGATAATAAAAATCCCATACACATTCAGTACATTGAACTAGGATAGTTTGACTGGATGTAATTATTTTATTCAATGATTTGACATTAAAAATGTCAATATATGGACAAATATGATGAGATTATGAGGGATAAAATAGAATACACGTATGAAAATCATTACTGAATATAAACTATCACAATTCATAAACATATTTTCCCAAAATTAATAAACAATTCATTGGAAGTAATGAGAACTAATGTTTTATTAATGGCTATAAATTAATTTCATTAATTTAATACTCATTGATTTCTAATAAATTACGTAGGAGATATTTAATTTATATTATCATCTAAATTATGTATCTATTTTTATACAATATTAAAAATAATAAAAAATGAAATATATTTAACATTTAAAATTTACCAATATATTTTATCATGCATATTTATTAACATATCTCTATAAAATATAAATTTTAAAATATTTTTATAACATATATATATCAACATTAATTATCCTGATAAATTAAATAGTAATTTTTAGTTAGATCATATAAAATATTATATTATTTTTCAAAATCAAAATTATATAATTATAAAAACTGGCTTGTTACATTCTTCCCTCCTAAATAAATTTCAATTATGAAATTTGTTACTATTTGGGAATCCTATAATGAAAATTTTGAAGGAAATATAAATCTTAAAATTTTATTATATCATTTATTTAGGATGATATATATCATTATTAATAATGTTTTTACATTATCTTTATGTCCATAATAATGGTTCGTACAAACTTGTGATTAGTTAATGAATATCCTAGTGGAGTGTCAAACCAGGTGTTCTATATGGCCCATTTCCAAAAAACAAGTTTCAAAATGCTTCATTCTCAATGTGGTGTTTTTAGGTTTTACACCTAGGAACATTAGTGCCAATGACACATCCAGATGTTTTATATAAGCAAGGATGTGTTTTATTTGAAATTATTTAATTAATACTAATCAAAATACCCTAATTTTTTCCTAAATTTAGGTATATCCTTATGGTTTATACTAATGTTTTCTTATTAAATTTCCTCAAATAACTAAACCATTTATTGAGACAAAATATTAAGACCTGCCTTTTATTACATAAATTTTTCAATTGATGATAAAAATTTGAAAAATCCAGATGTTATTTTGGAGTTTAGTGTTGGGAGAATGGGAACAAAATACATGATAAGACATTATCAAGAATATTCTTCTAATCCACTTAGTAAAGTCCTTCAATTGTTCTTCCTAGGTTAATCTTACTAAATCTCATATCAAAGTGACACACTTCAATGAAATAGAAGGGAAAATCTCATAAAAGGAATAAACAATGAAATAATTTTAGAATGATTCATATAAATAAGGCAAGCTCATATGGTTCTGAGGTATAAAAAAATATAATGAACATTAATCAAAAAATGAAAATTTGTATGAAATATAGAAATGGTAAATTCATATGAATATCCAAAGGTATTATCACTATGGTACCATAAGTCATAATTACCAATTATTTTGTCCAAGGTATCAAAAAAATTACCACAACATACTGTGAATGTAATGCCCCGACCCCAGTTACCCAGAGTTGGTGCATTATTACTTAACATTGGCATGATGAAAAAAGATCAAATATCGAAATACTAATTAGTTTAGTAGCCTTGGAAACACTAGATACATTCATAAAGTTTACATTACATCATAAAGTGAAAACTACAACAACATATTGTCTTCACAACCCATTATACTATCCCTGCAGGTCATTCATAAAATACTTCTTCACATCCTGGGAAAAATAAAACATTGAAAGGGGTGAGCTCAGATGCTCGGTATGGATAACAATATAGCGGAAACATTCATAAATAAACATAAACATTTAAGGCAATGTATTACTAAAACAAAATCCTTTTAAACTTAAACTTCAGCATAATATGGTAGAAATAAAATGAAAAAATGTCATTTAATTATTCACATGGATATTCTACTAATAAAATAATCACATGAAATATCAATAACCACTTTCATAATGAAGGAATGCATAATGCGAGAATATCATAACCACATAGTCAAGGCCTTGTTCCAAGACTACAAATATGATTTTTTCAAGGCCTTGTGCCAAGACACTAGTTTGTCTCATGAGACCTACCGATGCATCGAGGAGCTATAGAGGGCTCCACCCATCACTACTAAGTCCAATTAATTTCTCAAATGAAAAGTTTTAAACATAACATAAACATTCGTATTAAAACTAGCATACAAAATGTCAATACTTTACCCATAAACCATGAATGGTATAATTATAACATATCCATAGTCAAATGTATCACAAAACCTTAAATACAATATGGAAGATTTTTATCATAATAAATAAACATCAAAACATATTTAAAATCCATTAAAGGATTTTGACATAGATGAAAATGATTTTTAAACTCTTTGAGAGAAATATCCTATTTTTATGAAAACTTTTAAAAGTCTCATTATTTAGAAAGGAATATATTTAAAGTAATTTTTGAATCAAAGTTTCCCATACCACTTTAAAACTTTTTAAAGTAATTAATATTTTAAAACATTCATCCCCATATAAATAAATCCTTAAAACACATTTTGAAAACATGGACAATAATGAGAATGATTTAGAAGAATAAATATTTTAAAAATTTAGAATAATGTTTTAATAAAAATCCCCTTAACATAATCCCTATGAAGACTCTTTTATGAAACATGTACATGGATAATAAATATTTCCCAGTAGATACTTATGTAAAAACAACCTCCGATAATAATGAGATTGTAAAACAAACCCTTAACTTGTAATTTTCCTTTGTAGAGGGTAGTTTACCCTCCTTTATAATGGGGAAATAGTTGTTATTAAACTATAAAAGAATAATATACATTAATAGGTTATCATATATGATCTTTTAACATTTCTTTGTTAATAATATCTTATTATTATCATCGTTTCGGGTGTTCACTTACTCATTTTATTTTATATTTGTTTTGTTACATAAGTCGTGTTTGTTATGGATATGTTGTATCTTATTCATACAAAAAATTATATAAAGTCCTTAAACAATATTTTTAACCATCTAATGAAAATTATACTTTTATAGATACAATGGGGAATGAATCTCATCGCGTTCATTGAGAAGGTAGTCCGTACGTACGCACAAGCGACAATATCATTCCTTTGATATTAAAATAATATATAATTTTATGTTATATCATATTTACAGAATAATTATCTTGTTATGTTTATTATTTACATCAATTACACATCATTATCATACCCATACAAATAATAATGTTTTGAATAACAATTACACCACGATGTGGAGATGGCAGGCCGTACGTATGCACGTATGGTGACATGTCATTCAAAGGATGGATAGAATACTGAATATGGTTTTACCATGTCTGGAATAAAATATCAGTATATAGAATATCCTGGATTTATTATTTTATAATGGAAATAACAAAGAAAGAATAAGTTGAAGAAGAAAGGAACTTGAAAGAGGGTGGTGAAAACATTACCTCTTCTTCGGGTTCTTACTTTTGAATTGATCTATAGGGCTCCATAGGTAGGATTTATGACTAAAATAATTCCTCTATGATGAATTTATGAAAGCTGAGAGATTCTTTGGGCAGGGGTTGACCAAACCAAAAGGCTTTGAGGGTATGATTTAGAGGGAAGGGGGAGTTCCCTTTTATAAGAGGGGTGAGGGGCACCTTAGGAAAAGTTAGAAATATTATTTTATAATAAATTAATATTCACATTATAATGGATAAAAAATGGAATATTTAAACATTATAGTGGGAATAGGTTGAAAAAATCGACCAATGGTTTTATATAGGTTTGGGTCACTATATTAAATTTATCTTTTAGTTTTAAATCTTAGTTAATTAGTTTGACATTTACCATGTCTCTTTTTTTTAATATTATTTTGTTAATAAACATATTATATATATCCAAGACACCCCCAAGTGGTCCATTGATGATACACCTATAATTATAAAAGTCCATTGGCCAATCATTATATTTTTAGGAATAGAACATCAATTAATAATATAATATTTGTCTTAAAAACTCATTTATGTCAATTTTGACAGTATTTAATAATTGATTTTTGTAAAATTCCTAAAAACATTATTAATTTGAAAACAATTCATTTAAGCAATCCTAATATGTCATATTAACCAATAAAATTCTTTTATATCATCAAAACTTTCTAATTATTTTTATTTTAACATTTATAATACCAATTATTTGATTCTTTCATTAATAAGGAAAATACTGCATCATTATTGTGTCATAAATATATTTAATTATTTAATATCTAAAAATTATAAATGAAATACCTTTATTTATGAAATCGTTTTATCATTATAATGAATATTTATAGTCGAAAATATAACATATATAACCATATGTAAAAGTTGTTTTTCTAAAAGATATATACTTATGTCATTTTTGTATTTACATTAACTTAATTAATATAATGTGTAATTATCACTTACCAGTGGATCCATGGGGTCCAAAAATCAACCTAATGATCCCATGGTCGGACATGTATAATCAAATAGTGTTAGGACACGTTTTAGGGTAATTTATTGTTATTATAATATTATTGTTTTACGTTTATTTACCGGATTTACCCTTTAACCATGGTAAAAAAAATATTTACCAAAGTAATTATTCAAAATTTCAAAAACTAAAAGTTAACTATTTACACAATTTGGACCTCCTGATTCTAAATATTGAATCCATTTTTCTAAATTCAAAACACAGAACTGGCAGAAATTAATTTAAAATTAATTACCGTTGTTAAAACAAAAAGAACGATTTTAAGAGATAATAACTATCAAAAGATTGGCACTTACTTATGTCCAGTTTAAATATAAAATTATGTCCAATTGAAAACTTTGGATTAAATGGAAAAATATAATCTAATTATACTTTAAAATCACTCAAATTCATAATTTATCACTATTAATTATTTCGATTAAAAAAGAATTTATTAATTAAAAGTTTTTAATTTTCACTATTCATCAAAATATGAAAGTTATCCGAAAAGTTCCAAAAAATCACCCTAAGATAATATTGATATTCCAAATCCAAAAATGAAGTCCTTTGTGAATGATAAAATGTATAAAATTTCAAAAAGTGGGTATTACTATTCATAACGGCTAGATTGATTGGTTGTGGTGTGTGATAGAACTCAAAGTTGTGTACACCACATGCTACAACATTATTCAAAGAGAAGAGTACCGTGGAAGATTGGGGTGTAACATTATCCCATCCTTAAAAAAATTGTTTCCTTGCAATTTATGATCAGTATTGGAAACATTGGGTTGAAATTTGAAAATATCTTAGTTGAAATCCCACATCGAAAAATGGATTAATGGGGCCTCTATGTAAAATAAAGAGTGGTAATTATAAAGGTTACTAAATAAACATACTAGGCTTCCATGTTGGAAAACATGTATATGGAAGAGAAATATATCCATCAATATCTGATGTAGAGTGGTATAGAACATGGTTAATAAAAGGCCAACAATCACAAAGCCATAAATTTGTGATGATCTAAGGTACCATCTAGGACAACGTTTTTGTTCTAAGTTCCTTTTCTTAATGTTGAGGAATATATTTTTGATATTGGATAAGATCATAAGGAGATATACTTTTAGGATCTAAATAACAATGTATATGCTCAATATACAAGAGGGGTGAATTTTATACTTTAAAAAAAATTCTCAAACAAGGAAAGATATAAGTTTAACGAAGTTAAATTAAGAACATTCACAACACCTCTAACACCAATTGAAAGAATGGGACAAAGTACGAAGTTACAAACTTCTAGTTCTATATACTTGTTTAAATCTAAAAAGTGATTCCGAAAAACTAGTTCTGGAAACATGGATCCGGAAATTGAAACATATCCAAATTTTCTAATATGAGATTCTACCGTAAAACATATAGAATCTAATTGAAACAGAGTACAAGTGTATGGAAATATAAGAAGGTTATACATTCCTTACAATAAAAAATGCAGCAGATTAACATGTAACCAAAACAAGTATTAAGATATAAATATTTTAACCCAAAGAGAAGGGTATTGGACAACCTTGGATAAAGGTCCCTTGATTTATACTTTCAAGAAATTATGTCTTACCCACACCCGGGTAAGCCCTCGATACGAAAATTGGAGTCTCTATCTTGCTATCCCTGAAAACCCTCAACTTAAAGGTAGTTGGAACCTATGTCTTCCTCAGAAAGGAAGCCCTCGAACTTCAAGTTAGTCGACACCACTATCTTCCTATCCCCGAAATCCCTTGAATGTAACTACCAACATTCGGAGTCGCCGGAAGCAAGTCTGCACAAGGAAAAGATCAAACAACCTGTTCAAACTTTCTGCACAAAGCATTGTGAGTTAATAAGAGCCTCTCTCTCTAGAAATCAGTTCAACGGAATTTTGTCCAAGATCTATGTCAAAGTCATATATTCATTTCAAATTATATCTTATTTATAGGTGAAGATCAAACGGTCGTCTCCCTCCTCCAATGGTCATATTTTTCCATGAATTTCGGAGGGACCAGTACACATGTCACTCAAACAACGGTTAGTAGGAAACATAATGTACGACATCTTTTTATAACAATACATGTGTAACGGAAAGCATGACATCATTTTATAATGAAACGAGTGTAAGCATAAGAAAAATTGATGTTCGGAATGTATGAAAATAATTGTTCAGAGTCTAAACAAATTTTAATTCGGAGTCTATAACAAAAATATATTCAGATTATGTTTTGTAGGAATTCGGAACCGGAATTATGTAGAAATCAGGAGTCTGAATTTCTATGGACATTCAACGAATTATTTCACTAGAATTCGGAATTAGAACATAGAAAGATCGGAGTCAGATTTTAAAGGAATTCAGAGTCAGAACTAATAAGATTTCAGAGTCTGAATTCAGAGAACTCGGAGTTAGAACTTAGATAAGTTTGTAATCAGAATTTGGAGTCAAACTACATGAGAGTTCATATCCATAATTCGGAATGGAAAATCATGAGTGGTCGTATCAAGAATTCAGAGTGGAAATTCATTAGAGTTCGTATCCAGAATTCGTAGTGGAACATCATTACAGTTCTTATTCAGAATTCATAGAGGAACGTAATTACAGTTCATATCCAGAATTCAGAGAGGAACATAATTACAGTTCTTATCTAGAATTCGGATTCTAGAACAGAATGCTTCATATCTAAGTATTATATGATTCTAAGGTTTTTGATATGAATCTAATTTTTATACTTAGGAAAAATATTGATATGAACAATGAAAACATGGTAGTTGTACATTCCATTGAGAAGGAAATTTTCCATATATAAGTAAAATGTTTATTTGCTTACGTATAGGGTTTTTGTGATTTTAAAAATAAAAAATAATGGAAAAAATCCTAAGGAAAACCATATTTACTTAACAATGTCCCCCTTTTTGGAAATCACAAACTAACTTACGAAAAAGAATATAAAATAATTTGGAAAAATTTATTTAGACTTTGAAATTAAAACTTATATCTCTTTTTTCATAGATGATAGTGAATTCAACTAACTCCCCCTTAGGCTTTGGAACTCTGAGTATTGTATTCTGAATTTCTGGAATGGAATTTTCATTAGAATGAAAGAATCTTAATGAGAAATTCCCCTTACATAAGGATTGTTCTTATTACTTTAGAAATGTCCCTTATCCCACTTAGTAGTAGTTATTTTTCCTTCTCCCCCTTTGTGATTTTCAAAAAGAATCATGGGAATGCAAAAATAAAGTACCTGAAACATTAGTACAAAATTACACTAGATAAAAAAACCAGATATTTCATTAGAGTTGGAAGAATTTTTTTTACAAGGAAAAAAAAATGAAAAAAAGACCAGATTGGGTTCATTTGTCTTCCTTCTCCTTTGGAATTTACTTTTTCAAGAGAGTTTTTATCTTCTTGAAATCTTTCTGATCCTCTTTATCTTTCTTCTCTAAAGCCGTGATCATTTCTTGTTGAGCTTTCAGAACCTCTGCCTGAGCCTTCATGGCCTCTTCCTGCATCTTCACTAACTCATCATTCTTTACAATATTTTCTTTGAGCTCAATCTGGATATCTCTATCCCTTTTAAAATTTTGAGCGAGAGAGTTAACATTATTATTCAAGTCCTTCACTTGTGGATTCCATGAATTTTTCTCATTGATTAGCTTCTCCTGAAGATTCATTATCTTTTCATACTCAGTATCAAAATAATCTTTTACCTCATTCTGAAAATTATCAAACTCAACAAAGTCATCATCACCCTTCTTTGACCTAATGGTGATTTTGCTACAATAATTTCTATGAACATCATACTTTATAACAAAATTTCTGTGGTCAGCCTCTATCTTCACACACATATCCATCACCATGGATAAGGATTTTTATTTCTAATTAGGACTATGTGGAAGCATTTGGCACCTTGAGTTTATGGTGGGAAAAATTGGAATGGTGTCCACTGATTTTTTTAGAGACTCAACAACAAAGTCATGACCCAAAGCTGATTACTCCGAATCTGATACCTTTCTAGGCGAATACTCTTCTTCAACCTCCACTAGATTTCTTCTAGAAGAACCACCAACATCTTTCTTCCTGATGATATCATTTGTTGGTGTGTCCATTAGAACTTGCTTAACTTTATCAATTTTTGGAATTAGTTTATCATCTGGAGATTCTTAATAACTCTCTAATAGTTGAACAATCTTGTCTTCATCTATTTTCTCCTTTTCTACTCCTTCCACAAGAAAATTCTTCTCATAGGTCTCCTCCTCAGACAATTCATACTCTTTCTCTTCTTCTTCCTTATCATCATCTTTGTTACCTTCTTTCTCAACTCCCTTTCCCGGAGTGACACGTTATGCGGATTAATCCTTTTCTTGATAATCCTCAACTTGTTTAATTTGGTCATCTAGAATAGAACTTACTACTACTTCTTCTTCTTCATATACTAGTTCTTCTTCTATTTCAACAACTTCTTCTTCTACTCACTCAACAACTTCTTTCTATTTATGCTTTTACTAAGTGAAGTAGCTCTTTCCTGGGGTCTCTTGTAAATGTTCAATAAGGAAACATTTTCGAACTGGAATTTTCTCAGAGGTCATCTTTGTTTCTTTCAAAAGAGATTATACAATCTCTTCCGCTGAAATCTTCTTCTTCATCATCTTTTCTTTTTCTTGTCTTTCTATCTCATCAGAAGCTTTCTCATTTAAGGATTTTGCCTCAGCAGGGTCCAGTCCAAATAGTGGGTCCCATTCTTTTCTCTTCTCTTTATCTTCCCTCCACTTAAAAGCCACTTCATCTGGGTAGGATTTTTGTTTCTTTGTCTTGGGTGGTGCAGATTGAGTTTCCTTAGCTTTCTGAGCCATGTCTTCAACCAACACTTCTTTCAACTTTCTCTTCTTCCCATCCTTTTTAGATGGTTCTGGAGTTTGTTGATATTTCTGAGCTGCCTCAGCCTCTTCCTATGGTAAAGGGTAGAATTCTCCTGATTCAACAGAAAAACACATCTTTATCCTCTTTAATGTATTATCACTAACCAACATTACCTTGAAATTTCGTTGCTTGGAAGTGTAAGCAACTTTAAATGAATCAAGACATCTGATAATAATCATAGAAAGCAAGGTCAAATAAATTATGATCTAAGCTTTTAGATTCCCTTCTTTAATATTCAAAACTGTAATCAAAACATGACTCATGAAATTCAACTTCATTATATTTACCAAAAAATCTAAGATGTATATATCACTCTTCTTGAGATTATCCTTATCACCCATTATCGGTATGAAAAAGCCTTATACCCACAGCTGTAGAATATGATTATTCAGAAAGAGATGAGATTTATTAGCCATCGTGGCATCTTTAAGTCCAAGTCATTTCAACGCCTTCACATTGTGGAAACTTCCTTGCTCATCCAGAATCTTATGTGAACAAAACTCAGCTTCACCTTCAAAAGATAGACCCACCAAGCTTGCAGCCTTGGTATAAGAAAGCATATAAGTCTTACCATAATACTTGAATGAAAACTTCTCTCGGCTATCTTCTTTAAGGAGGGAAACATACTCATAAAACTCAACAAGCAAATATGTATAAACCAGATCCTGATTCGCTGGCTTTGATAAGCAAACATCCTCCCATCCATTGAGCTTGATGTTCTTAGATATAAAAGAATCATACTTGTAGAAACTCAGATGTACTAACTTCTACCTATGAACTAAACATTTTGTGATTGGTTTCATAGTTGACAAATCCTAAGAAGTAGCTTTTACAGACATTCGGAATGAAGAGCTCTAGAAGATTCAGAACTGGCATTAAGAAGGGAGGCAGAACATCAACACATGAGTTCTTGAAAATCGATGTGGGACAACCAGTGGGGGTCCCCTTAATATAAGCAATGGGTGTGACCTTTGAGTTTCCAAAAACCATCTAACGGTTGAAAAACTCTCTGATCTGATCTAACGGTTGAAAAAATACCTGCAAGGAAATCTTGAATCCGATCTTTTCAGGTTTTAATAAAAACAATCAGATTTTTGAAAACTAGAATGTGAAAAATTTTAAAACTTATTGAAAAATACCAGAATGAAAAATATGACTACAAACACTTAAGTAAGGAAATAATACCTTTCAGATTGGCAAGTAAATTCATTCGTAATAGGTGGTAATATTCATGGAGAAAAATTTGACTACGAAAAACTAACTACAAAAAATCTAAAATTGAAAAGACTTTGAGTACCAAAACTCCAGTACAAAAAGTATGAGTACGAAAAATTCCATTACGAATGTTCCGGTTCCAAAAATTTCATTACGAAATTTCTGGTTCTAAAAATTTCATTAGGAACGTTCCAGTATAAAAATTTCATTATGAATGTTCCAGTTCTGAAAATTTCATTACGAATGTTTCAGTTCAAAAATTTTATTACGAAAGTTCCAGTTCCGAAACTTTCATTACGAAAATTTCCAGTTCGAAATTTTCATTACGAAAATTTCAATACAAAAATTTTGAAAAACACATTATGAAAAATTTTATTTACAAAAGTTTGAAAAGCTGACTACGAAAATTTTTATTATAAAAGCCTAAATAAACTGACTACAAATATTTGGAATATTCTAACAAGAAAATTTACTACCCCTATGAAAAGGAGTTTATTACTATAAGGATAATTGTTCAAAAAACTTTTAATGAAGAAGTATTACCTCATGGTTATCATTACAAACTTCTGATTAATGTATTCAAATCTATCGGAGAGTAAAGATTTTGTGAAAATGTCATCATGTTGATCTTGCATTCTGATAAATTGAAGAATTATATCTCTTTTAAGTGTGTGATCCCTTAGAAAGTGATGCCTAATATCTATGGGTTTTGAACGAGAGTGATGTGCAGGATTTTTACTAAGGTAAATGGCACATTTGTTATCACAAAAAATTTGAGTCTTAGTAAAACTCAAGACATAGTCTGTGAGTGTGTTTTGTATCCACAACACGTGACCACAAAAACTTCAAACTGCTATATATTCAGCTTTAATAGTTGAGAGTGCTACTGAGTGTTGCTTCTTACAGGACCAAGAAACTAAATAATCTCCTAGGAAATGAAATGTTTTGGATGTACACTTTCTATCCATTTTACTCCCACCAAAATCAGTATCAAGAAAATTCTTTAATATAAAACCATTTCTAGAGGTATAAAAGAGTCCTAAATCCATGGTTCCCTTTAAGTAACGAGAAATTATTTTCACAGCCTTTAAGTGAGATTCCATAGGATTAGATTGATATCTGGCACATAATCATACTGAAAACATTAAGTCTAGACGACTAGCAATCATGTTTAGTATTCTTCCTATCATACCTCTAAATGATGTTTGATCTACTAGTTTCCCAGAATCATCAAGATCAAGTGTGTTTGAGGTACCAATGGGATTACTAATACTTTTTGTGTTGTCAAATCCATACTTTTTAAGAAGATCATTAATATACTTATGTTGAGATATATAAGTTCCTTCTGGTTTTTGAGAAATTTGAAATCCAAGGAAAAATGTAAACTCACCCATCATACTCATTTCAAACTCAGATTTCATTAGATCCACAATGGAATCAGTTAAATATTTCTGGGTTGAACCAAATATGATGTCATTAGAATATATTTGAACAATCAAAACATTTTTTTTGTCATTCTTTATAAAAAGGGTTGGATATTCATCTCCCTTAACATAGTTATTTTGAAGCAAAAATCATGTAAGTCTATCATACCATGCTCCTGGGGCTATTTTAAGACCATACCAAGCTTTGGTAAGTCTAAAATCAAGATCAAGATATTTTGTGTCTTCAAAGCTAGGAGGTTGTTCTACAAAAACATCCTCTTGCAAGTAACCGTTAAGAACACCACATTTCACATCCATTTGAAAAATTTTAAAATTGAAAATGCTGCAAAGGCAAGTAGAATATGAATAGATTCATGTCTATCTATTAAAACATAGGTTTATTCATAGTCTATTCATTCTTCTTGATTATAGCCTTTAGCAACTAGTCTAGCTTTATTTCTAACAATGAATTCATTTTCATCACACTAATTTATGAAGATCCATTTTACTCTAATAACATAAGTTTCCTTTGGTCTATCAACCGAGTTCCAAAAAATATTCCATTAAATTCATTTAGTTCATCTTGGATGGCTTTTATCCAATCACAAACACCTGAATCTTCATGAGTGCTTTTTTGTTTCTAATGGGAAAGGAATGCTAGATGTTCTATTTCATTTATTAAGAAACTTATAGTCCTTACAGGTTGATTGACATCACTAATGATTCTATCACTAGTATGATTCTTATGAAAGTACTGGTTTGGGTTTTGTAAAACTTTTTCATCTACATAGGGTAGGAAATCTTCTGAGGTAAATGTTTCAGAAGTATCTTCTTGAACATTTTTCTTTGTCAGAATGATTATCCATCAAAGGTTGATAATCAATTTTTGAAAACACATCCAAATATGTAAGATGGGGTTGTTTAAAATCAAAAGGACCAGTTTCATCAAATTTTACAACTATTGTTTCTTCAACAGTGCAAGTGTTTTTGTTAAAAACTCTATAAGCCTTAGAAGTTGTGGAGTAGCCTAAGAAAATTCCTTCATCAGATTTTGGTGAGAATTTGTTTAAGTTATCTTTAGTATTTAGAATGAATACATTGAAACAAAAAACTTTATAGTAGGAACATCTATGTTTTCTACAATTCTATAACTCATAAGGTGTTTTTTTATGAAAAGGTCTAATCAAAACTTGATTTCTTGTATAACATGCAGTACCTACAGCTTCAGCCCAAAAATGTTTGGCTATAGAATACTCACACAACATGGTTCTACTTTTCTCTAGTTGAATTCAATTTCTTCATTCAACAACTCCATTTTATTGAAGTTTTCTAGGTGATGAAAAGTTGTGTGTAAGACCTTTTCTACTACAAAAAGATTCAAAATCAGAATTTTGAAATTCTCTTCCATGATCACTATGAATAGTTTTCAATGAAAGATTTTTATCATTTTTAACTTGGGATGTTAAACATTTGAAATAATAAAAAGCTTCATACTTCTTTTCTAGGATGATACCCACATAAATCTAGTGTAATCAATTACTAGAACAAACACATAGTATTTGACTCCAATGCTTCCAGTTTATGTTGGACCAAAAAGATCCATGTGCACCAACTGTAACTTATCAGTTGTTGAGACTTCACCTATTGATTTAAAACTAGATTTATGTTGTTTTCCACATTGACAAAGATCACAAAATTTAGAAGAATCAAATCTAAGCTCTGGTAGATCCTTCACTAAACCTTTCTTAGAGAGTTTTCATAATTTCCTAAAGTTACAGTATCCTATCCTTTTGTGCCACAACCAAGAGTGATCTTCCATTACACTAAGGAAAGGTAAGTCTTGACTCCTAAGGTCTTATAAGTTTAATGTGTATACATTCTATTACCTATGGGTAGAGAGAATAAACCCTAACTTGGAATTGTGAACTAAGAATTTATCATTCCTAAAATTCACAAGATATCCTTCCTCACATAACTAGGTTATGCTAATAAGGTTGTTCTTATGACCCTTAACAAACAAAACATTTGAAATCAATGTTTTTCCAAGAAGAACTATGTTACCTATGCCAATAATTTCTTCCTAAGAATTATCTCCGAAAGTTACTTTTCCTCTTTTCGTCATGATAATCTTTTCAAAATTGTTTTTGTTACCAGTCATATGCCGGGAAAATCCACTATCCATGTACCATGTATTGTTGTTGGTAATTTTTTTATCTTCCTGAAAATAAGAAAATAATTATATATTCGAAATCCAAACTTGTTTGGATCTGAAATTTTCAGATAGAAAAATTTTGGGTACCCACATCTTCTTAGAAAAATATGCCTTATGAAAACCTAAAGATTGTGTTTTGTTTAAAGAACAATTCATTGCCCAGTTACCACCACATTGACACTTGTTACAAAATGGTGCACTTTGAGGAACAAAATAATTGTTAGTAAAAGTTGGTTTTGCATGGATATAACCAAATCCAAATTTGTTTCTTAAAGTTCGTATTTTTGAATACATCTTATCAAAATATTCATTACCTAAGGAAATGTTCGAAAAACACTTATCTAAGGAAAATATTTCGGACATGAGTTTTATAACCATGTTTTTATCTTCAAAATCATTAGAATTGGAACTAGAGCTAGGCTCAAAAAAAAATTCGTAGAAATTTATTTTTCTATATATTTATAATTTGTATTATTATCAGAATTTACTTACTCATGATTTTTTGAAATACTTATGAAATCAGCATTTTTCATATCAAGATCTTTAGAAAGATATGATATTTCCATAGTAAGAATAATATTCCTAGAATTTTACTTATCGTTTTTTTTATTGAGTTTTGAATTCTCAATCTCAAGAAGTTCAGCAAACCTAGATACTTATTCATAGGTAGGTAATGTATTTTATTCATCAGAAGAGGATTCTTCATCAGAAGAGTTATAATATTTACTATCATTAGCATTCAATGAATCATTGGTAATTGATTCAGCATTGTGTACCTTAGCCATAAAGTAATGATTATCAATAGGTATCATAGCTATAAGACCAAGATTCGTCTATCCAGAAGATTTAGAATCTGAATATTCATCTGAAGAGTCACCACCACTGGAACTCGAAGTATCATTAGATTTCAGAACTTTCTTAGCATTAGCTTTATAATACTTCTTCATATTCCTTTAAGAATTCATTTATTTTCTCTCTTTCTTCTAGAGAAAAGGACAATTAGGTCTTATGTGTCCATCTCCCTTGAATTCATAGCATGTGACTTCTAAATCTTTCTTATCTTTCCTTTACTTCTTCTTATACATGGATTGGAAATTTCATTGTCCAACTATCTTTTTTATCCTTCGAGTAAGATTTGATAACTCATTCTTTGAGACTTCACTCCCACTAGATTTAGATAGAATAACAACCTTCTTAGATTTGGATCTACTTACTCTCTCATGAGTCCTAGTTTTCATGTGATTTTATGTTGTACTAAAAGAAACAGTACCATTCCCATTTTTTTGATTTGTCTGCATCTCTTTTCATTCTTTTTTCATGTTGGAGAAGAGCTCTAAACAGTTCATCAAAGGAAATCTGTGTAACCTTCAGGTTCTCATCAATAGAAGTTCTCTTTGATTACCACACATTGGGCATAATTTCACTGATCTTGTCAACAAGTGCTTCATCATCCGTACCTTTCTCTCCCATAGATTGTAAGCTATTCATGATAGTCATAAACCCATGTTTCACCTTACAAATGGGTTCTCTATATGGAAAGTTAAAACCATGATACTCAGCTCTAAGAATAGATCTTCTAGTCTCAATCACTTTAGATGTACCAAAATGAGTAACTTCACGTTTCTTCCATATACAGTTAGCTACTTCATAAGAATAAATTTCGATATATATGTTCCTAGTCATTGAACATAGTAAAGTATTGTGTACCTTATAGTTGAGTTGATAATCATGCTTCTCTTGATTGGTAAAAGAACATACATCCTTATCAAGAATTTGATATCCTCCAGTAAGAATAACAAAATTTTATACTCCATTATTGATAAAAAAAGTCTTCATTAGATCTCTCCAATACTCATAATCATTACCATAAAAAATTGGTGGTCTTGTATGATTTATGTTTCCGATGGAACCAACGTCGATTCCTGCCTTATTAAAAAACTTTTCTACATAAAAAACATGTTTATAACAAAATTTCGGATTCAAGGAGTATATTCCAAAGAAAGGAAAATATAGAAAAATGAAAAACTGAACATGAAAAACTTATATGTGAATATAATTATTTCAGAGACCTTCCTTTGATACCCATTGTAGGACCAAAATAACAACTTAGTTGGTCAATATACAAGAGAGGGGTGAATTTTACACTTTAAAAACTTTCCAAAAACAAAGAAATATCTAAGATTAACAAAGTTAAACTAAGAAAATTCACAACACCTCTAACATCAATTTAATGATTGGGACAAAGTACGATGTTACAAACATCTAGTTCTATACAGTTGCTTAAATCTAGAAAGTGATTCCGAAAAACTAGTTCCAGAAATATGGATCTGAAAATTGAAACTTAACCAATGTTTACAATATGTGATTCTACTTTAAAGTGAATAGAATCTAAATGAAACAGAGTACACGTTTAAGGAAATATAATAAGGTTCTACATTCCTTACAATACAAAATGCAGTGGAAACACTTGTAACAAAAAAAAGTAACATGATATAAATCATTTAACATAAAGAGAAAGGTATCAGACACCCTTGGATAAAGGTCCCTTGATTTATACTTTCATGAAAGTTTGTTTAACCCACACCCGAGTAATCCCTTGATACAAAGATCGAAGTCTCTGTCTTGATATCATCACAAGCCCTCAACTTCAAGGTAGTTCAAACCTTTGTCTTCCTCAGCAAGGAATCCCTCAAACTTCAAGGTAGTCATAACCTCTGTATTTTTATCCCCAAAAGCCCTCGAATGTAATCACCAACATTCGGAGTCAAACGAAGCATGTCTACACAAAGAAAAGTTTGAACAAGCTGTACAAACTTTCTGCACGGATTTAGAGTTAATAAGAGCCTCTCTCTCTAGAAATCACTTCAACAGAACTTAGTAAAAATATCAGTGTCAAAGTCATATATTCTTTTTAAATGAGCTCTTATTTATAGGCGATGCTCTAACGGTTGGCTCTATCCTCCAACGACCTTATTTTTCCTTGAATTTTGGGGTTACCTGTACACGTGTCACTCAAACAATGGTTAGTTAGAAACAGGATGGATGACTTCGTTTTCTAACAAAACATGTGTAACTGAAGGCACAACATCGTTTTATAATGAAACGAGTGTAAGAATAAGAAAAATATATGTTCAGAATGTATGAAAATAATAGTTCGGAGTCTAACCAAAATGGAATTCAGAGTCTATAATAAAAAGATATTCAGATTCTATTTTGTTGGAATTTGGAACCTGAATTCTATAAAAATCCAGACTCTAAATTTATAAGGAAATTCAGAGACTAGTTTCACTATAATTCGGAATCAGAACATACAAATTTCGAAGTCCGAGTTTATAGGAATTCGGAGTCAGAACTCATAAGATTTTGGAGCCTGAATTTAGAGAACTCAGAGTCAGAACATATATATGTTCATAAACAGAATTCGAAGTTGAACTACATGAGAGTTTGTATCCATAATTTGGAATAGAACTTCATGAGAGTTCGTGTCCAAAATTCAGAGTGGAACTTCATTAGAGTTCGTATCCAGAATTCTGAGTGGAACTTCATTACAGTTCATATTGAGAATTCAGAGTGGAACATCATTACAGTTTATATTCCGAATTCAGAGAGAAACTTCATTACAGTTCATATCCAGAATTCTAAGTGGAACTTCATTACAGTTCTTATTTAGAATTCGGAGTGGAACTTCATTACAGTTCATATCCAGAATTCAGAGTGTAACTTCATTACGGTTCTTATCTAGAATTTAGATCGTAAAATAGAATGCTTCATATCTAAGTATTATATGATTCCAAGGTTTTTGATATGAATCAGATTCTTATACTTTAGAAAAATATTGATATGAACAACAAAAACATGGTAGAGGTAAATTCCTTTGAGAAGGAAATTTTCATTATATAAGTAAAATGTAGATTTTCTTAATTATATGGTGTTTGTGATTTTCATAACAAGAAGGAATGGAAAAAGTCATAAGGAAAACCATATTGACTTACCAATACTTACATTATAATTACAGTTTTATCCAATAATAAATTTCAACTACAAACTAATATTTCAATCCAAAACATAATACAACTCAAAATATTATATTTATCCTAATCGTATATAGTTCCAAATATAATGAATTTATAATTAACATATCAGACCCTTTAAAAAAAGAAACTACATTATACCATCCATGATCATCACGTAGTCTAGTGGTAGGCGATAAATCCCAATCTCACTTATGGTTGTGGGTTCGATTCCCGCAGCTTTTCCAACGTGACGGGTTGTCACATGGTCTGTGTGTTGTCCTTTTATAAAAATCCAAAAATAACCATTCAAATTTAATCCATTCCAACCTTTAGACTTATCCAAAATACTACTATCCAAACTCAAAGTCCAAAATTTATAAGGTATTTAAACACAATGATGGTCCTTTTTTCCATTTAATAACAAGTGAACACCTTAATTGTGTATTATTTTGAAAAATGGTAACATCCTGAATTACCATAAAACCTTATTGATTACATTCATGCTCCATTATTTTTTATAGAATAATGGATATACTCCTTCTATCTAATAGTGTTGTAAACTCCAACAATGATGGAATACAAAAATCATTAATCGGTTTCAAGGGATTCAAAAATATCAAATATAATTTATCCAAATCAATCATGTACTATTCAAAAATCACTACCTCAGTATCAGAACCATATTATGGTTTATATTTTTCTCAAACATAAATTTTTAAAAAAATTAACCTCCTATTGAGTCACTTTTCTTTGTTCCACACAATCTCAAGTACTTAATGAAATAGTACTGCAGTACAGTCCCTATATACTCCATAATTTTTATAACCATTAAATCGTTGATACAACACTCAAATGACATAATTATTTTATAACAACATAAGAACTCTAATCATTCCTCCTCATCTGTGGTAGTATCATAACATTATTATTATCCAATAGCTTCATTTGGGGCATACTATGATGATTTGTAAATTGGTTTGCGTAGTGTCTCAACTCCTTGAAGATGAAGCATTGTACATTTGAAACCTTTTTCTTACCCTTGCAGTCACGAACATGGTGTCCCTTTTCTGCACACTTATACCAAACTCCCATTCCCTTCAAGCATGTTCCAGGGTGTGTCTACCAACATTTATCACATATGGGAAAATTCTTCTTTTCCCTCTTCCCTTTAACCATCATTCTCTCTTCCATCCTTTTCTTCTCATGCTTCTCTTCAAAGCCATAGGACTCATAGAATACATTAATTATCTTATTAACACATGATACTATTTATTCATATGTTTAGAAAACAAGAGAGACTATTTCCCTTCTAAATGTTCGCTTAATTTCATGGCATATATGATACTTCATACTCATTCAATCATATGTATTGCTGCAGTTCACATTCCTTTTATTGGGCACCATTTCTATACAATGGAATACACTTGTTCAGTTTATGAATTACAATGAATAATTCCAAACTTATAAAATACCTAACGTAAATTGAACAGTTTATGGATATAATCCATAATTATAAAAATGCTCTCTTTGAGGAAGTATATACTCATAAACCCATCATAATTGTTGGTTATGAAAATTAGAATTATCCTAAGCATATCCCTCAGGCGTGTCGTAACCAGTAGTGGTGCATGTCCCATATTCATGCATTAGTTCTCGTTCAAGTCTAGCTCAAAGAGGTGTTTTTGGGTTTTACCCCTAGGTACATATGTGCCAGAGCCGCCTCGACCTGGTCGTATCTAGACATGGATGTATTTCTCGGAAAACTCAAAAAATATTTACAATACCAAAATTCTAGGAAGTTACTCTACACTAACCCTAAAAGTCCATCTTAAATCTATGTGCTCTAATAAAATCTTATCTAAATATAGCTTTCATGGTTTGTACTAAACTTCCTCTAATACCAACTATAATGCCCCGACCCCAGTTACCCAGAGTTAGTGAATTATTACATAACATTGGCATGATCACAAAATATCCAATCTTGAAGGACCGATTAGTTTAGTAGCTTTGGAAACACTAGATACATTCATAAAGTTTACATTACAACATAATGTGAAAACTACAAAAAAATAATTTCATCATAACCCATCATACTATCCTTGCAGTTCATTCATAAAATAATTTTCACATCCTGGGAAAAATAAAACATTGAAAAGGGTGAGCTCATATGCTCAGTAAGGGTACCAATATAACAGAAAAGTTCATAAATAAACATAAACTTTTAATGCAATGTATAACTAAAACAAAAGCCTTTTAAACTTAAACATCAACATAATATGGCAGAAATAAAATGAAATAACGCCATTTACTTATTCACATAGATATTCTACTAATCTAATAATCACATGCAATATCAATAACCACTTTCATAATGAAGGAATGCATAATGCCAGACTATCATAACCACATAGTCAAGGCATTGTGCCAAGACTACAAATAATATTTTGTCAAGGCCTTTTCCCAAGACACTAGTTTGTCTCATGAGACCTACCGATGCATCAAGAAACTATTGTGGGATCCACCCGTCACTTACTAAGTCCAATTCATTCCTCCTACGAAAAGGTTTAAACATAACATAATCATTCATATTAAAACTAGCATAAGAAATGTCAATACTTTAAACATAAACAAAGAATGGTATAAGAATAACACATCCTTAGTCAAACATATCACAAAACTTTTAATACAATATGAATGATTTTTAGCATAATAAATCAACTTCAAAACAAGTTTAATATCCATTAAAGGATTTTGACATAGATGAAAATGATTTTTAAAACTCTATGAGAGAAATATCCCTTTTTCATGAAAACATTTAAAAGTCACTAAATTTAGAAATGAAGATATTTAAATAAATTTTTGAATCAATGTGTCCCATACCATTTTGAAACTTTTGAATGTTATTAACATTTTAAAACACTCATGTCCATATAAATAAATCTTTAAAACCCATTTTGAAAACATGGACAATAATGAGAATGATTTAGATGAATAAATATTCAAAAAATTTAAAATAATGTTTTAGTAAAAAGTGCCTTAAAATAATCCCTTTGAATACTCATTTATGAAACATGGATAGGGATAATAAATATGTCCCACAAGATACTTACGTAACAACAACCTCGGATAATAATGAGATTGTAAAACAAAACCTTACCGTGTACTTTTCCTTTGTTGAGGGTAGTTTAACCTCCTTTATAATGGTGAAATTGTTGTTATTATACTATACAAGAATCATATACATTAATATGATATCATGTATGATCTTTTAAAATTCCTTTGTTAATAATATCTTATTATTATCGCCGTTTCGGGTGTTCACTTACTCATTTTCTTTTATATGTTTTGTTATGTAAGTCAGGTTTTTAAGTGATAGGTTTTATATTATTCATATACATAATGATATCAAGTCCATAAACATTATTTTCAACCATAAAATGAAATTTATACTTGTATGGATACGATGGGGAATGAATCTCATCGCGTTCATGGAGACGGTAGTCCGTACGTACGCACGAGCGACAATATCATTCCTTTGATATTGAAATAATATATAATTGGATGGTATATCATATATACAGAATAATTATCATGTTATGTTTATTATTTACATAACTTACACATCATTATCCTACTCATCCAAATAATAATGTTTTCAATAACAATTACACCACGACGTGGAGACGGTAGGCCGTACGTACGCACATATGGTGACATGTCATTAGAAGGATGGATAGAATACTGAATATGGTTGTACCATATTTATAATTACATCTTAGTATATATAATATACTAGAGTTATTATTTTATAATGTAAATAACAAAGAAAGAATAAGTTCAAGAAGAACGAAACTTGAAGGAGGGTGGTGAAAACATTATCTCTTGTTCGGGTTCTTCCTTTTTATTTGATCAAAAGGGCTCACTAGGATGGATTTATTACTAAAGGAAGGCCTCTAGGATGAATTGAGGGAAGTTTAGAGAATATTTTGGAAGGGGTTGGCTGATCCAAAAGTCTTTGAGGCTATGAATCAGAGGGAAGGTGGAGTTTTCTTTTATAAGAGTGGTGAGGGGAACCTTAGAAAAATATAGAAATATTATTTTATAATAAATGAATATTCGGTATTTAATGGATCCAAAGTGGATTCATTAAATTTTAAGTTGGGTATAGGTCGAAAACAATTCATCCAATTGGTTTTAGACAGGTTTGGGTCACTAGTTTAACCTTATCTTTTAGTTTAAACTCTTAGTTAATTTGTTTGACATTTAACATGTCTCTTTGTATTTTTATATTATATAGTTAATAAACATACTATATACATCCAAAATACCACCAACTGGTCCATTAATGATACAAATATCATTATATAAGTCCTTTGGTCGAACCTTAGATTTTTAGGAATAGTAAATCAATTAATAATACAATATTTGTTTTAAAAACTCATTTATGTCAATTTTAACAATATATAATAATTAAATTTTTAAAAGTCTTAACAACTTTATTAATTCCTAACAAATTATTTAATGAATACTAAGATGTAATATTAACCAATAAAATTCTTTGATGTCATTGAAACTATCAAATTATATATTTTTTTTCATTTATAATAAAAATTATTTGATTCTTTCATTAATAAGGAAAATTTTGCATCAATATTGTGTCATATATATATTTAATTATTCAATGAGTAAAAATTATAAAAAAATACCATTATTTAGGAAATATTTTAATATTTATAATGAATATTTATAGTCGAAAATATAAAATATATAACCCTATGTAAAAATTGTATTGCTATAAGATATATGCTTATGTCAATTTTGTATTTACTTTAACTTAATTATTATAAAGTGATGTTATCACTTACAAGTCGATCCATGGGGTCCCAAAATCAACCTAAAGATGCCCATGTTCTAGAAATGTATCAACCAATAGGGTTAGGACACATTTTAAGTAATTTATTATTATTAAAATATTATTTGTTTACCCTTATTTACCGGATTTACCCATTAACCATGGTAAAAAAAATATTTACCGATGTAATTATTCAAAATGTCTAAAAATAAAAGTTACCTATTTACAAAACTTGGTCCTCATGATTATAAATATGGAATCCATTTTTCTAAATTCAAAACATAGAAGTTTCAGAAATTAATTTAAAATTAATTGTCGTTGTTAAAACAAAAAGCATGTTTTTAAGAGATAATAACTATCAAACGATTGGCACTTTCTTATGTCCAGTTTAAATGTGAAATTATGTTCAATGGAAAAAATTGGATTAAATGGTAAAAAATAATCAAATTATACTCTAAAATCACTCAAATTCGTCATTTATAACTATTAATTATTTCGATTAAAAAATTTGTTTCTAATTAATTTTTTTTAATTTTCACTATTCATCAAAATATGAAAGTTATCTGAAAAGTACCGAAAATTCCCCCAAAGATGATTTTGATTTTCCGAATCCAAAAATGAAGTCCATTTTTAAAGATAAAATGAATAAAATTTCAAAAAGTAGGTATTACTAATCATAACAGCTAGATTGATTCGTTGTGGTGTGTGTTAGAACTCGAAGTTGCGTACAACACACGCTACTGCATTATTCAAAGAGAAATGTACCATGGAAGATTGGGGTGTTATAGTGAAGGTATGACAACCCAATGCATTGGAGTATATTTGGGAACACCATTCATATTTCCATGATTTTTCACAAATGTATCATAAAACCTTACTAATGAATGATTCAAAGGAATCATTACCCAAATTATTTCAAGTGATATTAGATAAAACATTTCATATAACAAATGATATTCACCAAGGAATCATAAAACATTACAATGGAATGCAGCCATGGTATCAGAACCCAATAATTTAGGGATCAATTAGGGAACACCCTTTCCATTAAAATGGTTCTTCATCAAGGTATCATAAAACATTACCTAGGTGAGATTCAATGTTATCATTACCCTAATGTAGGGGTGTACTATCTAGGGGAACCCTTCATATTAACGATTTTAGTCACCAAGGTTTCATAAGGCATTTCTATGGTGTGAGTCCAATGTGTCATTATCCAAATGAATTCCCTCTTTATCACGAAAAAACCATTCATATTACCAATTTTATTCACCTATTTTTCTAAAAACATTACAAATTCATATATCCATAGTATCACACCCTAATTCATTGGAGAGATATAATGGGGATCACACTTCATATAAGTTATATTGGTCTCACCAGTGAGCTATAATAGGTCTTATCCCATCGTATAATCTATATCTTGATCACCCACTTTTCATATATATTTTTTATGTACCATATATTAAATAAAAAAATTATTTCTTACTTTTCATCATAAAACCGTTAAAAAATAATCTTAACCCACATGAAAAACAATTTTGGATATCAAAATATAGTTTTATTTTAAAACCCCATTTTTTTAATACGTTGAAAAGGGAAAGATGATTTTCATTGTATAATACATGAAATATAATAAAATATTCCAACAACTAAAAATGTTTGTGGTGATGGGAAAAGTCATTGCCACTATAAATGTTAAAATAATATATTTATTTTTTTAAAGAGAATAAAATAATTCCATAAAAATATTCCCTTATAAAACCTTTTAAATAAAGTCCAAATAAACATAAAAATTCATTAAAATTCATTTTTTTCCATATAAAAACATTGAGTACATAGGTTCTTAAATACTTGAACACGACCTCATTTTTATCCCATAAAAATGGAATTTGGGTTTCATACAAGTAAACCACTTAATAAATAAGTTTGTTTTAGATAAAAGTGATATATTATGGGTAAATAAGATGATTAGGAACTCATTATATTATAATAATTCAAGAAAAAAATCATGAAATGTGTTTTTATCATAACCTCATACATTATGGATTATAGAAATGCATAATGAGAGATAATGGTGGTCTCCCATTGATAATTGTTTTCCAAAAGTAGAAGGAAGAAATATAATTCCTGAAAATAAATAATATTTGAAATTTAGAAGACTCAAAAAATATGAGTACTTTAATAAAACGGGAAGAATATGAGAATTATAATTCATTGAAGAGTAAATTCTTAAATCTTGGGGTGGGAAACCTTTAGATGAGACAAACACTACAATATTGAAGAGTGTGAAATAGAAGAGACGCATTGGGAGGTAAATTTTGAGAGAAAATCATATCTACAGTGGGATAATGGAAATATGGGTGGGTATTTACAATTGATGTGGGGTTGTGATAAAGGGTTAAATAATATTTTTTTTCTCATTAAAGACCACTAATTTTTGAGGTAATTAATTCAACAATTTTAATTTTTTTATTAATTTTTTAAATGATGGTTAAAGTCATCCAAAAAATCAAAACAAAATTTAATATAATATTATTTACTAAATAATTTTTGACCATGAATAATGAAAAATTTGAAAATTTTCTTTGGAATTCTATTTTTTATCAGTTACACTTTAATATTTTTATCCCTGAATTTTATTTCAGTAATTTTTTAATTTTCAAAATATTATATAAAAATATATAAATATAAATAAATATTTCTATTTATACAACTAAATATTAATCCCCATTTTGAGTAATGATAAGTGTCCTTGAAATCATTCCTGATGTGAATCTGACTGAATGAGTCCCACCACAGAAATATTTCCATGAAATTATTCTCTTGAGATTTGATTTATCTAAAAATTTTACATATTTCATATAATTTTTTTTGGTAATTTAATCCAACATTAGGAACATATAATTCAAATTTTTTCATGGTAAAAAAAAATGTGAATTAAAAAATTCTAGTTTTAATGAATATGCAATGTATGACCTTTTTTCATTGATGAATCGACCATAACTCATAAAAAATTATTTTAGAGGATGAAAATTTTATTTCATAATGAAAATAAATAGGCGATAAATTATATAGAAGAACATATTCAAAAATTCATTGAATAATGTATTAAAATTTTTTTAGACATTTTGTAAATTGAATGTAGACATAATTTCTTAAAAGTGGTCATTTCTAAAATTAGTCCATAATGTAATATTCAATACATGACTAAATAACCATAATGTTTTATGTTGAGTGTGGAAAAAATATGGAATAAATTCTATAAATAAACCTATTCCAAAATTATTACTTTAATAAAATAAAAAACACATGGACATTCAGTACCTTGATCATTTATATTTTGACTTGAAAAAATTATTTTCTATAAAAATTTGGTCATACCGACTTCTTTACATGGAAAAATATACTGAATTATTGAGGGATGAAATAGATGAATTGATGAAAAACATTAATAAATAAAAATTATCATGATTGGTAAATTTAATTTTAAAAAAATATAAAATTTTTGGGGGATATAATTTAAAACAATGTACTATTAATGGCTAAGTGTTAATGTCAATAATGTAATTCTACTAGGTTCCAAATAAATTTCATAGGAAATAATTAATTTATATTTTCATCAGAAGTATTTATATTATATTATACATCATTACTATCAATAAAAAATGGATTAAAATTTATTATATAAATAAAACACATATATTTTATTATGATTATATCTTAATATATATGTATATATATATAATATAAATACTAACTTAGTAATATGGCATATATATTTTAAAATGTATAAATAACAATTATATATTTAAGTATAAATTAGCATGAAAATTAAAATATTAAGTAATTTTACAACATTATACAATAATATATTATTTCACAAATCAATTATAATTTTTTTTTAAAAAATGGGGTCCTTACACGATAAACATGTGCTATTGATTTTCATGTTTCTTGATATAATTTTTACCTATCAAAGGTGACACCTAAATGAAGACATGATGACCACATTAAAATCTAAATTTAATCATTGATGTCTAGAATAAAAAATTTCCTACTCACTAATGTCTGCAAGCACCTCCAGATCAACTGAATCCACTAAAACATCTTATACATGAAACTAGTTAAAAAATAACTGTCACTTTACTCCAACCAACATATAGAAGAAAAGAATTCAATTCCATTAAAATCATATAACGGTGAAATTTGGACCAATTAATTGCTGATTTATTTATAATTGTACTCATTGACTGATAAATGTATCTCCTATGAGCAACCAAACTCCAAAACACATGATCATATCATATCCTATAGAATATTAATTGTTCCTTCAGATTGCTCGTTGGTATGGGGATGATAGGTTGTACCCAGATGAACCTACAATTATGAATCCCTATAGAGATCCTTCCAAAACCATGTCCTGAAATGAGGTTTTCAATCAAAAAGAATACTCCTTATAAAACCATTAAAATTGAATATATCCTACTCATAAAGACTGCCTATAATATCAATAGTGAAGGTCTCCCTAATTAGAAATAAGTGGGATACCATTATTGGTAGATATATTATTATTGTAATGCCCTGACCCCAGTTTCCCAAAGTCGGTGAATTATTACATGACATTGGCATAATCACAAGAAAGATCAAGTCTCAAAAGACCGATTAGTTTAGTAGCCTTGGAATAACTAGATACATTATTAAAGTTTACATTACATCATAAAATGGAAACTAAAACAACATAGTATCCATACTCCACACTCTTATCCCCTCATATTATCCCTGCAGGTCATTCATAAATTAATTCTTCACATCCTCGAAAAAAATAAAACATAGAAAAGGGGTGAGCTCAAATTCCCAGTAAGGATAACAATATAGCGGAAACTTTCATAAATAATAATAAGAATTTAATGAAATGTATAACTAAAACAAAATCCTTTTAAACTTGAACATAAAAAAAGTATGGAATAAATAAAATTAAATAATTCCATTTACTTATTCACATGGATATTCTACTAATCGAAAAATCACATGCAATATCAATAAAAACTTTCATAATGATGGAATGCATAAATCCAGACTATCAGAAACACATAGCCAAGGCCACATGTCAAGACTACAAATAAGATTTTTTCAAGGCCTTGTGTCGAGACACAAGTTTGTCTCATGAGACCTACTGATGCATCTAGGAGCTATAGGGGATCCACTATTCATTTATTAAGTCCAATGCAATACTCATAGGAACAGGTTTAAACATAACATAAACATTCGTATTAAAACTAGCATATGAAATTTCAATGCTTTTTTCATAAACCATGAATGGTATAAAAATAACACATCCATAGTCAAAAATATCACAAAACCATCAATACAATATGGAAGTTTTGTATCATAATAAATCAACTCCCAATAAACTTAAAATCCATCAAAATATGTTGGCATAGATGAAATAAAAACTCTTTTTAGAGAAATATCTCTTCCAATTTTGAAATCATTTAAGAGTCAGATAATTATAAAATAAAACATTTACTTTGAAAATTTTCTCTTAAGCTTGTAAGGGATGCTTCAATGATTTTATAATGGCCAAAAATATCCGCACCCGCCGTATAAGTTAGAAAAAACATTCTTACCTTAATTCTGTCGAAAAGGTTAAAAAACACCTTGTTTGGAAAACGACGGAAAGATTCCTTTATAAAAATCTTATAAAAAGTAAAACAAGGGTATAAATGACTTTGAACCATATTTTTGTAAATAGTAAAAATGTTTTGAAATACATTTTTAAGAAACATGGATGTGGATGATAAAGAAATCCCAGTAGATTATTACGATTAAACAACCTCGGATAATGAAGAGATTGCGAAATAAACCCTTACCTTGTACTTTTCCTTGGTTGATGGTAGGTTTAAGTGTTGTATAATGGTGAAATAATTGTTATTAAATTATACAATAATAATATACATTAATATGATATCATATATGATATGTTAACATTTCATTGTTAATAATATCTTAGAATTATCGACGTTTCGGGTGTTAACTTACTCATTTTCATTTATATGTTTTGTTACATAAGTCATTTTTTTATGGATAGGTCGTATCGTATTCATATACATAACTATATCAAGTCCTTAGACATTATATTTAATCATCAAATAATAATTATACTTGAATGGATACGATGGTGAATGAATCTCATTGCGTCCGTGGAGAATGTAGTCCGTACGTAGGCACGAGCGACAATATCATTATTTTGATATTAAAATAATATATAATTGGATTGTATATCATATAGATAGAATCATTATCATGTTATATTTATTATTTACATGAATTATACATCATTATTATACCCATTTAAATTATAGTATATTGAATAACAATTTCACCACAACGTGGAGACGGTATGCCGTACGTACGCACATATGGTGGTATGTCATTCAAGGGATGGATAGAATAATGAATTTGTTTGTTCCATAATTATAATAAAATCAATTTATATATAAGGTAATGGAGTTATTATTTTAGAATGGAAATAACAAGGAATGAATAAGCTGAAGAAGAATGGAACTTTAAAG
Organism: Viscum album; assembly: GCA_963277665.1. Classification (NCBI taxonomy): domain Eukaryota; kingdom Viridiplantae; phylum Streptophyta; class Magnoliopsida; order Santalales; family Viscaceae; genus Viscum; species Viscum album. The sequence continues at coordinate 691,174,561 of OY728138.1, read as the reverse complement.
AGGGTGGTGATGACGTTACCTCTTCTTCGGGTTCTTCATTTTGATTTGATCAAAATGGCTCCTTAGGTTGGATTTATGATCAAATTAAGGCCTCTATATTGAATTGAGGGAAGTTTAATGAGTATTTGGGTAGGGTTTTTCCGATCCAAAAGGCTTCGAATGTGTGAATTAGTGATAAGGGGGAGTGCCCTTTTATAAGAGGGGTGAGGGGCAACTTTTGAAAAGCTAGAAATATTATTTTATAATAAATTCATATTCGGTTTATAATAGCTCCAAAGTGGATTATTTAAAGTTTAAGGTGGGGATGGGTTGACAAACACTCAACCAATATAATTGAGACAGGTTTGGGTCATTATATTAACCTTAACTTTTAGTTTTAACTCTTAGTTAATTAGTTTGACACTTACCATGTCACTTTGTATTTTTATATTATATAGATAATTAATTTACTATATACCTCCAAGAGACCCCTAAGTGATCCATTAATGATACACCTATCATGATATAAGTATCTTGGCTGATCCTTAGATTTTTAAGAATTGAATATCAATTAATAATATAATATTTGTTTTAAAAACTCTTTTATGTCAATTTTGACACTATTTTGGAAAATTGATTTTTGTGAAAATCATAACAGAATGATTACCTCGAAAAAGTTAATTAAATCAATCCTAGCATGTCATATTAACCTAGAAAATTAGTTTAAATCATAAAAAGTCTCAAATAATATTTATTTGGGTATTTATAATATCAATTATTTTAATTTTTCACTATTATGGTAATTACTACATCATCATTGTGTCATATATAAATTAAATTATTTAATGTATAAAAATTATAAATAAATTATCATTATGTAGGAAATATTTTTAGATTTATAATTAATATTTATAATCGAATTTATCTTATGTGTAACCCTGTATTAAAAATGTTTTAGTTTAAAACATTGATTTTACCTCTTTTATCTTTTCTTTTAATTAAATAATAATAAATGTCCTAAACTAATACAAGTGGACCAAAGAGTTTCATATTTTATTCATATGGTTGTTTTTTTTCGAATTAATCTTAACCAATTGAATTAGGACACGTGTAGGGGTAATATTAATATCATTTTTACCCTTAATTATCCAATTTACTTTTAACTATGGTAAGTAAAAGTAAAAAGTTACTATTCACAAAAAATTATTTTCATCTCATTGAACCACATTTTACTCCATTATATTAACAGTGTCTCTCGAATTTTTGAAATTCCACTCATAGAAGTGGTAAAATTATGTTTTATGAAAAATTCAGTTTTTAAACTACCACTTAGTGGTTTCGGTATTCATCAAAAAATGAAGTTTTTTAGAAAAATAGCAAAAATTCACCCGAGGCTAATTTCGATATTACGAATCAAAAAATGAAGTCCATTTTGAAAAATAAAATTTATAAATTTCAAAAAGTGGGTATTACTTTTCATAACGGCTAGTTTGATTGGTTGTGGTGTGTTAGAACTCGATTTTGCGTACAACACACGCTATTGCATTATTCAAAGAGAAGCGTACCGTAGAAGCATGGGGTGTTACATTCTCCCCTCCTTCAAATAATTTGGTCATAGATATTTCTAGAATACTACCGCATTAAAATACTCTGGTGGTTCTTCATCATAATTTCCTCGGGTTCCCACGTTGCCTCTTCCATCTTATGGTTTCTCAACAAGACTTTTACCGGACGAGTTGTCCGGTTTCTCAGTACTTGTTCTCTCGTATCAAGAATCTTGACGGGCTCTTCGCAATAAGACATATTGGGTTCCAGTTCTAATTCCTCATAGGTGAGTACATGTGTTTGTTCAGGCATGTATTTCCTCGACAGAGATACGTGAAACACATCGTGAACTTTGGAGAGACTTGGCGGCATTGGCAATCGGTAAGCTACAACCCCAATTCGTTCTAGAATTTCAAAAGTTCTGATGTACCTAGGACTCAATTTACCTTTCTTACAAAAATGTATGACTCCCTTCAATAGATATACCTTCTTGAAATCATGATCACCGACATGAAATTACAAATACTTCCTTCGATTATTGGAATAGCTCTTCTGCCTACATTGAGCTGCTTTGATATGGTATTGGATTAACTTCAACTTTTCCATCGTTTCCTCCACCAGTTCTGGGATGACAAGTTTTATTTCACCAACGTCATCCCAACAGGTTGGTGTGTGAAATCTCTTTCCATATAACACTTCATATGGTGCCATATGAATACTCGAATGGAAGCTATTGTTATAAGAAAATTCTACCAGAGGTAAATTTTGATCCCATATACCTTTAAAGTCATGTCAGCAGGATCTCAACATGTCATTTAAGGTTTGAATAGTTCGTTCTGATTTTCCATCTATTTGAGGGTGGTAGGCAGTGCTCAAATGAAGTTCAGTATCCACGGCTTTCTGAAGAATTTTCTAGAATCTTAATGTAAAATGGGGATCACGATCAGAAACAATTGATAGGGGTACTCCATAAAGTCTCACAACTTCATCAATATATAGTCTTTCTAGACGTTCCAGTGGTAGATAATCTCTTATAACATGAAAATGTGCTATCGTGGTAAGGAGATCAACAATAACCCATATTGCATCGTTCCTTCTAGGAGTCTTTGGTAGTCCCATAACAAAGTCCATTGTGATATTATCCCATTTCCACTCAGGCATGGGAAGAGGTTGCAATACTCCCCCAGGCTGTTGCCTTCCAGCTTTCACTTGTTGACAAACCATACATAATGACACAAAATCAGCAATCTCCCTTTTCATGTTTTCCCACCAAAAATGTTCCTTCAAATATCTATACATTTTGGTGCTCCTAGGGTGTATAGAGAAATTGTAACTATGAGCATCATCCAACAATTCCCATTTTAGATCCGGTATATCGAGTACACAAATCCTCTTCCCAAATTTCAAAATTCGTTCTTCATACACAAAGTCTTTTAATGTCCCATAATTCACAACTTTAATCATCTTTTTAAATTCTTCATCATCGTTATGAGAACTCTTAATCCTTTATAGTAAAGATGGTTTGGAAACCATTTGAAAAAGAATTGATGTTTCACCTTCCCTGATTATTCCCATGTTCATCTTCACTAGATCCATGAAAATTGGATCCCTTTCAATTCTCATATTGTTAAAAACTCAATGATCTTTTCTACTCAAAGCATCTTCCACCTTGTTTGCATTCCCAGGTGGTAGTGTATCATACAATCATAATCCTTGAATAATTCAATCCATCTCCTTTGCCTCATGTTGAGTTCTTTTTGTGTGAAAATATACTTCAAACTCTTGTGATCAGTATAAATCTCACAATTTTCACCATAGAGGTAGTGCCTCCATATCTTCAAATAAAAGATCATAGTTTCTAACTCTAGATAATGAGTAGGATAGTTTTATTCATGAAATTTCAACTATCGTGATGCATAGGAAATAACCCAATCATTCTGCATAAGGACACAACCAAGTCCTTTCTTCAATACATCACTATAAATAACGAACCCACCATTCCACAATGGTAGATTCAATATAAGAGCATTGACTAATCTTCTCTTCGGTTCTTTGAAAAATTCTTCACAATCTGTTGTCCAAAAAAATTTAACCCTTTTACGTGTGAGCTTTATTAATGGGTTAGCCAACCATGAAAAATTCTGGACGAAACGTCGATAATAACCTGCTAAACCAATAATACTACATTCCTCAGTTATACTCGTCAGTGCAGGCCATTCTTGGATTGCCTTGGTCTTAGAAGGAACAACAGAGATTCCATCTTTAGAGACAATATAGCAAAGAAATGAAATCTCCTAAATCCGGAATTCACACTTGCTAAACATCCCATATAATTCATGTCTTCTAGGAGTCTTCAGGATAATGCACAAGTGATTTTCATGATCTTAGAAGCTTTTGGAGTATACCAAGATATAATCAATAAATAACACCAAAAATTCATTGAGATATTCCTTGAAAAATCTATTCATCAGATCCATAAATACAGAGGGTGAATTATTCAATCCAAAAGGAATTACTGTAAACTCATAATGCTCGTACCTGGTTCGAAATGCTGTCTTCGGAATGCCTTCCTTCTTCAAAAATAACTGATGGTATCTAGATCGAAGGTCAATCATTGAAAAGTATTGATCTCCATATAGTTGGTCAAATAAATCATCAATACGAGGCAAGGGATACTTGTTCTTATTTGTTATAGCATTGATCTCCCTGTAGTCGATACATAACCTCATAGATCCATCTTTCTTTTTAACCGTAATAATAGGGGATCCTCATTGAGAAACACTAGGGAGAATAAATCCCTTATTACTCAATTACCGTAGCTATTTCTTTAGTGAAAATAATTCTACAGTGGCCATTCTATAAGGGGTCTTCGATATAGGCCTTGATCTAGGAATTAAATCAATGGAAAACTCAACTTCTCGTTCTAGAGGATGTCCAGGTAAATCTTCCAGAAACACAACTACATATTCTTTCAAAATAGGTACATCCTCTATTTGAACATTCCTTTCCTCACCCACTGTAATTTCATTATCGTCCTCCCCAATAATTTAATTTAGTTGAGCTATTCAGGGTAGATCTAGATAAGAATTATGTGGTGACGATTTTGCTCTAATGATAAGGTGTTCCTTATCATCATCATAAAATATCATAACCTCCTTCTTCGTACAATAATTCTTCACATCATGGTCCAAAATCCAATCCATAACGAGGATTATATCAAACTCAATCATAGGTATGACGATGAGATCTGCACATAAAGAACATTTATGTACTCTAATGGGGACTGATTCACAAAACATTGTTGCAATGATACTTCTCTTAGGAGTTTTAACTGACAACTACCTTGTTAAATCAAATTGGAAATATCTAATTTTCGTAGAAAACTAGGAATATATGAAACAATGTGATGATCCAGAATCAAATAATGCATTTGTTAAACTTGAGTAAACCATTAAATTACCTGCCACCACGTCTTTCGGAGCTTCTACCTCAACAGTAGTGATATCATAAGCTTGGCCTTGATCCCTTGAACTTTTCTGATGTAAGTTACCCTAAAGCATAGGAAATTGATTTGAATAATGTCCCATCTCCCTAAAATTGTAGCCTTGGGAATCAGTAGATTCCTTCTTCCCCTTGCAATCACGAGCTTGGGGGACTTTTTCACCACACTTGTAACAGACTCCCATTCCATTTAAGAAAGTACCGGGGTGTTTTTTCCCACATTTACTACAGGTTGGATATTCAAATTTTCCCTTCTTCCCCTTATTTCCATTCCCAGATTTATCAGCAGATCTCTTCTTCTCTTATTTTTCTTTAAAGTCACAAGACTTAGATAATTCCTTTACTGTCTTGATAGCACATATTCGTATGACGAGAAGTATTGTGAGACTAATGCTCGATGGAGAAATGGATTTAACCCATAAAATAAATGATCAATCTTACTTCTTGGGTTACATATATAATCTCTAGCATACATTCCTAACTTTGTAAAGTTAGCCTCATACTTTGCGATATTCTCATCCTCCTTTTGTCTCAGACTCAGAAATTATCTTTCCATATCTACTCGATGGTAATGAGGATATTATTTTTCTAAAAACACATCTTTGAACTCCCCCATTCAATATTTGACACTTCATCATCTTCCTTCATGTTTTGAATCAATGACCACCGTTGATCAGCAGCTCTAGTGAGGCGGTAAACTGCCTTGATAACTTTTTCCCTTTTACTACATCCCAAAGCCTGAAATATTTTCTCTAGGTAACTTATCCATTTCTCAGATACTAATGTATTTTTACACACATTGAATGTTGGTGGTTGTTGTCTCATGAAGCGATCTAACATTGATCCTCCACGCTGTGGATCAGGGTGCTCCATACGGGTATGGTTATTATTCATAACCTGAGTGAGTTGTCCCAGTATGGTGATAAGCTGATCAGCACGAGTTGTATCACCAGCTCCAGTATAATTATCTTGAGCAGGCGGGCAATCCCTACATGGAGTGTGTGCATTGATAATGTTTCCATTTCTTCCACTATGTTCCATTTCTAATCAATGGCATAAACTAGATCAGTTTATGAATCAAAATACATAATTCTATACTTATAAAACACATAACATAAATTGAACAATTTTTGGATATAATCCATAATCATAAAACAATTTTCATTGAGGAAGTATATACTCATAAACCCTTCATAATTATTTGTAAATAAAATTATAGTTATCCTTATCATACCCCTCGAGAGTGTCGTAAGCAAGAATGAAGCAAGGCCCATTGTCGTGCACCAGTTCTCGTTCGATTCAAGCTCAAGACGGTGTTTTCAGGTTTTACCCCTAGGTACATCTGTGCCAGAGCTGCATCTACCTGCTCGTATCCAGAAAAGGATGTATTGCTCAGAAAACTCACAAAATCATTACAATACCAAAATTCAAGGAAGTTCTTCTATACTAATCCTCAAAGTCCATCTTAAATCTATGTGCTCTAATCAGAGTTTATCTAAATCTAGATTCCAAGGTTTGTATTAAAATTCCTATGATACCAACTGTAATGCCCTGACCCCAGTTACCCAGATTCAGAGCATCATTATATAACATTGGCATGATCACAAGATAGATCAAGTCTCGAAATACTGAATAGTTTAGTAGCCTTGGAATAACTAGATACATTAATAATGTTTACATTACATCATAAAATGAAATCTAGAACAATATAGTATCTATAGTCCACACTCTTATCCCCTCATACTATCCCTGCAGGTCATTCATAAATTACTTCTTCACATCCTGGGCAAAAATAAAACATAGAAAAGGGGTGAGCTCAAATGCCCAGTATAGATAACAATATACCATAAACTTTCATAAATAAGAATAAACATTCAATGCAATATATAACTAAAACAAAAGCCTTTTGAACCTGAACTTCAACATAGTATATAAAAGATAAAATTAAATAATTCTATTTACTTATTCACATTGATATTCTACTAATCGAATAATCACATGCAATATCAATAATCACTTTCATAATGATGGAATGCATAATGCCAGACTATCATAAACACATTCACAAGGCCTCATGCCAAGACTACAAATAAGACTTTGTCAAGGCCTTATTCCAAGAAACTAGTTTTCTTCATGAGACCTACCGATGCATCGAGGAGCTATATCGGGCTCCACCCGTCACTTATTAAGTCCAATGCATTCCTCATATGAAAAGGTTTAAACATAACATAAACATTCGTATTAAAACTAGCATATGAAATGTCAATAATTTCTTCATAAACCATGAATGTTGTAAAAATAACACATCCACTGTCAAAAATATTACCAAACCATCAATACAATATGAAAGTTTTGTATCATTATAAATCAAATCCAAATAAACTTAAAATCCATCAAAGGATGTTGACATAGATGAAATCAAAACTCTTTTTAGTGAAATATCTATTCCTATTTTGAAATCATTTAAGAGTCAAATAATTATAAAATAAAACATTTACGATGAAAATTTTCTTATATGCTTGTAAGGGAAGCTTCTAAGATTTTATAACGGCGGAAAATAGCCGCACCCACCGTATAATTTAAAAAAACTTTCTTACCTTAATTCTGTCAAAATGGTTTGAAATCACCTTGTTCGGAAAACGACAGAAATATTCCTTTATAAACCACTTATAAAAATTCAAACAAGGGTATAAATTATTTTAACCCATAGTCTTTTAAATAGTGAAAATGTTTTGCAAAACATTTTTTAGAAACATGGATGTGGATGATAAAGAAAACCCAGTAGATTATTACGTATTAACAACCTCGGATAATTAAGAGATTGCAAAATAAACCCTTACCATGTAATTTTCCTTGTTTGAGGGTAGGTTAACCTCTTGTATAATGTTGAAATAATTTTTGTTAAATTATTCAAGAATAATATACATTAATATGATATCATATATGATCTTTTAACATTTCTTTGTTAATAATATCTTAAAATTATCGTCGTTTCAGGTGTTAACTTACTCGTTTTCTTTTATATGTTTTGTTACATAAGTTGTGTTTGTTAAGGATAGGTTGTAACTTATTCATATCCATAATTATATCAAGTCCTTAAACATTATTTTTAATCATCATATGAGAATTATATTTGAATGGATATGATGGAGAATGAATCTCATCGCGTTTGTGGAGACGGCAGTCCGTACGTACGCACAAGCGAAAATATCATTCTTTTGATATTAAAATTATATATAATTGGATGGTATATAATATAGAAAGAATTGTTATCATGTTATATTTATTATTTACATGAATTTTACATCATTATTATACCCATTTAAATAATAGTATATTGAATAACAATTACACCACAACGTGGAGACGGAAGGCCGTACATACGCACATATGGTGACATGTCATTCAAGGGATGAATAGAATAATGATTTTTTTTTGTTACATAATTATAATAAAATCACAGTATATAGAAGGTACTGGAGTTATTATTTTATAATGGAATTAACAAGTAAACAAGAAGTTGAATAAGAAAGGAACTTTAAAGAGGGTGGTGAAGACGTTACCTCTTCTTCGGGTTCTTCCATTTGATTTGATCAAAAGGGCTCCTTAGGTTGGATTTATGATCAAACTAAGGACTCTATGATGAAGCGAGAGAAGTTGAGAGAGTATTTGGGCTTGTTTTGGCCGATCCAAATGGCTTTGAATGTGTGAATTAGTGAGAAGTGTGAGTTCCCTTTTATAAGAGGGGTGAGGGGCACCTTGGGAAAAGTTAGAAATATTATTTTATAATAAATTTATATTCTCCTTATAATGGCTCAAAAGTGAATTATTTAATTCTTAAAGTGGTCATGGGTCGAAACCCACTCATCCAATATAATTTAGATAGGTTTGGGTTATTATATTAACCTTATCTTTTAGTTTTAACTCATAGTTCATTAGTTTGACACTTTCCATGACACTTTTTAATTTTAAATTATATAGTTAATAAACATACTATATACTTCCAAGACACCCATAAGTGGTCCATTAATGATACACCTATAATGATATAAGTCTTTTGGCCGAACCTTATATTTTTAGGAATTGAATATCAATTAATAATATAATATTTGTTTTAAAAACAGTTTTATGTCAATTTTGACACTATTTGGAAAATTGATTTTTTTGAAATTCATAACAGAATTATTACTTCGCAAAATGTTAATTAAATCAATTATAACATGTCATATTATCCTATAAAATTATTTTAATTCATAAAAAGTATCAAATTATATTTATTTGGCTATTTATAATATCAATTATTTTAATTTTTCACTATTATGGTAATTACTGCATCATCATTGTGTCATAAATAAATTACATTATATAATGTCTAAATATTTTAAATAAAATATAATTATGTTGGAAATATTTTTAGATTTATAATGAATATTTATAATCTAATTTATCTTATATGTAACCTTGTATTAAAAATGTTTTAGTTTTAAAACATTCATTTTACCCCTTTTAACTCTTCTTTGAATTAAATAATAATAAATGTCCTAATCTAAACCAAGTAGACCAAAAAGGTTCATATTTTATTCCTAAGGGTTTTTTGGTCTAATTAATCTTAACCAATAGAATTATGACATTTGTTAGGGTAATATTAATATCATTTTTACCCTTAATTATCCTATTTACTTTTAACCGTCGTAAATAAAAGTAAAAAGTTACTATTCATAAAAAATTATTTTCATCTCATTGAACCACCTTTTAATCCCTGATATTAACCGTGTCTCTCGGATATTCAAAATTCCACTCACCGAAGCGGTAAAATTAATTTTTATGAAAAATCCAGTTTTTTAACTACCACTTAGTGGTTTCACTATTCACCAAAAAAATGAAGTTTTCAGAAAAATACCAAAAAATCACCCTAGGAAAATTTCGATATTCCAAATCCAAAAATGAATTCCATTTTGAAAAATAAGATTTATAAATTTCAAAAGGTGGGTATTACTATTCATAACTGCTAGTTTGATTGGTTGTGGTGTGTTAGAACTAGATGTTCCACACAACACACGCTATTGCATTATTCAAAGAGAAGCGTACCGTAAAAGCTTGGGGTGTTACAATCACCCTTATTGCATCAATAACAAAAGGGGTCATGGGTCATCCTGTCATAAAATTTTTAGTGAAATTGAACGATTTACACTATAGAATGGGAAGAGGCTGTAATATCCTCACATATCTTTGATGCTCAGCTTTCACCTACTGATATCTAAAACATCAGTCCACAAATCCCACCACATCCCTCCTTATTCTATATCACCACTACTATATAGGATTATCATGATACATATATTCAAAACAGGGGTGTACCACCCATGTAGAATAATGAAACTCTCTCACCATCATTTCATATAAGCCAGTTAGAACCAAGACATGGCCATGGAAAATAAGAACATTGATGTTTCCAAGAAACTGTCATGATGTCTCCCTTCTATATAAGTTTCTCTCAGATCTAAGACCTCTAAATCAGAGAAGTGATTTATCCAAATCAAATCAATAATCATGGGTATAAAACATGCTGAAGCCAGATATACTCATCCCCGGGACTCTTGGACATCATAACACATTTATAAGAAAAGTTATGTCATCCTCCAGTCATCACAAGACTTCCACACATCCAATTTCAACATCATTCTGCTCAAGAAATCGAAGATGATATTACCCCTTCCTGGGGTATAATCCATCTCAATATTTTAAGAAATCATATACTTGACCCACCTCCTCTTCCAAATAATCAGGTCACACTAATAAAATATTTACCCGAGGTTCTTGTTGTTCAGGTACACCAAATAACATTAAATTATAGGATAATATCTTCGGAATTTCGTGGAATATATAACCATAGATAAATCAATGTCATGATTTGGATAATTACTCTCATGGATCTCATATTTCTGTAGCTGAAAGAATCCACTAGGTCCTCCTAAATCGATGTTTTTTGATTCCAACACTAGATGTGTCATAGTACATAGTATCTTTCTTAACCGAAATAGGTTAAGTAAGGATTGGTGCTGAGTTTGGTCTTTCATTCCCCTACTAAAAATATATCTTGGAATAATTTGACCAAAATTCTCCCCTAATTTCTTGGTTATCCAAGATATCGGTGCATTCAATCATGATAAATTCTTCATAAGGTGTTGATAATTACCTAATCAACCTATATAACTCTGAATCTCAAATACAACCTTGGAATACTGCCCAAATACTATAGATTCAACATTATATCAGCACAAAAACCCTTTATCCTCCCATATAAAATTAACCATGAGGTTCACATTATCAATAAAATTATAAATTTGGTTATCTTGGCACAAAGATGATGCCCCCACATTTTACTCCTAATGATGTAATGATGTTGGGCCTGATCTTCATCTAACAAGGAGTACAATAAAATATCATAAAAACCCACTAAAAACTATTATAGAATTGAATGAATGATTATATTTATCCATGAAAGGTATTATAATGATATGTCAGTCAAGCCAAACAATATCACTATGAACTCTTACAAGACATACCTACTCAAAAAATTTCTCTATGTTATGCATGATATTATTAACCTCAAATGGTTGTATATTGATCTGATATAAATATGGGATAAGATAGTATAATATCATTGTTGGTCAAATAGATTTTCGAGGCACTAAAGATGATACTTATTCACGATTGTCATCTTGTTTAATCTATGATAGTCCAAACATATACAAAAATTCACATTATCCTTATTGAAGAAAATAACATGGAACACCATGGTGACATAATTGGACATATTAAGCCCTTGGAATTCAAATCATCCATATAATATTTCAACTTGGGAAACAATAATGTTTGTTTCCTATAAAGTGAAATAGAAACTAGATCTTCTCCCACTATTAAAACGATCATGAACTTGATCTCACACTCTGGTGGTAAGATGTAAAACTCATCCTTAAAGACATCCTAAAAATAAATTACCTCTAGATTAAAATAATCTTGGTACATTAAACCATCATCTATAGTAACACATTCTATCTTATCTATGAGACAATTTATCATACACTTAAATGGTCCTACATGACCAGCCTGAAGATCCCCCTTACCCTGGTGAAAATAGTTCCCCCATTTAGGAGAGATAATGGTATCTAATTTTTAGTAATAGTGGATATGTTAATGGTATAGAAAAAAACCAGCCATTACAAGAAACTAATTGAATTATTTTCTTTGCAACTAAAATGGTCCAAAAAATAGTAACTACAAATTTCTATAGAACATTCCTTATGATTCTTGATATTCTTCAACAACACTCCCATTAGTTTATTTATGGTCAAGACATAATTCATTATCTCTTAAAAATACCAAAATTTTTGTAAAAAGAGAAGATATAATGGAATTTGATTCTCTAGTAAAAAAAATATGAAATGGTAGATGATACATGATTAGTAAGAATGATAGAGAGTGTCATGCATCCAAACTAGTTCAAGTAGACTGCAAAACATGAAGATGTCTATCCCTAATGCAATGGTATTCAATCATAATCACTTGGGTTACACCCTATAGAGTGTATTTACACTATTTTACTAGTGTACCATAACTATGCCTCGACCTGAATGTCCAGTGGGACTCTAAAAACCAATCTACTATGGGGTAAATATGTACTTCCAAAATTTTGGTACCTATCTTGATCACAATCCATATATACGTTGTTTTATTCAAAAAAGTGACATATTCTAGAGATATATCCTATCATAATAAAGATACTCCAGATTTGGGTATATACACTGAGGCCGCTTGTGACCAAACATACATCACAGATAACACTACAACAAATCACATTCATCAGATAGATTCCCACTATCCTGAATGTTTTGTTGACTATTTCTATCGTGATCACTATCATACAAGTTATTCATTGCAAAATAATAATATATCCTAGTTATCTTGGATGAAATCGACTGGACACTACTTAGTGCATCTCTTTGAATCCCTTCTGAGATGAAAAATTAAACCATCATGTTTGAAATGATTCTCAAGTTAAAAGCGTTCATCTATGACCTCATATCATACCCATGATCATCCTAAAAACCTATCCCAGGGAGATCTCATAAACAACTTAGGATAGAGAAAAGAGATAAAAGTTGGTGAAACCTTCAACGTATTGCATCACTAACATGCTATTTAATGTCAGGTGCATGAAATCTAGATCCTTCACATCCCTCAACATTTCAAGATAAAAGTGACTCAAATTTTATTCATTGAAGTCCTTCATGTATATATACTCTTGCTTCTAGGTTTTCTCTATAATATATCACCAATGTTTGGATGGTACATAAAGAATGTATTATGTCATCTTCACCCCCATATCCTCATGTATCTCAAACATCTTAAATATAATCATGACTAACTCAATCCAGAACACAGTTGCCTAGGGGCCTACCTCCCTTGTGAACATAGGAGAATGTTATAGTTAAAACTCTTCTATCATCTTAGACATCAATTTCATGGTGCAAACTATAATGACCAAGCATATTAAAAACAAAATACAATATTTTTTTATTTAAATTCAATATTATATATTATCACTATATAAAAAACAAGCACTTTTATTTATTTATTATACCCTATCAGATTTAAAATACTGATAAGAATTATAAACATTTGTAATATAACCCTTTAACAATGATCATATCATTGGTATAAAAATAATGTTTTGTAAAAACCAATTGAAGAAGAAGAATGATATGATGACCTGAGGCAGTAGTATCGTACCCTATATTGTATGACAAACCAACAATAATGTATATATATATCACAACATTTTTTGAAGAATGATTCATAAATTACACAAAAAAGAACATATATAATGTATTAGTTTTGTGGTTTTGGAAACATGGAACACAAAATTCTTGTCTGGTGAATGATCATTAATGTTTGCCGCAAATACCCCCTTTACTATTCTAACATAATAAGTTTCTTTATAACTATGGGAAAAAAACATATGAAAAGGTGAGATCAAAATATTATAAAGGGTATCTAATAGATATATCAATCGTATCATAGTCATAAAACATATTCACATAAATAAAACATTCAGTATATCAAATATCATGACATCATTTCATGGAATAAATCGTAGATATTATAAAGAATCAATGACCATATTCCATTATCACACAAAATATGATAGGAAATTTTGGTATAAAAATTATCATATAAAAACAATTCCATATTAGTGTAGGATCATTTCAAAGACCATTATGGTGTAAAAATTAATTTATGGATATGAGTTCACTCCATGTTCCAACCATGTATTATGAAATTATGTTTACTAGCATTCTAGTCTTATCTATCTAATGATATATAAATATTTACCCAGTTCATTCAACTGATATATAGGTCCCATTGATAACATAATGAATACCATACATATGTGTTCCAAACATCATAAATATTTTTTCATATCAGAAGCCATGAAAAGAATTTTTTTTCATAATCATCAATCCATCATAAAAAAACTCATGGAAATTAAATGGGTTCCATAAATCTCATTACATCATAAACAATAACCAACAATTGCAATAATAGAGACAATATACCTGAATATATCTTAAGTAAATAATAATTAACATCTCATATTTATCTCATAGATGGAAAATTATTTAATAGATCACATGAAGTGTCACGACCCGTCCTCGGGGCCCGTGCCGTGACTACCCCAAGCCCGCCTTCCATAGGCCAGGGGCTGGCGACTAGCACCAAGGCGTAAAATCCCAGTAAACAGGGAAGGTATTGCCTTTATAAGTAACAACCACACAGAGTCAGCAAGCGGAAAGTAAAGTGCAGAAAAGTAAAGGGGCCGGAAATACAAGCCCAACTGTAAAGTACAACTGAAAAGAAAAAGAACAGCAACTGAAGAAAAGACGGCGGCCTCGTGTCGTCCACTGGCAATCCCACCTGAAGGGTGGGTACAGATAGCCTCCAGGCTCCTCGGGTCCCACGTCCGCTCCGAGCACGTCCCGCCCAGTGGTCCACCTCCAGGTACCGTCCTGCTCCACGCCCCAACCGTGATCAGCGCTGTCCGTCGTCTGCAACCAACACAACAAGGTGCGGGCATAGCCCGTGCAGGGGTGAGTACAACTACTCAGTAAGGACCCCGAGACCCCCGAAAGTCTCTCGAAATCCACAAAGGATATAGCACAAAAGAAAGATGCAATCACGAAGTAACATCTGACTCGACTTAGGTATATGCCCATACATATACCTAAGTCCCCAATTCTAGCTCTGCTCACGAGCTCAAGAACAACTCAATCCACAAAGGAAAGCAAGACCCAAATCCACAAAGGAGAGTAAACAGTAAATCCACAAAGGATGGTTCAACACAATCCACAAAGGAGAGTAACATAAGATTCAGCTCAACCAGGTATACTTTTTTTCAGATGACGTCAAAGACGATCACTGATCCGTCTCAGTCGTCGGACCCACGAAGGATCGATAGGTACTAACCCCCGCAAAAAGACCCACGTAGGATCGGGCTCACACAGAACCTGTAGGCAGTGGCTCACACAGAACCGGTAGTAAGGACCCACGGAGGATCGGGCTCACACAGAACCTGAAGCACTGATCCACGTGGGATCGCTGAGTGCAGTAGTCGACGCAGTCCACTGAGGATCTCTGCACAGTCGTCGCCGCAGTCCACGAAGGATCTCTGCTCTGCCATCGTCGCAGTCCACGGAGGATCTCTGCTCTGCCGTCGTCGCAGTCCACGGAGGATCTCTGCTCTGCCGTCGTCGCAGTCCACGGAGGATCTCTGCTCTGCCGTCGTCGCAGTCCACGGAGGATCTCTGCTCTGTCGTCGAGGTCACAGCCAGCGCTAGGGTTCCCGCACGTAGCGAGCTCGTTTAGGAGGGTCCGCTCCACGAGCCGAGGGGCTGATACATCAACTGACACGTAGTCCGAAGTTGATGTATCCAAAAGTTCCGTATCGACAACAGGATCTCAACGCGACAGACGGCGCGTCAATCGGACGCCCGGTCTGAGAGTTATTGGCATTTTCGTCCCAGGGGCCCGGTTGGTTTTTAGGGCAAAACCAACCCGACCGTACTCCGCCTGTATCCGATCCTCGGGCGGAGTATGCCAAAAGTTCCGTCTCACTTAGAGGAAACCACCACAGCTGACGGTACGTCGTTCGGACGTCCGTAGCTCAAGTTATGAGCGTTTCCGCTCCGAGGGCCCGGTTGGCTTCGTGTACGAACCAACCCGGCCGAACCCAAAGTCTTCCGAAACCTTGAGTATAATATACCGAAACGACCGTCTCGATCCAAGGATCGCGTAGCCGCTGACGGTTCGTCAATCGGAGGTCCCAGGCCCAAGATATGGGCGAAAGACCGAAGAGGGCCCGAAACGGGGGTTCCGGGCCCGGGGCGACCCGGCCCGAACCCCCCCTGGGGTCGGCCGAACCGGGTCGGCCCGAACCGGGTCGGCCCGACCCGGTCCGAACCGGCTCGGCCGGGTCCGGTCCGGCCTGGGCGCGGCCCGGCCGACCGGACCGGCCGGCTCGGCCTCGGCCGAGCGGCCGAGGGAGTCGCTGGCGCCGCGGGTTGAACCCGCGGCTTGAGGGAAACCGCGGCCCCGCGGGGGGCCGCTTGTCTCGCGGACGCGGCCGGGCCGCCGCGTCCGTCCCGGTTCCGCGCGGCCGCGGAACCGGCCGCCGATGCCGCCGCGGCTTCAGCCGCGGCGGGCTTCCTCCACGGCGGCGCGCCGGGCGCCGCCGCCTCCGGTCGCCGGCGCCGCCGCGCCGGCGACCCGCGCCGCCGCCGCCTTCCGCGGGCCGCCGGGGATGCTCCGGTGGCCCGATTTCTTTCCCGTCTGCGCCGTTGCCCCTCCCGGATGCCGACCTTCACTGCGGGATCGACGGATCTCCCCGGCCGCGCGGTTCGTCGTCGTCCGCCATATCCGCACAACAAAAACAGATCGGCGGAGGGTTGTCGGGTCTTGTTCGTTAGACCCGCACCCTCCGCGTTAGCCATAAATCACGGGAGGAATAATCAACAACAATTTTTAAATAAATTAAAAATTGTTTCGATCGGGTTCTTTATTTAAAAAGAATGATCACGGGAAAAAAGAATCACAATCAAATCCCTACCTTGATGATCGTCGAGCGCGGGCGTTCTTCGCGGAAGAGATCGTCGCGGAAGAGATCGATCGTCGCGTCGTCGCGGGAAGGTGTCGCGTCGTCGCGGAAACCGGCGTTGAGCCGGCGAGCTCAACAAATCAAGAACAACAGATTTAAATTATTAATATTTAAATCTGTGTTTCGTTTAAAACCAAAGAAAAGAACTTGAGAGGAAATCCGAAATCACTCACCTCGAATGGTCGGTGATCGGAGATCGGAGATCGGAAGAACGTCTCGGGCGAAAGCGTCGTCGACTTCCGGGTTCGGCGTTCTTCGCGTTCTTCGCGTTCTTCGCGTTCTTCGCGTTCTTCGCGGAGAGGGTGGAGGAACGAAGATTCTCTCAAATCCTTTCCAAGGATTTTTATGTTGGTCTTAATTTATAAACATGCCAACACGAAACCGGTTAAGAAACGATCCATCAATTCGTTGAATTAATTCAACGAAAGAAACGACCCATTTAATTCACGAAGAAACAGTCCATTTAATTCACGAAATAAACCGCCCAATTAAATGGTCTGTTAAGAATTAAAGAAAACGCGTCGGTTGACTTTTCAGTTACTTTGACGGGTTTTCGCGGGTGCGTTACTTAGCGAAAGAAACGGCGGGGCTCGTGCGGGTCCCACCGCACAAATATCCTACCAAGGGGTAGGATATTTCTGGATAGCATCCTATCCAGTTCAACTCAGTTCAAGCCGTCTTTAAGTGACTTCAAGTGGCTTCCAAGCAGCTTAAGTGAAATAAAATAAAGTTGTCGCACAAACTTTATTTTATTTCTGACTTAAAGCCGTAAAATTTAAAAACCACGTCTGAGCAAACGCAACTCCGGAAGAGGCGTTTCTAAGCAAATACCGGCGCTGCGATTTCATCGGTGCCCTCAGAATTCGATTCCGGGCACCGGTTCAAAAGATAGAAAAACCCGCTCGTCCGTTCACTGAACGTACCCGAGCCAAACTTCGGAAATTGATTCCGGGCACACCGGGCCTCGGAATCAGGTGCCGTCTGAAGCTGCGTTCTTGTAAAATTCCAAAGAAAATTAAGAAAAAAATTTCCTTGAAATTTGCGGGTCTTTACATTACTCCCACCTCAGGGCTTTACGTCCCCGTAAAGATACATCAAAACTAGGGGAACAAATGGGGGTACTGCGCACGCATCTGAGCCTCCCGCTCCCAAGTGCTCTCCTGGAGGTTCCCGTGCTGCCATCTGACGCGCACAAGAGGAATCGACCGCCCACGTAGGACCCGCTCCTGTCGATCCTCGATCTCCACTGGAACCTCCGCAAAAGTCGCCCCATCGTCCACGTCCAGCTCCCCAAAGTCGATGATGTGCGTCGGGTCGTGCACGTATCTCCTCAGCTGAGACACGTGGAAGACGTCGTGCACCCGGTGCAACTGAGGTGGTAGAGCCAGGCGATAAGCCACCTCTCCTATCCTGCTGAGGACCTGGAAAGGCCCGATGAAGCGGGGAGACAGCTTGCCGCCTCGGCCAAATCTCCGTAAACCACGTCGAGGTGAGACACGCAAAAAGACGTGGTCGCCATCCTCGAACTCTAGTGGCCTCCGCCTCCTGTCAGCATATGACTTCTGCCGGCTCTGAGCTGTCCTCATCCTCTCCTGGATGATTTGGACCTTCTCTGTCGTGGCTCAGACCATCTCTGGTCCCACGAGTGCTGACTCCCCAGGGTCTGTCCAGCACAACGGTGATCTGCAGGGTCTGCCGTACAACGCCTCGTATGGTGCCATCCCGATGGTGGAGTGGTAGCTGTTGTTGTACGCAAACTCCACCAAGGGTAGGTGGTCCTCCCAGCTGCGACCAAAGTCGAGAACACATGCACGGAGCATGTCCTCGAGTGTCTGTATGGTCCTCTCCGTCTGTCCATCCGTCTGAGGGTGGAAGGCTGTGCTCAGATGGAGCCGCGTCCCGAACGCCTCCTGCAACCCCTTCCAAAGCCTGGAAGTGAAACGAGCATCTCGATCGGAGACGATAGACGATGGCACACCGTGAAGCCGTACGATCTCCTGGACGTAAAGACGTCCCAAGCTCTCTACTGAGCCCTGCTCTCTGATGGGTAAGAAGTGTGCCGACTTGGTGAGTCGGTCGACAATCACCCAAATGGAGTCGTGACCTCTGGAAGTGCGTGGAAGTCCAGTCACGAAGTCCATAGATATGCCGTCCCACTTCCACTCCGGGACCTCCAAGGGCTGTACCAAACCTGCTGGTACCTGGTGCTCTGCCTTCACCTGCTGGCAGGTGAGGCATCGTGAAACGAACTCTGCCACAGCCTTCTTCATACCCGGCCACCAGTGCTGTCGCCTGAGATCCTGGTACATCTTCGCCACTCCGGGATGTACCGCCAAGGGAGAAGTGTGAAACTCTCTCAGCACCTCCTCTCGTAAAGCGACTGGTACGAAGGTACGTCCTCTGAAAAGGATGTCGTGCTCTGCTCCAAGGGAGAAACCATCAGGCGCCTGACCTGAGGATATCAGTGCACGCCGGGTCTCACAGTCAGCGTCCCCACGCTGAGCCTCTCTGACCCGCTGTAGAAGTGGAGGAGAGACTGTGAGAGACTGAAGAAAGGCTGTTCCGTCTCTATCCACGAAGGATATCTGCAAGGAGGCTAGCTGCTCCGTCGCCTCCTCAAGCAGCTGAATGCCCGTCCTCCTGCTGAGGGCATCGGCTACCACGTTCCCCTTCCCAGGAGTATAGACTATCTCAAAGTCATAGTCCTGGAGGAACTCAAGCCATCTCCGCTGTCTCAGGTTCAGGTCCTTCTGAGAGAAGATATACCTAAGACTCTGGTGGTCAGAAAAGACTGTGAAGCGCTCGCCCATCAGATAGTGCCGCCAAGTCTTCAGAGCGAAGACCACTGCTGCTAACTCCAGGTCATGAGTGGCGTAGTTCTGCTCATGCGGCCTCAACTGACGTGATCCGTAGGCGATCACGGCCCGCTCCTGCATCAGGACGCACCCGAGTCCAGTCCCTGATGCGTCGCAGTAAACTACGTACCCAACTCCCTCCTCTGGCAACCTCAAGATAGGTGCGCTGGTCAATCTCTGTCTCAGCTCCTGGAAGCTCTGCTGACATCTGTCTGACCACACGAAGGGTTTCCCCTTCTTTGTCAAAGCTGAGAGTGGTGCCGCAACTCTGGAGAAGTCTGGCACGAATCTCCGATAGTATCCGGCTAGGCCCAAGAAGCTCCGCACCTCTGTCACGCTCTTGGGTGGCTCCCAAGCTAGCACTGCCTCGATCTTCGCGGGATCCACTGCAACTCCCGCCTCAGAAATGACGTGCCCCAAGAAATGGACCTCACGTAACCAGAACTGGCATTTTGAGAGCTTTCCATAAAGCTGGTGCTCTCGGAGTGTGTCTAGCACAACTCGCAGGTGGTAGGCATGCTCCTCCTCAGTCGTCGAGTATATCAAAATGTCGTCAATGAAGACAACGACAAATCGGTCGAGGTATGGCTGGAAGATCCTGTTCATGAGGCTCATGAACACTGCTGGAGCATTGGTTACGCCGAACGGCATAACCAAGAACTCATAATGGCCATACCGACACCTGAAGGCCGTCTTCTGCACGTCCTCGTCTCGAACTCTGAGCTGATGATAGCCTGACCGGAGGTCTATCTTCGAGAACCACCGCGCTCCCTTGAGCTGATCGAAGAGGTCATCAATCCGTGGCAGCGGATACTTGTTCCTCACTGTCACCTGGTTCAGGCGACGATAGTCGACACAAAGTCGCAAGTTCCCGTCCGCCTTTTTGGCGAACAAAATCGGGGAAGCCCAGGGTGAAACACTGGGTCGGATAAACCCCTTGCTCTGCAAGTCCTCCAACTGTACCCGCAGCTCTCGAAGCTCGGCGGGGGCCATCCGATATGCTGGAGTAGATATCGGGGCTGTCCCGGGGTACAAGTCGATGTAAAAGTCTACCTCTCTACGAGGAGGTAGCCCTGGAACGTCGTCGGGAAAGACGTCCACGTACTGGTCCACCACTGCAGGAAAAGCCGGACTCCGCACGTCCACTGCTCCTAGGATGAGGCTAGCCAACTGATGAGAGATGGGCTGCACTCTCCTCCGCGGAAGTCCATCCTGTGCTGCAAAGGTTCCCTTCTCGCCGGTGAAGGTAAACCTGCTCCCGTCGGTACGAACACATCGTACCTTGCGCCTAAAACAGTCGATCTGGGCATGAACCGTGGATAGCCAATCCATGCCCAAGATGACGTCGTAAGGCCTCGACGCCGCTACAAGGAGATCCCAGCCGAAGCTCTCGCCTCCTAGAGTAAGCTCACACTGCCGGCACCAGTGCGTAATCGTCGAGTCTGCTCCCGTAGGAGTCTCTAGCCGTAAGGATCGAGCCAACGGCTCAGTCGGAATCTCCGAGCTCCGAACAAGGGCAGAGGCTATGAAAGAGTGACTCGC
The DNA here is from genome assembly GCA_963277665.1 of Viscum album. Lineage (NCBI taxonomy): Eukaryota > Viridiplantae > Streptophyta > Magnoliopsida > Santalales > Viscaceae > Viscum > Viscum album. The sequence goes on along the minus strand of OY728138.1, from coordinate 691,152,925 downwards.
TCCTGTGTCTATAAGTACTGCAGCAAGGGTGGAATAGACACAGATCGTACCTCGAATCATCTCTGGCATGTCGGGGTCGTAGGCCTCCACCGCCTGGAGCTGGGCCTGTCCCTGCCCGCCGGCTCCCTGTGGTCGAGGTGGCCCTCCTGGTGGTGGTGGGGGTAGAGCCTGAAAGCGTCGCCCACCACCCGCTGCTCGGCCAGCTCCTCGGCCTCGTCCGCCTCCTCCCTGCGGACCGCCACGGTCGACCCTCTGCCTCTGCCTGGGTGGCCCCTCCACCGTCTGCTGCTCCTCTGATCGGCGAGTCGGGCAGTCACGAGCCATGTGACCCTGCCCGCCGCAAGAGTAGCACAGCCTGCCTCTCGAAAGGCTGGCACTCCGCTGTGTGCCTCGTACTGCTGAGCCGGTGTCCTGAGGCCGTCTGCGTGGGGGTCTGGTCTGCCTGGACCCGTGAGTCATCCGTCGGCTACCTGCTGCCGAAGACTCAGCTACCTGCCGCCCTGCGCTAGGTCTCGCCGCTGAAGAAGGCTCTGCCAGGAAGCTCTCGATCAGGAGGGCTCGCTCCAGCACTCCTGCCTGGGTCGGAATGCTGAGGGAGATCAGCGACGCACGAATCTCCTGTCGCAAGCCCTGCTCGAAGGTCCGGGCCCGGAAGAAGGGGTCCCGTACCATGTCGGTCGAGTAGCGAGATAGGTCCGTGAACCTCGCCGCATACTGAGCGACCGTCATGCTGCCCTGGCGCAGCTGGAGAAGCTCCTGGATGCGCACCGCTCGGAGGGTGGCCGGGACGAACTCAGAGCGGAAGAGGCTCTCGAAGTCCGTCCAGAGCAGGGATGCCTCATCGTGAACCTGGAGCATCAGGCTCCACCATCGTCCTGCCGCCGCCTGCAGGAGGCTCGCTGCGAGGATCACCATGAGATCCGCTGGTGTCCTCACTAGCCTGAAGATCCGTACCACCGCCTCTAGCCAGTCCTCGGCGGCCTGGGGGTCCGCCTCACCGCGAAACCTGGGCGGTCGCTGGCTCTGAAACTCGTGCAGTGCCCTGAGGCGACGTGCATCGTCGGCGTCTGGTACTGGAAGCATCGGTGGCTCGGCGGGTAAGGCTACCGCCGGTGCCACTGCTGGCAAAGGGCCCTGCACCGAGGCCTCGTCGCTCGGTGGGCTGCCGTCGCGCCCTACACTCGGAACCCTAGCTGGCAGTCGTCGCGGGGCCATCCTGAAAAGGAGAACAAGAGCACCACAGTCAGAACAGTATACCTGGTGAGCTGGCACAAGTAATCACAAGGAAAACTTGAGACTTTCATAAAGCAGATCAGTATACCCGGTGAGCTGACATAAGTAATCACAAAGAAAACTTGAAACACACACGCAATCAATGTTTTCATGCATTAAGTCGGAAATCAGGAGTCAGGGTCCTGGTGTACGGATACGTCGGCCGCCGCACCAACACTGGGCTCCCTGAACTGATAACCACACTCAATACACTAAACACTATTGCTTCACATAGAAAGAAAGGACGATCAGAGTCTGCGGTAGAACCGACCGCCTCTGATACCAATTTGTCACGACCCGTCCTCGGGGCCCGTGCCGTGACTACCCCAAGCCCGCCTTCCATAGGCCAGGGGCTGGCGACTAGCACCAAGGCGTAAAATCCCAGTAAACAGGGAAGGCATTGCCTTTATAAGTAACAACCACACAGAGTCAGCAAGCGGAAAGTAAAGTGCAGAAAAGTAAAGGGGCCGGAAATACAAGCCCAACTGTAAAGTACAACTGAAAAGAAAAAGAACAGCAACTGAAGAAAAGACGGCGGCCTCGTGTCGTCCACTGGCAATCCCACCTAAAGGGTGGGTACAGATAGCCTCCAGGCTCCTCGGGTCCCACGTCCGCTCCGAGCACGTCCCGCCCAGTGGTCCACCTCCAGGTACCGTCCTGCTCCACGCCCCAACCGTGATCAGCGCTGTCCGTCGTCTGCAACCAACACAACAAGGTGCGGGCATAGCCCGTGCAGGGGTGAGTACAACTACTCAGTAAGGACCCCGAGACCCCCGAAGGTCTCTCGAAATCCACAAAGGATATAGCACAAAAGAAAGATGCAATCACGAAGTAACATCTGACTCGACTTAGGTATATGCCCATACATATACCTAAGTCCCCAATTCTAGCTCTGCTCACGAGCTCAAGAACAACTCAATCCACAAAGGAAAGCAAGACCCAAATCCACAAAGGAGAGTAAACAGTAAATCCACAAAGGATGGTTCAACACAATCCACAAAGGAGAGTAACATAAGATTCAGCTCAACCAGGTATACTTTTTTTCAGATGACGTCAAAGACGATCACTGATCCGTCTCAGTCGTCGGACCCACGAAGGATCGATAGGTACTAACCCCCGCAAAAAGACCCACGTAGGATCGGGCTCACACAGAACCTGTAGGCAGTGGCTCACACAGAACCGGTAGTAAGGACCCACGGAGGATCGGGCTCACACAGAACCTGAAGCACTGATCCACGTGGGATCGCTGAGTGCAGTAGTCGACGCAGTCCACTGAGGATCTCTGCACAGTCGTCGCCGCAGTCCACGAAGGATCTCTGCTCTGCCATCGTCGCAGTCCACGGAGGATCTCTGCTCTGCCGTCGTCGCAGTCCACGGAGGATCTCTGCTCTGCCGTCGTCGCAGTCCACGGAGGATCTCTGCTCTGCCGTCGTCGCAGTCCACGGAGGATCTCTGCTCTGTCGTCGAGGTCACAGCCAGCGCTAGGGTTCCCGCACGTAGCGAGCTCGTTTAGGAGGGTCCGCTCCACGAGCCGAGGGGCTGATACATCAACTGACACGTAGTCCGAAGTTGATGTATCCAAAAGTTCCGTATCGACAACAGGATCTCAACGCGACAGACGGCGCGTCAATCGGACGCCCGGTCTGAGAGTTATTGGCATTTTCGTCCCAGGGGCCCGGTTGGTTTTTAGGGCAAAACCAACCCGACCGTACTCCGCCTGTATCCGATCCTCGGGCGGAGTATGCCAAAAGTTCCGTCTCACTTAGAGGAAACCACCACAGCTGACGGTACGTCGTTCGGACGTCCGTAGCTCAAGTTATGAGCGTTTCCGCTCCGAGGGCCCGGTTGGCTTCGTGTACGAACCAACCCGGCCGAACCCAAAGTCTTCCGAAACCTTGAGTATAATATACCGAAACGACCGTCTCGATCCAAGGATCGCGTAGCCGCTGACGGTTCGTCAATCGGAGGTCCCAGGCCCAAGATATGGGCGAAAGACCGAAGAGGGCCCGAAACGGGGGTTCCGGGCCCGGGGCGACCCGGCCCGAACCCCCCCCTGGGGTCGGCCGAACCGGGTCGGCCCGAACCGGGTCGGCCCGACCCGGTCCGAACCGGCTCGGCCGGGTCCGGTCCGGCCTGGGCGCGGCCCGGCCGACCGGACCGGCCGGCTCGGCCTCGGCCGAGCGGCCGAGGGAGTCGCTGGCGCCGCGGGTTGAACCCGCGGCTTGAGGGAAACCGCGGCCCCGCGGGGGGCCGCTTGTCTCGCGGACGCGGCCGGGCCGCCGCGTCCGTCCCGGTTCCGCGCGGCCGCGGAACCGGCCGCCGATGCCGCCGCGGCTTCAGCCGCGGCGGGCTTCCTCCACGGCGGCGCGCCGGGCGCCGCCGCCTCCGGTCGCCGGCGCCGCCGCGCCGGCGACCCGCGCCGCCGCCGCCTTCCGCGGGCCGCCGGGGATGCTCCGGTGGCCCGATTTCTTTCCCGTCTGCGCCGTTGCCCCTCCCGGATGCCGACCTTCACTGCGGGATCGACGGATCGCCCCGGCCGCGCGGTTCGTCGTCGTCCGCCATATCCGCACAACAAAAACAGATCGGCGGAGGGTTGTCGGGTCTTGTTCGTTAGACCCGCACCCTCCGCGTTAGCCATAAATCACGGGAGGAATAATCAACAACAATTTTTAAATAAATTAAAAATTGTTTCGATCGGGTTCTTTATTTAAAAAGAATGATCACGGGAAAAAAGAATCACAATCAAATCCCTACCTTGATGATCGTCGAGCGCGGGCGTTCTTCGCGGAAGAGATCGTCGCGGAAGAGATCGATCGTCGCGTCGTCGCGGGAAGGTGTCGCGTCGTCGCGGAAACCGGCGTTGAGCCGGCGAGCTCAACAAATCAAGAACAACAGATTTAAATTATTAATATTTAAATCTGTGTTTCGTTTAAAACCAAAGAAAAGAACTTGAGAGGAAATCCGAAATCACTCACCTCGAATGGTCGGTGATCGGAGATCGGAGATCGGAAGAACGTCTCGGGCGAAAGCGTCGTCGACTTCCGGGTTCGGCGTTCTTCGCGTTCTTCGCGTTCTTCGCGTTCTTCGCGTTCTTCGCGGAGAGGGTGGAGGAACGAAGATTCTCTCAAATCCTTTCCAAGGATTTTTATGTTGGTCTTAATTTATAAACATGCCAACACGAAACCGGTTAAGAAACGATCCATCAATTCGTTGAATTAATTCAACGAAAGAAACGACCCATTTAATTCACGAAGAAACAGTCCATTTAATTCACGAAATAAACCGCCCAATTAAATGGTCTGTTAAGAATTAAAGAAAACGCGTCGGTTGACTTTTCAGTTACTTTGACGGGTTTTCGCGGGTGCGTTACTTAGCGAAAGAAACGGCGGGGCTCGTGCGGGTCCCACCGCACAAATATCCTACCAAGGGGTAGGATATTTCTGGATAGCATCCTATCCAGTTCAACTCAGTTCAAGCCGTCTTTAAGTGACTTCAAGTGGCTTCCAAGCAGCTTAAGTGAAATAAAATAAAGTTGTCGCACAAACTTTATTTTATTTCTGACTTAAAGCCGTAAAATTTAAAAACCACGTCTGAGCAAACGCAACTCCGGAAGAGGCGTTTCTAAGCAAATACCGGCGCTGCGATTTCATCGGTGCCCTCAGAATTCGATTCCGGGCACCGGTTCAAAAGATAGAAAAACCCGCTCGTCCGTTCACTGAACGTACCCGAGCCAAACTTCGGAAATTGATTCCGGGCACACCGGGCCTCGGAATCAGGTGCCGTCTGAAGCTGCGTTCTTGTAAAATTCCAAAGAAAATTAAGAAAAAAATTTCCTTGAAATTTGCGGGTCTTTACATGAAGTATTTCTAGGAAAAAATATCCATTCTACATTGAAAACATATTCATTTCATAAAATGAAACATAATTTTAAAAGAAAAAATTTTATTTGAAATAAACATGTAATATTGTAAGGGAATATTCATGTTGTTAATGCTGAATGAATTAATGAAAATATTCTCATTTTTATAAGGTAAAAAACATTCCTTTAGTAATTTTTTGGAAAAATTCATAAATTCCCTCATTTGGAAAATTAGAAAATATTCCTTCCAAACTGTTTAGTAAAAATTCACATATGATTAAAAAATTAATTTTTTTTGAATAATAGAAAAAATATCGATGAATTGTTTCAATGAAACATTTACAAGTAATATAAATATTTTTTATCAGATTCATACATATAAATAATCAGTAATAATAATGAGATTACGAAATTAACCCTTACCTTGTGTCTAATTTCCATTATACATATCAGAACCTACTTTTTAATGGTTTAAATAATGTTATTAATTTAAAATAAAAAAATATTAAAAATAATGGTATAATATATGAAACCTTTATATCATCTTATCACATATTTCAAAAAATCATTATTATACTTATTTCACGTATTAACTGGTTCGTTTTCCTGTGAACATTTTTTCGTATAAGTCTCGGTTTTTGGGGAATAGGATACAATTTTGTTATCTCAAAAATGATATTAAGTTAATATAAATCATAATTATTAATTATATACACATATATAATCATTATTGAATTGTGAAAATGGAAAATGGATCGATTCACACCGAGGAGATGGTAGGTTGTACGTATACCCGAATAATGGAATCCTTCCCTTAATGGTAAAATGGTATTAGAGTTTAAGGTTTAATATTTTACCAGAATTAATTTATTTTTAATATATATATATATATATTATTTCTATCATTATACCCATACAAATAATGTGGTGATATAAAATATATTACACCCCTACGTGGAGACGTCAAGACATACGTATGTACATGTGGTGATTTCATATTTTGTAGGATTAATAAAAAGTTGAATGTCGATGTTTCGTAATAAAAAAATATTATCATATAGGTTATACTATAGTTATAAACTTATAATGGAAACAACACTTGAAAACAAATTAAAATAAGAAATTATTTTGAACGACTCAGTAATGTCGATTACGACTTCATCAGAGAACTTCCTTTAGAACTCATCAAGGGAAACTAGGGTAGAACTTTTAGGAAGATCCGATCTTATAGAATATTTCTAGGTAAGTTGAGATTATAAATTTTTAGGCTATTGTGGAGCATGATGATGAACCTCCCGACACCATAAGAGGGAAGGGTGAATCAGGGTGTCAATTTATATTCTAAAACAACATATCTTGTTTCCACGTTGTTAGGAACCTATTAAAAAAGTCTGATGGTAATGAGCATCAATTAAATCATTAACAATCAGAAATAAAACACAAAAATATTACATGGTTCACAACTAAAGTATAGTCCATGTAGAATATGCTAATAGTGTGTCGGTCATACCTAAATCCACTAATATTAAATAGATGTGGAATACATAAGGTTTGACATAGTCACTCTTTTCTTGATTCAATTACTTTACAAGGTTTTAGGGATAACACACTTCATCCCTTGTAATATCTATATCATCTCCTTTAGCTCACTACATTGAGAGATGTATAACTCTGTTTGTGGACCTGAATGTCACATCAATGGTTTGGAATTACAGTTTTTCCCCTAACGTAGCACGAGACTCTACTAGAACCATATATCTGATTTGATGAACTCAGGAATCCCATTCCCCATAAAAATAATGTTCAATACTACCTTTCATGAAGCTCGTTCGTGAATCTGATTGCCTTCGCGATGTTCCAGGCCTTCACGGAATACAACTGCCTTCGCGAACCACCATTGCCTTCGCGAATCAAACTGCCTATGTGAATCCCACAATGTCAATGCAGTTTACCCCATCACCACAAATTCCACATTTTTCATAATAATTATAATCATTAATGACTAATCTTTCCTTTTTGCGATACTCAAGATTGATTTGAATCCTACTTTCTCAAATCTCACCCAACTTCACTAAATAAATGAGATTCCAAATTTTTCATTAAATTTTTGCATGAGAAGGGAAAAGGGTAGCCTTATATTTATAACATAAAAATTCACCATAATCCTTTTGAAGAATAGAATATCCTGGGTTCCAACTCTTTATGGATTAATGTAATGTGAAAAAAAATGAAGAAGTAGGTTCTCATTTATAGTTGAGGTGAGGAACTCTTTTAGAATTTATGAAATTTCATTTTCTATCCAAATTCCACCAAATGAACATGGATTATATTTTTAGATATGATGGCGTTATAATAACATCATCTAATAGAATTTAGACAAATCTTTGTTTCATTGTAAACATTATCCTTTTGATTTACCCCTTGATTAGTTATTTTTACTTTATCTATAGTATCAATTATTTTAATTATATAGTGTTAATAATATTTAAAAAAATTTAAAAAATACTCATGAACATAATCATTTTATTATTTAACTATATTACATTAACTTGGTCAAATTTATGACTTTTATATAATTAAATAATATTTTATTTTGATAAATCATCATTAATGTCTATTTTGAAACTATTATTTTAATTTGACTTCAAATAAATTACAAACATTGATAAATTAAAATATAATTCTTCAAAATAACTTCAATAATTCATAAATAACTATGTTAATCATTTTAGATATTATGTCTTTTAAATTATAATGATATACATATTTTCAAATCATTTTTCTCAATTTTTTTCCATTAATTTAGTATATTGTATTTAGTATTTCACAAGCATTATAAGTAATTATATAACATAAAAAAATTAAAATTAATTTTTCAAAATGAAAATAATTTCATTGAGATTAATATAGTAATTTATTTTCATTCTTATACTCATTTTTTCTCTTTCAGTAGTCATAAAAGACACTAAATATAAAGGGAGTGACATTTTGTAAATGTCTTTCACTTAAATAATATATAAATCATTTTCATGGAAAAGTATATTTTAAATAACCCAAATTCAATATTACGGTGATGATGGTTGAATATTGAGAAAAAAATAAATTTTTAGACATGTTTAGGTCATAGAAATACCCTTATTTTCTGTTTTGGCACTTTTTTAATCCATTTAACTCTTACCATGACAACAAGTATTTTTACTATATGAAGTATTATAAAATAAATAAAAAAAGAAAAAAAACCCATAAATGGATCATTTATGAAATTTTCAACATTTTAAAAATTAATTTACCACATTTCTGATTTTTAAGATTTTTATATCATTTAATAGAATATTATTTATTTGAAAATTTTATAATGGTAAATTTTGATAAGATTCATTAATTTGAGTTTTATGATTTAAACACAATAATATAAACAAATAAAAATATTTTATTATATCAATAACATTTCAAGGATTTATATAAAATTTATTAGTTAAAATTAATTAGGATAAATTATATTTTTTTTAATATTGTTAATAACATTTATTTGCTATTTCTATTTATAAAATATTTATTCTATAAATGTTGTGTGAGCGTTTAAGGTACTTATTTATACAAAAGAAATTATAAATAAATTACCATGATGTTTTTAAATAATTTAACTTATGAAAAACTATTTATGCTCAATGATATCTTATATATATATATATATATTATACCTATAAAAATTAAGAGTGTGAAATTTTTCCACATTCAATGATTTTAATAATATCTAAATACATTTCATGGAAATGTGACCATTAATGTATTAAATTTTGAACCATATTTGTTACAGATACAATTACCATCATCTAATAACTTTTTCTCATGTTTTCGTTTCATTTTATAGTCCTTGTATCTCTAATTTTAAACCAAAATTACCCAATTTACTTTTTACAGTGGTAACAAAAGATCCTATGTTACTATTCATGTTTGAGAAAAATAAAAAGGACCTACTTTTTCAAAATTTTAAATTAGGATTCCAAATATGGTATCAAATTTTCAACATTCAATTCATAGAGTTTTCATAAATTAAATAAAAATTAATCCCATAGATGGGACGCAACAACATGTTTTTAAAGTAAAATGTTTAAATGTTTTGAAAGTTTTTTAAAACACAATTTCGATGTTAAATTGAATAATATTAACATAATTGGATTATAAAATATTGAATATATCTATTTATACATTAAAACCAATGAAAATATAATATAACACTATGCATAATTAAAATGAAAGAGTTGTTTTCAATTAAAATGCAATATTTTTCATTATTCATCAAAACATGAATCAAATATGAAAAAAATTAAATAAAATTAAAATTTGATATTATTTATTCAATTAATAAGTTTATTTTTTAATATATAAAATTTGATTGTTTCAAAAACTATATTTAAAACATGTTCACTTTCAAAAGGAAATAAAACAGCTTTTAGGAAAATATATTATAAAGCATAAAAATAGAATTATTTTTTGGTCATGTATAGAGAAAAATAATATTTATTTTAAAAATTACAATATATAATATAATATATATATATATATACTTACCATAACCCAAAAAATAGAAATATAATTATTTTATTGGTTTAAATCATAGTTGTACGCATTGAAATAGTTTTTCAGAAAAATATTTCCTTTACATTTCAAAAGGGTTCTTACATGTGAAAACCATAATTTAATAATAATGTTAATCCATTTCATATCGACTATTATTATGTACAAGTTATAATTTTATTTCCTAAATAAATACAATGATACATAGTTTTTCATATAAAATCATTGTTGCATGTAACACTTGCTAAGCTGGTGTTGCGTGTAGGAGAAGCTTAATATGGTTTAACATGCAATGAAATATATTAAAGAAATAAGATTATTTAAAAATATGTTTCCTAAAAATATTGAGGTATTACATTTTATCTCCTTTTAAATAAAAATACCCCTATAAATTATTTGGGTTTATCCAAGGTTTTATACTTTAATGTTCATTTCATATAAACCCACATCATAAAAATGAATACAAAAAATCCCTTTAGAAAGGTAAAGATTGATACATAATGGTTCTTTAATGTAACGTATAACAAAGTTTACACATAGGTTAATATTGGTGGAAATTGATTTCTTGGGTATGGAATAGAAATCAAGAAATCAAGTTCTGATGGAGGGTGATAGAGAACTTCATCATAAGAAAGTTGAAAATCACAAAGCCATAAACCTGGGATGGTCTGAAGGCCAATATGATTCGTTAGAAAATAATGTACTATGATTAGATTTTTTTATTCATAATCCTTTTTCTATTTTTGTAGAATATTAATCGGGAGAAATATTTAATTGATTTCATTAAATTTCATAACCATAATATAATCCTTTTAATATACCTTGATTAATTTTCACTTCATATCTTATTCCACAAACTAAAAGTGAATTTTTCATTCATGAATCATTAATAGATCATGATAGACATAAATAGATTGAAAGTACGTTCCATATATATTTATTTTACATCGTATTTTATCCAATATTCATTAATGATGTCATATAGAGATAATAATTTATTATCTAGAATCTCATCCAAATTTCAATGTAAACAATTTCATAAATGGTTTCATTTATGATCATTACAAATTAATAAAATACCATAAATTAAATATTATTCCACAAAACATCCAAAATAAACATCTCATTAATCCATCAAATTTCATAATATAGCTATTAATTGTTGCAATCCTTACAGAAGAATATTATTATCTATCCTTCTATTGAAACAAGGAAATAACCTAGACTACCATAAAAACATAGAAAAAACATGAATGCTTTCAAAATTTAAATCATTCCTTATAACATAAATCCAATAAAATTATAAACTCAATTCGTTATATCATAATCCATTTTTTTATCATATCATTCTCATGTTCATTAATACTAACCCATTTATTTTATCAAAATTAAACCTCATTTTATTTAATTATCGCAAAATCATGCACATATTATGGTTTATTCATCCCATAATCTCATGTTATCCAAAAATATCACCTTAGAAATAGATACTATTTTAGGGGAACATGTACCATCAAAATATTATTTCAAATCTATATGAAAAACCAACAGTAGTAAAATCTTAATTTTTTTAATTATTCCATAATGGCATAAAATTAATTCTACAATATTACATAAATTCTCAATGATTCAACAAATTTATTGACCTAATAAATATGGAAAATGGTTATTGAATGATATTTCCATTATTAATTAGAATTAATATGACTCTTTTGTTGATCATCAATTTTAACCCTTCGATTTGGGAAGTTATTAGCATAATTCCCATTTTCATATCACAATAGGTATTGATCTCTTTGCAGTTTATTCTGTATATCCATCTCTCTCTATTCAAATAATTAATTTACTTATTTCCATTAATTCACCATTCATTTAATATATGACATACTTTTTCCAAAAATGAAATAATTAACTGTCCCCTTAAGATAATATCCACCATGATTTTCTCCACACATCAATTATAAAGAAAAAATCATCTTTATTTCAACATGGTTTTTTATTTTACATACAACTCCATCTTTCATTACATGAAAAAACCATGCGATTAATATGAATCTCCAACATCCATTTCTAAATTTATATCACAACACATAGTCTCTTCTTAGCTACTAAATTCACTTATTGATAGTTCCATTTGAATATATGGTTGTAATCCACTGAATAATCAACAACCATTACATTGATGTTGGATGATAATACTGAAAGGATACCTCATATTATTTGTTAAATATTCCTCATTGGAACCAAATAAATCATCTTACTTTTTATTAAGATCATAGAACTCAATATCCATATTCATAAGAATAAAATGGGAAATTTACATATTGATAAATACGTTCATTAACTCAACATATTCCATGTATTCAATTTCATTTTGCTGTATCAAATTATTGATTAGAGTCTACCGCTCTTTCGCTTCACCTTCTAAAGGATAACAACCAAAATTAATTTTTTATTAGTATATTCACTAATGGATAGAAAATATATTTTCAATAGTTCTAATCCATTGTTCAGCAATAGCTGGATCTGATGATCTGATGATGGAATGTGGCGGTTTCCTCATGAAGGACTCCAATGATTGTTGTTCCTGTATCTTCTCATTTGTAAATACATAAAGAATCATATCTTCTATGAGTATAGAAATACTATTTTTCTTCATATCCACCATATAATATGGATTCTCCTTTTGATAATTGTTTCATTATCCAATGATTACATCATTGACGCAGTTTCATCAGGTTCCATCCATTAACTAAAATCTAAAGTTCAGTCTATGTAACACTAATAGTAGCGAAAAAAATAATCAAGGTAATGTAATATCAATATATAATATGTTAGATTTAATTATTTTTTATTCATGATCATTGCTAAAATTATATGATTGTATCATATACATATACTTATCATTAGGGAACTTATTAAGGTTTTTTCATCATAGTTTCAAATGGTTGACAAGTATTTTTATTAGATTCTTAATACAATGAACCAATATTAACATACATATACATCACATCATTTATTAATAATGTTTAAAACCTTACACAAACATATTTCTAAATAGAATATTATTTTAGTGCCTCTAGAAAATTGCAACATAGACATATATTCTAGTGAAAAATCTACAATATTTCCCACAAAGATTATCCACATTAGTAATCTTACCTAAAACCATTATTTATAACATAGATAAAAAAAATCTGAAAAGGGTTAGATAAGATTCTTAGTATGTGTAAACAATGGAGATATAAATCATCACATAATCATAAATTATAATTATATAAACACAACAATTGAAAATCATATCCTATATATCAAAGATCATGATATAGTGTCATGGAATATATAATAGAATTTCATAATGAATTAATTATCATACTCTATTCATTCAAAAATTAGATATTAATTTTTGGAATAAACAAAATCAGAGAAAATAAATTATGCATTAGTCAAGGCTCCTTGACAAAAGAATCATAATGGTAAAAGTCTTTTAATAAACTGAGTTCACTTCTTTTTTCAGCCCAGTATTATTAAGCTGAATTTACTACCTTCATTGGTCCTTTCTATCTCAAAACATATAAATATTTAGAAAATTCATTATAGGGAGATATTGGTCACACCCACAACATAATGAAAACCATACATATGAGTTCTGTAAGAAAATAAACCATTTATCATATTAGAACCCATGAAAATAAATCGGTTTTATAAACATCATTACATGGCAACATAACACATAGAAATGAAATGATATTCATAAATAACATTAAAACATATTTATAATGAAACCATAGAAAAATAAGGGATTTATCCTTGATAAAAAATCCTAATAAAGCATAAGTAACATCAAATAATGTTTTCTTAGATGGAAAGTAATTTTAATATATCACTTGAAATAATTATGTAGTAAAATATCCTTTCTAGTTTGGAAAACAATTATTTTAAATGTTGTGAACATTCAAAATAATAAGTTATATGTTAAAATAACCTTTTATTATTTTAAAGTATTATTCAATGAATTAAGGAAAAATTAAAGAAAAAAATAATCTCATTTGATACAAGTTAAATAACATTCTTTGCAGTATTTCTTTTGAAAAAGTCACAAATTACCTCGTTTGGAAAATGACAAAAATATTTATTTAAAAATGTTTAATAAAAATCACTATATTGGTACAATTAACATTATGTTTTTTTGAAAAATGTCCAAAAATTTGGGGGAATTTTTTATGAAATATTAACATTGATGATAAATATACCATAATAAATACTTTTAATAAACAATCCTGAATAATAATGAAGTTATGATATTAACCCTTAGCATAAATCTAACTTCTTTTATATGTATCTGATCATTGAATATAATGGTTTAAAGAATGTTATTAATTTATAAAAAATAATATTCATACTTATGATATCATATATGACCCTCTTATATCATCTTGTAACCCATTTTTTAATTTCATTATTAATATTCCTTATTGTGTTGACAACATCATTTTCTTATACAAGTTTTATTGCATAAGTCGATTTTCTTTTGAGTAGGATATAATTATGATATCTAAATATTTATATTAATGTAATATAAATCATAATTATTCATTATAAACACATATATAATCATTTGTGCAATGTGATCATAGAAAATGAATCGTATCATATCCTAGAGATGGGAGGCCATACATATGCACGAGTGGTGATATCATTCCCCTGGTGTTAAAAGGGTAAGAATGTAGAGGGAGTATATATATATAATTTTAAAAGAAATATAATTTTATAATTATTATATATAACTATTATATCCATAATTATAATCATCCATATAATATAGTTATTAAAAAATATTACATCCTGGTGTTGAGACAGTAAGTTGTACATTCACACATGTGGTGGTTTTATTTTTCATATTACAGATAAAATGTGTAATATGGTTGTCTCATAGTCATAATAAAAAATTAAAATATATATTATGCTTAATTTTTCAAATTTTAAAATCAAATTACATGAAAAGGATGTAAAATAAGAAATAGTTTTCAAAGAGTTGTTAAAGCCAATTACCACTTCTTCAGAGAAATCCCTCGAGGTATCCTCTTTGGGACACTAGGGTTAGTATATTGATAATAACAAAACCTATATATGAATAATAGGTATGTTTAGAGAATAAATTTGAATGGTATGGTAGATATTTATGGATTAATGTGATGTGAATAAATGGGGGAGAATGTTTTATTTTATAATTGAGGTTAGGGGCACTTTTGGATTTGCTCATAAAATTAAATTATAATACATAAATTTTCTATAAAAATTCCACCTAATGGCCATGTATTAGAATATATTATATTATTTGGTTGTAATAATATCATCCAAAGGAATTTATATGAGTTTTTGTGTCATTATAAACCTTATCCTTTTAATTTACCCATTTGTTAGTTATTTTTTACCTCAATTTTGTTAAACATTATTTTAATCATAAATTCGTAGTAATTTCAATATTAATGTAAAAATCCCCAGAAAAGTAATTTTATTTATGTTTTTATAGTGATTACATTAAAATGGTTCTATATACTAATTTTAGAAATTTTAAACAATTATTTAATAAATTATTTTGATAAATCATCATTAATGTAAATTTGGATACTATTCTTACAATTTGATTTCAAATAAATAATAACAAATAGGAATTTATAATATAATTCATTCATAAAATAATTATATTTCAAATATAGATATTTGAATAATTTAAAAAATTAACAATTTCAAATTGATTCAAAAGTAATATTTAAAATCATTTATTTTATTCTTGTGTCAATTAAATAAATATTGTATTTAGTATTTTTCAAGAATTTTAAGAATTTATATAACATATCAAAATTAAAAATAAATTTCTATAATTAAATTAATTTCAATATTATGAAAATCTAAAAAAATTTCCTTCATATCATATTTTTTCATTGTGTTTTTATATAAAATATATTAAATACAAAGAGAGTAAGATTTTGGAACTATCACTGATTTAAATAAATTATAAGTCATTTCCATTGAAAAGATTATGTTAAATAATATAGACATGAGACCAAGGTTATAATGGTCGAATCACATGAATAAAATATTTTTTTTTGGTTTAGGTTTGGGCCAGTGTTATACCCTTATCTTTTTTAACCCTTATTTTATTCTTTTAACTCTTATAGGGATAACATGTGTTTTTACACTAAAAATGGTAATATATTTTCTAAAAAATTAAAATAAATAAATTATTGTATATTTTATTAATATTTTAGTATTATACCTATCCATTTACAAAATTTTATATTTTTAATATTTTTATATCATTTAATAAATTATTATTTATTTGAAAATATTATTAATGTCTATTTTGATATTACTCTTTACATTGAAATTTTAAAATATTAAAAAAATTCGAATAAAATATTTTATTATGTGCCTAAAAAATCAAGTTATCCTATAATATTTTTGGGTGACATTAACTATTTTATACTATATTTATTTAATTTTTTTTAAACAATTTAATTCATATTTCAATTAAATGAATAATTAATGCATTAGAGTTGTGTGAGATTTTAAGGTAATTATTTATTGAATAAAAAATTTAAATAAATTAAAATTATTTTTATAGTATTTAATATTTCTTAATATTTTTTATTTTAAAATATAACTTCTATTTATATTTATATTTGAAATATTATAATCTTAAAAAAATTAGAATGTGACATTTTGTCACTTTATTCGATTGTAATAATATCTAAGTAATTTTAACAGGTATGTGTTCATTAGATTATTAAATTTTAAAAAATAGGAATTAAGGGTCGAATTAAAATCATCCAATAAATTTTTTCAATTGTTAGGGTTATTTTATAGTCCCTATCAGTTTATTTGTTTATCTTAAATTACCAAATTTACCATTTACCACTTTAACAAAATTCATATGATTACTATTCGAATTGAAACAATTAAAATGTACATTTTTTATAAATATTTACCTTATGATAAAAAATAACTAGACCATTTTTATATATTTAATTTAAATAATTTTCAGAAATTAATAAAAAATTAATCTTGTAGGTGGGATGAAATAACAAGTTTTTAATTTAAAAATGAAAAAATTCTTAGGATGTCTTTTTATATCTAATATAAATGTAATATTTATTAAATTTACCCGAATTGGATTAGATTATAACAAATTTGTATAAGTATTATTCATAACCAATCAAAAATATAATTTAACACTAAAAATTTATTTCATGAAATAGCTTTTTTTAATTAAAAATATTTATTTTTCATGGTTCATCAAAACATGAATATTATTTGAAAATAAAAATTTTCAAAAAAAATAAATTTTTCATATTCCTAATTTAAATAATAAATTTAGTTTTTCAAATAAATTTTTTAAATGTGTCTAAAACTATTTTTAGAACAAGTTTCCATGAAAATGTGATA
This sequence comes from Viscum album, assembly GCA_963277665.1. Taxonomy (NCBI): domain Eukaryota; kingdom Viridiplantae; phylum Streptophyta; class Magnoliopsida; order Santalales; family Viscaceae; genus Viscum; species Viscum album. The sequence goes on along the minus strand of OY728138.1, from coordinate 691,135,767 downwards.
AAACTACTTTTAGAAAATTAAAATTTTGAGCATAAAATTAGATTTGTTTTATATCGTATCTATAAAACACATTAGATGAATGCGAAAAATTATATTGGGCATTATATATATATATATATCAACAAAATTACCCAAAAAGTGTGATTTTTTATTAGTAAAAAACACACTTGTACTTATTTATATAGTTTTTTGTAATCAAATTTACTTTTAATATCAAAATGGTTTTGACATGGGTAAACCATACATTTTTAATATAGATATTCATATTCATACCCACCATTATGAAAACTAGGTCATAATTTTATTTTTTAAATAATTATTACCATAAAAATATGTTTCATAGAAATTCAGTGTTGTGTGTAACACAAGATAAGCTGGTGTTGCTTGTAGTGAATGTTTAACATAGTGTAGCATGCATTTAAATCCATTAATGAAATAAGACTACTTAAAAATATATTTTATAAAAATACAAGGGAGCTACAAGGAGCTTATTTATTGGAACATCCAAATCAGATTGTGTAATTGGGAATTGCCTTTGTATAATAACCCTTTGATTAAAAAAATTAACATTGCATTATATTTTCAGAATACTTAAACAACATTCAAACAGACACCCATAGACTTTACATGGTATAGTGACTTCAAAAACATGGAAAAATAAACACTGATATATATTGAAGCTACAACATCTCCCACTAGATTCTTCTTGACTAGCATCCTCCTTAGAAATATCAAATATTGTACATGTCATCATCAACTGGTGGAAAAGAAACAGAAAGTGGGTGAGCTCAAATGATTCTTAATGGTAAAACATTGAGACATGTAAGCATAAATTTTAGAATTAAGTTATGATAACATGATCATGAAAATAGAAGATCATACCCTGCATATGAAAGGTCATGGAACATATATTGGTATTTAATAAGGAAAGAATCATAATGAAATAAAACTTATATGAAATAAAACATAACATTGGAATAATCTATATAATTATAGAAACATATATGAATATATTGATTTCCATAGTATCTGAGGGATCACTTCTAATACCATCTTAGTGGATAATATCCTTTACTGAACCGGGTAAGCCCTGTTCTATCCATGTATTACTGAACCGAGTGGCGCTCATTCCAGCCATGCATTACAGAATTGATTAACACTCAATCTATGCCAATATTACAAAACTGAGTAACCCTCTTTGCAGTCCTGTTTGATCTCATGGGATTTAGATATTTAACCAATGCATTATAAGAAGGTATATTTCCAAACCATCACATAATAAAATCATACATACATGTACCATAAGATCATAATTTAACATCTAATAACCCAATAAATGAAATGGGTATCATATTCATGTAAACTAATCATAACCTATGGAATGATACTGGTTTCATAATCAATTCATAATATTCATAACCCATGAAATGAAGTGTATTTCAAAATCATATAAACCATGAATGATAAACAAGATTCATAAAGACATTCCATAAAATATTATCCATTAATAAAAAAGAATATGAATGGATATATTAATTAATTATATTATAAAATTAACACCAATAGATATTATAAAATATGGGAAATTATTCATAAATATCTTTTTTAAAAACATCTGTAGGAATAAATCCTTTATTTTTTGAAGAATGATTTTTAAAACATAAAACCATGTGAAATTTATATTTATAGAAAACACCTTAAAACATATGAATTCATTTTCAAATCCTTCTTAAATGAAAATATATGAAATAATCATCATAGTATTATAAAGAAATATGGTTTTAAAACATATAGAAAACATATAAAAAGAGCTTGAACATGTTTGGAAAACCATTATTCATAAAAACATATAAAAGAAGCTTGACAACATTTTGAAAACCATTTTATCTTAAAAACTTATAAAAGATGCATGAAAAAGTTTTGTAAACTATTTCATTGATAATCCCTTAAAAACTTATAAATAAATAATGATAAAATTTTGAAAGTCAATTTTCTTTATAATTTACAAAATAACCGTGAAATGGTTTTGATAACAATTTATTTGAAAACCATTTATTTGAAAACACATTGAAAACATGTATATACGAGTGGAAAAAAATTGTCCCTGAAATCATATAATATAATTTTGAAGACATTTTGAAAACAATTTTTCTTAAAAATTACTTTTAAAAATTTTCCGTAAATATGATCCATTTAAAAAATTTAAATAATGTTTCAATGGAATGATGTCAGGTAAATCCATACAAGTCATACAAGAAAATTAGAACATTCTTTTTAACGGTAAAAAGTGTGTAATGATTCCTTATTAAAAAAGTAAAAATAAAATTATTTGAAGAGATTGTGAAAAGAAAAAATGAGAAAATTTTCTTTTTTATATTATTTTATAATGGTTTAATATAATTTGAAACCCTTTTTAGAAATCATAGATTTCGAACTGAAGAAAAGGTAACATTGTTGTTTCCTAAATATACTTTCCTAACTATATTATTTACCAATGATTAAAATATGTTTCCAATACATGAGTAAACAATGAAATAAAATAGGATAAGTAATATCGTGAATATTTTTGAGATATGGATCATAAGATTTCACCAAGGGAAGAATAAATATAAACCATCTCAGAAAACGATGTGATTATCTCAATTAAATCTTTTAACTTGGTAACATGGGATCATACTCTCCATTTTAGATAATGAAATTAAATAAAGATTTATTATAAAATTAAGGGGATTATATTCATGATATAAAATGTAAAATTGATTTATATTAAAATCAAATATAATTTTAGGTGTATAACAAAACATGCATCTCAAATAAGGCAACTTGAGACAAAATTGTTTTACTGATTTGTTGACATCTGACAGCTAAACCCCATGGAAGATTGATCATAAAATTGAAATTTTAATACTAATAAATTAAAATATAATATACATAGAATAAAATACTGGTAATCATATGAACCATGAGAAATTAATGAGTGACTAAAATAAGATGTATCTCAATAAAATTAAAAGTGAGGTGAAATCCCCTTACCTTGTGTCTGGACTCTCTTTGTACTCGTACAAAATTTATGTATAATAATTATAATTTTATTATAAATATTTTTCATAATAATATTCTTATATATAATACCATATATGTTTTTATTATGATATTACACTCTTTTTAACAAACCTATGTTAATGTTTCACTTCAGGTAAAATTCACTTTGTTCTTCACATGTGTCTTAATTTGTTATATCATTGGTCCTTATACTTAATCGTTATTCTAGAAAGTAAACCATTATATATATCAGTAATATACATTATAATTTTATTCGAATAATATAAATAATATAGGAATATGAAATGAAATACACAATTCATAGAGATGGTAAGCTGTACATATGCATGGACGATGTTTTCATCTTTATTGTAGTATTAAAAAAAGTATGTAAATGAAATATATATATATATATATATATAATTACTAAATTAAAATATATATATCATATATATAATATAATTTCATTAAACCCATCCTTAATACATTCCATGTGTTGTTTGAATGAATGTCAACTCTTTGAGGGGCGGTAGTCCACTTTTCTTTTAACGACATTATCGTATTTACACCAAATGAAATGTAAAGATATGTGTGTAGTAAAATAAATGAAAAAGATTAAATTAATATTAAATATAATATATGAAATATATAAACCAAGTTTCTATTATAATTTCCACCATGATTTTTGGTAAATACCAAATGAACTATCATCGTTTCGTGACACAGTAGTTCACTATACACAGAAACAATATGTTTAACATAAATTATATGGTGCTGTATGTAATTGTAGGTCAGAATATATTCCAAAAAACAACATATTATATGGAGGATAATGGTTTTATCATACAATAATATTATAAATACATTTTATGGGGTTAACAATGGAAATGAAGGAAAAGAGCTTGAGAGAAGACGTCAACTCATAATCAGGTAACTCCTTTTGGTTTATGCCAAAAAGCTTCCTTGATAAGATTTATGACCAAGGGGGGCTACAAGGTATAAAGGAGAATTTTTTATAGGCTACATGGGAAGATATTGGATGATCATAAATGTTTTGAGAGGTGTGAGGAATGGGTAATAGTTGGGGCCTTTTATTGGGAAGGAAAAGGACTCACATGGATTTTTTAGAAACAAGTTAGTTGGGCACATGTTCTTAACAAAACAATGTCATAAAAAACCAACAAAACTCAACAAAAGAAGTTTTATTGCTGAAAGTTTTACATAAAATGGGTTTTTTAAAATTTATATAGGTATTTTGGGGCATTATTTGTAAGAATTAATCCTTAATTATGCTTAATTTGGCATTAACTAGTACGATTATTTTTAATCACTTTTAATATTCGTTTTGCTCAGAAAATTGTAACATCCCCAGAAAATAAAGAATATTAATTTTTCATATTTATTAATATTTTTGAATTAAATATTAATTATACTCTAATGTCGACTCTGTTTTCGATGGTGTACCTGATACACAATAATGAGTTTCTTTGAAATCTTACGTTTCACACTAATAATATTATATTATTATTTTAAATGGTTGTAACGCCTAGACATTGTATTGGTGTGAATGAAAAAAACTAACTAAAATATGATGATACATGTTTTTTGAACATTTTCACATTTATCAAATAAAATTCCGAGTCTTAAAATAAGTAATTTTTTTTAATCATAAATACTATAATATTCACTAGAAGATCGATTTACCTCCTTTTAATGGAGAACCCTCTTTAAATCTATTTTTGTCATTATTAAATGTTTTTATGAAAAACTAAAATTATTCTTTAGAATCAGGGCATCAAAATTTACTTTTGATAAAATTTTGGTATTTTTCTGATAAAATTTATTTTTAATGAATAGTGAAAATTTCTGTATTTTAATTAAAAAGTTCTTATTAATCTAATTTATTTATAGGGTTATATTATCTTTTAAATTGGTTTTAAATTTTAATGAGAATATATTTTTACAATTGAAACTAATTTTTGTCACGGGATGTAATTTAATTTTGAAATTGGACATAAACAAGTGTCAATCTTTTGATAGTTATTATTTCTTAAAAACACGCTATTTATTTTAACAGCGGGAATTAATTTTAAATATATTTCTGCCATTTCTTTGTTTTTAATTTGAAAAAATGGATTAAATATTCAGAATCAGTAGATCCAAATTGTGTAAATATGTAGCTTTTATTTTTTGACACTTTAAATATTTAATTCTCTAAATATTTTACTAAGCATGATTAAAAGTTAAAAATAACAAATAAGGGTAAAATATAATATTATAATAATATTAAATTATCCTAACATGTGTTATAATCCTATTTTATGATACATATCCTACCATGGTCATCCTTGGGTAGAATTTGGGACCCCATGAAGCCACATGGGAGTAATAATGACATTTTATATTAATTAATTTAAAGTAATGTAAAAAATGACATAAAAAATATCTCTTAGTAAATAAATTTTTACATAAGGTTGAATAAGTTATTTTTTGGACTATGAATATTATATGAAATTTTAAGAATATTTCATACATCATGTTCTTATTTTTTATAATATTTAGATATCATATAAATTAAATTATTCATGACATAATAATGATACAATATTTAGCTCCTTAATAAATGATTTAAATAAACAAGATTATAAATATTAAAACAATATCCAAAACACGTCTAATTTTTATTGGAATATTTTATTTTGACCATGAGTCATATTAAATATTATATTAATGAAGATTTGACCAATTGAAACTGATGATGAGGTTATAAAAAAATAATTGTTTCAAACATTCCTAAAAATCCCCTCCTCTCCCTTATAAAATGTCCTCACTTCTAACCCATTTATCACACTTTTAAATCCCTTGTATCATGAATAATCTACACAAATAATCTCCCAAGATCACTATATTCATCCAAGAAGCCTTACATTAGGCAGAAAACACTTCAAGAAACCCTTTTAGTTCCAACCAATGATAGTTACCTGATTTAAAGGTAACGTCTTCTCTTAGGTTCCTCTATTTTATTTTACTTCTCCAACCCACTAAACTCTTTTTATTATTTTATTTTATCACCAAGAAAGTATTATCAATGTTAATTTATGTTTTTATGAGAAGGATTTTAACTACCCTTAGACACACCTCTATCTAATGGGTGAAATACATATTGTGTTTGTGGATGGCACACTAACGCCGCACGAAGCGATGATTGTTCAATTTTCTCCTACCTCCCCTCATGGTGGAAATTATGATGAAATTTTATTTATATATGATATATATTATGTTTTTGTTTTATATATGATTATGTAATTTTTTTACAAACATACCTCTATGCTTTCCAATATGTGTACACACTATAATTTCCTTTGAGGAAGTGCGGACTACCGCCCCCTCAAAGTGATGTGACTCGTTAATGCGTTATGTGGAATATTTAAAGATGGAGTTAATGAAATTATGTAAAATATATATCGTATGATATTATAATATAATTATAATATACCTATGTATCATTAATATTTCATTCCATTGAATAATAAATAGAAATGAAAGTATTGTTCATGTGTATGTACGACTTACTGTCTCCATGAATGGTGCATTTCATTTCTTATATCCAAATGTTATATTATATTATAAATATATATATATATATAAAATGGATATATATGATATTTATGATATTTATGTCATTAATATAATTCTGGAGATAATGGAGTTTTGACCACAATGAAAAATTGTAATTATAATAAGTTCATTTTTAACTCAAATTCTGAACATCAACAAAATGTCCGATATGAACTCAAATAATTAACTAACTGTTATCGCAAGGTGATAAGTGATATAGAAGTAATAATAAACTTTATAAAGGTTATGAATAAAGTTGAAATTAACATAATTTTATTATCCATGATGAACAAGGAACATATGAGTAATGTTGGACACGAGGTAAGAGATTCCCTATCTAACGTTCAATTCCGTGAGATTTCCATTGTTCACCACTTATTTATTGCATATAGTGTATTGTGTACTGACATTTGATTTATATTATGATTATTCTATTTATATTCATGGTATTCTTTGATTCATTTGAATGTTATTAACTTTTATCGTACGCCTCGATTGATTACAACATGGTAAGGGTTTTTCATTTCAATTTTTATTCCCGTTAGATTCATCATATATTATCCACTATTTCCATTTGTGTGGTGGATGTACCGCACATTATTGTATTCTAAGTGTAATATAAATTAATTTATGGGTATTTACATATTTATTTTTTGAGATTTCTTTCATGGGGTGTATGTTTTGTATCTTACCAAATCAGTAAGGAAACCATTAACCCTCCACTTTTTAAAAGACTTCTTTTTTTATGTCTTTTAATCTACATCTTATTATGTTGGGATATGTTCTTATATATCCATATTGATGTAAATTTAATCTCCAAGTGATGAGATATCCTTTTCTCTCTCATCATCTTATTTTCAAAATTTTAATATGACGTCGTTAGGCTGTCGAATTTCTGTAGGAAAACTTCTTATCCAAATTTCAATTTTGGGGTTAAACATCTACTACTTGATTAGGTCATGCTAGGAATATGTGTGAATAACCTCTAGTTGTTATACACTTAATATCGAATTATATTGGGTTTATTTATATTTTCCAATCATAATTATGTAATTTATTTATCCTTAATCTAAGGATACCATCTTTATATGGGATTTCATCTCAATTTACATCTCCATTGAGACTTCATTGTTGATATGCACTAATTCACTCATATATGGTGTATATACTATCATTTGGCATATTATATCATGAGTAAAATTATTCTAATGATATTGTTATGTTCTGATTAAATGCAATTCCACATTTATTTGTATTCTAGGGTCTCTCATTTTGATAAAAACTCTTTAACTAAAATATCAATTTAAATGTTATAAAGGCGTATTCTTCTAAATATTTCACATTAATGTCCATGTTTTAAAAATGGGTTTTAAGGATTTATTCATATGGACATGAACTTTTTGAAATTTAAATTTCTTTGAAAACCATCAATGTGGTATGGGAAACTTTGATTCAAAAAAAATAACCTTATTTTATATTTTAAATGGTTTTGAAAATGGTTTGATAAAAGCATTGATTTTTCCAATATGTTGAAATAATATATTGTGATTGCAATGTGGAAATGTTATCTTTAAATTATGTTTGATTTATGGGTTATGAATATGTTATGGCTATTGGGAATTTTTTACGTATACTGGTGGTTCTCTGATAAAGCTAGTGCGGGTGAGCCGAAGATAGATCTCCAATGCATTGGGTAACGTGACAGAGGTAAATGATAATGCTTCTCCTAAGAGATTTAAGAAATATACTGTGATAGGTATTCCAAATGTGACTCCCTATATAGCTATGATAACTACAATGTAAGAATCTTATTTATGCCGTAAGTTATCTTTATGATTTATGATTTCTATGTGTTGTTCAGAAATCATATGATTTATTGAGGTATGTTATGATTGAAAAGTATAGTTGCATTGTTTTATATTTATTGACGGGCTAATGTTTTCATTACTTATTTTATATCCCTTACTGAGCTCTTTATGCTCATCCCATGTGTTTGAAATGATTTCCACAATACATAAAGATGAATAAGGGTCAAGGATGGGATCAAGGAAAAGTCATGTTGTCTAAAACATGGAACTAGACATGACTCTTTTTTAAGAAATGTTATTTTATGAAAAAATTGGTACTGAGTAGAATTTTTTACATGTAATATTCATGTTGTTATTTAAATGTTATGACCTAATTCTCTAATAACCTAAACCTAAAAAGATCCTCAATGTGAATTATCCATTTAATTCAAGATTTTGTAATGTCTAAGACCGGGTCCTTATAGATGGTATCAGAGGTAGGTTTAGACAACTTTAGGTATTATGAGTTTCCATTAAACACATTTTTAGTCTCTATGTCTATTTTTACATTAAATAATTGTTCTATAACATTTTCCTGATCATGGAATGTTTGTTACAAATGGAAGGAGGAGGATCTCAAATAAAATTCATATCTCTTCTAGATGAATTACATGCAATAATTATTGAAAAGTTGTGTTCGGATGATTGTGAAAAAAAAAATTTAACATAAAACTCACTTGCAAGAAATTGTTTCAGATATCAAACACCTCCACTATACCCTAATATCATTGTGGATCATGGGTTGTATTTAATCAAATTCTATTTTCACCAAATTATATTATTTTCAAGAAAGGTAACTATTTTCAAGGAATTTTCAAATATTTTACCTTATCATAAGATTTTGAAGCATAGTATGATTTTGAAAGAGGTGCTGAAGAAGGATACCCTTGCACAACCTATTTATATTTGATTTTAAAAATTAGTCACTTAGCACATAATTATGGTATTTTAGAAGAACCACTGATTGAATGTTTAAACTAAAACTCAGTTTAACTGTTTTATAAAAATCATGTTTTATCAGATGTTTTGAAATTATATTTCATGCATGATTATTTTTAAAAACTATTTATTTGTGAACACCCATATAAACTAAGTTGTAACAGGTGTATTTGGAGGAAGGAAGAAAATGATTTTGAAGGATCTCTAAATCATTGTTGCAATGAATGGACCTTCATCCAATGTGAACAAGATAATGATGAAACCAAGATCAAGGTATGATGTTCTTTTTTCCTGTGATCGTTTAATTTTATTATATGGTGGTGAAATTAAAAAAGACAATATAGATAATATGTTGATAATTAAGATGTGGAAATCATAATGATCTAGGATGAAAATGAGAGGTATAAGGAAACCATTAAGATTAATACATGTTAGGGTTATTTTTGAGTTTTATAAAAAGGAAAACACGAAGAACATGTGACAACTCATCGCGTCGAAAAAATCAGCGAGAATCGAACCAACAACAAAAGTGTGATTGTGATTTATCACCTACCACTATACTACGTGATGTCCATGGTTAGTATGCCTTATTATTTTAAGTTAAATGGTTTTATGTATCATGTATAAGTTGATTTTTGGAATTTATGTTTTATCAAATACATATACGTTGTATATGAAAATTATTTGGTGATTTAGTGATAAAGGTTATTTTGGAAGTCGTTCACTATTTTGAGGAAACCCTATATGCCTAAAGAAAAGAAATTAGTATATGATTTCAACGGTGGAGGAATGATTGAAATTTTTTATAATAACATATGTATTTATTTTGGAAATATAGTGATTTGGGTAATTTCGGGAAATTGATTAACCTACCATAGAAAAGATGTGATTAGGTTAATTAAACATTATTGTGAGACTTTAAGAGTAGTTGATGATATTTTGAAGACAAATGTTAGGATTTATTTTGGAATACTATGTGATTAAATCATTCTTATTATTGGGTTTCAATCTTATTTTTTAGTATTTTGAATAATTTTAAGTACGATTTTGTATTAAATGGTCTTTCTGGAATTTGGGTACTTTTTGTTGAATTTTGGAGATTAATATAAGTATTTCTTTTTATAATGGATTATCTTTTTTGGGGATTTTATGATCTCGTACTAACCATTTTGTTTCTAGTTGATGTATATAGATAACTAAAATATTTATTTATCAATTTGTGGATTATGTGATTCCCTAGAAGAGGATTCTTGTGCCTTGATGTGACCAAGTCTTTTCGAATTCTCATTGTTTAGAGAAAAGATTAGTTTTTGGTAAAAAATTATTAAAGGACGAAACTATACATGAAGGTAAATATGTTTACTTATTATTTTATTCTATGTAGTCAATGAATTCCTCAAAATTATGAAAAGGAACATAAAAAAACGTGGTTGGTTTTTTTTCAACTGGGCAATCAAAGACTATTTAACACATCATAAGTTTGTGATTTTTGTGGGGTTAACTTTCTCCTAATCATGTTTTTATCACACTCCCTTAGAACATGACCATTTTTTTCTCTTCCATATCCATGTTTTCTGACATGGAATCATAGTATCGGTTAAATTGGGTGACCTTTGTACTTATCTTTCTTTCTTATAAAGTGATATTTTTACCAACTCTTTTTTCGATGTGGGACATTCAAAGAAGTTTCCATGCCCAATTTTAAAATTATGAGGACAAAATTTCCAAAAGGGTGGAAGAATGTAACATCCCTTGAAAATAAAGAATATTAAGTATTCATATTTATTAATATTTGTGAATTAAATATTAATTATACTCTAATGGGGATGATATGTTCGATGGTGTACCCGATACGCAACAATGAGTTTCTTTGAAATCTTACGTTGCACATTAATAATATAACATTATTATTATAAATGATAGTTAACGCCTAGTAGTTGTATTGGAAGGAATTAATAGAACTAACTAAAATACAATGATACATGTTTTTTGAAAATTTTTAAATTTATCCAATACATTTTAGGGGCTTAAAATAAGTATAAAATTTGATTTTAAGCATAAATACTCTAATATTCACTAAACGGTTGATTAACCGCCTTTTAATGGAGAACGATATTTAAGTCTATATTTTGTCATTATTATATGTTCTATTTGAAAAAATAAAATTATACTTTATAATTGGGACATCCAAATTTACATTGGATAAAATTTTGGTATTTTTCTTATATAATACATTTTTAATGAGTAGTGAAAATTTATATATTTTAATTCAGATGTGCCTATTAATCTAATTTATTTATATGAATTAATTATGGTTTTAATTGGTTTGAAATTGTAATTAGAATATATATTTACCATTTAATCTAATTCTAGCCAGGGGATATAATTTCATTTTGAAATTGGACATAAACAAGTGTCAATCTTTTGATAGTTATTATTATTTAAAAACACGCTATTTGTTTTAACAGCGGGAATTAATGTTAAATTAATTTATTCAAATTCTATGTTTTCACTTTGGAAAAATGGATTCCATATTTGGAATAATTAGGTGCAATTTTTTTAAATAGTTATCTTTTATTTGTAGAAATTTTAAATATTTACTTCAGTAAATATTTTATTTACCAAGATTAAAAGGTAAAAATAATAAATAAGGGTAAAATATAATATTATAATAATATTAAATTACCCTAACATATTTCCTAATAGTATTGGATGATACATATCCAACCATGGGAATCCTTGGGAATAATTTGAGACCTCATGGAGCCACATGGGATTAATAATGAGATTTTATATTAGTTAATTTAAAGTAAAGACACAAATGACCTAAACACATATTTTTTAGTAAATAAATTTGTACATAGAGTTATATAATTTTTCATTTTGACTATAAATATTATTTGGAAATCTAAAAAGATTTTGCACATCATGTAATTTTTTTTCAAATTTCTTGACATCTAATAAATTAAATTATTCATGACACAATAATGATACAATAATTACCTCATTGATAAATGATTTAAATAAACAAGATTATAGATATTAATAGAATATCCAAAACCACTCTAATTCTTAATTGACTATTTTATTTTGACCATTAGTTATCTTAAAATCGATATTAACTAATATTTGAACTTGTGAAACCTAAGAGGAGGTTATAATAAAATAATTTCTTCCCACTTCCCTAAAAAGCCCCTCCTCTCCCTTATAAAAATCCATCACTTCTAACCAATTTCTCACACTTCTTATGCCCTTGATTCATGCAAACTCTACTCAAATAAGATCCCAAAATCCCTCTATTCATCCTAGAAGCCTTACGTTAGGAATAAAAAACCTTCATGAAACCCTTTTAGTTCAAACCAAGGGGAGTTACCCGATTTAAATGTAATATATTCTCTTAAGTTCTTTTGTTTTATTTTACTTCTCCGACCCCCTAAAATATTTTTATTCTTTTATTTCATAACAAAAACAGTATCCAAAATATAATAGAATGTTTTTATTTAAATTATTCTAAATAAACATAGACACGCCTCTATCTAATGGGTGAAGAACATACTGTTTCTGTGGATGGCAACCTAACGCCTCACGAAGCGATGATTGTTCAATTATCTCCTACCGCCTCTCATAGTGGCCATTATAATGAAATTTAATTTATATATGATATATATTATGTTTTTTTCTATATTCTTATGTATTTTTTATTTACAAATATACCTTTATGCATTCCAAAATGTGTAAACACGATAATTTCATTTGAGGAAGTGCGGACTACCACTCCCTCATATTGATATGACTCGTTAATGACTTATGTAGAACATATAAAGATGGAGTAAATGAAATTATGTAACATATATATCAGATGATTTTATAATTGAATTATAATATACCTATGTATCATTATTTATTCATTCCATCAAATATTAAATAGAAATTAAAGTGGCGTTCATGCGTACGTACGGCTTACCGTCTCCATGAACGATGCATTTCATTTCTTATCTCTAAATTTTATATACTATTATATATATATATATAAACTAGATATATATATGATATATATGATATCTAAATCATTAATATCTTTCTTGAGATAATGGATTTTTGACCACAATGACAAATTGTAATTATAATAAGTACATTTTTAAGTCAAATTCTGAACATCGACAAAATATACGATATGAACTCAAATAATTAAATAACTATTATTACAAGGTAATAAGTGATATAGTGGTAATAACAAACCGTAATATTGTTATGAATCAATTAGAAATTATATTATGTTTATTATTGAGCAAGAACAAGGAACATACGATTCAAGTTGGACATGAGGTAAGAGATTCCTTATCATACTTTTAATTCCTTGAGATTTCCATTATTCACCACTTATTTATTGCATGTGGTGTATTTTGTACTACCATTTGATATATATTTTCATGATTATATTTATATTCATGTAATTCTGTGATTCCTTTGGTGTTTATTAACTTTTCTCATACGACTCGATTGATTACAACGTGGTAAGGGTTTTTCATCTCACTTTTTATTCCCGTAAGATTAATGCTATATTAGCCACTATTTTCATTTATGTGGTGGATTTTCTGCCCATTATTGTGTTCATAGTATAATATATTTTTATTTATTGGTATTTACATATTAATTGTGTGATCTTTCTTTAATGGGGTGTATTTTTCATTAGTTACCAAATCGGCAAGGGAACCTTTCACCCTCCTCTTTTTAAAAGACTACTTTTTGTTATTTCTTTTAATCTACATCTTACTATGATGGTATATGTTCTACAATATCCTTATTGTTTTAAATTTTATATCCATGTGATGATATATCCTTTTCTCTCTCATCAACATATTTTTGGAATTTTAAGGTAAAACTGTTAGGCTGTCGAATTTCTGTAAGAAAACTTCTTTACTCAATTTCAATTTTTGGGTTAAATAGCTACTTCTTGATTATGTCATGCTATAATTATGTGTGTATAACCTATGATTGTTTTACACATAATATCCACTTATATTGGTTGTATTTATATTTTTAACACATAATTATGTAATTTATTTATCCTTAATCTAAGGATACCGTCTTTATAAGGGATTTCGTCTTAATTTACATTTCCATTGGGACTTCATTGTTTACATGCTCTAATTCACTATTATATGGTCTATATACCATCCTTTGGCATATTATATCATGAATAAAATTATTATAATGATAATATTAAGTTTTTATTAAATGTAATTCCTCAATTATTTGTATTCTAGGGTCTCTCATTTTGATAAAAACTATTTAACTATAATATCTTTTTAAATGTTTTAAAGGTTTATTCTTCAAAATAATTCACATTAATGTACATGTTTTATAAATGGGATTTAAGGATATATTCATATGTACATTAGCAGTGGGAAATTGAAATTTCTTCTAAAATCATCAAAGTGTTATGGGACACTTTGATTCAAAAAAATATCTTTATTTTATATTTTAAATGGTTTTGAAAATGGTTTGATAAAAGCTTTGATTTTGTCAATATTTTAAAATGATATATTGTGATTGAAATGTGGAAATGTTATCTTTACATTATGTTTGATTTATGTGTTACGAATATGTTATGGCTATTGGGCATTGTTTACGTATATGAGTGGTTCCGTTATAAACATAGTGCAGGTGTTCCTGAGAGAGCTCTCCAATGTATTGGGTAACGTGACGGAGGTAAACATTAATGATTATCCTAAGAGGTTTAGTGAATATACAATGATGGGTATTCCAAATGTGACTCCATATGTATCTATGAAAGCTACAATGTAATAATTTTATTTTGTGCTGTAAGTTACCTTAATGAATTCTGATTTTTATGTGTTGTTCATAAATCTTATGATTTCATGAGGTATGTTATGATTGAAAAGTATGGATTCATTGTATTGTATTTATTGATGGGATAATGTTTTCATTCATTATTTTATATCCCTTACTGAAATTTTTATGCTCATCCCGAGTTTTTTAAATGTTTTCCACATGAATTAAAGATGAATAAGGGTCAATGATGGGATCATGGAAATGTCATGCTGTCTAAAACATAGAAATAGACATCACACTTTTTTAAGTGCTTTTTTTATTAAAAAATGGATACTTAGTAGAAGTGTTTACATTTAATATTCATGTTGTCATGTAAATGGTATGACCTAATCCTCTAATACACTAAACCTGAAAAGATTCTCAATGTGAATTATCCATTTAATTCAAGATTATGTAATGTTTAAGGTTGGGTCCTAATAAAAATAACATGGAATAATTAGAATATAAAAATTATACTGAATACAATGGTGTTTGTCAGATTTTTGAAATTGAAATCATAGATGCGATAGAATTAAGATTAGTGTTAATCCTACAGACATGATGAAATAATAAGGTTTTAATGTAGGAAGAGGATGAAATGTTTGTTAAGATTATATATTCAGTTTCAATGTAAAAATGATTCTAATTACTATAAATTATTAATATATGTAAACTTTGTAATATTTAACATAATAAATATTTATAATATAATTTATAATGAATAATTAATTAGAAAAAGGCAGTTTTGACTAAAAATTAGTATTTTTAACTATTCATCAAAAAATGAAGTTTCAAAGAAAAATACCAAAAAATAACCATTGGATAATTTCAATATTCTAAATTCATAAATCTGTTTATTTATAAAATAAAATTATTAAAAGTATTTAAAATTACATCTATTATTAGAAGAGTTTCATTTGATAAAACGACATTACTAAATATAGAAGGACTTTTCCAAAAATCTTATATTCTATTATCAATATGTTTTATTTATAAAAAAATATTAAAAAAATATTTTTGAATTAGTAATTAATACTCATATAATTAATTTTAATGTTTAGGTTAAAATTATCTTATTTAATAATATATATATATATATAATGTTTCATAGAAATGCAGTCTTTCATGCATCGTACACCAAGTCGGTGTTTCTTGGCTTTTAATCCATGTTGGTATTGCATTTGAAAGGAATATTTGACATAGTGTTTAAAAATTTATAAATATAACTATATCTAGTTTCATGTGATATGAAAGTTATTTAAAAATAAATTAATTCAAAAAATAATAATTCCCAAAATCCTAGGGTGTTACATTATAACCCCCTTAAAATAACATTCTCCCTCTAAATTGGTCACGGTTATCAATGGTTTAATACATGAACGTTTCATTCATAGAAACCAAAATTAAAAAAATGTATACTAAATATTCACTTTAAAAGGGAAATATGGAGCCATAATAGTTACTCAAAGTTACATATAAATGGGTTTCCACATAGGAGAATATATATAGGGTGTGGCGATTGGGTATGGAGGAAAAGCATAAATATTTATAGAGAGTGATAGAGGTAATTAGTCAAAAACAAGTTAATGAAAAACATAATTTTGGGGTCCTCAATGTCATAAATCTGTGAATATTTAAAAGTCCATCACCTCAATGAAAATTAAGTTATTAGGATAACCATTTTTTAGGTCACTTTCTGAATGTTGAGCAATTATTTATAAATTTATATAAAAAAAACTGAATGCTTAGTTCATGATTTTTAAAATTTATAATACATTAATTATGTTATATAATTACTGTATAGAAACTATCATTAATGAATAGATAAATAAAATATGATTTTAATTGATAATAATGCCCATAAAAGAATAAAAAGTCTAACTATACGTCTCTTAAAAGACAACATGAATTAATTTATCAAAATAAAAAGTAACACTTATAGTTCATCATACATATTTATTCATTCCAAAAAAATATACATTAACCAGAACATCATGTACGCTTGTTGTAGGAATGAAACCCTTATCATCCTTTGGTCATGGGTCCAAGACTCGGGCCGCAGCCTTACCATAATTTAATGGTTGTCAACCTACATACATGATGTCCTTTTTAAGTCCACACTAATTTAATAAATAATATTGAAAACATTGAAATAAGGTTAATAACTGATCAGCTATTTAACAAATGTTTTCATAATGAACGTAGTGCAAAAATAATTCCTATTAAGTTTAACTTAAAATTTTCATGAACAGTTAAACTTTTAACCCTTCTCAAAGATGAATAATCAAAAACATTAGTAATTGTGTCACAAAATTAGTTTAACATTGATTACCATTTAAATCTCAAAGTATCTATTGGTTGTAACATTCAAAACATGTGAATACCCTAATCATATATTCTCTTGAAACTTTGTAAAAACCTAAATTACCATATTTTTAAAAAAAACATGCATACTACCACATTCCACAGTGTATTGGATTTATTCATAAAATCAAAAAATATTGTAAACTTCATCAATGATAGCATAAACCACCTACCAAAATGTGATTATTATTTCCATGATAATCAGTATATTCCAATTTAATTATTCACATCCCATGTATCTTTATCTATAAAACATTATCTTATCAAAAAGAGCATCTTAAGGGATACCTTCCCCAAGTCAAAGTATCATCTTGTCATTAAATCAATACATGAGTCTATAGATACCTTTTGACATAAATATGAAAATTATTAGAGGAAAACATAATTAGAAAAATCCATTTATATTTCATCATTCAAGACTTTTGAATCTAAATATATAAATACTTCGATTACATAATCCTTAATTCATTAATAATAATACTACATTACATTAACATTTCATCTGAAGAATATTCATCATCATCTATAAAGTAACCATTTCTCGCGCCACCTTTCTGATTCTGTTCAAGAACATTCTTCTTGGGACATTGGGATGCATAATGACTATTTTCTCAACACTTAAACCACTTATCCATGGATGATGACATAAGCAGGCCAAATTCCCATCCAATTTTTTAACCAAACTCTTCATATTTTCTTTTCAGTCACTTGTTCTGTGTCTTTATTTTCCACAGTCAACAAACCTTCTTGTTCCCCTAATACATTTACAAAGTTGATTATTTCCAAATTATTAACATAAATGAAACTATATCATCTTTCATTCATGGTATCTATTACCTGAAATATCGATCCCCTACTTATTTATCATCTGTGATGAGTCCGAGAGTTGGTTCGAGTAAACATTATTAATCATGTTCTGTGAAAACTTATGTGGAATGATCATAAAAAATTTCACTCCAGTGATCATCCCACATGACTTCTTATCAAAAAATCTTACATCTCCTTTATGTTTAATCCAGATTCTTTTAATTCTGGCCATTGACAAAACCATATGCATAGTGTGAGAATTACTTATCATAGTAGAAAATCACATGGTTTAGAAAATATTTACTTATAGGATGTCAAAATAATGAAACCTTCTATAATATATGACACTTTGGGTTTAAAATAGGTAAATCATAGCTACATTATATCTAAATATTTAATGATGTTTTGTGTAGAGTTAATGAATTCCCAAAACATATCCCTTGTGAGTGTCAAACCAAGTGTGGAGAATGGTGAGTTGTCATGTACTATATTACCCAAAGTCAAGCTCGGATCGTCTTGTCATAGTTTTTACCCCTGGGTATATCTATTTTAGGGAATAATCCACTTATAGTATCAAAAAATAGGTGTATTTCATTGTAAACACTCACACTGTTGTTTACAAAAATTCCATGACAATTTCCTACATGTTAACTCATCCTTATACTTATCCTGAGAGACATCCCTAGACATAGACCTATAAATATACCTTTGGAACTAACTATGTTTTTTTATCCTAATTTCTAAAGGCTAACTATGCCTTTTATCTAATACTAACTATATGGAATCATACATAAGAAACATTAACATTACATTACTTTCAAGGAATACAAAAAACATTATAAAAATATATTCCCAAAGACTGTATTTGTATAATGCCTTTGGAAACATGTAAAGATAAACATAGGTACATATGTCAGCAACATCATCCCCCAAAAGTTTTTTCTTAAATAGAATCCATCTTGGACTTATCAATCATAGTATACATCATCATAATATGGGGAAATGACACATAAAAGTGGTGATCACAAATGCTCAGTAAGGGTAACAATTGGATATATTTATTATTAAACATCAGTATAAGGGCATCAGAATGTGATTAGGAAAATATAAGACTATACCCTGAATATCAAAGATCATGGAACATAGATTTGTAGTTAATAAGACATGAAACCTAATGAAATAAATATAATATTACACAAATTAATAACATAATAATAAGAAATGGAATTGTGGAATCACGTAAGCATATACTGATTTCCATAGTAGCTAGGGCATCACTTCCAGGACAAGCATAGTGTAAAAGGTCCTTTACTTAATCGGGTAACACATATTCCATCCCTATATTACTGAACCAAGTGACCCACATTCCAACCATGTATTACTAAATTGTGTAACCCTCATTCCAGCCTTTTATATTGAACTGAGTGACCCTCATTTTATCATTATTTACCTCATGACATATAAATCTTTTCCCAATTAATTGGATGGAGATATAGGCCCCACAAATCACACAATGAAAACATACATACATGTGTCACAAGATAATAAATTAACATATCAAAACCCTCGAAATGAAATGGGTATCAAAAACATGAAAACATGTCATGGCCTATGGAATGATAAAATTTTCATAATGATTTCACCATAAAAATAACTCATGAAATGAACCGGGTTTCAAATTAATATAACATGTGAAAGAGAAACAGGTTTCATAACATCATTCCATCAAAAAATAATCCATTCAGAGAAATAATATTAATGGTGACATTTAATAATTACCCATAAAGTCATGATTAATAACAATTTATATTATCTTATATGGGAACTAATTTAGATATATCTTTTAGAAACACATCTTCAGAAATGTATCATTCTTTTTTGAAAATGGATTTTTAATACATAAATCCATTTGAATATCATTTTCATAGAAAATTCCTTGAAACTATTAAAATCAATTTAATAACATTTTCCTTTAAAAATAATGATATATGCATCAAAATATTTTAAAACCCTTTTATTTGAAATCTCCTTGAAAAAGTTTAAAAATAACTTCAGAATTTTTTGAAACCCATTGTATATGAAAACTAGTAAAAGAATATTGAAAAAATTTTGGAAACCATTTTTATTGAATACTTATAAAAGAAGCATGAAATCATTTTGAAAACCATTACTCTAAAAATATTTAGAATAATTATAAATAAATCATGAAAATAAATTGAAAATCATTTTTCCTCAAAGATTTTAAAATACGATTAAAAACGTTTTGAAAACCATTTCCTTAAAAACAATACAAACTAGTAAATTAGACATAAAAACACTTTGAAAACTATTTTCCATGACAAAATATTAAATAATATTTAATTAATTTTGAAAAAAATTTGTCTTGAGAATTACGTTTAAAAACAATCATAATGATGAAACTTTTAAAAAATGAAAATGAATCATTAAAGAAATGGTGGTGTGTAAATCCATACATGTCGTACAAGGTAAAAAGAACATTACTTTTTCCTGGTAAAAAGGTTGGAATGATTCTTTGTAAGGAAGGAGAAAATAAGTTTCATTTGAAGATATTGTTTAAATTATAAATTGGTAAAAATTTGTTTTATATATTATAGTAAAATGGTATAATATTTATGGAAACCATTTTTAGAAAACAAATATTTCTATCCAAATAAAGGGTAAACTTGGTCATCCAATAAATAATTTCCTAACTATCTTATGTACCAAAGAGTATAATATGGTACCAATACATGATTATATCATGAAATAAAATTGTATAAGGAAAATCATGAATATATGAGAGAGATGAGTAATAAGATTCCATCAAGGGAGGCATAAACATTAACAATCTATGAAAGTGATGAGATTGTATCAATAAACTCTTATAACTCAGTAACATGGGATCATAATCTCCATGTAAGAAAAGAAATTTACAAAAATAATTTGATATAATAAAATTAATTATATTGATGATTAAACAATAAATGGAAGTATATACTAATCAAATAAGATTTTAGGTTCACAATAATATGTGAATCTCAATGAATTAAAATTGAGACAAAACTATTTTACGGATTTTTTATCTTTTGAAAGAAAAGAAGCAAGAAATAAGGATCATAAAATAGAAATGAGAATAATAATAAATTGAAATATAATATATATATAATAAAATAATTTTCAGTACGTACACCCTAAAAAACTATATAGTGGGGAACATAACATGTATCTCACAGAAATTAAAAGTGAAACGAAACCCTTTCTACTTGTGTCTTAACTCTCTCCACACTCATACAAGCATCATGTATAATAAATATAAGTTTATTATACAAATTTTAAATAATAAAATTATTATACATAATACCATATATGGTTTTATTATAACCTTGTATTACCCACTTGTTAACGATCCTATGTTAATGTTTCACTTCAGGTGAAATTCACATTGTTCTTTGCATGTGTCTTAATTAA
This sequence comes from Viscum album, assembly GCA_963277665.1. Classification (NCBI taxonomy): domain Eukaryota; kingdom Viridiplantae; phylum Streptophyta; class Magnoliopsida; order Santalales; family Viscaceae; genus Viscum; species Viscum album. The sequence continues at coordinate 691,113,847 of OY728138.1, read as the reverse complement.
TTATATATTTAGTAATTAAACATATATCATGATCCTAGAATGTAATCCAAGGTATAAATATCATGTATATATATTATTTATGTATTATAATAATCTATATTATATGGAATTATGAAAGGGAAAACATCATTCATTGAGACGGTAAGCCATACAAACGCATGAATGGTGTTTGTTTCTTTATTGTCGTATTGAAAGAAGGTATGTCTATGAAATATATATATAATTATATATATATATATATATAATTATAAAATTATAACTAATACAAAAAATATATCATATAATTTCATCAAATTCATCCATTAATACATTCTATGTGGTGTGTGAACGAAGCACGTCGCTTTGAGGGGTGGTATTCACCACTTCCTCATACGGTATTATCGTATTAAAACCAAATGGAAGGTTAATAGATGTGTGTTCCAAAATGAATATAAAATATTAAATAAACATTAAATATAATATATTAATTATATAAATGGTGTTTCCATCACAATGGCCACAATGATTGGTGGTAAAGTAGAAATGAAGAATCATCATTTCGTCAGGTAGTTGTTCTCCAAACACAGAAAAATTATTCTCAACATTCATAAGAAGGAGGTGTGTGTAGGTGCTATTTTGAAACATTTCTTAAAAAAATTATAGTATATTTAGGATACTGGTTTTTTCACACAATAATGGAATAAATATTGCATAAGTGGAAAACAGGGGAAATAATGAAAAGGAGTGTGAAGGAAGACATTACCCCTTAATTGGGTATCTCCTTTCGGTTTAAATGAAATGGATTCATTGAGAAGCTATTTTAAAAAAGGAAGGATTCATGGTAGAATGGATAATTTTTGGGAGGATACTTTGAAATATATTTTATTAAATGAAAATGTTTTAGATGTGTGGGGAATGGGTATAGTTTGTTCCCTTTTATAGGGGTGAAATGACTTTCATGGAATTGTTAGAAACAAGTTAGGTGTAAAAATGTTATTACCAAACAAAAGTCAAAAGAAATAACAAAAAAACAATGGAAGGTTTATGGATGATATATCGGCAACCAATGGGTATAGGACATGTTTCAAGTTCATTTCGGACGTTAATTTTAAGGTTTAGTCCCCAATTGTGCTTAATGTGGAAAAAATTATGGCATCAATTTTAATCACATTTACTTATCATTTTGGTCAAAAAAAACCTGGTATTATTCTAATATAAATATTGGACTGAATAAAATGGTGTATTTAATATTTTTGAAATTCAAATCACAGAAGAAACATTATTTATATTAGTGTAAATCATGTTGATGGGATGAAACAACGAGGTTTTAATGTATGAATAAGTTCAAAAGTTTGTTATGAATTAATATTCAATTTCAAATTAAAATTTATTATAATTGATTAAATTGTATTAAAATAAGTAATATTTATCAAATTTGACCATAAAAATATTTATAATATCATTTATAATTAAAAAATCATTAGACAGAAATGATGTTTTTAACAAAAAAGCAGTATTTTTCGCTATTCATTAAAAAAATGAAGCTTCCCAAAAAAATCCCAAAAAGTCACCTAGTATTATTTTGAAATTTTGAATTAAAATATTATTTTTATTTTATCTAATTAAATTCCTAATTTTTTTTATAATTACATTCATTATTATAATTAGTTCATTTGAGAGAATGATTTTATTAAACATAGATGGACTTTACAAAAAAAGCTTACCTTTCATTATCTATAGGTTTTATTTATATATGAAATTTAAAAAAATTGAAAGTGGTTATTAATATTCATATAACTATGTGTAAAAATTATGTTATAACTATCGAATATAATTAATTAAATATATATAAAAAGATGTTTCATAGAATTTCATTGTTCTGTGCATTGCACACCAAGTCAGTGTTGCTTGGAGTGCACGACAAGTTAGTTTTCCATGTGAAAGTAATATCTGAATTATTTATTTTAATAAATATATATATATATATAATTTCTAGTGTCATGTGAATGGAAAAATATTGAAAATGTAAATTAATTCCAAAAAAATAATTCTCAAAATCCTAGAGCGTTACACTTTCTCCATGTCCAAGATGAGATATAATAACTAATGTATGAGTAAAAAAATTTACAAGGGAATTTTATGATCATTGAGATCATCATCCAATCTATGTACGTTGACTCCCCCTATAAAACTTCACCATCAAACACCTTTCCCACAAGGCCTTTTTAGTGTAATTAATGCTATGTAACAAGACCCTAACAACGTGAATATGTATATTTTATTTTTAATTGAGAAGTGGTTATATTTACATCAGGATTTTGAATTATTTTATGATGTAACAAAAATAATACTTTTTGGTAATATGTAATATAAATTTAGACTATAATTTTGATAAATTTATAATTTTTTTGAAATAAATGAGATTATTTTAAAATATTATTATTAAATATTATTTATTAATTATGGGTTGTAATATAATTTTATGAAGGTAATTTTTTTTATAAGGCTTCAAAACCCATTATTATAATAAACCAGCATTTCTAAATAAATTTCCATTATTGTTATAAAATTTACAATTCACATATTTATAAAACATTTTAGGTAAAATAAATAATATTTTTAAATCATAATGTCTAAATTATTCTAAGGTATATTTTTCATAAATTTCTAAGGTAGTCAAATTTTCAACTAAAAAATAAATATGGTGTAAATATATAGTGTCTATAATTAACTCATAAAGACCACAAAATAATGTCATAAATACTATAAATGGATACCGAGACCAAATATATACGTTTACCATTTAGAATAAATTTATTTTGAGGTTATTTAGAGAATTTCTTAATCCATTCTGAATCTTCCAAAGATATATTATATTTTATGGTTTTAAAATAATTTCTTTACAATCATGGCTCTCTTCTAAATAACTTTTGGTACTATTTTAATAATTTTTTGAAATTGTCCATTTAAAATAATGAACACCATTTTTCTTTGGACGAAACTATTTTTACGAATCATGGGAATGTTTTTGGTTTTGATTAATTTATTATATAATATTTACAACCATTGTTTGGGAAATAATAATGAACTTCCCACTCTATTCTTATATAAACCCTCCCATGCTCCCATTAATATTATATAAAAATATTTTATAGCTTCCTTAATCCTTTATGAACTATATATAGTATCCTAAGGTACCCCCAAGCTATCATGAAACTCCTCCCAATAATATGGACTAACCATATTTGTGTTAGGGTTCCTCTATTTACCCTATTTATTAAAGCATCATTATTATATTAAATATTTTTATCTTTAAATGTAATTTTCGAAAATTATCTTCCATATCCCCCCAAATATGGTATATTTTCTAAATGATTATAGAACCCTTTCACTCTTATCATTCCCTCCCATGATCATTGATTCTCTCAAGGTTATCTTGATGAAATTTACCAATGAGGTTCCATACCTAAAAAATGTGTACTGAGTTACCCTAACTATTTCTTATAATGGTTTATCTACATTATTCACTTATACTTTATTTCTTGGAGACTTATATTTATGTAATCCACACTCCATAATCATGGAATTAAAGGTGATTAATATGTTGAATGATCTATGTGTCCCACTTATGCATCTACCTGATATGAATGTGACTGGTGCACATGGAAATATATAGAGATACAATGCATTGGGTAATGTATACGTCTCATGAGACATCATTCATGGGATTATATAGTGACCCTAATCCATCACCAAATTATTCCCACTATTTTAAGATGACTTATCGATTGGCTGAGAACTATTTTTATGATTTCATGTTTCAATTTTTTTCTATGTTTTCCCATGATTACATTATGTCATCATGTTGAATCATGTATCTCTATTCCTATTTATGATAATCACCATTTTTATTTCCCATTCAATTTATTTATCTAATATGGAATAAAATTTTCAAGTTATTACATGTTTAATCATTTATTGGTATTCATATCTCACCCCTTTGTTAGGTATATCCCAAGGTTATCCCATTCATTTTTTAGTACAAAGGAATATTATGAGCATGTTAAAGAAGTATTAAATAATTGTGATGTACCGCCTATTTTATATTGTTATGTATTGTACCAAATTTATAAAAGACATGGTAATGGTTAATCCTTCAGGGTGTATTATGTGTTGTATTTCTTAATAAAACATGACCTAATTTTAATTAATGATTGATTTTTTATATAAATGATCTCCCACTGCCTAGATCAAATGACACATATGAAAAAATTAGAATGTTCATCATTCATTTGATCCTTATAAGGTACAAGAAGCTACAGTTTAGCTATTCTAGGAATAAACTAATTTCTTCCCTCTAGAAACTCATTTCCAATATGAAAAAGAGTCCTTTTCTCTGAAAAACTATAGAAAAATACTGCATCATGGTCTCTATAAAAATTTATTATCAATTTATTTAGCATAATATTACAATTATTTCATTTTCCTTTATCATATTTAACATATATCACATTTTACATTTCAAACATGAAACTATATCGCATGGAATAAATAATTCCCAATAAAGAAAAATTCATGTAAATATATTTCCCTATATACATATATTAGTGAATTCATACTTGTATTATGGAAATATGGATCATGATTAGAAGTCTCCGGAAATCAAAACAACAGAAAACATTTGAATCACCCAATATGAAATAATACTGCTTAAACTGATGAGTAGCATGAACAACAATCCCATCCATGGGTACTTGTTTTTTCCCATAAATTGGATAGGTACTCCCAAAAAAATTATCATTACCATGTCGTGAAACATCCTATTATTTTTTCTAAACCTTTCTTAATATTAAATATATATAAAAGAACAACTTGGTTCCCATGACAACATTTTTCAGCATTCCAGATATATGAATATCTCATGTGGTTAAATATTTTTAGATACCTGATCTCAATTGGGAATCAATGTATGCAAGAGGATAATAAATGGAGTATGGGGTTTTGAGAAAATAGTGGGGATATTATACCCCAAGGTATAGAGTATAATATTGTGAATATAAAATAATATCAGAGTAATAGAAATAGTAGAAACAATACATTATACAATTTCAATAGAAGGGATGAACCATGTAATCCAAATAATAATAAACCATGAAATATTAGGATAGCATATAACATAATTAATTTATGATAATGAAACATTAAAAATACCATGTTGACACTAATAAACTCAAAAGACCCTGGTTTTGAACTGCATGTTGTTCACATCTCCAATCTCTAACCTATCTAACATCAAATAATCAACAACAAGGTCTATTTCCCATGTCCTAAAATAAATTCATGTAATACTCTTGAATAAAATGGTTGCCTAAATAGGTAATGAGTGTAACTGAGTATTTCTCCACCACTATTTCTAAACAAAACACGTCTGATAATAAGTTCATGAAAAAATTCCATAATCAAACGTATTAATTAAAAAAATTATTAAAATAAAAAACCAAATTGTTTTAGAAAAATGATGTAATGAAACTAATCCTATATCACAACCATGACATCCCCAATGATAATTCTATGTAATAATCGAATAAACAGGTCAATCCTTATAAGCATTACAACAACGCTGAGAAAATATATTAATACCTGAATTTTAGAAAAACTAGGAAAATGAATTTATTTAAGAATTCCATCATCATAGGAAAAATCCTTTTATATACGCCTTTTAGAATCATTATGAAAACACATTTATATAATAACATTCATATCACCAAGCTGAGATCCTTATATAATTATTTATGTATCAACTAGGATATCCCATTATATAATAAATTTCTCATGAATTACAACATAAGACAGACCTGTAAGAATAATATAATATAATATCAGAATCCATAATAGAAAATTCATCCAATTATTATTTTAATTGAATTAAACATTCGATAATTAAATTATATCTTATGTCGTATCATGCTAGTTTGCATGCACACATTATATTATTTTTTCACCACTCCTTCAATAACAAAGTAATAAATTTTCAATGGTGAATCTGTCATAAGTAATTACCTACGATTTCATAACCTGAAAAATCATATTTAAAGCCATTATCTTGTTAATTATTATTCCAGTGTTGGATCACCCTATATATACCTAAAAAACAAGTGTCCACAACATTCGATCCAAAGGGGTCCCAACGGTAATCTAGACACATGATGTTCATTACCCATTATCCAATTATTTAATTTTAACATTTTGTGAATGAGATCACAAAATATTTTAAATACTTGAATGAATAAAAACAAACCATATGTCATTATTGAAGACCAAATACCTTTATTTTATTATTCTAGAAATTCTTCAAAAATGTAACAACAACATCAATGAATATGATAGTGATAAAAAAGAAACCTAGGTCACACAAAAATCAAGATAAAAACCATATTCAATAGGTTTTAAGATATTACACCCTGATAATAGAGAACTAGAAAAAGACATAGGAAAACATGAGAATACACTCATTAGAGATCAAACACTCTATCATGATTTATGAAAGGGACAAAATCACACCAAATTTGACAGGTGACTCTCTGGTGTTTGAGAGAGAGAGAGAGAGAGAGCTAGGAATAGGATAAAATAAACTCATACACACAATGTGGTTTAAAATTTCTGATCATTTCAGATACGTGATATGAAAAACTACCATGAAGGGATTTTCTCAATTTATGCGATATGTTAAAAATATCATCACCTAGGGTTAAAATATCTAGGATAGACCATTTCAAGAAGTTCAGCAGTTTCACGATGTGCAAAATGTCACCTTATAATTGGTTAACAGCTTCTACCTGACAATGAATTCATGTCATGGAAACCATTCACCATTTGAATGTGTCCATCAAATAGTTTTCATCCTAGGTCATGTAGAAATAACTGGAACCACAATCAATGATTTTCAAACCCTGGAAAACATCATAATCAATAGAAATGAATATAGCAGGACCCCATTAGATAAAAATAAATACATCCCTGAATAATAAGTTATATTTTTGACCAAATATTATTCATCCCCAAAATGAGACATAGCGAACAACTTTTGATGAAGAAGGAAAACACAAATGAAGATTCTCAACCAAAACTCGAAGCACATGCCTGAAAAAAACTACATCTTATACAATTTGAAGGAAAATATACAAAGGAACTTTATTCAGAAAATTTATAATGTTATTCATGAGATAATATTTCAATTATTTCGTATATACACAATATAAATAAATGTATGTTAATTATTGAAATCATTTCGCAAAGAATGAAATTTGTTATTAACAACTCGTACCTTGAATTTATTCATGGTATAACACATTGTATCCTAAAATATATTAAAATTTGATTTAATATTAATATATATTAAAATCATAATAATATTTATAATTTTATATACCATTCATTAATAATTATTCATTATCCATTTATTAATAATTCATTTTTTAAATATATATTTTCTGTTAATTATTACATTTTCCACACATGTTTTGGTTCTATGCTTCATATCCATTCACCATGTCCATGGTTTCATCAACTCCGTAACTTTAGAGACATATTTTCTTTACATGTGTAGTAGGAAAAATTTTCTTATTTAAAAATTCAATGATTATTCATTCAGATTTTCAAAGTTGCATTAATATTCAGGACTGTTGTGGAAAAATTAACATAGAATCAGTTTGTTTGTATTATTAATTTAATAGAAAAATAATATTTCTATCAATTAAATAATTATAATTATATACATATATACTTTTTATAAATCTGAAACAAATATAGAACCATACTCATAATGGTTTTGGGGGGTAATTTGGGTAGATTATGGTTGATTAAATGTTCCTATTGTGGGTGGATAAGTGAGGATATTGTAGGTCCTATTTAAGTGACAAGGGTGGTAGTTTTTTAAATTTTCATACCTTAAAAATAATAAAAATTAGTTTCCCAATGTATTATGGAACCACATAAAACAAAAATATAATATAGGATTTATAGGTCCAAATCCCCTACATATATAAAATTATAGATAATATTTTTTTGATATTTGTTAAATTATGAAAATGTTTAATCCCTTTTGAACCCTGAAAAAAATTATCATATTGGAAACATAATTTTATGTGTAAATATTAAATGGACCATATTGAATCATTTGAATATGATGATTCAAAATATGTAATCGATGATACAATATTTAGTTTCTATAAGTGGTACAAATTAAATTTAATATATTTATGAAAAACTCAATGAAATTTATTTTTTAGAAAAGTTCCTATTGTAGCATAAAAAATGAATTTACAAAAAAATCATGTATCAAATTGATCATGATTAAAAATATCATATTACAAAAGGATAGTTTTTTATGTAAAAATCAATGAAAAACTAAATGTATCCTTATTAATACTTAATTAATGAAAAATGTAAAAATGGATCAATTATTAGAAAAAACAACAATTATGTTTCAAAATATTAACAATAGGTTTCTAATTCCAATAAATTATTTTTAAATTATTTTTTTAACCCTATGTCACATTTTAGTTCTATAAAATAGATTTATATATTTTTGCATCATTATTATATAAATATTGTGTCATAAAAGGGAAAATGTTTGTAAAAAAATGTATTTTTTACCATTCACCTAGAAATCAACCATTTCAATATAAACCTAATAAATCACATTAAGATAAAAACATTTTTAAGGAATTTAAAAATTAATTTCATTTCCTAGAAATAAATTTCAAATTCCATAAATTTAAAACCTAACTGGAAAAAAATTATAAAAAATATTCTTTTATCGAAAAGGTTCCTGTATTATTTAAGTATTCAAATCATTATGTCCTACTAGTTGTGTAACGAAACATCCTGAGTCATGTAAAAAGTTCACCCAATATGGCCCACCACATTGTGAGGAGTAACCAAAGATCCAAAAACATTTCTCATGTATATCAAAAAAAATTATACAACTTGATAACAATGTTGATTAAAGATAAAAATCCATAATACTAATAAATTAAATCCATAATAACCAAATGTGAAAGATAAAATTGACCAAAAAAACATGTCCCTATGAGATGATCCATTACCACCGGACCATACTTATACAAAGACAAATAACAATATGAGAAACCATGATTCTACATAATTCCTTTCCATTTACACGAGTTTCGAAAAAAAAGAAAATCTATAACATCCCAATTGATAAAAGATGGGTGTGAGAACAATTCCTTGAATGACACAACCAAATAATCTATAAATGTTTAAATATAAATAATTCACCATCTCTAGATTATAAAAAATATCAATCTTATAAATACACTTCATAATGAAAATAATTTTTTAAATAATTTCTTTTCTTTTCATAAAAACACACCATGATGACCAAATATATAATTATATTAGCAAAAAAGGAAAACAAGTAATGATAATAAAAGAAATCATAGTTAAAATGAAAGATAGTCATGTTAGTGGATAACCATAAAAATTCCATTATGGGAAAAACTAATCAATAATGACAATGAAACACATTTGGGATTTAAAATTGGGGTATAAGTGTTATACATGATAGATAATAACCAATCCATGCCTAAGGTGGATACGACCAATATATCCTTTAGTGGAATAACACGTTGTAAGGTTAAATAAAATCTCTATTGGGATTACAAAAAAGAGTAAAAAGTGTGTTCCTAACACACCCAACGTTACTTAATGTGTTTTATCGGCCAAAATCCATTTAAAAAAACCATTTTCATTAATAATTTAATCAAATAACCAGTGTGGAAAAACATTTTTAATGAAATTATCTTTAAAAACATAAATATCTTCCAATAAAACCATATAAATTTAAAATCATGAATTTTATATTAATAAATCCTATGGAATTGACAACGACTTGTAGAAATTGATGAATTAACCACATTTATAAAGACACATACCTCAAGAATTGTGGAATCCTAGGAATCAACAATAGAAAATATTTGTTGCGAGAGGATTCATATCCAAAATACATGATTTGAGGGGATCATAAAATAGATTTATTGAAACAACCAACCGATCAAAATATGATCCCCTAATATAGCCAAACCATGTTTCAGGACAAAATATAGTGAATAAACAAGAGTAATACTTACTATGTAGAAGTGTCATAACCTCTATGGGAATATAACACTAAATAGAGGGATCTAGAAGGAAGGAGATCACCCATAATTACCATAATAATCAATGGGGAATACTGCACATAAAATGGAAGAGGATTTATACTTTCAACATGATTAAATTTTTTTCCCCATTGAATTCATGTCATGAATCCCATTCATATCATGAATGTCATGATTTTATAAATACACTAAAAAATGTGATGTCTGGGTCAAATTATTCTTGATTAACCCAATCATAATGAGAACTTGTTTCACAACACGAAATGTTTCATGATTTAAACTGAACTAACTAAATTTACCCAACAACATATTTATATCATGTAACTAGTTAATGATGTGACTATATCAAGAAGGAAGATTTTTTAGAATATCTCCAAACCATATCTAAAACATTACGAACACAATAAAAATTCTATTGAACCATTAACACATTTAAACCAATACTCAATCAATTAATCCTAACATACATCCTACATATTATGTTATTTTACCTATCAAAATCTCTCTATCCCCATATGGATCAAAATTCACAAAAATGGTATAAATATAGGAGTCAAGAGTATTCTGAAAGAAAGAAATTGAATGTTACAATATCCCAAAGATAAAGTATTTATTTCTCTATAAAGCCTTCATGGTCTTGGACTCGGAAAAAGGGAATGACATGACAACCTGATTAATAATTTTTTCTCCCCTTTCTGGTGGCTATCCCACCAGCACTACTATAATACATGGACCATGGGAATTGTTTTACCATGAAATAAATTCTCTTGGGATCCATAATATGTAATGTTTACTCATCCATAGTGGTGTCCAGCTCAATATCACATCCTCCCATTCAATCATAATGGGAAGATCTGATTGAAACATCAAATGATGGGAAACATCAATAGAATCGTAGATCAAAATCAACTGAGTTTACATGTGAAGCATGTTGGTTAGAGTAGAGTACTAAAGTGGGGCTGAATTGAGTATCTATTAAAAATTCTGTTTAAAAATTATTCCCCAAATATTTCCCCAAAGTTAAATACCTCCCAGTTAATCAAAGTAATATGGTTATGAATGTATGACTGTTTAAATAACTTCTCAAAATATTGATTAATTATCAGTAATATTATTATCAGTTATTAATATTTCATTCTATGTTATTCAAATAAGGAAAAACAATTATAAATTCCTTCCAAGATTAACTATCAATGTAAATTATGAGATTTCTGAATTATACAGTAACGTAGTAAAACAGAGAAGACTAAATTAAGTAGTACATCAGATATTAAAAAATAAGTTCAGTCTCAAGCCGAGACCTAATCCACTCCACTTAGTGATCACTTTCCCTCAAGCTGTTAATATAGATATACCTGATCCACACCCTGGATCGAGTTTAACAACAATACACAGGACTGTCAGGTCACACGACCTCTTCTAGAGTTCTTTGTGGGTACAAACTACCAGACCACATAGGGACCTCTTCCACACATATCCCTAGGTATACAAAAGTGTAAGAAGATATTAGATGAAAGAAACTAGATCTTCATTTCATGTATGTTTATCCTTTTCTAGTGGTTTTTGAGAAAAATTGGAAATTCTAGAAATTTTCGAAGTACATGCCATGTACTTTATGAGTACACACCATGTACTCGGTTACCACAAGTATGTGGGTGTTGGTCGTGTAGAAGCTATCCACACGACCATCTAGGGTGACCTGGAGGCCGCCAAAATTGGAGTATGGAAATGGAGAGTACACACCATGTACTTCTAAAGTACACGCCATGTACATTCCTTTTTTTATTAAACGCACCAAGGTTGCGTCTAATCTCTAGAACACTATCCTTTTATGTCTCATTCGACTGAGAGATCCGTATGGCCAGAAATCTTCAATGAACCCCCGATCGAGCATCTGTCCTTCGAATCGAACACTATTGGTTGTGTTGAAATCACATCGGAGAGTTCTCTTTTCTCCTAGAGCCCCATCTTCTGATTTCTCCTCTCTTGTTTGATATCGTGGGTTTAATGTTTTAGACGACTTCTATATCTACCATATTCTAGGTTGATCTAATATTTGACACTAGAGTATATCAATCTATGAGCACTGAGGTAGGTGGTTTGTGACATTCCGTTAAATTTTTATGAGTATTATGGGAAATTTTGACCAATACCCTAGAACAGGGTATTTCGTATTTAACGTCTTACCCCTGTTGACTGCCTACCTTTCTTTCATGCTTGCGTAGAGCTTAATTGGATATGAATGGGGTTGATTTCTATGATTTAGATGTGTTTCCCATGCATGATTTTTTTATGAACATTGGTCTTCTAATCTTGTTTGGTCGCCTTTCCAGTTTTCCATTCCTAATATTGTAGGGTGGAGTGTTTGTATTTTTACTTGCCTGATATGCTGTAGACTAATTAACCAAGATGTTCAGGAGGATACCTTGGAAGTTTCTCCTTGCTATGATAGTTGACCAACACAGGTCCATGAGAACCAGGTGTAGTATATTATAAGTGGAATTGATGGAGTGAGCTTCCTTAGAGAGTCTTTGAGCACTTTAGACTATATGGGGAATTGACCGAGTGAGATTTCTCAATGAGTCATTGAACCACATGGGTCTATAAGGGGAATTGACTAAGTGAGATTCCATAGAGATTACTTGATGATGGGGCTATAGGGGGATTTGATCGTGTGATCTTCCTTAGAGAGTCCTTGACTTACCATAGACTATAAGGGGAATTGACCATGTGAGCTTTCTCAGAGAGTCTTTAATTACTTTTGACAATAAGGGGAATTGACTGTGAGTGCTTCCATAGAGAGTATTTATATATTCTTATAACTAAATCATTGGGGATAGGCTATATGCACTTCCTTGAGGGTTACCATGATTTATTTGTTTCTCTTGATATGTGGAATTGTTTTCTGCTCATTACGTTCTTGTTTACTGCTTCTGTACTTTTACCTGCCATATATTCACTAACTATTAGGTACATATTTTTTTATGGTTTCCTACTAGGATTTAGTCTCACACCCTATTCGGGCCATGTTTTTTGATCCCAAATAGATTGTATTGTTGTAGGTATAGGAAAGGTCAAACGCCTTTCTACAGCAGGTACTTGACTTTCTGTGGAGTTGGAGAGAATGAGACCAAGCATAGGCTTTCAATGTTAAGGAGTTGTTTATCTTTTTTTTTGTACTTTGTTTCAGTATTGTTTGTATTTCAGTATTAGTATTTGATTGGATTCTTTTCTAGACATATGTACAATGCATTATATATATGTGTGCTTTAGTTGATTGTTATTCCAGTCTTCCATTATTGATGTTGTTGGTATATTTACTTCTTCTGCTATTTTGTATTTGTTTCCCTTCCATTGTTTTACTCTACCAATTAGGGTATCGTTTACCCACAATAACACCCAAGGACCTCAATACTAGTTGGCAGCCACCAGAATTTGGTGAAAAGTGCTTGAGGCCATGTGACTAACCAGGTACTAGGCACCTCTGGTGGCTTCCGGAATCGGGACGTTACAAAGTGGTATCTGAGTAATTATTTTCTTCTTGGCATACTATATAGAGCCTATAGCCGGGTATAGGATGTAATAGGTACTTGGTGATAAGATGTGCTCATGAGTAGTTAAAACGTGTATAGGGAAAAGCCAATCTACAAAATTTATTACATTTTTTTTATGGTTTCCAATTTTATAGTTCATTTGATTTCAACGTTGGGTGATTCAAATGTTTTTTGTTGTTACTGTTGATGTTATTGAGGTTCTATCTCTATAATAACCCGATGATATGAGGGTATTCCATCTCATGCATCATATAGTCACTTGATATAAATCACATGTCATGCATTCTTGTAATGCCATCTATGATGCATTAGTAATTGCATGTGATTATGATAGATTATCTGAAGAATATGACTGATGTTGGGATAGATGCCTTGATAAAAATACATATTATTTGATAGGTTATTGTTTGTGTATGGTTTTGTTGGAATGAATGCCAAAAATTTGTTCTTGAGGTGTTGTGGGCCCTCATGGACAAGAATTTGGTGGGTCATTTCCATGTTTGTCTTGTTACAACATGTATATGATTCCAAAATTTAATTCGCAGGGTGTATGGTCTCTCACTGGTCGGAATTTGGAACATTAAATGTTAATTTTAGTGTTTTTCGGGTTTTGAAGTAGTTTCTGAGACTTACTATCTGGAAAATCCCTGAATACACACTGTGTAATATTAAGTACATTCCATGTGTTCATATTTTCAGGATGAAACCATTTTTCTTACGTACACGCTGTGTACATTATGTACACGTCGTGTAGTCTGTAACTGTGTTATAGGCCGTGTGGGAAGAGACATGGGATAGGTAATTTCATGCGGGAAAACGCCATGTACCTGTTTAACATGCTGTGTAGTTTGACCAAGGTACTCGGTTGTGTCACTAACAACATGGGTCAGTGTTATCGTTTCACATACATGTTGTTTCTATCTTGAACACGCTGTTTAGTGTGTGCAATGTGTTAGGCTATGTGACTTACAACACGGTCCAGCTGTAGCTTGTCCAGTACATGTCGTGTCTACCTTGAACATGCCCTGTAGTATTGTCTTAGGAGAACCATGTGGCTTAACCATGTAGAAGTACTCAGGCATGGAAGGAGGATTCAACTACATGTTGTGTATTAGGACTACACACCGTGTATTTGGGGTGTTACACGGCCAGTTTTAGTAGAAGTATATGCCCATGTGAATGGATTAAGGGCACACGCCGTGTAGGAATTGTACTCTCCGTCTAGTCATGTTTTGTACAACTTGAGTTATTTCTTTATAATGTTACCTTCTTAATCTTCTGGTCTTCATTCCTTGATAATCTTGTTTGAAGGTGTGCGCTTGACCTTGAAGAGTCATGCCACCGAGATGTCCTCTGGTTGTACGCAAGTTTCCAGGCGGTGATCAGACAACAGACATGGCCGATCAGGGACTACCTGCACATCCTAATGTCATGCCAGTATTGGCACTAGCCGTTATACCCGACATAGTTGCTGATGCATAGTAAAAGAGGGATTTTGAGGATGATGTAGTCCTTTCAGGGAGGGCTGCCTCCTGCCCCATCGATGGATGAATTGACGTGGGTCTTTTAGCAGCAGCATCCTTCCACTTTCACAGGGGATGCAGGACCCCATGTTGAAGAGTCATGGCTAGAATCCACATTGACGATCATCGATCATCTAGATATACCTCCAGAGACGATGGTGAAACTCACTACCTAAATACGTCGAGACTCCTCCATGATGTGGTAGGATGTGAACTCATAGGTGGGATTCCATCATAATATGGCTTGGGATGAGTTTCAGCACATCTTCTATGATTACATATATCTGTAGACCTTGAGTGTCGATCGAGCTCCAGAGTTAATGATTCTAGAGTAGGGTACTCTTAATATTATGGAGTATTCCTCTCTCATCACAGAGCTATAGCATTTCACGCCTATTCTAGGAGGTGATCAGTTGTTCTTTGCACAGATGTTTGAGGATGGTCTCAGGCATGACATCCGATATCCAGTGAACATATTCATGTTGACTTAGATATCCTCTATCGTTAACCAGGAACTGATCACATAACATAACTTGAGGGATTATAGAGCTGTGAGCTAGGGTGGTTCGATATCCAGAGTTAGTATTCCTCTTACTGATAGCCGAAAGCTCTGTAGGAAGACTGCACGGGGAAATCAGAGTAGGTGGGATGCATCTTCTAGATTCAAGGTGGTGTGCTTCCAGTGTAGGAAGAGTGGTCATATGAGGCCACATTTCATGAGTGACCTAGTGGTGTGCCGAACTTGCATCAAGTTGGGTCACCTTTAGCACTTCTGTCAGATCTTCTAACCAGTAGCTGGTGACAACGGTTCCTCAATGACTCTGCGTTCAAGAGCAGTGCCACCAGTTTCTCACCATTCAGGGAACTATAGATATTCCATCCATTTAGGCCGAGGTGGAGGTCGTGGACATGGTGTTCAGTCACCGGGCATTCAGCGACATCAAGGTGGATCATCTTAGAGTTGTTATATAGGGTCACAAGGCCGCAGTATAGGTCAGACTTTTGGAGTGGAGCAGACCCAGTATGAGCAGGGTCCTGGACCCTCCACATGTTGAAGTACAATCTTAGAAGCCTCCATTTTAGATTCTGCTATTTTTGATACAGTGACTTCCCCTAGCTTTATATCTATTGATTTTGTGGAGAGCATTAGTGTCTGCATATTGTCCACTGCCTATATTATGATGCTAGACACTCCTTTGGGGGCTAGAACGGCTAGTGTACATCAGTGCATCGAGTTCCCTCTATAGGTTTGTGGGTTTCACTTCCAATGGGACCACTATTTCCTAGAGATAACATGCTATGATTTCATTTTCATTATGGACTGGTTAGTTCCATTCTTGATAGTCGTCGACATTTATCTCCGCAGGGTTAGTTTCACATCACCAGAAGATGAATCTTTTCTTCATTAGGGCGATTGGGATGTCTAGGCAAGAAGATCGGGACCCGAGCATCATGGGATGGGAAGAGTTACAGCCCAGATTTCTAGTCTATAGCTGGATGACCAGGGGACTTCAGAGTTAGACATTCCTCTAGTGGTGGATCGTTTCAGATATGTATTTCCAGAACACATTTCATGTTTTCCTCTGGAGTGTGAGGTATAATTTTCTATTAAGCTTGTGCCAGGAGCGGCACCGGTTCCCATTCCACCTTTTAAGATGTATACACCAGAGTTGCAGGAGCTCAAGAAATAGTTGGATGATTTGCAGGCAAAGGGTTTCATCCGACCTAGTACTTCTCCTTGGGGTTCGCCTATCCTATTTGGGAAGAATGCGGACGATACCCAATGGTGGTCAATACCCTATGGCTTTTTGTGGATTATAGGAAGATGACTTGTTGATGGTCAAGAACCGATATCCCTTACATAGGATTGATGATCTCTTTTATTTTCTTTGAGGAGCCCAGGTGTTCTCTAAAATTGAATTGAGGTATGGTTACCATCAGTTGTGTGTTAGAATACGAAATATACCTCTTACAACCTTCCAGAGTAGGTATGGTCTATATGAGTATATGGTTATGCCGTTCAGGCTCATGAATGAGCCAAAAGTTTGCATGGACCTAATGAACTGAGTGTTACATCCATACATGGATCATTCGTGGTTGTTTTTGTTGACGATATCTTAGTGTACTCTAATACTCGACACGACCATGACACTAATATTGATATTGTTTTGAGTACACTGATATAGAATATGTTGTATGATAATCTCTCAAAATTCCACTTTTGGATGGATCAGATTCACTTCTTGGTTCATGTTATCTCAGATAAAGGAGTATCAGTAAACCCAGGGAAATTGAGAGCAGTAGTTTCCTTGGAGCAGCTGAAAAACATCATTGAGATGCGATCTTTTCTAGGGCTTGCAGGACAATACATACTTTTCAGACATGACTTTTCATGCGGAGCAACACCGCTGATGGGTTTGACTAAGAATGTTGAAAAGTTCCTGTGGTCAGATTCTTGTGATTCATCCTTTCAAGATTTGAAAGGGAGGTTGAATTTAGCACCTATACAATTTTTTCCAGAGCCAGGTAAGAGATATACTATTTACGATGATGCATCTGGTATCAGGCAAGGATTTGTGCTTATCCTGAGAGATGGAGTCGTTGCGTACATGTCTCGGCAGTTGGGGCCACATGAGAGTAATTATCCGATGCATGATCTCAAGTTGGCGGCAGTTGTTCATGCCTACCGATGTTGGAGACATTATCCTTTTGGATAGAATTTTGTGGTTTTCTCTGACAACATTTGTCTCACATACATATTCACATAGCGTGATCTGAATTTGAGACAATGAAGGTGGGTTGAGTACCTCCAGTATTTTGACTTTGAACATGCCTATACACCTAGGAAAGTCGTCATAGTGGTAGATGCACAGAGCATGAGGACTCAAATACATGCAGTTCTAGAGGCTACTCATGAGTGGAATCTTGTGGCTATGTTATATGAGATGCATTTGGAGGTGCATGATAGATAGGGGAAGAATTTTCATTCTTCTGTAGATATAACATCTACTCTTCATTATTGAGTTCAAATGAGGCAGATATCAGATTCTGATGGCCTAGTTCTACGGGAAAGCATGTTTGGAGGGGACCCTATTCTTGGGTGGATAGTAGGCGGGGATGAGATCTTTCATTTCCAGGGGTGCGTATGGGCTTCAGGAGATAAACATGAGGAGATGATGTGGGATTATTATTCCTCAGTTTGGGCAGTTCATCCTTGTGTCACCAAAATGTATCGTGATCTACACCGTCAGTATTGGTGGAAAGGTATTAAGAAATATTTTTCTAGTTATGTCATGATATGTTCCACCTGTCAGTAGGTGAAAGAAGATCATCAATGACCAGTAAGGATTTTTCCAGTAGTTACCCATTCCTGAGTGGAAGTTGAATGATGTCGCGATGGATTTTGTAATAGGGTTGTTGAGGTCACCTAGAGGGGATGATGTAGTATGGGTTTTCATTGACAGAATCCTGATGGTTGTACATCAGAAATATTTTACATCAGTATGGAGTTCCACACACCATTGATTCATATAGGGATGCACATTTTAATTCTTGGGTCTGGCAGGGTCTTCAGAAGGCCTTGTGTACATAGGTACTTTAGAGTACAACATACAAGCCCAAGACAGATGGCCAGTCCGAGCATGTGCTTCAGGTGCTTGAGGACATGCTCCAAGCATGAATCCTGGATTTTGGAGGTTATTGGGAGAAGCACATACCTCTTGTGGAGATTTCCTACAATAATAGTTTTCAAGCAACTATTTAAATGGAACATTTTTAGGCTTTGTATGGTAGGTCAAGTCGATCACCCTTATGTTGGCGGGAGACAGGAGAGGCAGCTTTGCTCGGACATCGTCTTGTTCAGGAGACCACAGAGAAGATATAATAGATTTGGTAGACCATGGAAACTGTGTAGTCTCAACAGAAGTCTAATGTTGATCAGCAGAGATGACCTCTAGAGAACGTGGATGGGGATCAGGTTTTCCTGCGTGCCACGACAAGGTTGGGACACAGGAGGATTAGGAGATAGGTTATGCTTTCTTCAAGGTACGTTGGGCCATTTGAGGTGTTGGAGATAGGTGGGCTGGTTTCCTATCGGTTGTAGTTACCCATGGGTTACCGGGCTATGTGTGAAATTTTTCACATTTCTCAGCTCCGAAGTTACTTTTCATACCCATCTCATGTCTTCCATCTTGAGGAGGTCAAGATTGATGTGGATGTGTCGTTTGAGTAACATCTTATCTAGACTGTTGATCACATTACAACGGTTCTTTGTGGCGACTCTGTTACTATCAAAAGGGTGCTATGTCATCACGAGTATGTACAAGATGAGACATGGGAGAGGGAGGATGATGTACGAGCACAGTGGCTGGAAATGTTCATTGTGTCTTCTATAATGCCATGCTAGGGAAATTTAGGGATGAATTTATTTCAGGGGGGAGTTTGTAAGAAACCAGATCTTATATTCATGTATTTACATCCTTTTCTGGTTGTTTTTGAGAAAAATGGAAAATTCTGTAAATTTTCAAAGTACCCGCCATGTACTCGGTTACTGCAGGTATCCAGTTTCTGGCCGTGTAGCGGCCATTCAAAAGGCTGTTCAGGGTGACCTAGAGGTTTTCTAAAGCAGAGTACAAAAATAATCAATACACACTGTGTACTACAAGAATACATGCCATGTACTTTCTTTATTTCATTAAACCCATCATGGACGTTTCTAATCACCTGAACACTCCTTTTCAAGGTCTCATTCAACTGAGAGCTCCGTATGACCACAAATCTTTGATGAACCCCTGAGCGAGAATCCATCCTCCGAATCAAACACGTCTGTTGTGTTGGAATCGCATTGGTGAGTTCTCTTTTCTCCCAGAGCACCATCTTCTAATTTCTCATCTCTCGTGAGATATCATGTGTTGAATGTTTTTAGACATTTTTGTATATCTTTTGTGTTCTATGTCGATCTAAGGCCCAACGCCATAGTATATCAATCTCCCAATGCTGTGGTAGGTATTTTGTCCCTTTACGAAGAATGTCTTTGAGTATTATGTAAAATTTTGACCAATACCCATGAACGGGGTATTGTGTATTTACCATTTTACCCCTTGTTGATTCCCTACCTTTCTTGAATTCTTGTGTAGAGGTTAATTTGATATGAATATGTTTGATTTCATTTCTTTGGATGTGTTTCACATGCATGTTCTATTTACGACCGTTGGTCTACATAGCCTGGTTGGCCACCATGCCTATTTTCTATTCCTAGTGTTTTGTAGTGGAGTGTTTGTATTCTGACATACTTGATTAGCTATAGACTAATTATCCAAGTATTTCGTGAGGTTACATTGGATGTTTTTTCCTTGAAATGATCATTGACATACATAGGGCTGGGGGAACCTGGTTTAGTCGACTATAAGGGGAATTGACCGAGTGAGTTTCCTTAGAGAGACTTTGAGAACTTTAGACTATAAGGGGAAGTGACCGAGTGAGCTTCCTCAGAGAGTCTTTTAACCACTTGGGGTAATAAAGGGAATTGACCGAGTGAGATTCCTCAGAGAGTCCTTGACATTGGAGATATAAAGGGAATTGACTATGTGAGCTTCCTCAGAGAGTCCATGACTTACCTTACACTATAAGGGGAATTGACCGTGTGATCTTCCGTAGAGAGTCTTGAATTTATTTTTACTATACGGGGAATTGACTGTGAGTGCTTCCTCAGAGATTCATTATATATTATTATAACTGAACCATAGGGGATTGGCTGTGTGCACTTCCTATAGAGTTACCATGCTTGATTAGTTTCTTTTGATATGTGGAATTGTTTTCTATTGAGTATCTTTTTGTTTACTACTTCTGTAATTTTACCTTCCATATATTCAAGGACTATTAGGCATAGATATTTGGGTGGTTTCCTATTAGTATTTAGTGTCACACTCTGTTTGGTCCATGATTTTGGACCCAAACTGATTATATTACCGCATGTATAGACAAGGGACAGTGCCCTTCTACATCAGGTACTTGGCTTACTGTTGAGCTAGAGAGCATGGGACCAAGATTAGGCTAGTGATGGTGAGGAGTTGTTTATCTATTTATTTTTCACATTGGTTTAGTACTATTTTTATTTCAGAATTGTATTTTATTGGCTACTTTCCTAGACATATGTACCATGCATCGTACATATAAATATGAGCTTTACTTGTTTGTTTTTCTAGTATTCTTCTATTGATGTTGTTGGTATATTTTCTGCTTCCGCTATTGTGTATTTTTTCCCTTCCATGGTGTTATTCTACCCATGAGGGCATAGTTTCCCCACCATCAAACCCACGACCCTCGCTGGTAGTCGGAAACCTCTGGCATTTAGAGAAATGCTCTTGAGGCCATGTGACCAACCGGGTACAGGGTGGCTCTGGTGGATTCCGTAACTGAGACATTACATTTGAGAAAGAGTATAATCTATCCTTCAGTTTAATGCAAGAGACATAGTGTGTTTTTATACAAATACACACACTACTAGAACACTAGTAAAATTTTACACAACAAAGAAGAAATGATAAGACAAGGTTAGAAGTGATCTAAGTGGTTATCTATGAGGCTTTGTACTTATAGGATGAAGAATATGTAGAAATAAAGTTCTCATATTGAAAATTGAGTATCACAAGTCAGTATGATTTTTTGTTTTTTTCTCCTTACTGTTGACAGTGAGAAGATGTCCTGGACTCGGATATTTAAGTATAATTTGTGTGTTCTTGAACAGTTTCAAGTTTCATGTATTGTTTATCTTCTAAAAAATGTTCTAAGTGTTTCTTTGTTATGGCTCTCACACGCGCTTGCATGCTATCTTTATCTCTGGGCAACAATTCTCCTTTATTATGGAGTGTATGTGTTGAAGCTGACTGAATTCATGTATGTTGCACCTCGTACCTCGTTCTATCATATGGTATGTATTAAAAGAAAAATGAATTATGTTAGTACATTTAAAATCATCAAATATGATGGTTAGATATTAAATTGAAAAATGAAAATACAGATTAAGAATTGGTGTCACAACCTATCTAAAAATAGTGTCTTCATGAAATGGTGTCTTCTTGAAACGATGTATCTCTCTCTTCATATGAGTGGTGAGACAAATAGAGTTAGATAAGAATCTAGAACCGGTAGCACAGATGTAGTGTTTGTATCACGGTTTCTTGTCACCGTTTCTGAATGGTTATGGTGTCTGAAGGGTCATTGTGTCTAGAAGGTTACGGTGTCTAATTTGTCACAGTGTCTAGATGATTACAGTCTATAGATGGTTATAGTGCCTGAAGGGTACGGTGTCATGTTCCTTAGTCAGAGAAACATAACTGTTGGCAGACTCATGGGGTCTCAGACTTAGCCAAAAGTCTTTATTCAGACATATCCAGCAATATTCATAGAATGTATTAGACTTAATCATTTATCAAATAATTCATTATAATGTAAATTAAATATAGTGTATGTAATCAAACTGACTGTATAGTAATTAAGATCATGGATATATTTATTTAATGTATGAAGATACAAGTAATCCATAAATATGATGTGAGTAAGACTACACATACTTAAGAAGTTTTATAGATTTAATAGGATTTGTGATCAATAAAACATGATTAACACATGATGATTCCAATAATATCCCCATTTTTATGATCACAAATCAAATGATGTTAGAGTAGTTATTTATCTAATGTACATATAAACTAAATATTTTACCGTTCTTTCTTTAGTGTTCTTATTTCTCCCCCTTTTCGGATTATAAAAAAAGATGAATAAGAAATAGACAATAAAAGTGCACAATGCATAATATAAAGAGAGTGTCAGAACTAATTTTAAAAAAATTCAATAAGATCGATATAAAAATATAGTAGTCACTGTGCTTCATCACTAGCTGGTATTTTTCTTACCCTTAGTAGCAGAATCAGAGGAAGAGGCCGTAGGAGTAGAGGTTGAAGTGGAAGCAGTTAGAGAACTGAATGAGCTAGAAGGTAAATGAATATTGTCAAAGAAAGAAGTGTCCAAGGTTGGAGTAGTAGAAGACTAAGGCAATTGTTGATCAAGGATCACAGGTCTGATATGACTTAGAGCCTGAGAGACAGACAGAGATGTAGAGGCATATACATGAGAGGATAAGGTTGGTAAACCAGATCTCAGGGGTACAGTTGTAGGAGCCACAATGGCAGTACTTTGTACATGAATATAAGGCCTCAGATCCATGATAATTTCAGCAATGATCTCCCCACCATACTGCATTGCCTTCTCAAAGGCATCCTTGTTCTCTATGAACTTTTCCAACATATGAGTGAACTCTATGTGCATTGGTCCTTGAGTCTTAAAGGCTTCAGTTAAAAAATTAATCATCAGATTCTCCTCAATGTACATGAAATGATTGGTCATGTCATTCTTAGAGAAGATATGGTTAATTTAGAAGTCCACATTCTTGGAAATTTCTTGTTGAGCATCATTAGCAATCTTGGTATGGATTCTCACCAATTCAAGAACTCTATTAGTATTCTTGATAACTTCGAATATATATTATTTTTTAAAACCACTAAGCACAGCCATAAGTTCTTCTTCAACAACTGTTCGAAATAGATCACTATCTAAAAAAGTTTTAGAACATTTTTCATAGGCATTAGTAGGAGTGACAGCCAAGGTAAGAGATTTCAGTTGACTGAGAACATTCTGAAGGCACCCCTTATACTCATCAGTTTACTTTTTTAAGTCCAATAACAATTTCACGCATCTCTTAAACAATATTTTCTTTTTCTTTCATCTGCTTTTTCAGATAAAGTGGTTTTATGAGGTTGAATCTGTAAGGCTACTTCTTGTGAGGTCTGAGTAACAATATTGTCAACAGGATGATAAGTAGGCTTTGGTATAGAGTTAAGAATTTTTGCATATGTTCAACCTTACCATGTATATTCTCTACATCACCACTGAGCATTTTTTGTCAATTATAGTTTCTTGAATCATATGGAGAAACTGGGCTTGAATCTATCAAATAATTTTCTTCAGCTACATTGAAGCATCTCTTTCACTCATATTTGTTACAGGAGTCGGTTGTGTATTCAAGAGCATTTCTACCCCAGCACAAAGGGTTTCTCCAAATTCATTCCAGTCACCCTTATTCACCATGGTTGGAGGTTATTATGAAGGCTCCGATATAGAAGCTGAGACATGCTTAGGTTCTTTGGAAGAAATAACTTCAGGAGAAGAATTCATTTTTAACTGAAACATATTAGCCAGTTTAAGACATTTGAGTGAGACTTGTTGTAAATCATTCACATTTAAAAAGTTTTGGAATTTATACCACGTTTCCACTGAGTATGGATCAATCATATTCATCACTTCAATAGATTCCAGACAATGGAATATGGGGGGATTCTCCCCCTCAACAGGTGAATCTTCCTCAAGATTGAGAGATTTAAATCCTAGATCTATTTTCACGATGTCTTCCCGGATTTCCTCAACCATTTACATTCAAGACAATTGAATGGCATGCTCCATTCTCTCTTCAGAAGAAAGAATGACTTCAGGAAAAGATTGTTCCTCTAGGAGTTCTTCATCTGAAGCTTCTTGCATAACACTAAGATATTCTTGAATATTTTCTTCCACGTTATCTTTTTCGGTTTCCTTTGCAACATATTATTCTTCTACATGTTCCTCACCAGTAGTTTCTTGCACAATACACTGATTTTCTTCTATATTTTCTTCAATAACATTTTTTTCTCTTTAAGAAGCAACATAATCTTCTTCAGTGGTGGGTTGTTCTTCAAAATCAACAACCTTTTCAAGAACATGTATTCATTTCTCAATTACGACATGAGGAATAGGTGTACTATCTTCCTCATCATGAACAATTTTTCTTGGAGGTACATCAGCCTCTCTTTCTCCTTCTTCATCAGAATATTCATCATGTTCATCTGGCTCCATTTTAGGATCAGAAATACCTTTAGGACATGAAGGGCAATCCGTTGGATTAATCTTATCATAGAATCTATCATTATCATCCACCCATTCCTTTCTCCATGTATTAAAATAGATTTTCATCTACATTAATTTAAATTTCAACATAAAAACTCATAATCCTTGGTAACTTCTTCATTTTTTCTAACCACACATTTGGAAAAAAGAATAATCGAATCAAGCCACCAAATGAATAGGGAGGTTGACATTGAGGTGGTATTGTTCAATTCACACATAGGGTGTATGACATACTTACAATGATTGATCTTATGTCCATTATTCAGAGATGTATCAAAAATACATCTTGATATTTGCGTATAGTGAAATCACCCTTTCGGGGATGAATTATGTTCTGAATAAACTTAGTCATAAGTTTAGATTCTCCATCTAGCTCAGCAGTGATGGCTCTCCTCTAGGGACAATTTCGAGTTAAACTCCCTAAAGAATCTTCCAAAACAATGAATTCACTTAGAGGTGGAGGACCACTCTGTTAGTCCTCAAAAATACCTCCATGAGGCATCCTAAGGCATGCATCCTATAACCTCAAAGAAAATGTGCATCTCTGGGAATTTATCCAACTTATTACAAAATAACCATCATCAGAATCAAAAAAAATAACATACTTATAAAATTGTGGAACTAGCTTCGGGTAGATAGCCATATACTCATTTGTAAACCAATCTATCCAACCATTCTTTGTTAGAACATTCATCACCAATGACTTACTCGTCAGAAGCCACTTAGGGAATATCTATTTCTTATGTGGGACCGTAACAATCCTTCATGTTGAGACCATCCCAAGAATTCAAGATGAGACCATAATAGTATGATTTCTACACTGTGTGATCATATTGATTGAGAAAGTAAGTGTCAGACAGTAACTATGAAATAGTAACTGTGAGACCGTAAACATGAATCATCAAGTCTTAGGACAGTAAAATATGGAACAATAGGATATGAATCATCAAGATATCTACTTAAGGTTTATCATTCCCAATTCGTATATGATATAATTTATTCTTTCCAAATTTAATGGTTTGGTGAATATATCTGCAAGCTAGTATTCATTTCCAATGAATTCCAAAGTGATATAACCTTTTTGATAATGATATCTCAAAAATTTATGTATTACATAAATATGATTTTTCCTAAAGTGTGAAACATGATTTTTCGAGATGTTAATATCACTGGTATTTTCACAATTTTTATTTACATGCCTAAATTTATATCCATAATATAGTAATGTGTGTTTCATCCACCAAATTTGTGCACAACAACTACCCGCTGCTATGTACTCTGCTTCTGCAGTAGATAATGCAATAATTTTTTTTCTTACTACACCATGATACCAGTGACTTGCCTAAAAAGTGACATGTTCCATAGGTGATTTTTCTATCTATCTTATTTCCACAGAATTCATCATCAAAATAGTGAACTAATTCTAATTATTGTCCTCTAGGATAGAACAACCCTAGATTGGGTGTATGCTTGAGATATTTGAAAATTTTCTTAACATAATTTAAACAAGATTCCTTAGGATTTTCATGAAAACGAGCACACATACACACACTAAACATAATATCAATTTGGATAACAGTTAAGTATAGTATGCTTCTAATCATTCATATATAAGTAGTTTGATCAACATATTTCCCATATTCATCAAGTTCAAACTTACACATAGTACTCATTGGAGTGTCAATAATTTTAGTGCAATCCAAACCAAAATGTATTAGAAGATATCTATTATATTTTCTTTGATTTTAAAATAACTCCATCATTATTTTGAATGATTTGAAATCCAAGAGATAATTTTAGTTTACCCATTAAACTCATTTCATATTTCATTTGATTCATTTTAGAAAAATTTATACGTAAATAATTTCTTGAAGATCCAAAGATAATGTCATCTACATAAATTTGAACTACTAAAACAGAATTGGAAATTAGTTCTATAAAAAGTGTAGGAAGAGCTATTTCTTTTGCAAAACCATTGGAAATATGAAAGGTACTTAGTTTATCATACCAAGCACTTGGAGCTTGTTTTAAACCATATAAATCTTTTGATAAATTAAAAATATGATTAGGAAAATGATGTTTTGTAAAACCTGGGGGTTTGTCAACAAAGATATCCTCAGCTATATTTCCATTTAGGAATGTACTATTAACATCCATTTGATATAGTTTGCAATTCAGATGTGTAGCATAAGAAAGTATAATTTTCATGGCTTCAAGTCTAGCTACTAGTGCAAAGGTCTCTTCATAGTAAATTCTCACTTTTAGACTATAGACTTGTGCAACCAATCTAGAATTGTTTCTAACTATGTTACCAGCTTCATCTAACTTATTTATAAACACCCACTTAGTGCTTATGATGAATGTGTCTTTTGGTCATTTGAAAATTTTCCAAAAAAAATCATTTCAAACGTATTTTGTTCTTATTGCATAGCCACTATCCAAAATTCATCACTGATAGCATCATTAATGTTTTTATGTTCATGTTGTGAAAAGAAGAGTTGATGTTCAAACTGATTTCTAATAGAATCTCTAGTTTGAGATCCTTTATCTAAGTCTCTTATACAACATCGAACAGATGGTTCATAAGTGTTCTAATAGATCAAGAAAAGTAAGTACTAGTAATTTCATGTTTATAAATAGGTTCAGGATCATTGTGACTTGATTCTATGGAATTTCAAAAGTTGGAAGTTTCGCATATTCCTTCATAGGATTGTTATAGGATTTTGAATTAATTTATAGATTTGATACATCATCTTCTAGGATCAATACAGTGGTATTAGGCTCATGTGAATTTGTTTCATCAAATTTAATATGAACATATTCTTCCACAAATTTAGTTCTTTTATTAAACACTCTAAAGGCTTTACTAGAGGTGGAATATCCTAAAATGGTTCCTTTATCACTCTTAGATGAAATTTTTTCTTTGTTTTCCTTATTATTATGTATATTGACTTTGAAACCAAAATCTTTGAAGTATCTAACATTGGGTTTTATATTGTTCCATAACTCATAAGGGGTTTTCTTGAGAACATGTCTAATAAACACTATATTGATTATGTATCAAGATATATTTACAACTTCAGCCCAAAAACGATCAGGTAGGTCATACTCACTGAGCGTGGATATAACAATCTCTTGAAGGGTTTTATTTCTTCTTTCTACAACTCCATTTTGTTTATGTGTCATAGGGGTAGAAAAATTGTGACTATATCCATTCTGTGAGAAAAAGGGTTATAACTCTTAGTTATCCAAATCACGTCCATGATCACTTCTCAAGGTCTTAATTCTAAGTCCACTAAAATTTTATACACACATGTAATATTTAATTAAGTTGGAATATGATTCATTTTTGTGAGCTAGAAAGTATAACCAAGTGTATCTAGAAAACCCATATACTAGAACATAAACATAGTGATTCCCATTTAACCTAGAAACCTTAGATGTTCCAAACAAATCCATGTGAAACTGTTTGATAGGTTGAGAAGTTGAGACTTATTTCTTTGGTTTGAAGAATATTTTTTGTTGCTTTCCCTTTTGAAAGTAATTACACACTTTTCCATTTAGAAACTCATGTTTGGGTTGGTCTTTGACTAATATTTTTCTAGTTAGATTTATAAGGGAGTGAATATTATAGTGTTCCAGTCTCCTATGCCAAATCCATGAATCAATATGAAATACAGTTATACAAGAAGTATTTTGAGAAGCTAAAGAATCTAATTTAACAGAATAAACATTTTAATTACTTAATGTAGAGAACAATAATTCATATTTAGAATTAAAATAATTTCAAGAAACATTTTCAAATTTAACATGAAATCCATCATCACATAATTGTGAAATACTAAGCAAATTATATTTCAATCCAACAATAAAAAGATCTTTGGAATTTAAAACTGTGATAGAGTTACCGATTTGGCCAAGGCCAATGATTTTTCCTTTGGTAGTATCACCAAAGGTGAAACGTCATACATCAAATTTTTATTAGGTTCATGAAGCATGAGTAGTCTCATATCATGTGTCTTCTGTAATTATTTGACCCTAGTTACTTAGAGTCGGTGCATTATTACATAACATTGGCATGATCACAAGGGATCAAAATTATGAAAGAGTGATTAGTTTAGTAGCCTTAGAAGAACTAGATACAATAATTATTTTCACATCACCTTATAAAATAAAAAACAACAAAATTGTGCCCATTGAACACATTAATACCATAAAATGTCCCTTTAGGTTAGTTCTAATATACTTCTTCACATCATGGGAAAGATAAAACATATAATGGGTTGATCATAGATTCTCAGAAAGGATAACAATATATGGGAACAATTCAAGAATAATCCTTAACATTTAAGGAAATTTATAAGAATAAAACACAAGAAATTTAAACATAAACATCATCATAATATGCCAACGATAAATCAAATAATTCCATTTACTTATTCACAGGTATATTCTACTAGTTCTATAATCACATGTAATATCTATAGCCAATTTCATAATGTTTGAATCCATAATGCCAGACTTCATAACCATATAGTCATTGCCTTATTCCAAGACTACAAATATGATTTTTCAAGGCCTTGAGCCAATACACTAGTTTGTCTTAGGAGACCAACCGATGCATCGAGGAGCTATAGCAGGCTCCACCAGTAACTTATAAAGTCCAGTACATTCCTCATATGAAAAGGATTAAACATAATATAAACATTCATATTAAAACTAGAACATGAAATCTCAATATCTTATTCATAAACCATGAATGGTTTAAAAATAACACCTCCATAGTCAAACATATCTAAAATCTTCAATACAATATGGATGATTTGTATCATAATAATCAACATCAAACAAGCTGAAAATCCATCAAGGGATGTGTACATAGATGAAATCAAAACTTTTTGTAAGGAAATGTCTCTTTTTATTTTGAAATAATTTAAAAGTAATATATTTTTAAAATAAGACATTTATTTTTAAAACATTCTTATTACCTTGAATGGGAATATTTAATGATGTTATAATGGTAGAAAATATCTCCACCTGTCCTATAAGTTAATAAAAGACATTCTTGACTTAATTTTTTCAAGAAGGTCATACTGTACATTGTTTGGAAAATGATGGAAAAATTCCTTTCAAAACATATGTGGTAAAATGAGGGTATAAATGACTTTAACCCAGAGTAAAGTAAATTTTAAAAATGTTTTGTAGTACATTTTGGATAAAACACATATGTGGATGATAAAGAGGTCCCAGTAGAAACTTACGTATTGACAACCTCTGATAAGTAAAGAGATTGTAGAATTTACAATTTCCATGTACTTTTACTTAGTATATGGTATGTTAACCTCATGTATAATAGTTAAAACATATTTATTAAATTATACAAGAACTACATACCTAAATATGTTATCATATCTGATTATCTAATATTTCATTGTTAATAATATTTCAGTAGTATCATCATTTCATGTGTTAACTGATGTGTTTCCCTTTATATGATTGGTTACATAAGCCATGTTTGTTATGGATAGGATATATCTGATTTATATATACAATGATATTACGTTTATAGAAATTTTTTTAATCATAAAATGAATATTATTCTTTAATGAATACGATGGGGAATGAATATCATCGCGTTCGTAGAGATAGTAATACGTACGTATGCACGAGCGACAATATCATTATATTGATGGTGAAATCATATTTAATTGAATGGTAAATAATATATACAGAATCATTAACATGTTATATTTATTTTTTAAATTAGTTATACTCATTATTATACTCATCCAAATAATGATGTGTTTGAATAAAAAACTACACCACGACGTGGAGACGTTAAGTCGTACATACACAAATATGGTGACTATGTTATTTATAGGATGGGTAGAATAATGAATATGGTTGTACCATATTTATAATAACATCACAGTATGAATAAGGTACTGGAGGAATTATTTTGGTATGGAAACAACAAAGAAAGAGGAAGTGGAAGAAGCAAATAACTTGAAAGAGGGTTGCGAAATTATTACCACTTCTTTGGGTATTTCCTTTTGAGTTTATCACAAGGGATCCTTAGTTTGGCTTTCTGATCAATGTAATGATTATAGGTTGAAGATAGGGATGTTGGGAAGGTATTTGGGTAGGGTTGGCTGAGCCAAATGGCTATGGATGATTGAAATAAAGAGAAGGGGAAATACCCTTTTATAAGAGAGGTGAGGGTCACATTAGGAAAACCCTGATATATTATTTTATAATAAACTACATTTCGGTTTCCAATGGCCCCAAAATAATTTATTTCGAGTATAATGTAGGGATGGGTCAAAAATATTTCATCTTATAGGTTTTACACAGGTTTACATCACCATATTAGCTTTATATTTTAGATTTAAATCATAGTTAAATAGTTTGTCATTTACCATGTCTCTTTGTATTTTTATATTATATGGTTAATAAACATACTATAAACTTCAAAGAGACCCCAAGTGGTTAATTATTGATATATCGAACCTTATATATGACTTTTTTCTAAACCATAGATATTTAGAAAAATTATATCAATTAATAATATAGTATTTGTTATAAAAGCTCAATTATGTCAGTTTGAAACAATTTTGTATTTGATTTTTTTGAAAGCCATAAAAACATTATCACTTAGAACAAAATTTATATAATCAACCCTGAAATGTCATATTAACCTAAAAAATTAGTTTAATTCATCATAAGTCTTAATTTCAATTTATTTGGATTTATATAATATCAATTATTTTAATATTTCATTATGAAGGTAATTACTCCATCATCATTATGTCATAAATAAATTAAATTATTTAATGTCTAAACATTATAAATAAAATATCATTATATTGGAAAAAATTTTATATTTCTAATGAATATTTATAGTCTAATTTATATTTTTTATAACCTTATATTAAAAATGGTTTACTTATTAAACATTGAATTTAACTCTTTTAACTCTTCTTTAAATAAAATAATAATAAATTTCCTAATCTAATACATGTAGACCAAAGAGGATCATATTTTATTTATAAGGTTTTTTTAAGTATAATTAATCTTATCCAATAGAATTAGGACATGTGTAAGGGTAATTATAATATCATTTTACACTTAATTACCCTATTTATTTTTAATCTTGGTAAATAAAAGTCAAAAGTTACAATTCACCAAAAATTATTTTCAACTTATTAAACAACATTTTACTTACTAATGTCAACTACTTCTCTTAGATTTTTGAAATTCAACTCACATAGGTAGTGAAACTATGTTTTATGAAAATTTACAAAATGATTCTAGAAGGTGGGTAAAAGATGGTAAAAAGGTCAATAAAATTTAATATATCTAAAAACATTATAAAGTACCTCCAATGAATTAAATTGAACATATATAGGTATTATGTATGTATTTTTTCCTAAAATAAATTAAAATAAAATAACTAATTACTTATATAAATAGTTGATTTTAGAAAATAACGTAGTGTTTTTCACTGTTCATAAAAAATGACAGTTTTTATAAAGCTACCAAAAATTTAGCCTTAGCTAATTTCGAAAATGCGAATTCAAAAATGAAGTCCATTTTGAAAATTTAAAAATTTAAAAATTTCAAAAAGTGGGTACTACTATTCATAATGGGTAGTTTTATTGGTCGTGGTGTTTTAAAACTCCAAGTTGGTTACAATGCAAGCTACTGCATTATCCAAAGGGAAATATACCTTGGAAGCTTGGTGTGTTACATTCTCCCCTTCTTAAAATAATTTCAACCTCGAAATTTCTAGAATATTACTACATAAAAATATTCGGGTGGTTCTTCATCATAAGTTGCTCAAGTTCCAACATTTCTGCTTCCATCTAATGGTTTCCCCATAGAACGTTTACCAAATGAGTCGTCCGGTTTCTCAACACTTGTTCTTTGGTATCAAGAATCATGACAAGCTCTTCACAATAACACAGATCATGTTACAATTCAATTTCATCATAGGTGAGTACATGTGTTGGGCCAGGGACACATTTTCTCAACAGTGATACATGGAACAAATCATGAACATTGGAGAGACTTGGAGGCATTGCCAAATGATAATCCACAACTCCAATTCGTTCAAGAATTTAGAATGTTCTGATGTACCTGGGACTCAATTTACCCTTCCTACAGAATCGTATAACATCTTTCCAAAGAGATACCCTCAAGAGAACATGATCTTATACTTGAAATTCCAAATCCTTCCTCCAATTATCGGCCTATCACATTGCCCTACTTTTATCTTCTTTGATGTGGGTTTGGATAATCTTCACCTTTTACATTGTTTCCGCAACAGGTTTTGGTCCTACAAGTTTTCTTTCACCAACATCATCCCAACAAGTTGGGGTGCGACATCTATTTTCATATAACACTTCCATATGCTGCTATCTGAATACTTGAATGGAAGATATTGTTATAGGAAAATTATACCAGAGGAAAAAATTGATCCCACATTCCTTGAATGTGAAGTGAGCATGATCTCAACATGTCTTCTAATGTTTGAATAGTTCGTTCTGATTATCCATCGGTTTGAGGGTGGTGGGCAGTTCTCAAAAGAAGTTTAGCATCGAAGGTCTTCTGAAATTTTTTCCAAATTCAAGATGTAAAATGGTAATCATGGTTAGAAATAATCGATATGAGTACACAATGGTGTTTTACAACTTCATTAATTTATAGTCTTTCTAGATGTTCAAGAGGAAAATCTTCTCTTATAGAAAGAAAACGTGATGACTTTTAAGACTGTCAACAATGACCCATATTGAATCATTCCATCTCAGATTATTTGGTATCCCCAGGACAAAGTCCATCATAATATTATACCATTTCCACTCTGGTATAAGAAGAGGTTTCATGACTCCTCTGGACTTTTTCCTTCCATCGTTCACTTGTTGACAAACCATACATCCTGACACAAAATCAACCATCTCCCTCTTCATGCTATCCCACTAAAAATGATCTGTAAAATCTCTATACATGATGGGGCTCCCAGTGTGTATAGAGAAATTGAAGCTATGAGCATCATCCAAAAATTCCCCTTTTAGATCAGGTATATCAAGAACACAATGTCTCTTCCCAAATTTCAAAATTCTATCTTTATATACAATGTCACTCAATCTCCCATCATTTAAAGCTTTAATCTTTCTATTGAGACTCCTCATCATCAGTCTGAGAACTTTTTTTCATTTCTAGTAAAGATGGTTAGATAAAAATTTGAAAAATTATTGATGTTTCTCCTTCCATGGTTGTTCCCGTATCCATCTTTACTAGATCCTTGAAAATAAGATCCCTTTAAACTCTCATATTGTTCGAAACTCCATGATCCTTTCTGCTCAAAGCATCTTCCAACTCATCTTTCTTCCCTAGGAGGTAGTTTATTAGGAAATATTAATCCTAGATTAGCTCAATCTATCTCTTCTATCTCATGTTAAGTTCTTTTGTGATAAAATATATTTCAAACTCTTGTTATCAGTATAAATCTCACATTTTTCACTATAGAGATAGTGTCTCCATATCTTCAGAGAAACAATTCCAGCTGCTAACTCAACATCATGAGTGTGACAGTTTTTCTCATGAATTTTTTGTTGTCGTGATGCATAGGAAATAATTCTATCATTCTGTATAAGGACACAACCATGTCCTTTTCTTTAAGAATCTCTATAAATAACAAACCCATCATTTCCTGGTGGTAGAGTCTAGATAGGATAGTTGACTAATATTATTTTCAGTTATTCAAAACATTCATCAAACTATTTTTTCCATACATATGTTACCCCTTTACTTGTGATCCTGGTTAATGGGTTAGCCAACCGATCAAAATTCTGGATGAAACGTCGATAATAACCTACTAAACAAATAAAACTGTGTACCTCAGTTATACTTGTTAGTGATGGACATTATTGGAGCGCCTTGTTCTTGGATGGATCAACAAAGATTACATCCTTAGAGAAAATATGGCCATGAAATGAAATCTCTTGAAGCCATAATTCACACTTTCTAAAAATACATTTTTATTCATTTCTCTTAAGGTTTTTTAGAATAGTGCGCAAGTTATTTTCAAAATCTTCATCACTTTTTGTGTGTTCTAAGATATCATCAATTAATACCACTAAAAGTTAATCAAGATATTCCTTGAATACTCTATTCATTAGATCCATGAAAAAATAGGGTGTATTAGTAATTCCAAAAGTCATTACTTTAAACTCATAATGCTCATACCTGGTTCGAAATACTATTTTCAGAATGTCTTCCTTTTTCACACTCAATTGATGATATTCAAATCGAAGGTCAATATTTGAATAATATTGAGCTCCATGATTTTGGTTTATTAAATCATCAATCCGAGGTAGATTATACATGTTCTTTATTGTTATACCATTGATCTCACTGTAGTTAATGCACAACCGCATAGATCTATCTGTCTTCATAAAAATAAGGAAAAGGGATCCCCATAGAGAAACACTAGGGATAGTAAATCTCTTAATACTCAATTCCTCTAGTTGTTTCTTTAGTTCTACTAATTACATACTGTCCATTCAATAAGGGGTCATCTATATGGGCCTTGAACCAAAAATTAAATCAATGGAATAATCAATTTCTTATTCTGGAGGATGTCCAAGTATATCATCTGGAAACACATGAACATATTCTATCACAATAGTTACTTCCTTCATTTGAAAATTCTTTTCCTCAACCATAATTATTTCATTATCTTCCTCCCCAATAATTGAATTTAGTATATCTATTGGAAGTGGATCTAAATAAGAATCAGGTGGTGATGTTTCTACAATAAAGATAAGGAACTTCTTATTATAATCGAAAATTGTAACCTCATTCTTATGACAATAAATTTTTGCCTCATGGTTCAAAATATAATTCATTCCAAGGATTTTATCAAATTGTATAATGGGTTTTGACGATGCGATAAGCAAATAAATAACATTTATATTTCCTAATGGGAACTGATTCAAAAATATTTGTTGCGGTGATACAACCCATAAGAGTTTTCGCTAACAACTCCCTTATTATGTCAAATTTAAAATATCTAATATTCTTTTCAACCTGTGAAGATAAGAAACATTGAGATGATCCATAATCAAATAAAGCATTGGATAATCACGAGGAAACCAATAGAGTACAAGAGACTACATCTTTCGGGGCATCAACCATAGAAGTAGTGATCGAATAAGCTTGGCCTTTCTCTATTGGCTTTTTCTGAGGTAAGTTACCTTGGCACATAGGGAATTCATTTTCATAATGTCCTTTTTCTCTACAATTGTATCATTCAAAATTGGCATCCTTTTTCTTTGCAATCACGAGCTTGGTGGCATTTTCCACCACACTTGTAACAGACTCACATTCGCTTCAAGCATGTAATGAGGTGTTTCTTCCCACATTTACTACTGGATGGATATTAATCATTTCCATTATTCCCCTTATTTCCATTTCCATTGAGATCAACAGATCTCCACTTCTCTTGCTTTTCTTTTAAGTCATAAAAATTAGATAATTGCTTTTCTATCCTGATAGTGCATGAGAAAATATTTTCGTATGATTTGAAGGATTTTGAGACTAATTCTCAACATAGAAATATATTTAACCCATAAAATAATTGATCAATATTACTCATTTGGTTAGGTATATAATCTTGTACATGCCTTGCATAACTTGA
Source organism: Viscum album (assembly GCA_963277665.1). Taxonomy (NCBI): domain Eukaryota; kingdom Viridiplantae; phylum Streptophyta; class Magnoliopsida; order Santalales; family Viscaceae; genus Viscum; species Viscum album. The sequence goes on along the minus strand of OY728138.1, from coordinate 691,076,919 downwards.
AAAGTTAGCCTCATACATTGCGACATTTTCATCCTCCTTTTTTCTGAGAATCAGATATTTTATTTCCATATCCGGTTGATGATCACGAGGAAAATATTTTTTTTCTAATAAATAATCATTAAACTCCATCAATTCCATGTTTAATGCTTCTTCATCTTCATTTGTGTTTTGGATTAACGACCACCATTTATCTACATCTCCCATGAGGCGATAAACTACCATGAAAACTTTTTCTCTTTCACTACTCCACAATGAATGAAATATTTTCCCTATGGAAAATATACATTTCTCAATTACTAATGGATTAGTAATCCCACTGAGTTTTGGGGGTTGTTTCCTCATGAATAGGTATTACGTTGATCCTCTGTGTTGTGGATCAGGGTGTTATATATGGGTATGCTTATTATTCATAACCGGAGTGAGTTTTCCTAGTATGGTGATAACCTGATCAGCACCAGTTTCATCACCAGATCCACTATAATTATCTTGAGTAGGAGGGAAATCCCTAAATTGGTTATGTGTGTTGATACGGTTTCCATTTGTTCCACTAAGATCCATTTCGAAACTATGGCATATATTAGATTAGTTTATGAATCGCAACACATAATTCCAAACTTGTAAAACAATTAACATAAATTGAAAAATTTACGGATATAATCCATAATTAAAAAAATGTTTTCTTTGAGGAGATATAAACTGATAAATCTTTCATAATGGTTTGTAAAGAAAATGTGAATTATTCTAAGCATATCCCCCAGGAGTGTGGTAACAAAGAGGGCAGCAAGGCCCATTTTCATGTACCAAGATAATGCGAGTCAATCCTGAAACTCCATGTCAGATTTTTCACTCCTAAGTACATTTGTGCCAGAGTCGCCCCTACCTACTCGTATCCAGACATGGATGTATTTCGTGGAAAATACACCGAATCTCTACATTACCAAAATTAATGGAAGTTCTTCTATACCAATTATCAAAGTCTATCATAATGTAATGTAATATAATTAGAGTTTAATCTAAATCTAGTTTCCATGTTTTGTACTAAAATTCATCTGATACAAACAGTAACACCCTAAATCTAGTTACCCAAAGTCACTAGATTATTACAAAACATTGGCATGATCACAAGGGATCAAAATCCCAAAATCCCAATCAATTTAGTAGCCTTGAAAGTACTAGATGCATTCATAAGTTTATCATTACATTATAAAATGAAAAACAACAGCAAAATTGTCACCATTGAGCACATTCATCCCTTAGGAAATCCCTATAGGTCAGTCATAATAAACATCTTCACATCCTGGGAAAAATAAAATATAGAAAGGGGTGATATAAAATGCTCACTAAGGATAATAATATATCTAAAACAATCAAGAATAAGAATAAACATTTAAAACAATGATTTAGACTAAAACACAGGCCTTTTAAACATAAACATCATCATAACATGGTAAAGATAAATCAAACAATTATATTTACTTATTCACATGGATATTCTACTAGTCGAATATTCACAAGTAATATCAATAGCCAATTTCATAATGCTGGAATGCATAATGTCGGACTTCATAACCACAAAGTCAAGGCCATGTTCCAAGACACTAAATATGATTTCTTTTTCAATACCATGTTCCAAGACACTAGTATGTCTATTGAGACCTACCGATGCATCGAGGAGTTATAGCAGGCTCCACCCATCACTTACTAATTCTAATAAATTTGTCATATAAAAAGGTTTAAACATAACATAAACATTCATATTAAAAATAGAATAAAAAATGTCAATACTTTATCCATAAACCATGAATGGTGTAAAAGTAACACATCCATAGTCAACCATATCACAACACCTTCAATAAAATATGGATGATTGGTATCATAATAATCAAATTCAAACAAGCTTCAAATAGATCAATGGATGTTGACATAGATGAAATCAAAACAGTTTGTAGAGAAATATATCTTTCTATTTTGGAATAATTTAAATTTCATATAATTATAAAAGAAAAAAATTATTTTGAAAATATTATTATAAGATTGTATGGGAATCTTTGATGATTTTATAACAGCAGAAAATATATCCACTTGTCGTATAAGTTAAAAAATACATTCTTAACTTAATTTTGTCGAGAAGGTCATAAATTACCTTGTTTTGAAAATGAATGAATGATTCCATTCAAAACATATGTGGTAAAATAAGTGTATAAAGGAAATTAACCCATATTTTTGTAAATTGAAAAAATGTTTTGAATTAAATTTTTATGAAAACACAGATTTGGATGATAAAGAGGTTCCAGTAGATACTTACGTATTAACAACCTCATATGAGTAAATATAGTGTAGAATTAATGCTTACATTTTCCTTTTCCTTAGTCGATGGTATGTTAACCTAATGTATAATAGTTAAAACAGTGTTATTAAATTATACAAGAATGATATACATAAATATGATATCATATATGATTCTATAATATTTTTTTGTTAATAAAATTTTAGTAGTATCATCATTTCAGTTGTTAACTGATTCATTTTACTTTATATGCTAGGTTATGTAATCCATGTTGGTTATGGATAATATGTATTTGATTTAATAATTGATTGATATTATGTTCATAAAAATTATTGTTAATCATAAAATGAAAATTATTCTTGAATGATTACGATGGGGTATGAATTTCATCATGTTCGTGGATACGGTAATCCATACGTATGCACGAGGGACAATATAGTAATATTGATGGTGAAATCATTTGTAATTAGATTTTATATAATATTTACAGAATAATTAACATGGTATATTTATTATTTACATTAGTTATATTCATTATTATACACATCTAAAAAATGAAGTGTTTGAATAACAAACTACACCACGACATGGAGACGGTAAGTCGTACGTACACAATTTTTGCGACTTTGTCATTTATAGGATGGACTGAATAACGAATATGGATGTACCATATTTATATTAACATCACAGTATGGAGAAGGTACTTTAGTTATTGTTTTGGTATGGAAATAATAACGAAAGAGGATGCGGAAGAAGAAAAGAACATGAAATAGGGTGGTGAAATTATTACCTCTTCTTCAGGTGTTTCCTATTGTGTTGATCAAAAGGGCTCCTTAGATTAGATTTATGATAAAAGTAAGGACTATAGGTTAAATTGAAGGAAGATAGAAATGTATTTGGGCATGGAATGGCTGAGCCAAATGGCTTTAGATGTGTGAAATTAAGAGAATGGGAAATACTCTTTTATAAGAGAGGTGAGGGTCACTATAGGAAAAGCTTGAAACATATTTTTTTAATAAAATAATTTTCGTTTTATAATGGCACAAAAATTATTTATTTTGAGTATAAGGTAGGTATGGGTTTAGAAACCCTAAAAAATAGGTTTTAGACCGGTTTAGGTCACCATATTAAGCCAATATTTTAGATTTAACTCTTAGTTAAATAGTTTGACATTTACCAAGATTCTTTATATTTTTATATTATATGGCTAATAAACATACTATAAACATATAAGAGAACCCTGAGTTGTTAATTATTAATATATCTAAACGTATATAAGTCTTTTGGCCTTACCTAATATTTTTAGGAATATTATATAAATTAGTAATATAGTATTTGTTTTAAAAACTCAATTATGTCAATTTTGACTCTATTTTGTATTTGTTTTTTTAAGCCATAAAATCTTAGTCACTTCGAATAAAATTTATTTAATCATCCATAAAATTTCATATTATCCATTAAAATTATTTGAATACATCAGAAGTCTCAATTTAAACTTATTTGGATATTTATAGTATCTATTATTTAATATATAACTTTAAAGGTAATTACTGCATTATCATTGTGTCATAAATAAAATAAATTATTTAGTGTCCAAAAATTATAAATAATATACCATTATGTAGAAAATCTCTTTAGATTTTTAATGAATATTTATAGTCAAATTTATATTGTGTGTAACCCTATATTAAAAATGGTTCAGTTATTAAACATTGAATTTAACACTTTTAACTCTTCTTCAAATAAAATAATAATAAGTGTCTTAATCTAATTCAAGTGAACTAAAGGGGATCATATTTTATTCCTAAGGTTTTTTTCGTTCGGATTACACTTATCCAACCGAATTAGTACCTGTTTAAGGTTCATTATAATATCATTTTTAATCTTAATTACCATATTAACTTTTAATCGGGGTAAATAAAATCCAAAAGTTACTATTCACCAACAATTATTTTCATCTTATTGAACCACATTTAACTTATTGATGTCATCTTTGTCTCTCAATGTTTTTAAATTCAACTCACAAAAGCGGTAATATTATTTTTTATGCAAATTTAGAAATGCTCTTAGAAGGTGGGTAAAAGACTGTAGAAACTACAATAAAATTTTATATATCTAATGTTATTATAAAATGACACCAATGAATTAAATTGAACATATATAGGTATTATGTATATACTTTGACATAAAATAAATTAAAATAAATTTACTAATTACTTAAATAATTAGTTGAATTTAAACAATAAAGCAATGTTTTTCACTATTCATAAAAATTGAATATTTTTAGAAAAATACCAAAAATTAACACTAAGCTAATTTCGATATTCCAAATTCAAAAATGGAGTCCATTTTGAAAAAGTAAAATTTTTTAAATTTCAAAACGTGGGTATAACATTTCCTAATGGCTTGTTTCGTTGGTTGTTGTGTGTCAAAACTCCAAGTGGCGTACATCACATGCTACTGCATTATTCATAGGGAAATATACATTGGATGATTGGGGTGTTACATCTTGAGAATCCACTGTCCAAGTACCATAAACTTTAACAAGAAACCTTTCTGTTGCTTTCCTTCAAAATGATCAATTAAAGAGAGAATATGGTACCCATACTGGTTTGTGTCCTATAACATTAGTGATAAGCATTTTGGGAACCAATATTTTCCTCATAGATTTCCAATAAGCATTACGTAACGTATTTGAAAAATAAACACTAATTGGTCTAGAGAAAAAAAACAAATAGTAGAGAGTGTATCATAACTTGAACAAGTCGATTTTTTTCCAGAAGTGGGAGTAAAGCTGTATACCCAAGATTTGGAAACAAAGTGTGTTCTTCCAAAATTTCTTTTTCCAGGTTGATAGCCAATGACAATAATATATTTAAGAACAATTTTTTTACCTAGAATTTGAGTAAGATTATTTTTCCCATTAGTAAACATCTCTAGGTATTTCTTCAATTTCCCATTATACATTTTTAATTCACTATTCTCCTTGAGCAGTTGAGCATTTTTCTCTTTTTTAGTTGCGAGTTCAGATTTAACAGTCATAGTAAGAGCATGTTTTTTCTTCAATGATTTATATTTATCATTTAGTTCAATGCATGTTTCTTCAAGCATATTGTTGTATTCAAAAAAAATTCATTGGACATATTTTCATTGCCTCTTTAATATCTATAATAGTATGAATTATGTACAGTGAAGTCCAGTGTTACCTCAGATGTGTTTGTAATAAAACTCATATTGGATTTGTTTTCATGTTCATCATGTGAAGATTCTGAGTCACTTGAACTATCCTCAAAGGAACTCAAGGTTGCTTTCATTGCCTTTTTATACTATCTGTCTGTGTCTTCATATTTCTTTTTGTACATGAGCTTTGGATAGTCATCCTTGATATGTCTATTATGCTTACATTAGTAGCAGACATTCTCATCAGTCTTGTGACTTCTTTTCCATTATTTCTTCCATCTTTCTTTTGGATCATATTTTACCTTGAAGTTAGGATTTCTGAAAATAGTATTCTTCTTACTATCAAGTGATGATTGTTCACTGCTATAACCCTCTACAAAATATTCTTATTTCCCAATTATATTCGTGTTTAGAGGTGGTGGTTTTGAATGAAACTGATTTTCATTTGGGTTCGTCCTCGTCCTCCTTGTTGATGTTCTGTTCCTCTTCATACTTCATCATTTTTTCAATGAATTTTTTACATGTATCTTTCTAATGTTTCCTGATTATCTAATAGCGACAGAAATTCCTCTCTATATATCAGGTAGACATCTGCGGATTCTCAAGATCTGTTCCTTGGCAGTGACTTCTCATCTAAGAGAAATCATTATGTTGACCATTTCATTGAACTTGAGATACATCTTAGAAATAGGCTCATCAAGATTCATTTTAACGTTATTATATTTGATAGTATAATTACTAAGTCTCATCTCTTTGACACTAGTAGTTATTTCATGTGAAACAGACATGGTATACCAAATTTCATTGGCAGTTTCACAAGAAAAAATTCTATTAAATTCCTCATCAAATAAGGAGAAGTATAAAGAATTCATATCATTTCAATTGTTATTGTAGGCAATTTTTGTAGGTTCATCCCAAGTGATTCTATCAATGGAATGAATCTTATATTCGTCTATGATGGAAGACCAGATTTCAAATCCCATACATTCTAAATGCATTTTCATTTTGAATTTATATTGAGCATAATTGGTTCCATTAAATAATGGCGGTCTGCTGGTTGTAACACCTTCCAATCTATTATCCATAATAAAGAAATACTTTGAATGATCCATAAATTTACAGTTCTTTAAAATACAACTACAATCAGAGTTGAATAAGGATAAAATAAGAGTCTTAATAAACAAACCTCTGATACCCAATGTTTGTGGGAGTAGAGTACTCAAGAAGGGGGGGGGGGGAATTGAGTAACTATTTAATATTTCTATTTAAATAGTATTCCCAAAAGATTTCCCAAAAGTTAAATATTTCCTAGTTTTCAAATTAATACAGTTATGAAAGTATGAATTTTTAAATAACTTTTCAAAAGATTGATTAATTATTAGTAATCATAATATTAGTTATTAATATTAAATTTGATGTATTCTAATAAGCCAGAAACAATTATAACTCCTTTCCATGAATAACTAGCTATGTAAATTTAGAGATTTCTGAATTAAACAATAATGTATTAAAATAGAGAAGACCAAATTAAGAAGAATAGAGGATATAAAATAAGTGGTTCAGTCTCAAGCTGAGACCTAATCCAATCTACTTGGTGACCACCATCCACCGATCAGTTTATATAGATAAACTTGATCTACACCCTAGATCGAGGTTAACAATAGTACACTAGACTGTCGGGTCACATGAACTGTTCCACAGTTCATCGTGGGTACAAACTACCAAGCCACATGGGGACCTCATCCACACATATCTGAGGGTATACACAAGTGTAAATATATGTTTGATAAAGGATATCTGGTATCATTTAGTTAAATACACGAGATAGTGTGTGTTTTTATAGATATACACACCATGCTCAGAAGAAAATAAAATGAAACAGAATAAAGAACAAATGTTGAGACAAGGATAGAAGTGCTCTGAGTGGTTGTCTATGTGGCTCTGGAATACTAGGATGAAGCAGATGTAGAAATCATGATCTCATATGAAAAATAGATTATTGCATATCATCTAGATATGGTGTGTGCTCATCGTGGTGTTAACAGTGCGAAGTAGTCTTCAACTATGGGACTTAATTATGTCTCATGTGTTCTTTAGAAGTGGTGAGTTTCATGTGTTAGTTATTTTCTCAAAAAATTGTATAAGTGTTTCTTCATTAGGGCACTCACACCATCATACATTCTCTCTTTGTTTATAGGAATCACATCTCTTTTATTCTAGAGTGCATGTGTTGAAGCCGACATGATGAATGTATTCTGCACCTCATACATTGTATTATCCAATGACATGTCTATAATGAAATATTAAATTTTTAGTGCATTTAAAATTTTCAATTATTATTGTTCTAGATTAAATTGAAAAATGACAAAATAGATTAAGAAACTGTGTCACAGTCTATCAGGAAATGGTGTCTTCATGAAAAGGTGTCCTCCGGAAATGGTGTCTCCTTCTCATCCTTTGAGCAGTGATACAAACAGAGTTAGTTAAGGATCAATAACTAGTAGCACAGATGCGGTGTTAGTATCACGGTGTCTGGTCACTGTGTTTGAACAGGTACAATTTCTGGAGGGTCATTGAGTTTGGATGGTTAGGGTGTCTAAAGGGTGATGTTGTATGAAGGATTACTGTGTCTGAATGGTTATGTGTCTGAAAAGTATGGTGTATGGACATGGTGACTAGTTCCATAGCCAGAGAAATATAATCTGTGGTAGACTCACTATGTTTCAGACTTAGAAAACAATCTGTATTCAGACTTAAGTAGTGATATTCATAGAATGGATTAGACTTAATCATTTCTCAAATAAATCAATATAAATTAAATTAAATATATTTTACAGTAAACAAACTGAATTTATAGAAATTAATATCTATGATGTATTTATTTAAATTATGAAGATACTAATCATCATTAAATATAATGTGAGATAAAGTATACAGAATTAACATGTTTTGTAGACTGAATAAGATTTGTGATATTTAAAACATGATTAACACATGAGGAGTCTAAAAAAACTGTTACGCCAATCATTCAAGTTTCTACAAAATATCAAAGGGGATGAAAAACGTAGTTCTAGCACACCCAACTATCTCAATGGATGATTTCCCATGTGCGGTGAAACTCAGAGAAAAACCCGGTAACTGGCATGATACTCAAGCTACCAATGACGACTATCTTTATAATATTTATTAATGATTATGTGTCTTGATAAACCTTATGCATATACAATACACCATTTTTATCGTATTTTATACTAGTCATGACCTAACTATGAATAGGTATTACAACTCTACCTAGAATAAGGGAGATCCAAATTGTATCCCATACTAATCCTTTATGGGAACCATCCTAACTAAGGCATGATAACTAATTTGTTATGTAAACATGACAAGAGAACAATTAACTTACCAAGAACCAATAAATTATAGTACACATTCCCATACCATATCTTCAAGAACAATAATTGAATTATCTTTCATTGCATCTGTTTTTGGATGATATTTAATGATCATTATCCACTAGGAACCCATAAACTATTAAAAACCACTCTTAAAATAGGATGCGAACCGAGGGTCCCTATTAAAAACTATAATAGTGGGAAGCCCATTTAGTCTAGAAAACCCTTAGATATAGAATTCTTCATGAATGTCTACTTTAAACATACCATTGACAGGTAGGAAAATACACATTTTTTTTTGATCAACGATCACCCTGTAACGTCCCGGATCTGGGTGCCATACAACAGGTGCCCCGAACCCGGTTGGTCACATGACCTCTAGCACATTTCCCCAAACGCTAGAGGCTTCCGACTAGAAGTGAGGGCCTAGATCTGATAGTGGGGAAAGTATTCCCACATTTTTCAAAGTGTATCGTAGTGGAAAAAAAATATAAATATACAAAAGTTGATGTAGTAAACTATATAGACCTAAAGTGGAAAACAGAACTGAAATAAATGATAACCAATATGAATATATATATGATGATGCAACATGTCTCTAATTATATGAATGTAGACAAAATATGATACACTACAATATGATACAATACAAAACAAGGTATAAAGTACAGAAAAACTAAACTAAAGCAGTGAAAAAGGAACGTAGAAACATTACCAGCCTATGATTGGTCCCTGGCTCTCCTACTCCTCTACCCCAATCATGTACCTGTGTAGGGACCCTTTCCCTTAACAACACCTACAATAAAATATTTTTTTGGGCCGAAGACATGACCCAAACAGGGTGTGAGAAATAAATCCTAGTAGGCAACCACCAATGGAATGTGCCCAACTGTCAGTGAAAATGTGCAATAGTAGTGTGCACTAATGAAATGTAGTAAAATAGAAAGTACTCAAAAGTAACCGTTCCTAAAAGTTACATTTTTATTTTAATAATTATTTATCATCTCAATATAATTGAACTGAGATTTTTATGAGACTCGACCTCGAATGACAATCTTATATACAGGTGCCACAACATAAACCACATTAGGCTATCTAAAAATTAAAAGTGTGCTTTAGCTTGGTAGGTACAACCTAAGAAATATCTATAGTGAATATTCAAAGTAATAATTTTCATGAGACATTCAAATACTTACCCTCCGGTAATCCGAAACAAAAACCTCAGGTGACAACCCTCAGGCATAACGAATATTGCCCTCTGGCCTATGAGATATCGCCCTTAGGAACAGAAGCTATTGCACTCAGGCATATGAATTGTTGCCCTTAGGATAAACAAAACCTTTCCCTCAGGCTAAATTGAACCTTGCCCTCAGGATAAACAAAAAATATTCCCTCATGAGTTCCATAGGAAAGGAAAGTTACAGGGCCGGGCCCATCACATAAGAAGGAAATTTATATATGGTTCCTCTATAGAAAACTCATAACATTCTATAATCACTACATACCCATGGGTATCCATCCAAAAAACTAAACAAGGGAACCACACCCTTGGGGTGTCCCTAGATCTAAGAAACGTTCCCAAATAGTAGTTTATACTTAATCATTAGATTACCTATGCAATTCTAGGTATCTCAACAGCCAAAGTCTCAGCAATACAACTCCACGAACATGGTAGTGTGGCACAATGGTACAAAAAATCAACTTGAATGTTGGAATTAAACACAATACCACCAACCACGATCTCCTCTTATTCATATACGTGAATGTCACCTCTCTAAATAACAAAGAATGATGTAGACATGAGATAAGTGATTACCCATCCAATCCTAAATAACATCCCATTGGAAAATATATAGAAGGGTAGATTCAAGAAGGTGTAAGATCTTACCCACATAGTTCAAACGAGACTGACAGTAGAAGAATTAGAGTCCCTGTGAGCAATTGGGACCTCCTCTAAGTCTCGACCTCCTCTATCACTACTCCTAGTGATCCCTCTGCCTCCTCTACCGAATGAGGAGGCTACTGCCTATTTATAACTAAAAAACATAACTACACATAGTATACATTAATGTACATGGTGTGTAATATTTCTTTTAAATGTTCCAATAGAGACTACTTTCCACCGCCTCACTGTTCATCTGCAGACTGATTACAAAGCGTCTATTACTAATAAAACAGAGTGTAGTTAGTTTTTAAAATAGTAATTGCTGACAAGACTACACACCCTATATTCTCATCCCACACAGCCACAGTACACGACATGTGTACAAAAGTACACGATGTGTAGTTTGTTTTTACACCCAATCCTACAAGCCCTATATTCTTATCCCACACAGCCATATATTTATTATACATTAATTCATGATTTATATAAAATGATTGCACACAATACAACATGGATGATCAAAAATTTTAGCTTCTCTTGGTAAATATAAAAATTACATAAGAATATAAAACATGTAGTGTCTATATTATAGATTAATTTTTTAATGTGGTCATAACATTTTTTTCATACGTAAATACATATTGGGTAACCAATGGAAATAAATAAGAAAAGAGTGAGCTATATAATCAGGTAATGGAATAAACATGGAATAAAGGGATGAATTTTTACATCTTATATAATATGAAATTAATGGAACACAAAAGGGTAATAATCATAATCATGAAAAAAAGACATGATATAACATGATAACATAGAGGAAATATGTTAAAATGTGAAAATAGCATTAAACACAACATCACAAACATAGATCAAGTATTACCACCAATACTTATAAACATGGTAGAAAAATTAATTTGATGGATTAAGTTCACTCCCTAATCCCTTTCAAAAAATATTTTGATTCTGAAACATTACCCAATGCCTTAGATATCTATATAATTCCTACAGTACCCATCAAGTTTTTATCTTGTACATGCATAAGTGTTCCATATAGATAATTCAACAGAGGATCATTTCTCATCACATTTAATTCCATGATTATGTGGTAAGGATGCATAATATTTTTCCAATGAAATTATTATATGTTCATAAATATGTACACCCATTATAGGAAATTGTTATTGGTATTCACTACACATTTTCTTATCATAAAAAATCACAGTGAAATTTTGGTAGCATAATAGGGGAATATAAATGTTTGTGGGAGGGAATAATGAAAGTGAGTGGGGTCTGTCATCATTTATAAAATGTATAAGTTGTAAGGGGGGTATAGAAGAACTTATCTAGTCATTAAGAATTATAGATAAATGGAATAACATAATGTATACAGTTTACTACAAATGAGATGTAGAAGACCCCTTTCAACATTTCAGCACAGTAAAGGCTTAGGTAATCACTATGATGGGAGGGGATAAATGATCTATAATTGTTAGGATTTTTTTTCAACTGGGGGATAATTATAATGTCCTGAAAAAATAACCATTTGTGACTCAAAAGGATAAATAAAAGAAATGTGAACAAATTGAAAAAAAGAGAGAGAGTTACATGAAATCATACGATAAATCCAGAAACAAAACATGTGTACATAATAGTTAATGGGAGGGAATAATGAGAGTGAATGGAGTCTATCATCACCAGGAAATCCAATGTAAAATGATTTGGATGTAAAAAACATACCCAAATATGAAAACATGGATATTATGTGTAACAAAATAAAAGAGGTTCTTGAATAATAAGAATAGAGGGAGATCAATTATCTTGAGATGGTGATTCCCAAATATTCGGAAGATCTTATTAAGAGCTTACGAGCACCTAGGGATGACCATTGAGTTGGAAGGGATAAGTAAGGACATGATCAATGGTTTTTTTAGTGATGATTAATGGGATCATGGATGGGTTTAAATTAGTAAATAAATGGGATTTTTTATATTTTCCAAATACAGGGGTTGGACACTATATAATAAAATAGTCAAAATCACAGATATTACATGTTCCAAGCACTGATATTGAACTGTCAACAAAAACTAGTCTCACATGGTTTAGAAGCATAGTTTAACGATACACATGCCAATTATTGGAAAATAAATTTAAATGAAATTTTAGATTTAGAATGGGTTTTCAACCGTGTATAAACTAGGAACCACACAACTAAACAAGACCAACCCACCCATTTTTTAACTGTATTTCTAAAAAACTACATCCAAATTATTAATAAGGGAAATCAAATCCTATTTTTTCCCAAAATTTATCCTTAATATCCAAAGGATTAAACAAGAACCTGAGTTAACTATAAGACCTCAATATATATAAACAAATCACATTGGGATACTCCTACTGAATTAAAATAGATCTGATTCTCATTTCTCAAAAATATTCCATATCAAAATTAAAAAACTATATATTTACACTAAAATAACCTACCTATAGAATAATAGGCCATTTCGGCTATGGTATGTGATATGTATCACTAAAATAATACTAATATTTAAAAATATATATATATATGAAAACATATAAGTACAATTCACTTCCCAATTTTAGTTATTTTACTTTAGTGAAATCATTTCATAGTTATTAACCACTTGTAGAGCCTATAAAAACATAGAGTTGTACTAATATACTTTTTCCTGCATTAATTGAATAGGAAACAAGTATATATCACTGTTCTATCAAAACATTTCATAGTAATTATAATCTATTATAGCATCCATTATTTTATTATAAATTTTCAATTAATAATTTCATCATATTGAATATGTTCTTCCCCAAAAAATAACAAAATAGAAAAAACATTCTTTATTTAATTATTATATAATATTACAATAATATATTAAATGAACATTAAAGATACAATAAATATATATACAGAACATGGTTACGAAAAATATAGGTGGAATAAAACCATAAAAATATAATTTCTATAATAAAAAATTATTATAATTTATAGTCTATTGTAAAAATAACATTTTCATGTATATGTATAGAAATACAGAATAATATTATATAATATTCATTTTGAGAAATAAATTAAGGACAAAGATGATATTTTTTTAGAAGTGTTTAATTATATATGTTGGATAAAATTAGACTATATTTTTATTATATTGTTATTTGGTATCTATAAAATTTCATTTGGTGTATATATAGTTGATGTGTAAATTGAAATTATAAGAACTGAAATATTTCCCTCATTTGATTTTCAATATTGTATAATAATTTTAATATTTAATATGTAAATTGATAAATCATATAGATTTTGTAATTATAGACTTAAAATAGTATAAATAGAATCATTCTATATATGAGAAATTTTATGTAATGAATAAAAAATACATTTTAAAGTATTCTTTATTTATATTTAAAATTATTTATGGTCAATTAATTTTTAAATATAAATTAATTTATTGAGAGAAATATTGAAATAAATATGTAAAGTATATAAAAAGTATAAAGAAATATATTTAATTAAAATGTTTTATAGACTTATATAATTCCAAAATTCCTCCCAATAATTTAATAAATTATTCCCCATAATTATTTATCCCCTCATGGGATGCTTTTTTTCCAAAAATTTCAGCACTTAACCATAAATGAATAATATTTTTAAATATAAAACTCATGATCATCTATAAATTGATAATTACTATATATATTTCAAAACACACCTGCTATTATATTTTCTTAATGAAATCTTAACATGTTTTATTTTCTACAATACTGTCACCTTTTGGGGTGATCCAAAACCTATTGACACCTAAATAATTCAATATGAGTCAAGTGTCTATTGAGTAAACTAGAGTATTAATTGGGTTAATAATTTAGTTTAATGCCATTACCTTTACTTGGATCACCCAACTTATCCAACACCAACATTCATCATTTAAATTACCCCATATTTATCCACTTATACTAGATTGTTATTGATTATTTTTTCATAATTTGTTTCATTTGAAATAACCTATTCAAAAAGGACTATTAAAAACATATGAATTTCATCAACAGATGATACATTTTAATCTTTATTCTTTCCTATGATTTCAAGGGGCATTCCTCCTTTATAGGATTTTAGGGGGAAATAGATGTTAACTTAGTGGTCATGGTTATTACATATGGATGGATTCATTAGGGAGAATGATGTCTCATAAATTTTAGTTTAGCTTCATTGAATTTTCCTAATAGTTATTTTAAATTAAAATCAAAACCAGTTACTTCTTTTATTTTTTAAAATTAACTGGTTCATAATGAAATGAAAAATAAAAAAATGAACACATTAGTATAAAAAATACATACGGACACAAATGTTTTGATTTCTCAAAACTGTTTGGTGATTATTGTCTCTAAAAATCATTATTGAAGTAATATTCAGGACACTCAATTTACGATGCCATGTTTCCCTCTTATTAATACAAAAAATCGATTTACACTTGATTTAATGACTCTTCATCAATTACTTGGTCCTCATCGAATATATAGAATCTAGAGGTTGGTTCCACAGAAAATACATGATATATTTTTGTGGTATTGTATCTTCACATAATGTTTTGGAAGGGAAATATGGTATATGGATGGGTTCCTCACATGTTTTAATGTATTTAGATATAACATCAAAGATAAAACCACATATTTAGTTATCTCAATTTGATTTCAAATTTTTGTATCAATTAATATAAAATAGAATGGGTAGGATTTTGAACAATATATAATTCCCAATGATTTATCTTTTCTACCATCTATTAGAGGGATAAGTTTTATTTAATCATTCAGTATCCCATTAATTGTATAACTCTTCATTTGTGGGGTAATAACAAAAGGTTTTTTCAGATAAATTCCTTATGTTAGTGGCTTCATAGTACTATTTTCCATATGATTATATCATTGGTTCATGATTGGTTAGTGTGTAAGATGGACCACTAAAGGTGATTAAAATTCATTTTTAGATTTTTTTGGAATCATAGAAATAGAATGGGGAAAAGATAAGAGAAACGGTGGTGAGAAAAGAGAAATAAGGGAGAAAATAATGTGATTTTCAATGTTAACTTACTTGGGGCCCTGGAAATGGGTCCTAAATTTTATTGGACCAATATTTACAAAATTATATAATATAATTTTTTTCTTGTAGTACATCTTGGTTTATCGAATCTAGTATGACCAATGAAGAAACCAATAGACATTATGATTTGATGGTGGATTGATTTGGCTTTAAAGTGGCTATCATGGGTTTTAATTGAGTTGATAAAAAAATGGTTATTAAAATAATAAGTGATCTCAATATAAAAACAATGATTCCATCATTGGTTATCACTTTTGGTGGATTGGATGAATCTCATTTTAATTTATTTTAATCTATTAAATTCGAGCGATTACTTCAATTAAATACGAATTTCCCTAATCAATCACAAAATTTTGAGTCATAATTATCTTATTGATACTAAACTATAATCAATGAGGATCATTTTTGTAATAAGTATATGGTATATATTCCTTTTATCACTTAGGATTCATAGCCTTAAAATTAGTTAGATAAATGGAGAAGGCACATCATTGTTTAGAAATCTCAACAAAGGAATTGATTATGAATTATTCAATTGAGAAGTATCATTTAATCCATCACCTTGCTACAACCTCATACCAATAATCTAGAGTTTATCCATAAAGTGATGCTATTATATCAATGTAAGTGGGTAATATACTGAAAAAGGTGGAAGTGAAGGAAAAAATGTAATATAATGATCACTCTACCACTGTGTATTGAAATTCACAATTGTTTTTGTGAATAAGATCACACCTTGATTCAATGGAATAAACTAGATATTTAGAAAAAAATAATATAATTTAATAATAATAAAAACATTTTCTATGAAATGAACAAGAAATAAAAACTTACATGTGAGAAATTTATGATATACAAGGGATAAACGAACAGGTAATTACAAAATAAGAGAGAAACATTAAGATATAAAGTACAACCATGGATACTAATTCCATTCCCCAAAAAATAATTTTATAATAATATTTTGAGACATAGGTTTACTTCTAAAAAATTAATTCCCTCCACATAAACTAGGAGCGTCAAATGGTGGGTGGGAATAAATGGAATTGGATGTTTCAAAGTCGACAAAAAGTTGAACTAGATTCATCCCCCCTCTTGGAGTGAAAATAAGTCAATTTTGATTGATGAATATTTGAAGGATTTAGGAGGAAAATATATTTTTTGGTTTCTTATAATATCCTTCAAAATTTAATGACCATTGGATCATCTATTTGGATTTCATGGTCAAAATGGTAGGCAGACGTTATGGTCATTCAGATCTATCCATATATTTAATCTTAAAATTGTACTACTTATATCACCATGAAAAAATATTAGTAGGATATTTATGTAGTTTAATTTAATTATCCCTATAATTTTCTCCTTCTATAATAAAAATTTCAACTTTATTAGGCATGAATTTTGGGCCCCACTTTTTCATGATGGGTCTATGGCCCATTACACTTTGTCTATGATGTTTCCGCATTTATTGAAAAACATCTCCATATTTTCGTGGAATTCATATATTTAACCTAAAAAAATATTTCACAAAATGTGAAACATAATATCCTAAAATTTAAAATTCATATAATTAAACTAATGAATTTTATAAATATGTGATTAATTGGGTCCAAATTTGTAGTTTTAATATGACTTGTACATGTGATTGGAAATGAATGTAAAATTATAAAATCCATTGAAACTGATGTGTATGGAAATTTAAACACATCAATATTAAAATATTAATAGTTAATATTTTCCCATTTTTGTGGATAATCTGTAATAAATATATATTTTGTTTCTGAAATAGATGCTTAATAATTAAATATTGATTTTATAGAATGTTTGAGCTTGTTTCATGATGTTGGGAGTAAGGTTAAGAGAAGTGTTATTTATCCATATATTTAGTTAAGTATTTATTTTCTACATGCATATTAATTATGTTTTTTTAAATATTTATTATATTCATATACCATTATATTTATGTTTTTAATACCCCCTAAAAATTATGTGTATAATTAATGAATCTATGAGGGGAACCAATTTCTATCACTCCCTCTATGAATCACACTCAACTATATTCACCAATACAATTTTTTATTTTATTTTACATCCTTTGGATTCATATGTAATCTATGTTATTTCAAATAACTTTATTTCCCATTCTCATTGTTTTTTAAATAATTTATTCACATGTGTTATATATATTTACAAAAATTAAAAAAAAAATATTAATACTTGATTTCCTTACAATATTACATATTACTCAAACATTTCTCAAACTCCATAAATAAATTTACATGTTTCAATCACTTTATGATCCTTATATTTAAATGGTAATATACACTAATATTCTTATCCACTTTCTTTATCTTGATGTTTTATTTTTCTACCATTTGAAAATCTTAATACATAATATTTCATTTATATAGGTTTACTATATTGAGACTTTTCATTAATTTATGATTGTTACAATGTTCATGTGGAAGATATATATGAGGATATATTTATGTGATTCATGTTTCGGGATTTTATAAACCTCTAATGCATCAGATAAATCATTTAATCTCATTTGATAATTGTCTTATGGGGCTTGTGGAGTGAACATAGTACACTATGTTATGAGATAATATTATTTATCTTACTTCATTATTATAAAATAATCTCATTTCTATCCATAGATATGTTTATGATACCATATTATTATAAAGGTTTCACATACATATTTTATTCCAGTTCCTTATAATACTATTCATGTATACATTTCAATAGTTCAAATTCAAATATATATAATTTTATTATGTTATTTTCATTTTCCAAAATTATTTTCTTCATACCAAATTTTTTATTTTATTATTAAAAAATTATGATATTTATTATATTAAATTATATTTCTCTATATAATATTTAATATATTATACGCCTTATAAATAATTTCATCCCACCATTTTCGTATGTTTTATATATCCCTAAATAATGAGGGGTAATTTTAGGTATGATGTTCCTAGAAAAATATCATGCAAAAAGAATATTATATCAGAAATACATATGTTGTGATTTATTATAATTGATATATATATAATCTCTAAGGATTCTAAATTATTGGTGTTGGGTAAGTGTTTTAAATTTATTTGTTATGTACAATAATGAAAAATGATTTAAAAAAATATATATCTTATAATTGTCTCATTTTAGTAGGTATCAATATTATAATTTTCAAAATTTTAGATTTTCTTTTATGAATAAAAGGATTATACAAAAAGAGACCCAAAAAAATCA
Organism: Viscum album; assembly: GCA_963277665.1. NCBI lineage: Eukaryota > Viridiplantae > Streptophyta > Magnoliopsida > Santalales > Viscaceae > Viscum > Viscum album. Next base: position 691,057,804 of record OY728138.1, on the reverse strand, counting down.
ATGATTTATTAAGTTAATACATCTTTAAATTTATTTTCATATTTATATGTTTGTTTACTATAATTTTATTAGATAATACATTTATTTATTTTAAAAATAATTATTTAATCAATGTAAACTATTAATTTAAACTATGTTAAAATTGATTGAGATGAGAAAATACAAGATTATACTAATGATCAACATAATGGGATGGGATTCCGTGTCGAAAAAAACATGGAAATGGTTACCTATATTTCAAAATTTATGAAATATAAATCGGACCTTATGAAACTCCCAAATTTTCCACAAAAATAATAAGTATCAATTATGTCAATTATGTTATAATGAAATTAATTTTTTTTTGTATCTTCTAATCCAGTAACATTGTAGAAATTGATCCTAAACAATGTAACAATTATTCCTTAGTATTTAAGAAATATAAATATCGTTTCTTTTAATTATCACTTAGAAGGTGAATTAGATCAATTATTATGAAAATTCATAAATACATGGTGAAATTTATTAATATACTCCTTCCATGAGGAAAAATTATAAAAAATTTCACAATAAATATTTTCCTCAATCCCTTTGTATCAAAGTAGTTAGAGAACTATTTTTATAGAAGAAAAATAATAGTTAATCATTTTTTAACATGAATAAAAATTCATTTGAATTATATGTTATAAAAGTAGTTTATAGTAGATATTTAATTTGAAACTGATAGAATATTCAATACATGAAAACTATGTCTCAAAAATGAATTAAAAATATATGATTGTATTGTAACTATGACATTAGTTTTTATGTGAGGTAAATGAGAAAATATAACTGGAGACTATCACTATAGTAATGGATTTTGGTTTAGGAGGACAACCATTTCTTTTTATGGAACCCAAAATAATAAATCATAATGTTTAAGGAAAACGTAAATATCTAAATGTAAATAACTTGTGGATAATAACCAATAAAATTACTTCAATTGAACAGGGAAATTTTTCATGTGTTGAAAAATATTCATTCAATCACATGATTTATAAAGATATATGATGTAAACCAGTCCAAAAAATTGATTTATAATGAAAACAATCAATGAATAAAACAGTCAAAATCATGTGAGAAGGGAAGAGATTACATAGTCACAATTGCATATGTAGATAACCAATAAAACATTGAAATTTGAATTATTATTAACTATATATAAAATACTTCATTACTTATTATTTTGTTCATTATTAAATATTCTAAATTTTTTCAAAGCCTCTTAATAAAAACCTCCAAAATTGTATATTGAATTATTATTGAAAACTCTTAGTTTTTAGATAATTCCATCCCAATTTAGTAACTCTTAATTGATAGATATTTGTGGCATATTACTCTAGTAAAATATTTTTATTCATATTTTCAGAAAATTTAATGCAATATTAGCAATGGTTTAAGTTTCCCTATAAATATCTCATGTGAATTATTACAATATTGAAATATTATTTCATATCAAAAACCAATTCATGACCATATATTTGTACAGTGATGATTATGAACATCCTTTGAAAACTGGTTCCTTAATAGGGGTCATAATAAATTATAATTATTGATATTTCACTAAAATGTGTTCCAACGAACTCAACATAAAATATATTCCCATTGTCTATGAATATGTGAGTTTACTTATTGAAGATTTTTTTAGTCTTCCCCTAGATCATGATTTTAGGTTTTGAATCAAAGACAAACTTGTTTTCATTCTTATACTACATATTCATTATATAATATATTTAATGGAAATATAATAATTAAATAAGATATTAAAATATAATTTTTAGAATAGATTTACTATCTCACGTTCTTCACTGTAGTTTACCAGTCCCCTTTTTTTAATAATGATGGTGAGTACACCATTTCATTGATTATTATTAGTATAATAGATATCGTTATGAGGAAAATGTATAATATAACTCATATTGACAACTTGTTTGATTGAATTTAAATGGAATATCACTTCTCATTGGTTGATCTATAATATGGATATCATTATCTAGGGGTGAAATTACTTGATATATATAAGACAACCTCCATGAATAATATAAACAGTATAAATTCATTGTGATTCATTTCAAATATATAAGTTCCCTAAAAATACTCATGTATTTCTAGTATAAAGTATTCAGATAATACCATGATTAATGTTCAGTTTTGTTTGTTGATAATATTATTAAATATTTTAAGAGTAAAGGAGAATATGAGTTGTATTTGATGACTTTTCTGAAAACATTATGAAATTTGAAACTCTATAGAAAATTTAGTAATTGTGAAATATTTATATTACTAATATCATTCATGGGTGTTGTAATAGAAGTTTAGGGTATATATTTATTTCATGCAATATTAATGAATATTTAATAATGACCTAAAACAACGACTATAATAGAAACCCACTATTTTCATAGATTAACAAGCAATGATTTACTCTTTTGTTATAATTTTCCAATACTTGAAAATATACTTACCATGTTATATTATTATGAGAATAAATAATTTTTTAATATAATAATTATATTACATATTTTATGATATAAATTATCTATCATACATTACACCCATACTACAAATAACCAATAATTGAGAATAAATTATGATATATTGATTCTATAATGATATGATGATTTTTTTAAAATTATAAAGTAATAGATTATGGACCTATATATATAATGTTTTATAATAAAAATAAAATTAGACTTCGAATAAAATTAAATTTTTTATATTTAAATCACCTATATGGATGAATTATCTATAGGGAGAGAAGTGTGAAATACATATATACCACGAAATCATAAACTATGCATTAATATACAATAAGTAAAAAATTTCCAATAGAAATGTATTTTATTTATCAAGCGTTATTATTGTTAAATACATTATCATCATAGGAATACTAATAAGGTGAAAAATAACTTGAGACGAATTTATTATGATACATATTTTATTTTAAGATTTTAATGATACCAATATTCTTTTATATTTAAGGATGGAAATACAAATCATTAGCAGATGAATGTTTTAATACCTTGACCAAATGATTACTCAACCATTTTTCCTTGTGAAATTCAAGGAGGCAAATATGGATAACAATGAGATAAAAAATAATGCATATAATATTTTTGAGTTTACCATTGAAAGATATATATTTATAATATTATAAGCATGATTTCTATTGTCATTATAACATAAACTGAATATAAAGTTAATAAAAATCAATATAACTCATCATTTAAAACCAACCTTATAATATTAATGATATATTGAGATCCCAGGTATATTTTATGGTATAAAAACAAAAATAGTTATATTACATAATATAATTCACAATAACTAGTTTTATAGAATGATACGGATAAAAATATATTCTCTAAGATGATGATTTAACTATTACCAATAATCATTTTGATGTCAAATAAATCACAATAAATTTTTTATTGATCATCCAATAAATATTCAAGCTATCAATTTCATCTATGTTTTGGATAAAAGGATTAAAACATTATAACACTAAATTTATATTCAAGATGATTTCTCACTTGATAAAATTGAACATATATAAATAATGAAAGAATTAAGGATTTATTAAGTACCATTTTCAATTATATCTAAACATGATCTGAGGGGCACGACAAGGTTCTAAATTATTTTTTAATAATAATGTAATAGGGATCCTACCATTAATATAATTTATTATCCTTATACTGAAGGAAAATATGAGAAGAATATTCAATCATAATATGATATGTTTAGATATTATAAAATTGACTGTAAAGGGGAATATTATAAACAACATCTACTAGTAAAGATCTGATATACCAATATTTCTTACTCAATCATTATAATGGATCCAGACGTGGGTCTTTGTTTGAAGAGTACATAACTCTAACATCATGGGTTGATGTTATATTGTGAATAATATTTTGGAATGGATCAATAATGCATTGGGTCTTGATCTATGTGGTTGTGATGTTATTAGTGGCCCTGACTATGCAATTTAGGTAGCAAAAGATAAAAAATCATTTGAATGATTATCACAAGATGATATTTTTTTACATTTAAATATTAATATTTTATTATAGTTGTTTATTCATGAATTATTATTCATTTTAGTATGATTTTTCATGGTTAGTTTTTATTTTTAATTTTAATGTACCTAGGAAAAAGTGCCAGATGAAATTTACAACTACAAGTGTCCCTACGAAACCAATGGATGGCCACCGGTAACCTAATAAGAAAAAAATTTCTTGGAAATCATAATAGATCCAATAAATTACTAGTAGAACCAAATTAGTTACCTGGTGGAACCAGACCAGTTACATAGTGGAACAAAATTAAGATCCCATTTCACTTATGCTACATTTTCATAGAGGGGCATTATTGGTCTTTTTACTCACATCCATTATATATTCTTCCCATTTCTCCCTATAACTAATTTATATCCATCAATAAAGGTTCCCACTAATGTACCCCATTGGTCCTCTCTTTATCTGCAAACATTTTTCTTGTTTCTAGGAAACTTTTGGGGTGTTTTCTTGGATTAAAATTATGTTGTTACATAATATATAAATTTAAATAAATTTTATCACTTTTTAATTATTTTATTATTATATTTATTGGTTTTGGGATGGATATTTTCAGTATTACATTAGTAATTGTTTCATTGAGGCTCTTAGTGATAAATTTATATGGCTCAAACATGGGGTCATTTTTATTAATAAATATGGTTGATGGGTCATTTTTTAGAGATTTAAATTTTATTTTGGGTCGTTGGGTATGATTTATTAGTTTATTATAGATGGGTGTGGATGTTTGTTATATGTTATGAAATTTAGGGTGCCTAGAAAGAGGTTTCACCCATTTTTTATTATTTTATGTGACATCATGCAGTTTATGGAAGGCCATCTGGTACACGATAGACTAGGTAGTGGCCTTCGTTGAATGAGAGTTTAATTAGGTACCTTTTCGTACTTGAATTAATAACTAATAGATTGCCACTACGTTTTTAGAATGTTTTTTTGGTCTTTTCACACATACACTATATTTATTATTCATCAATCCCTCTAAATATAATTTCTCTCAAACCACATAGATGCCCCTCCCATGGTCTCATGTTTTTTATTTTTTTTTTATTTCAATTTTCAAGTAATTTAGGGAAAAGACAAGGGAGTTTCTATGGACCAAATATATGGTAATAATTATAACTTGTCTCATATTATCTCTTATGCCCCTATTTGATATTTTCGATTTTATATTTTGATATTACTTAGTCAACCCCCTTATATAATGGTGGAATTCATTTGAATCATTAAGGCTTCCAATTTTATTTCCAAAATGAGGTTTATTTGTATTTTATTCAACTGATTCATTTTGATTTTTATTAAAATATGTATATGAATATATTATATTTGGGGGTTTTAGTTGTTAGGATGAGTTATTTTATAAATTTTTTCATATATTTATTTGGTACATTAAGTTATTATATTTTTTGATTAATATTATTATTCATTACCATTGGTTTTTACTTTGTTTATTAATTACGTATAGAATAATTTTAATTTAGTTCTTAAAAAATGAATTTTTTGGTAATTATTTGTTCATACTTTGAGATTATTTGGAATAAATAATCCCACTTATGATAATGTTAGTTGTTCCCAACTCTCTGATTGATTCATGACCTCGGCCATCAACATTCATTCCATTAGTTTTTATAAATTAAAAATTAATTTAATTCACATTTTGATGATATGAAAGAATTGGTTTAATGGATTTTTTATAAAATGGGTTCGTTGCAACTATGAAATGGATATAATAAAATTTCATTTCTATTATACAAATTTTTGGAAATTGTGTTTGTTTATAACAATTTCATGTGTAAAAATCATTTTTATTGTATTTTATGAAAAATTTGTATCACATTACGAAATAAATATATTCCACTATGAAATCACTTATTACAAAATAAATATAAATGTTCTTCAAGTTAAAACCCAATGATTAAATATTCAATAAGAGTGTGATTTGTTGGTTAAGTGGTCACCATGATGACTTAGTGAGAGGAGGTGACTTGTAATTTAAAACATGTTTGTCAATTAATCAATCCAAATCATACAATTAGTGGAAAAAAATCCATAATGTGATATAAATTTTATTAGAATATTTTTTGGGATCAATTGTTTTTTGATTATTCCCTTATAAAACCATTTCATGAAAATATTGAATCCTTTTATATATTATTCTTTAAAAACTTACCTATGATATATGTTCAAATTGGCTCAAATTTTTTTTATATTAAATATATTTTGTAAAATATAAGTAATCTATAAAAATAATGGATTTTAATACATCACTAAAATACTATATAATGAATTTTATATTAATGCCTCTTCGTATTTTTAAAATCCATAAATCTTCGGTGTAACTAAAAAAATAACATTAGTATTAACATGTTGGTGTCTCAGTTAGAGAATAAATCTAATGTTTTAACAGGGTTTTTATGTGATGAAAATAAACTTTTTATGAATAAAAAATTATATTTTTTATGATGAGTATATTATAAACCGAGTTTACATTGATGAAATTAGTATTATTTCGATTTTTATAATTTATATTATATTTACGAAATATCACATTCATACTCGTCAATTCTATTGTATAATAACCTATTTCTATGATATTAAATAGAGTACCATAAAAATATATGAATTCATTTTTGTGTTATTAAATACAACATATAGTGATGTAAAATCATGTTATTTTTTTTCTAATCATATTTGTCTCCATTTTTAGAATTATTACAATGAATCAGAAACAATTAGATACTAATCATTTATGAAAGTGTGAAAAACTTATTTATGAAATTTGAATCATTTATACATTATATCATAGTTCACATTAAATTTTCTACTAGATTAAAATGTGAAAGAAATTATATTTATCATGTATAATATATTTTAGTCGGTTCATAATTGATTGATATATGGAGTTGAATGTGATGGTTTTTAACCCTGACTATTGTATACCCCTCCCCATTTCTTGAATGGGGTCGGGGGATGCCAACACTCTAAATATTTTAATGACTATTCCCTATACATATGGTAGAATATTCATCCAGAATAACTTGTGTATATATTCCATATTCTAAGGATATATAGAAGGGAAACCATTTTTCCATGGCCTACTCATCTAATATTCTTATTATTAACTTGAATATTATTTTATAGGTATGGACCCTATTAATATATAGTGTTTCAAATTTTATATTACATGATTACAAGACTGGATTAATTATTGAAATAAAACCCAATATTATGAGTTTTCACATCTCTATACTCAATTTGGTGACAATAAATCTATTTTAGTATACTTATACAAATTATTAGAGATATTCATTGTTACACATTTCTGTCAACATTTTCATGAGACACTATTACATGAGCCCTAAAATTTATATCATGAGTTATACCTATATATAAACTCATATATACATAAAAATTCAACTTTTATGTTTTATAATATCTAATGTACCATGGTAGGTGTTAGATATCATTTATTGTATTTCTAGGATATTGGAGCAGAATCAACTTTGAGTTTAGATTAGGAGTTGGTTAGAGGATTGGGGTTCTTGTATAATATGTATGACATCGTTCATTATATATAGGTATTTAGAATTTTATATCCTTAATAATTTTTATGTTCTATTTCACATTAGATATTCCACATGGGGTTTTCCTTTTATCATTTTATATAGAATATAATGTTATAAATATATCATTTTCATCTTTTTGTGAATATTTGGATGTTTTTATTTTATTTAAAATGTTCAATTTATGAATGATTCATGTTTTTTGGGATAAAGAAACTCCTTATGTATAATTATAATTAAATTAAGAATATCCTTCTGTAGCTACACATTGAAGATGTGAAACAAAAATATATATCCTAGGGATTGATGAGAACCCTTTTGGTTTCCAAGGTTCTCATTTGAATTTAGTTTGGTTACTTGGTTATAGGTCACTGTATAATGGTATAAGATCAATGATGGTATGTAAAAAAATTATTTTTAATTGATAATATAGGACGACCAGGTCATGAGAAGTGATCCAAATAAAATAATTATGTTTCCATTAATGGTAGAAAGGCAATATACTATTGGACATTGGAGTAGTTTATATAAACTATCAGATCAAGTTTGGATTTTGATTAATAATTTTAGGGTAATAGAAAATTAAAAATATATAAATTAATAAAAACATATTCAAAATTTTAGTTTCATGCATCCTAGTTGGCATCGATATGTTGGGAAAAAATTTATTTCGTGCCTCATTAATTGCTTTTCTTACTAATCATATAACGATTATTTTTTATATCACTTTATTAGTGATCATGGTTCTATTATTTAATTTTTTTATATATACATTGATCATGTATCTTATTTTCAATATATTTTTTAAACCTATGAATTCATGTCTTTAAATGTGTTCATATCATGTAAGGGAGGATATGGCTTCTTTCATGTGCACTGATGTTCATTGATAAATGTTATTAAAAATTAATCAATTAGACAAAATGGTCACCATTTTTATTATTTTAAAGTTGAAATGATATCATTGGTATGAGTTTTACTGTGCATATAATTAGTGTCATAAATTTATGAAAATTGTTTAATAATATTATATATAATAAATTGGATAATGTGTTTATTAAATGTAATTATGTATTAATATTAATGTTAAATAGAATCTAATATAATTATGGTTTTGGTCTATATTTTTAAAATAATTTTTTCTCTTAAATATAAGTTTTATATTGGCTTATTTTCGTAAATGTTTTGTTTTCATGACTGATTCATTATGTTTATTTAAATCATGAATGATTTTCTATAAACATTTGGATAAATTTATCCCATTGAGGAATATTTAGTTTATAGTGGATTAGGGTTAGAAAATCCTAGTAATTTTAGGGGGTAATTTATATTATTTTTCATCCATTAATGTTCTTAATAGTACCATAAGGGTGATGATATACCCATTAAAATTGATATCATATCTTTTGGTGTCATTTTCATGACTTATTGGTTATTCACCTGAAAGAAGGTGGAGAATTTGGAATCACATGAGTTTTATAGTTATTAAAATTTTCAATTTGAGGTCTTTAGTAATTTGATTATGTTTACATATATATAAGTTAAGAATGGGGAAATTAGCATAATATTTTATTGTATATACATTTTCAATCATGTGGATGTGATATGATCATAATTTGTTGATTTTGGATTTCAAATTGTATGGTAATGGTCAATTTTGATGGATTTACTTATTTTAAAACATTGTTTTAATGCATACATTGGATCTGATATTGGAGATTTAGGGGTGTTGAGTATTTAGGTGAGGGGTTTTTGGGATGTCATGGAGATGAATATTCATATAGTGTTGAGTTGGTAATGAATAATTTCATGATCACCCTTTATATAGTGTGATTGTATATTTATATGGAAATGGAATATTGATAAAGTGTGTTCATGTTTTAATTTAATGATCTAGTTGATCAATCATTTAACTTTTATATATTCATTTTTTATTTCATGTTTTTTTGGATGATTCATTAATGTTTTTACAGATATTTTAAAGCTCAATAAAGACATTAGAGTTCAAGATACATAAAAATATATCTCTCATATAGTTTATAATGATAAGTGGCAATTACTACCTAGTTTTAGCGTACCGTGTACCATCTATAACAATAATGGGCTAGGGTGGCTTGAGAGTTCCACCAGATAATCAATGTCACTTTTCATTTTACCTTGTATACATTGGATTTTTTTGGAGGGAATATTTTAGTTTAAACCTATTTAATTATTTTCACATTTTTCCTTCAGGAATTCAATTTTATAGAACAATTTTGATGAAACTAGTGAGACTTGTCATGATCCAATCATCATAATTCGTCTTACCCCATGGTTCAAGGAAAAGTTTATGTAATTTTCATTCCTAAAACAAATGAAAACTTATTGATTCTGTCATCATTATATTTCTTTCATAATTTATGATTTCCATGTAATACATTATAATTTTATGTTGATTTTAATTGTAAAATGGAATAATTAATATGAAACATTATGTATTCTAAAAATATTTCTTCAAGGAGTTTCATTTGAGTATTATTTTTCATACTCAATTCAATTTTGATTAATGGTGGTTGAAATACCGTTTTTCATATGGGTTTTTATATTTTACAAAGAATTTATTAAGGATGTTCACTTGTTGTTATTTTAACGTTTAGGTTGTTTTTTTCAATTTCATTATTTACTAGATTAATTTTTACATGGATTATGATACTCTTTTGTTTTGGAAAAATTATTATTGGGTTCAATAGTGATGGAATTTGAATGGGTGATTTCTAGAAGCATCCTAGTGATAGATTTGAATTATAATTATTTCTTATAGTATTAGTTAGTGTTTTTTATTCAATGTATTTTCTAATAAAATTAATGAAAATAAGATTTTATAGCATTCTAAATTTATAACACAAACAATATAATTTTTGATGAAAATAATTATTTCTTTTCAATGGTACTTTGATATGATAGTCAATATTTTTTCTAAATAGTGTTTTGGGCACTGTGAAATGAAATAATCTATAATCATGCTTACAATGTTATATTCTCTTGATTGGTATGTAATTATTGATCCATTACATTGATTTATCCTTTAAATTGATTTTTCCATGACAAATGAGTTGGATAAAAAATGTATATGTGAAGTATCTAAAAAATACTTTTTAGTTTAGTTTTGATAGTTTATTATTTTTATTTTTTGGTGAAATGGAAATATTATTATTTTATCAGTGATAAGGAAAATTTAGGACAACTATAACGTTTATAATAATTATTTAGCATAAAATAATATGATTTAACATATAATTTAGAAAATTTATTCCTTTGAGAATTGAAAATGTTCTATAATGGAAATTGAATCTTCCAACATTAACCAAAAGAAACAACTAGTCTAGGAACCAAACAAAACCATTTGTTAAGTGAGTTCTTCTATAGAGATATGGAAGATGGGAATCCTTGGAAAGATGAGTTTATTGTTTATGTGATTCATATTTTTAATTACATTATGCAGAATCATATGATTTAATTAAAAAAGGGTTTCATAAGAGTGCAAGGGGGTTAATATTGTTTGAAAAATATATAATTTTTTGATAATGGTTCCCCTAAAAATTTATTTATTGAATGATTTTAATTCCGTTTTTCATTTAACATTAAAATATTTTTAAAAACATTTTTAAAATGTTATACACCATTATTTATTCTTTTAAATGTTATCTTCCATAAAATTAATCCATTTCCCAATTATGTTTTAATACATTCATAAAAGAAAATGGTGCAATAAATTTTAGTTTACTAATTATAACAATAATCTATACCTTTGTTGTTTACCCCAAGAACTATCGCTAGTATGCACTAGTTATAATTCCAATTGGAAAATATTTCTTATGTATGTAGTTTTTAGTCATGTGATCAATATTTCCATGTCGTCCATACTCATGTAGGCTATAAATTTTTAGAATATTATACCCTTTGGTTCAGATAAATAAGAAATAATAATTTTTAACTGAATACATTATATTTTCTATTTATGTAATAATTGCATACATTTACATTATTCAAAAACATATTGGTTAGTTTCCCAAATATGTAATTTTTTGGACATAATCTAGATCATGGATAAATGTATTGTTGTGTTAATAATGTTATTTTATTTTTTTGTAAAATCAAGGTATCCTTTATAGGTGTTCAACATGTTTTCTGATGTTTCTAGATATATTATAAAGAGAATTACTACTACATTGACATATAGTGACCATGTTAGAAATTATGGATTACTAATCTTAAAAATATGAAGTAAGTGTACTATTTTTCATTAGGAACATTCCTTCTTTATGGTTATATACTATAGATCATGTTATATAAAATTATTATAATCTGTTTAAGAAAATGCATTGACCATTGATGTAATGGGTTGAATGGTACATGTATTGACAAAAACTAATGTATACCACATCCCATTTTTTAAAATGGGATGGTTCCCAAATGAACTAAATCATGTAGAAACATTTACATATCTATAAGAAAAATGATCCCCATTGACCTCCGTGACAGGAAATTCCATGTTCATATGATATAGAGATCATGTTTTGATTGTTTCTTCCATATTAATCATAGATATTGGGTATTAAACACCTATAAGTAGTATATGTTTGGACCATACCAGTATATAGTGTTAAAAATTATAGTTATAAATATTACATGAGTTCCAACGTCTACTCTATTTTAGTTGTTATATTTTTACATTCATTTTGTTGAATGAAAATCTATTTTATAACATGTATGTAATTGAGTATACATGTTCATGAATACCACTATTTAGAACCATTGTTTTAAGATACCATTGGTGTTTCTTTATTGACTATTTCTTCTCGCATGCTATATGGACACTCTAGTGGAAATGGAACTTCACATGTTATATTTTAGGATTTCTTAGACACCATAGTAGCTATTTGATATTTTTGGTTTATTTTTTATGATAACAATTGGACCTGAATAAATTATTACATTATATAAATATGTGGTGAGAAAATTGGGGATCTTGTATATAATTAAACATTTCTTTCCCCATATTCATGAATTATGACAAGTTTTTCCCTATAATTTGTTATGGTATAGTTCATATTTTGTAGTCTTTAACGACCCCAAGTTATATATATTGAAATTCCCATCTATTAATTTTTTCATATTTCATAAAAACATAATAGAACACATTGAATTCATTATAAATGATGACAGAATGAAATTAGAAATATTTATATAAGTTAATAAACGTATACTGATTAAATAGTAACTTGACCTTTGAAATAATAATACGACCATTTTGACTAGTAAACGAGCCAATTGAATAGTAACCTCACCAATGAATGTTTAATTAAAATTTATCTATCATATAAGTGACAATATGATATTATTATATCATATTATAAATAAATAAATATTTAAAAAATTATTAGTTAAGTGTTGGTAAAATTATTGGTCATCAATATTTAATTAAAATATTTTGATTCATTAAATAATATTAAAAAAAATTATTTTCATAAAATTTGTTCCTAAATTTTTATTTTGATTTATTAATATTATGTGATAATTTTATGATACCTTAATTAATTATTCAAAATATTAGACAACTAGTTTTTATTTTAAAATATATATTTTTCCATGTAAATGAGTATTTTAATTTAAAATTATATTTCTCTTATTTAGAAGATTTTTTTCCATAAAATATAGATATTATTTATAAATAAAACCTTTGAGAAATGGTAAGGGTTAATTTTTGGTATTCTTCTGAAATTCTTCATTTTCTAGTGAATAGTTAATTCTGGTAATTTAGATTATATATACATTATATGTTAAATATACTTTTCATTGATTCATGGACGATGTAAGAATAATTGTTTCAAACTCAAAATATATAATTAATTTATTTAGTCCCAATAATATACACTTTTTTATTATCTTGAGAAAAATATTATACTAATGAATTAAATAATAAGAAAGTACCCCTCTCCCACATAATAAATACCACACCTCAAAAACATATCCCAGCACACCCATCAAGCCTTGAGCCTTTTACAAGTTTTTTCCAATACATTTCCAAAACCACTCACCCATGTCTAGATGATTTTTGTCTTATAATAAGATGAAAACCAATCCCCTAATGAGGTTCTCACAAATAAAAATTCATGAGGTTAAACTCTCATCGATTTTATTTCAATTTATTTTTATGTTCTTTTCATTTCATTTTATAACCTCACCTACCAACAACTAAATTAAATGAAAAATATAGTATCTTATATATAATATAATTTTATCATGTTGATGTAATAATTCTTCATAAAATCTACTATCCTATCTCTTTTACATTATGAATGAAATCAGTATCGGTGAGGGGCTGATTTACCACCTTCCTGGACGATGTTTTTTCGTAATTAAATTCCATTTCAAGGATGATCATGAAACCATTTTGATGGTTGAAACACATTATATAATATTTATTATATATAATTTTATTTTCTTGAATCATTTTTTAGATATGATATTAATTTATAATACACAATGGGTTTGTTGTGATAAAAAAATTCTAAATTAATCTAAACGATTTCAATAAGGTACATATCAATTGAACCATCATCGGTCATGAGAAAATTGTATTTTAATATTAATTTTGTTCATTAATAAAATATATGTCCAGTTTGGGAATATTAACCACATTCTACATGTTTTTCAATATATATATACACAATTAAATAAATCTAGAAAACCAAGGAAACTCATGCTTCTGAGTGATGAAATTGAATTTCATAACCCATAAAAGGGGCATAAATTGACATAATAATATTAAAAAAAGAAAATACATGTATGAATGGTTATTAGTTAATAAATTAACAGATTTAATTTTATTATTTATGACATTATGAACATTTATAGAATCATTTCATACACAATGTAATGGATTCTACCCGAACCACCATTATTCTTTTGGGTCACTCTTGCTCTATTTTTATCAGAATGAAATTTAGATTTATTATTATATAGATATAATAAATTCTATTTATATGTTCCAAACTTATGTATCAAGATCCATTAATCATTTTTTGGGTACATACATGTTTTTTATAGGTTCCCTACTTAATTATCGTCGATAAGCACATCCAATTTAAGGGAACTTCCCAAATTCATTCAGATTTTCATGTTCACCCTATATTTTTTATGCCACCATTATTTTTACAAAATCAGTCATTTTTCTAACATCCCAGTTCCAGAAGCCTCCTATAGGATCCTCGTACCTGGTTGGTCACATTGCCACAAGTGCATTTCCCCAAACACCAGAGGATGCTGACTAGCAGCGAGGGCCTTGGGTGTGATTGTGGGGAAACTATGCCCTCATTGGAAGAGAACACAGTGGAAGAAAAACAGTTAGACAACAGTAGAATCTATAACCATCCATACAAGAGTAAATGATAAATAGCGGAAGACTAACACTAAAAAACTGGAGCACACCCACATGTATATGAAATGGTGCATGATACATATGTCTATGAAAGAATCCAAACAAGTCACAATGATGAATACAATACTAATCCAAAGTGCAAAAGAAAACATGTAATCTCCTCAGCATCGCAAGCTATAGCTTGGTCCCATGCTCTCCAGCTCCTCCGCAAGTCAAGTACCTGAAGAAGAAGGGTGATTTCCCTAATCTATACCTGCAATAATATAATCTATTTGGGCCCAAAAGCATGACCCAAATAGAGTGTGAGAAATGGTCCCAGTAGGAAACCACCCAAAGATTTGTGCTAAACAGTTAGTGAATACATGGCAGTAAAAATACAGGAAGCATTAAACAGGAATACACACAATATTTACAATCCACAGTCTAGCATATAAAGTACACAAGAAACAGCCAATCAACTAGAAGGACAACATGTAACCCCCTGGGTAGTTCTCATATCCTAACCCTTATGGTTCAGCCTACAAGTACTAGAAACCCTCTGGGAGGCACACACAGTATTTCCCCTCTGGTTCAACTAAAGAATAGACTCTATGAGAAAGCACTCACCATCAATTCCTTATATAGTCTCATATCATACTAAAGGCTCTCTGGGGAAGAACTGAATGACTCATTCCCCCTTTGGCCCACGTCGAAGAACTACATACTCTCTGAGGAAGCAATCAACGTCAATTCCCCATGTGGTCTCTCATCGTAAATTAAAGACACTCTGGAGAAGCCCTTACATCCATTCTTCCTATGTTATACTACACTAGGTTCTCTCCGCCCTGTGTAAAACAAACACACATAGCACATGTATCGTCCCAAGTAACCTCAAGAACTATTTGGCTATCATTCTAAGGCATAATAGTATAATAGTACAAAGATTCCACTATCCTACAACTAGGCATGGAAACTGGAAAAACGCCTGATAAGCAATACATGCAAGGAAAAACATCTAGATCACTATACAATTTACCCTATTCAAACAAAATTACCTCTACACAGACATATATGAAAAGAAAAGAAACAACAAGGAAAAACAAAAACACACAATAACCCTTTAAAGGGTATTTGTGGAATTTTCACAAAATACTCAAAGTCATTCTACAGTAAGGCACGTACCACCTACCTCGATCCTAGGAGATCGATATACTTGAACCACAATGATTGATTATCCTTAGAACGTCGATGATCTGAGAAAACGTCCAAAACACTCAACCCATGATATCTTTAGAAAAATGAGGAAATAGAAAACAAGGCTCTAGGAGAATGAAGAGCTTAATACTACGGTTCCAACGCAATCGACGGTGGTCGATTCAGAGAATAGATGGAGGCACTGGTGCTCGAAGAAGATCTGCGGCCGAACGACTTCTCTTGGATGAACGAAACCTAGACGAAAGGTGTTTAGTCCGTCAGGCGCGACCTCGGTGTGTTTAATGAAAAAAAATAAAATACTCGGTGTTTACTTCTTGAGTACATGGTTTTTACTCCATTTTTCTGTACTACGCTTTAAGCGGCCTCCACATCACCCTTACACACCGTGTGTGTGGCATGAACAAGGCCATCACAAGGCTTCGAGCGGCAAGGGAGTACATGGTGTGTACTCATAAAGTACACAGAGTGTAATTAAAATATTTTCAAGGATCTGACTTTTCTTAAAAACTCCAGAAAAATAATAACATACTTGAAAAAGAAAAAATCCATGTTCTTACAAACTTCCCCCATTAATGAAATTCATCCCCAAATTTTTTTAATGAGGTGGAGAAGAAGAAACCTAAAACAACACCAGCCACTACGATCGTACATCGGATTCCCTTTCCCAGGTCTCGTCTTGAACTCACCCATGTTTCCATAGCACCCGTACTAGAAGAATAGACCGCCCATGGAGAACCCTCATACAACAATCGACAATCCGGATAGGATGCTGCTCAAACAATGCATTCGCATCGAACTCAACCTCTTCATGATGAAAGACATGAGATGGGTCTAAAAAGTAATGTCAGAGCTGAGAGACGTGGAAGAAGTCGTTCATGGCTTGGTATTTCTGAGGTAACTCCAATCGATAGGAAACCAGCCCAACCCTATCCAATACCTCAGACGGCCCGACTTACCACAGTGAAAGCTTACCCTGTCTCTGAATCCTCTTGTGTCCCAACCTTGGTGCGACATGTAGGAAAACCTGATCCCCGACCTCGAACTCCAGAGGTCCTTTCCGCTGATCATCATAAGACTTCTGTCGATACTATGTTGTACCCATCCTTTTTTGAATCAACTCTATATGCTCTGAGGTCTCCTGAACAAGATGAGGTCCCAGCAAAGCTACCTATCCTACCTCCTACCTACATAAAGGTGATCGACATGGCCTACCATACAAATCCTCATAAGGTTCCATCTGAATAGTCACTTGAAAACTGTTGTTGTAGGAGAACTCCACTAGAGGGATATGCTTCTCCCAAGAACCGCCATAGTCTAGAATGCAAGCTCGGAGCATATCCTCAAGCACCTAGATCATACGCTCGGGCTGGCCATATGTCTGGTGATGGAATGTTGTACTCAAAAGTACATGAGAAACCAAAGCCCTCTGAAGCCCATACGAGAACCAAGAAGTAAATCACACATCCCTGTCTGAAAAAATGTAGTGTGGATCTCCATGGAGACGTACAATCACTCGGATGTACAGTCGTCCCAGATCATCAACACCGAGAGTCTCCTTGATTGGTAAGAAGTGAGAAACCTTCGTAAGCCTGTCGACGACAACCCAAACAACGTCATTCCCTCGAGGCGACCTCGGCAATCCGGTCACGAAGTCCATCATGAAATCATTACACATCCACTCTGGAATGGGTAACTGCTATAAAAGGCATGTTGGTCGCTGATGCTCTA
This sequence comes from Viscum album, assembly GCA_963277665.1. Classification (NCBI taxonomy): domain Eukaryota; kingdom Viridiplantae; phylum Streptophyta; class Magnoliopsida; order Santalales; family Viscaceae; genus Viscum; species Viscum album. The sequence goes on along the minus strand of OY728138.1, from coordinate 691,039,805 downwards.
CCTTCACCTGCTGACAAGTAGAGAACTTCAAGATGAAAACAGCAACATCCCTCTTATTACCTAGCCACCAGTACTGGCGATGAAGATCCCGATATATCTTGGTGACTTCAGGATGAAATTCCAAAACTGAGGAATGAAAGTCCCAAATCAGCTCCCTGCATATTTATACGAGGACCCATACGCATCCCTGGAAATGCATGATCTCATCCTCACCCACTGTCCATCCAGGAAGAGGGTCTTCTCCTGACACAATCTCCCGCAGGACTAAGCCTTCTGAGTCTAATAGCTGCCTCATCCATACCCGATCAAGAAGTATTGAGGTAACATCTAAAGAAGATAGTAATGTCTATCCCTATATATCATAAACCTCCTGATGCATATCAGAGAACAGAGCCATAAGATTCCACTCACTGATGGCCTCCTGAACTGCCTGAAACTGAGTTCTTCTAGTCAACGCATATTCCGCTATGTTGCCCTTCCCCAACGTATAGACAAGCTCAAAATCAAAAGACTGAACGTACTCGACCCACCTGCACTATCTCAGATTTAGATCACACCGAGTGAAGATCTACTTGAGACTCTTGTGGTCAGTGAAACCCACAAAGTGATCTCCCAGAAGGTAATGTCTCTAACAGTGCAAGGCATGAACAACAACTGCCTACTCCATATTTTGTGTCGGGTATTTCCTCCCATGTGGCCTCAACTATCGTGACCTGTACGCAACGACTCTGTCTCCCTACATAAGCACAACACCCAGTATGATACCTGAAGAATCACAATAAACAATATAGATCATTCCTGGCCCTGGAAAGACTAGTATCAGTGCTGATGTCAACCTTTCCTTTAGCTACTGAAAGGCTGACTCAGAAGAATCTGATCATAAGAACTTCACCCCCTTCTTGGTCATACCTGTCAAAGGTTCTTCTAGGCATGAAAAGTCTTGAATGAACCATATGTAGTATCCATCCATCCCTAGGAAACTCCATACCTCAAAAAAGTTCTTCGGCTGCCTCCAGGAAACTACAGGTCTCACTTTCTCTGGGTCCACGGATACTCCTGGCTCTGAGATGACATGACCCAAGAAGTGATTCTGATCCATCCAAAACTGGCACTTCGAGAGTTTAGCATAAACCTGATGCTCTCTAAGTGTACTCAAAACAATCTCAAGATGTGTAGCATGGTCATGATGACTTTGAGAGTACACTAAGATATCACCCACGAAGACCACGATGAAGGAATCCAAATTAGGATATAATACTCGTTTCATCAGTGCCATGAAAACCTATGGCGCATTCATGAGACCGAACAGCCTGACTGTATACTCGTAGAAACCATAACTGCTCTTGAAGGTTTTCATAGGTTTATCTGATGGTATAACGCGCAAATGATGATAACCGGACCACAAATCGATCTTCGAGAACACCTTGGCTCCTCGAAGCTAATCAAAGAGGTCATAAATCCTCGGCAAGGGATACTGGTTCTTTACCATCAACTGGTTCATCTTCGGATAATCCACATAGAGTCTAAGGGTACCATCTACCTTCTTTGCAAACAAGACACGTAAAACCCAAGGAGAAGTACTAGGTTGGATGAAACTCTCTACCTACAACTCCTCCAACTACTTCTTGAGCTCCTGCGACTTAGGTGTATCCATCCTATATGGAGGAATGGACACCAGTGTCGCTCCTGGCACGAGCTCAATAGATAAGTCCACCTGAAACTCCCGAGGCAAACCTGAAATTTCCTCTAGAAATACATCCCTGAAATGATCCACCACAGGAGGAAAGTCTAACTGTGAAGTCCCCTGGTCATCCAGATAAAGACTAGCAATCTGGGTCGTCACCCTTCCTAGCCCATGATGCTCGAGTCCTGCTTGACTCGCCAGAACATCTCATTCACCTATATGAAGAAAATATTCAACCTCTAGTGAAATGAAACTCACCCTACAGTGATAATAGTCGACGACTGCTTGGAAAGTAACCAACCAGTTCATCCCTAGAATAACATCATAGCCTATCATCTCTAGTACATAGATATCCCATAAGAAATTATACCCTCTAACCTCAAGAGGGAACTCTCTAAACTAATGTACACTAGATGCCATCATCCCCAAATGTGTGTCTAGTGTCAAAAAGTGGGCCGATGAAAAGATACAGAGCCCAAGGCTCTCCACAATAGAAACAGAGATAAATCTATCCATAGCACCGGTATCGAAAAGGGCTAAAGATAAAACTGAGGCTACGAAAATCGAACCTCGAACTGTAGAAGGTTCGGGATCCTTCTCTTGATAGATGTACTCCACCGCAATATTTTGGCCTGCCCCGTAGCCCTGTGACCCTGCCTAATCACTATGAGCTTATCCTCCCTACTGGGGGTGAAGGACTGGTGACTGATTGCCACAACCTCAACCTCCACCTTGGCCGGAATGGCCGAAAGAACTCTAGTTCCCTGACTGGTGAGAAACTGGATGCACTGCTCCTGAATAAGGAGTCATGGAAGAAACCCCATCACCGGTTACTGGTGAGAAAACCTGGAAGAAACGCTGATGGTGACCCATCTTGCTGCAATTTTGGCACTCCACTGGGTCTTTCTGGCATTACGGCCTCGTGTCCCATGCACTCCCACATAGGTAGCATACAACCTGGATACCTGGATATTTTTCTTGCCTCCTTGGATCACTATGCGTAGACTCCCTACGACACATCCTACTGTGAACTGGAGGAACACAAGCTCTAGAAGAAGAACCGCCCTGGATCGTAGCACTGGAGTCTCTCAGATTGCACTCTGCAATCAGTTCCTGGTTGACGATAAAAGTGATGGATGTCAACTGGAAGAGATTTACCTACGAGCGGATCTCACTCCGGAGACCATCCTCAAACATCCTTTCCATGAACACCCCGTCTACACCCCAGAGGGGTGTGAAATGCTACAGCTCGGTGAAACAATAGGAATACCCCATAACAGATAGAGTACCCTACTGTAGACTCATGAACTCTCGGGCTCGATCGGCCCTCAAGGTCTTAGGGTAGAAGTATTTGTAAAATACACGTTGGAACTCCTCCCAAGCCATAACCTGCTGATGTCCCACCTATGAGATCATGTCCCACCAACTCTTAGCGGAGTATCGAAGCATGTAGGTTGGGAGCATGACCCACATCTCAAGAGGCATCTCTAGATTCTCAATGATAGTCATCATGGCTTCTAGCCACGAATCTACAGCATGTGGTCCTCCTTCCCCAGAGAATTTAGGTAGATGCTGATGTTGGAAAACCCGTGTCAAGTCTTCCATAGTCATGGCAGGAGGCAGTGCTCTCTGAAGGGTCTGCATCATACTCATAAAGCCTTCCCTAAATTGTGCATCAGTTCTCGCAATGGGTATAACTACTGGTACCAAAGCTGGAACAGTTGGAGGATCTGTAAGAGGTCCATGATCAGCCATATCCAGTGTCTGATCACCATCTGGCAACTGACGTACAACTAGAGGATGTCTCAGTGTCAGAACTCTGAAAAATCAAAACCACACCAAAGATCAATATTAACAACGACTGAGAAATCAAGGGTACAAAACAGGAACATGGGAGAAAAATGTTCAAGTTTACAAACACACGACTACACGGCGTGTCTAAAACTACACGGTGTGTCATCCTAAGCCACTTACATGGGCGTGTACCCCTGCCATACTGGTCGTGTAACACCCTAAACTACATGACATGTTTTCCCAACACATGACATGTACTTGAACTTTATTCCCATACCCCATTCTCTTTACACGTCTAACCCACCTTGTTCGTCTTAACCCTAGACTATACGGCATGTTCCTTAGAGACACTGCGTGTACGAGACAAGGTTTTGGGAACCCGTGTTGTTAGTTACACAGCCGTCAACACGGGTGAACCTTACATGTCATGTTCTGAACAAACACGGAGTGTATAAGAGAATATAACATCGACCTGTGTTGTTAGTTACAGGGCCAGGTACCTGGAATAAGACTACATAGCGTGTTCGTACAAAACACTGTGTTTTCTACTCAAGCTTCCCTGACCCGTGTTGTTAGTGAAACGGCCGGGTACACCACTCTAAACTACACAGCGTTCACCTACCGTACACGGCGTGTTCCTGCTTACAGTCAGTGACATAGTCTGAAACTACACGACATGTAGTCAAAAAGTAACCACCATGTATTCTGGGTGTTTTTGGGAAGTAGCGCAAAAACTGCACTAAAGCCCAGAAAACACCAAAAACAAGGCAAGGATGTGCCAAATTCTGATCCGTGAGGGCCCATACTCCTCGCAAATCAAAGCTTGGCATCCAATACAGTCATATATAAGGAATACATGTTCAATGATTCACCAATTTCAAATTCAAGAGGTCTTGTAATGCCTCAAGAACCAAAAAATGGCGTTCATTTATGTAAAGTACAAAACAAACAATTTCTCAATCAAAATAATAGGGATTCAATCAATGAATCTATCACAAAAACATGCATAATCTACAAAAAGTCTATCACAACAACATGCAATTGCTAATGCACCATAGATGGAATTGAATGAATCCATGGCATGTGATTTCTAATAAGCGCCTATATGATGCATGAGATGGAATACCCTCATCTCATCGGGTTGCGATAGAAAATAGAACTGAAATAGCAACAAAAATAACAACACAAGGAATGTGAATCACTCTAGGTGAAATCATATCAACCGTAAATCTCAAAACCCAGAAATCTTCAATTAACGTGGTAGTATGGCTTTTCCCTGTACACGGGTTAGCTACTCCTGAGCACAACTTAATACCAAGTACTAAATATGTCATATCACTTAATAAAGGCTCCAAATAGTAAATAAAGAGAAAAGAACTCATTTGATGCCAATTTGTAAGTCCCGGTTCCAGAAGCCACCCAGAGGAGCCCCATACCCGGTTGGTCACAAGGCCTCAGGCGCATTTCCCCAAATGCCAAAGGCTGCCGACTAGCAGTGAGGGCCCTGTGTGTGATAGTGGGGAAACTATTCCCTCATTGGTAGAGTATACAGCGGATGAAAAACATTTAGACAACAGCAGAAACTGTAACCATCCATACAAGAGTAAATGATAAATAGCGGAAGACTAACAGTAAACAACAGGAGCACACAGACATATATATGAAATGATGCATGATACATATGTGTAGGAAAAAATACAAACAAGTCTCAATGCTGAATGAAATACTAAACCAATGTGCGAATGAAAATAGGTAAACTCCTCAACATAGCAAGCCATATCTTGGTCCCATACTCTCCAGCTCCTCAGCAAGTCAAGTACCTGATGTAGAAGTTTGCTTGCCCTTATCTATACCTGCAACAATATAATCTTTTTGGGCCCAAAATAATGACCCAAATAGCGTGTGAGACAAGTTCCCAGTAGGCAACCACCCAAAGATATGTGCCTAATAGTCAGTGAATTCATGGCAGAAAAAATACAGGAGGTAGTAAACATGAAAACACACAACAGCTACAATCCACATCCTAGCATATAAAGTACACAATTAACATCCAATCAATAAGAATAACAACAGGTAACCCCCTGGGTAGTTCTCACATCCTAACCCTTATGGTTCAACCTACAAGTCCTAGCAAACCTCTGGGAGGCAGACACAGTCTCGCCCCTCTAGTTGAGCTAAAGAATAGACTCTCTGAGGAAGCACTCACTGTCAATTCCCCCTATAGTCTCGTATCGTACTGAAGGCTCTGTGGGGATGCACTCAACGTCTCATTCCCCCTGTCGCCCGCGTCAAGAAACTATAGACTCTTTGAGGAAGTACTCAATGTCAATTCCCTCTGTGGTCTCACATAGAAAATTAAAGACACTCTGGAGAAGCCCTTACGTCCATTCTCCCTATGGTCCACTACACTAGGTTCTCTCAACCCTATGTAAAACAAACAATCATAGTGCGTGTATCATCCCTAGTAACATCAAGAACTACATATCTATCATTATAAGGCACAACAACATAGTAGTACAATAGTTATACTATCCTACAACTAGGCATGGAAACTTCAAAAACGTCAGATAAGAAAAACATGCAAGGAAAAACATTAAGAGAACAATACAATTTACTCTATTCACAAGAAATGACCTCTACACATGCATATAAGAAAAGAAGGAAAACAACATGGATAAAAAGAAAACACGCAATACCCCATTCAAGGGTATTGGTGGAATTTGCACAAAATACTCAAAAAAATTCTACAGAAAGGCACAAACCACCCACCTCGATCCTGGGAGATCGATATACTTGGACAACGATTATTGATTCTCCATAGAACGTCAAAGATCTGAGAAAACGTCCAAAACGCTCAACCCACAATATCTTGGGAAAAAAGAGGAAATGGGAAATAGGGATCTATGAGAAGGATGATCTTACCGCTGTGGTTCCAACGCAATTGATGGTGGTTGACTCGGGGAATAGATGGTGAAACTGGAGCTCAGAGAAGACCTGCGGCCATACGACTTCTCTCGGAAGAATGAAACCTAGACGATAGGTTTCCTGTCCGTCAGGCGTGACCCTGGTGAATTAAATGAATAAAAAATAAAATACATGGCCTGTACTTCTTGAGTACATGGCGTCTACTCCATTTTTCTATACTCCGCATTAAGCGGCCTCCACATCACCCCTACACACCGTGTGTGTGTCCCGGACATGGCCATCACACAGATTCGAGCGACAATGGAGTACACGGTGTGTAATCATAAAGTACATGATGGGTACATCAAAAATTTCCCGAGATCCCACTATTCTCAAAAAATCCATGAAAAGAAAAACATACCTGAATAAGAAAAAAATCTGGGTTCTAACAATTTTATTATGAAAAAATTTATTGGTTCACTTCTGGTTTTATATAATTGAAATTTCCATTTTCTACTTTAAATTCCCAATAATATTTTCATTAAACATCACAAATTTCCTTTTAATTCTGATTTTTATAATATACTCTTTTTACATGTATTCAATTCAATTTAACATAATTTATCATTTTTATGCATGTTTTTTGGTATCAATTTCCATGTATTGTTTAATTACTTTATTTCATGGAGTCGTTTATGATACACCCATTTATTATTCTATATTATGTGATTGTGATACTCATTTCTTTCCTAGGGTAACCCTTATGTTAATTTTAGATTTATTATGTATGATTCATTATTTTGAAAAAATATTTGGAAACATGTTATGATGGGTGAAACCAGATAGAGTTCCAAATAATTGGGTAATCATTAGTCCCATGAGATGTTATGTGCAATGGTGTTGGTGGTTAGCCTTGAATCATTCTCCATTTTCAACAGTCTTTGTCCTTGGCCTTATCACGTGATCCTCTATATGAAATGAACCTTGACTCAAGATCCTCTGTATGCAATGGGCCTCGAATCCTCTTAAATTCATTTTTGATGATGCCACCAAATAACTACGAATCCATGATTTTACGATCCAATGTTATGATTTATTTATTTTTAATCATGTTTCATTCCTTTTTTATATCATTATGTTGTGTCTTCTAAACTATGTGAAAATGGTTATTTTAATGTTTATTCCCTTAATAGTCTTTTTAGAACATCCATTTGTTCATGATATCCCAAGGTTATCTTATACAGATGTAAGGGCTCAATGGATTATTTAAGCTCAGAATGGATTATAAATAAAGAACAGTTTTATTTAGTTCCATGTTTTCTGTTTTAGGCACATAGAATTACAAGACAATACAATTTACAATCTTTGACTTGTGATTTTATGTTTACATATAGTTAAACTAATATAATGAGAGGTGTAAATGGATTGGGTCTCTATAGGTTATTTCATTGTAATGGTTTACTTATTTTTGGATATTAAAAATAGAGTATTTTGTAAAAAACCATACGTACAAGACTTAGAATAAAAAAATCCATAAAATTTTGGACAGTATAGAGTATGTGGTTTTGATGAAAATGAATCTCTCTCTAGATAATACCTTTGGACATGGTTTAGGGACAGATATACCGAGGAGTAGAAACTCTGACAAGGTGTTCTGAGACTGACTCGGTGTTACCTAGTACACAATAATAGACCTTGCCGAGAACTTAGTTTGACACTACTGGGGAAATTATTTGGTGAGTTCATTAGCTCAAAACAAACCAATGTTAAGAAAACAAAAAAATCACACAAGAGAATATATTATCCAATAAATCATGGATAACCTAGATTGAGTCCTAGGGAATCACTAGTTAGGATATACTTTTCCATTAAGATTTTATCCTCTTAGGTTTAAATATTCATTTTTATACTTATTATCTATGTATTAAAGAACAATAATTTCACATTCTTTTTTCTTAGTTAGTGGTTGGAATTTGAATAACACATTCCAATAATCAATGTGGTAGACAATCTGAACATTTCCTTAATGATATGCCAAATATGACGGAAATGGGTGCTCAAATTTTTTAACGTAACTTTCTCAGTAGGCTAATGTTGTGAATAATAACATGAATTGTTTGGAAATCCATCCTTCTACAATAGATGTGAAATATTTTGTAAAATCCATCTTTAGGTAAAGGATTCCCATGCATATTAAATATTATGATCCCCTACCCAAGTAAAATTGGATTAACTGCATTAAAAATACATTATTTGTTCTCTAGTGCTCAATAGAAGATAATGTTTTACTGGAGGTCTATCGTTTTGATGAGGAAGTTGATCACTAGGGGACAATAAATAAAAATACAAAGTACAAGAGTGGAAATTTATTCCATGGATTGGGAAGAATTCGAGAAATTATTTTTCAACAAATATTTTCCCTGGACCTTATATCTCAAAATATAAATAGATTTCCTCATACTTAGAAGAATAAATACAAGTATATTGGGCTGTATGAAGAAAACATTACAAGGATTTCATGATATGCCTCTGTATTTTTTCAGAACACTGAATGCATGGGGGTGGCTTCTTTATCGAATGAATGATGAGTCTACAAGATTATTGATTTGAGACTTCGCAGTTATGAAGATATTTTAGGTCATACCCTAATGATTGAAATGGAGAACAAAGACTCTCAATGGTCTCATGGGACCCGTGAAAAAAGAGGAACATTGAGTCTAATATGGGTGGAATAGAAAATAAATCACATGATGGAATAAATTCGTGAAATTCTATTTTTCGAAATTGTGTGAAGAACCATCCAATGAACTATTTAAATGGAATCTTGAAATTCTTCAAATTTGAAAGAATGGGACATCTTTATAAGAATTGTCAAAGGTATATGAAGAAATACACTAATGAGTAAGAATAAAGGAAGGTTCAGATCAACACGTATCCTATAGTGAAGTGTTTCAACTATATGGAATGTGTGAAATTTGCAAACCAATTCCATATGCCAATGTTTTTCAAAGGTAATCAAATTCGACCTCTAATGTAAAATGGAATGGAATATGCTACCACTCCTACTAATACTGAGTTAGAGAATGATTTGGTGATAGGTATGATGGTTATTCATTCAATAATGGTGAACATACTATTTTATATTAGTTCTAAAAATTATTTCCAATAACACATGTTTTGCAGAACAATTCAAACACCACCTGAAAATTTGGAGGTTGAGTTAACTTCCAGAACAACAATATGGGATATTATTGAATCCAATTTATATAAAAACACTTTGATTAATGTATGTGTACTGAACCTCCCATAAAATCATATAACACTCCATTTGGTAGAGTTTAATGCTATTTTGGGAATGGATTGGCTATCATTATAAAAAAAACATCAACTATTAGAAAAGTGAGACAAATATTCAGATCCAGAAGAATCCAATAATTATTTAGATGGGTAGGGATGAAGATGAATAACCTTCAGAATATTCATCTCATGTGCGGGAATTACTTCCTTATGACCACCTATATCTCATTGAAATAATTCAGACAAATGAGATGATCATGCTCAAAGTCATGCCTATTGTCAGAGATTTCATTAATGTATTACATAAAGAATTTCATGGTCTTCTCCATGAATCAGAAGTTGTGTTCTCAATTTAACTTATTCTTGGATATCTTCCTATATCAGAGACACCTAATAGAAAATCCACTATTGAGCTAGTGAAACTAAAGAAGTAGTTACAAGAGAATTTGGACAAGGGTTTTATAACATCGAGTGCATCACCATGGGGTGCACCAGTCATATTCATAAAGAAGAGGGATGGATCAATGCACCTCTACATTGATTATTGTGAACTCAAAAAATAGGAAAAAGAAAAAGTATCCCCTTCCAAAAATAGATGACATGCCCAATCAGCTATGTGAGGCCAGTTATTTTTCAATGGTGTAACTTTGCTTGGGATATTAGAAATCAAAGGATAAGAAATAAGATATTACTGTGATTTCCATTCAAATGAGGTATGAACACTATGAGTTCATTGTGATTCCCTTTAGAATATCTAATTCTTTAGTAATATTCATTAAATTAATGAATATAGTCATTAGATATTACCTCGAAAAATTTGTGGTAGTCTTTTTTAATGAGATTATGATATACTTGAAGGGAAAGGAGGAACACGATGATAATTTGATAACTGTGTTGTTGAATTTGTGAAGGGATAAACTATAGAAAAAGAATAGTAAATTCTAGTTCGTGGTGGGGGAAGTATCATTCTTAAGGAAAGTTATAACCAATATAGGAATATTTGGGGACCCTTCAAAGAAAAAAGAATCCGAAGAGTAGCCCAGGACAACACCTATAAGGGTGATCCACAAAATTATTGTTCTATATTAGTATTACCACCGATTTGTGATGAATTTATCAGGATTATCAAACCCAATAACCATGTTAAAATAGAAGGGAGTAATGTTTGGATGGACTCAATAATGTGAGGAATGTTTTAAGGAGTTTACGAATGGTCTTATCACTGCTCTAATACTCACACATCAAAAAAGTGGAGAACACGTTGTGGTGTTCCAGGATGATTCAATGAATGTAATAGGATGTGAAATAATGAAAATATGATTAATTGATATCATAAGTTGTGTGGAAGATGAAAATTCATGAGAAAAGATTTCATACAGATGATATGGTGTTAGCCGCAGTGACCTTCACATTGAAAATATTGAGGCATTATATTTATGGGGCGAAGTGTGAGATATATACTAATCATAAGAGTCTGAAATATATATTCAAAAAGAAGAATATTAATTTGAACAAGTGAATATGGATAGATCTCTACAAGTATTATGACTATTCAATCCACTATCGTCTGAGTATGGAAAATAAGTTGGCAGATTCAATAAGTAGAAAGAATCCTACATCATTATCAATGATGACAATTGATAAGGATCCAAAAATATTTGACTTATAAAGTATAGACTCGGTTATCATAATAGTGTATAATCATCAATCCTTTCTAAAATTATTACTCAATCATCACTTATGTAGAAAATAAAGGATTCTCAATGAAATGATTTGGAAATTCAAAAAATGGTGGAAGATATCTGAAATGGAAAATCCTTTGATTTCAAGATTGATGAAGATGTATTCATATTATTCGTGTCATAACAATGTGTACAAACATATCCAAAGATAAAGGAAGTCGATATGAATGACACACGTAGCTCAAAATTCTCTATTCAACCCGGGGCACAAAGATGCATCTAGATATTTGGGAGACTTTTGGAGGGACAATATGAAAATAAAAATCATTGAATATACATCAAAGTGCCTGGTATGTATGCATGTACAGGATGAATAAAAAAAGTCTAAAGAGGTGATAAAACCATTACACATACCATCATGGAAATGGGAATCAATAAATATGGACTATGTCACTAGACATCCAAATAAATCTAGTGGAAGTAGTTCTATATGGATTATAGAGGATTATCTTTCAAATAAATATCACATTTTCCCAATTGGATTGGACTTATCACTAGATAAAAATTCATGGATATACATCAAAGAAGTGGTATAGATGCCTAGAGTACCACTAACTATTTCATCTGAAAGAGATCCAAGATTTCCCTCTATGTTCTAGAAATGTTTCTAAAATGCTCATAACACCGAGTTGTACTTCAGTATGACCTATCATCATCAAACTGAGAACTAATATGAGTGAGATATTTGGAAACAAGAAGATATGTTGAGATCATGTTAAATGGAATTCAAAGGAGGTTGGATCCAACATCTACATCTGGTTGCATTCCCTTACTATGATAGTTTCCACTCAAGCATTCAAATGGATCAATATGAATCCCCTTAAGGGAAATGGGGTAGAAAAATGTCATGATGTGATGAAGTTGTTGAATTTAAGAAGATATGACTTGAAATAGTTGACTAAATGGTGGAATATGTGACAACCATTCAACAACACATCAAGGAAGCCCAATGTTGACAAAATATATATGGATAAAATCGTTCACGGGTCATATAGTATATGTTTGGAGACAAGGAATTATTTCTTAAATCTCTATGGAAGAGGGTCATGAGATCCATGATGAATGGGAAGGTAGGTCTCAATTAAATTTCCCCATTCCAAATCATTGATCGTGTGAATGTTGTGTCCTATTGACTACCACATCCACCAACATGGTCTTAAGTACGTGATGTATTCCACGTATCTCTTTATAAGAATTACATACTAGATCCTTCACTTGTGATGACTTTAGATGTGATAAAGTTGGATTATGATCTTTATTATTCGAAGAAGCAAGGGATGACCTTGGATCACTGAGATAATGTTATACACAAAAAGACTACTCAACTATTCATAGTACATTGGCAGAACCATAGGTATAATCAGGAAACATAGGAAATGAAGGAAGCGATGAAGGAAAAGTTCCCACACATATTTTCACCATAGAATGGATAATAATATTTTGAGGAGAAAATTTCATATCGGGGGATGAATGTGATTGACAAAATATTTATCTATCGAAATTCCTTTATTATAATTATTTCTTATATTATAAACACATAATAGAACACAATAAAATCATTTTAAATGACGAATGAATTAAATAAAAAATATATCTTGATGTTGAGGAACCTATACTGATAAAATTGTAACTTGAACTTCGAAATAGTAATGTGACCATTATGAATAGTAATCTAGAAAATTGGATTGTAACCTCACCAATGAAATTATAAATACAATTTATCTATATTATAAGTGATATTGTGATATAATTATATCATATTATATGGAAATAAATTTTTTAAATTTATTAATTAATTGTTGGTATTTTTATAGGTAGAAACTATTTCATTTAAATTTTTTGATTAATTTTATAATATAAAGGAATTTTTATGTTAAAATATTTATCTAAGTTATTTTTTTTTTGTTTTAAGATTATTAAATAATTCTACGAGAACTAAATTAAATTTTCAATATGTTAGAAAAGTAGTTTTAATTATTTGATCTATATTAATCCATGTAAATTTGGATTTTAATTAATAATTAAATTTCAAATATGTAGAAATTTATTTTCATAAAATGGAGTTTATTTTCTAAATCTACATGTCTATAAATCATATGGTTGATTTTTTGGAATTTTTCTAAAATAATTGAATTTTTGGTGAATACTCAAATACATCAATTTACTATATATATACAGTATAAGATAAATAAAATGTTAATTGATTCATTGGTCATGTAAGAATAATATGTATCAAACTCAAATTTTATAATTACTATATTTAGTCTTAATAATAAACACTATTTCTTGTCTTGATAAAAATATTAAAATAATGAATTAAATGATGAGAAAATGACCATATCGTTCACTATAAAGACCACCCTCACCACCTCTTCTCCTCACAAATACAAAGCTATAAGACGTTTACAAATTATGAAAAATAATATTCTACCCCCCCCCCAATCTAGGTGATGTTTACTTAACAAAATACCAAACACAATCCTCTAAGGAGGCGCTCAGGAAGATGGAATCAAGAGGTTAAAGCCTCCACTATTTTGTTCCAATTTATTTTCATGATCCTCTATTTTATTTTCCTATCATGACCTCCCATCATCCAAATGGAATGAAAACCCTATTATCATATGTATATATATAGGTATTTAACATTTTTATATATTAATTATTTATCCCATATCTTCTCATATCCCTTTTACTTTATGAATAAAAAAATCATCTATGAGGTACCAATTTACCACCATCGTGGATGATGTGATTTCATCATTCAATTCTGTTTTCAAGTCTGGTAATGAAGACATTTTTGTGGTTGAAATAGATTATAATATATGTATTATATATTATTTAATGTTCTGGAAGAATTCTATAGACATGATATTAATTTATAAAACAAAATAAGTTTTTTTGTGATATAAAAGCGCAAAATTAATCTAAACAATTATCATTAATGATTTCTCTAATTAATCATCAACACCTATAGAACAAATTTATTTTAATATTTTATAATAACATAAATAACATATTTGTTTATTTCTTGAAAATTTTCCTCTATATAAATGTTTTTACAAACACATAAACAAGCAAATTGATAATGAAAACTAATGAAACTCACCCTTCTGAGAAATTAAATTGAATTTCATAACCCATAAAAAGGGAAATTACTAAACAAAAGAAACCTATACAAAATAAAATAAATCTATAAAATGTTATGAGTTAATTATTTTATTTATTTAATTTGATTATCCAGGACACTAAGACCAATTGCAAAATCTGTTTAGATATAAGGTAAGGGATTCTACCCAAAACTCCATTATTAATTCGCATCAGTCCTCAAATCTTTTTAAACAAATAAAATTATATTTTATTTTTAGTTAAATATTATCAATATGGTTTATATATTCCACAATTACTTATCAAGATCCATTCATCTTTATTTTTTTGGGATACACATGTTTTTAAATGGTTTCCCTACCAAATTCTACCCGATAAGCAAAACCCAATTTAAGGGAACATCCCGAATTCTTACCCATTTTCATGAGCACATTTACATTGATTTAAGGAAACATTATTTTTTTAAAATATCTTATTTTATTATTAAAACATTATTATTTTTGTTCTGGTTTTATATATAATATTATTCCTATTTCTCCTTTAAATTCTCTATAATATTTTCCTTCAACTGCACGATAATGTTTTAATTCTTAAGATTCTTAAATACAGTTTTTTGGTTACCAATTAAATTTGAAATAATTTATCTATATATATGACTATTTTACTTTATTAATACCCATGTATTATTTAATTTATTTCATTATTGGACCCTTTTACGATACAATCATTTATTATGCCTTATGACACGATTATGATACCCATTTATTTACATGGGTAACCCTTATTTTTATGTTTTATTTTATACGTATGATTATTTATGTGAAAAATAATTCATGAACATGTTATGATGTGTGTGACCAGATTTATCACTAATTTGTTGGGTAATTTTTAGTCTCATGATATGTTATGTTCAACGGTGATGGTTGTAAGCCTTGACAAGAGATCCATGGGCATGGGTCTTAGTGGTTAGCCTTGGATCATTCTCATATATGTGAAATAAGTCTTGAATCATTTTCCACTATATGAAACTAACATTGAATAATGCTAAAATTATGTTTAAAATTTCAACCACATTACTTTGAATCCATGATTTTGTAATCCCATGTTACGATTCCTTATGTTTAATCGTGTACCATTATTTTTTTTGTCATTATGTTATACCATCTACACCATAATATAATATATATTTTAATTAATATTCCAATAATCATATTTTTATATCATCTCTTTGATCTTGTTATCCCTAGGATATCCTATGGATATATAAGGTCTCAAAATAAGTCAATATCTTATAATGAAGGGTAAATGAAAATTTGTTTTATTTCAACCCAGGATTATAGTTTTATGTAAGTAGTATTCTATGAAACTAGACATTAAAATTCATTGATTTTAATTTTATTATTAATTATGATTAAAATATTTTAATAATAGGTGTAGAAGGCTAGGGTCACTATATAGTCAACCTGCGGTTTAGTCTATTATGTATTCCTCTATAATGTAATGTTATGTTTATGTATTTGACTATTTAATTTTATCATTTATATTTTTAT
The DNA here is from genome assembly GCA_963277665.1 of Viscum album. Classification (NCBI taxonomy): domain Eukaryota; kingdom Viridiplantae; phylum Streptophyta; class Magnoliopsida; order Santalales; family Viscaceae; genus Viscum; species Viscum album. The sequence continues at coordinate 691,023,729 of OY728138.1, read as the reverse complement.
TTATTTATAATTTTAATCTTATGAATTCATAATTTCTAGTTATTATAAGAACATGTTTTTGAGTTGTAATTATAAATAATGAAATTAAATTATTTCCTAGAACAATTTGGAGCCCTACAACACTAATTTCCAACCCTTGAGGTTTGTTAAGAACCCATTCTGTTTACACGGTCCTAGTTATTGTTTCATATGGGTATCTAAGCAAGGGTCAGTATAAGTTAATAATTAATAAATTAAATATAATTTCAAATCCATTTATTAAAATACTATAAAAATAATTTTATAGTTTTATTATATCTAAAATCACTAAATTTATCTTATGATTGATTTTGGATAAAATTATTTCTTAGAATATATTCCAATAAGGGTTATGAGATCCATGAAGAAGGGACTAAACCACCAGCAGGATCCCATACTATGTTAAAATGACCCCAATATCCCCATTCATTTCCCAGAGCTATTGGTATCATCGAAAAACATGTCCACACCTCTACTTAAACATTGTCATCCACTTTATATTATATAACAAAACCATAAGAAGTTTCAAAACTACCCACTTCATCTGGGAAAACCACATTACATCACATTTATTAATCAAAAATACCTATAGTCACATGGTCCACACTAAAAAGGTTGTAATGGAATCATACTATTCAATAAAGCATAAAAATTATATCCATAACTTGTGTTATAAGGACCTGGCCTTAAAACATTACATAATCAGGAATTAAATGAATAATTCATGTTGAGGATCTTCTCAAGATTAGAGTTTTAGTTAACTAGGACCTAACTATTACATCTCAAAAAATTAAAAACTAGACACTTCTAGCCAGTTACCATTTTTTTTCATAAAATAAAAACTCTTAAAAGGAAACATGTATAGTTCCATGTTTTAGATAGCATGTCTTTCCTTGATCCCATCCTTGACCCTATTCATCATTAAGTCTTATAGAAAACATTTCAAAAACATGGGATGAGGATAAAAATCTCAGTACGAGATACAAAATGAAGGAAAACTGTTAGTTTTTCAAAACTTTAAGAAAATCATGAATACTTTATAATAAGTGAAACTTTTTGCCTTTATGAAGTAGTAAATACACTTCAATAAATAAAAGATCGTCCCATACCCTTTTGTAACAAAAAAGTTTAGAATAAAACCCATATAAAGAACACATAAAATATAAATGTATGTTGGGACATAAATATACTTAAATGGAATTACCATACGGTCGACTTCCACACATGTCCCTAAATGGAATAGCCATACGGCCGATTCCATACCCAATGAATTGGAGTGTATAATGTGACCACCCATCCTGGTTTTCACAGCACCAACCTTCATATGGTTTATCACATAACCACCCATCAAATGTTATAGTAACATAAAAGCATAACGCGTAAAGTATTGAAAATACAAAAATTTCACTAATAACAATTCATTTTCATGTACAAGAAATCATTTCAATGTATTGGAATAATCAATCCATTTCAAAATCCATTTTCAATTCCAAAATACGTAAAATAGAATATGGTAATTATTTTTCTTTTAAAAACATTACGTCTTGTTAAGGATTCAATAGATCAAATAATACTCGCGGCGGAAGAAAGGTCGTAGTCATTGAGTATGTTAAAAAAACATACATTTTTTCGTTTAGTAAAACACTTCATAGAGAAAATATTCCTTTTGAATAAATGTAAAAGTCAAATCGGTTTATACACTGTATAAAATAATGTCATTTATAAATAAAAATATGCCTCAATGAAAGGAGATTGAGATGATGTCCATTACAAAGACGATATCCTTATATTAAGGATAAATCAATGGCATAATTATGTGTGAAAAATATAAATACACCCTATATAAGTGGATATTAAGTGTAAAACAATCATAGGTCATTAAAAAATATTCATAACATGACATAATCAAGAAGTAAAGGTTTAACCCCAAGAATTGAAATTGGGTTTAGATGTTCCCTAATAAAAATTTGGTAGCCAAACGACGTCACATCAAATTTTAGAAAAAGAGTTGATGAGAGAGATAATGGAATCTCATCACTTGTACATATTATTTACATCATCAAGGATATATTAGGACATATCCCAACATAATAAGATGTAAATTAAAAGACATAACAAGAAGAAGTCTTTTAAAAAGAGGAGGGTGAAAGGTTCCCTTACCGATTTGGTGAATTATGAAACCTACACCCCATGAAAGAAGAATTATACAATGAATACGTAAATACCCAGAAATTAAATTATATTACACAAATAATACAATCATGGGCAGTACATATACCACAACGATGGATCTAGTGGAAAATGTAGCATGAATCTCACGGGAATAAAAGTGAGATGAAAAACTTGTTACCTCGTTGTAATCAATCGAGTCGTATGACCAAAAGATAATAAACACCAAATTATTTACATAATTCCATGAATATAAATAGAATCATGATAATATATATCAAATGTAAGTACACAATACACCACATTCCATAAATAAGTGGTGAAAAATGTAAATGTCACAAAATTAAAAGTGAGATAAAAAATCGATTACAACGTGTCCGACTTGACTCGCTCGTATGTTACTTTTTCTTCGTGAGTGATAAAATTAAATAAATTTATACTTTTTTAGTAGTTTTTTTCATGATTATTATTCCTTTTATATCACTTATTACCATGTTATAAAAATTATGTAATCATTTAAGTTAATAACGGTCGTTTTTTCCGATATTTGGTACTTGAGTCAAAAGTGAACTTCTTATATTTTCAAGTTGTTCATATAGTAAAATATCCCTTATATCCAGAATGATATTCATGATGTAGATATCATATATATCATATATATCCAGTATATATATGTATATATATGTACCAGTACATAATATTTTAAGGTAAGAAATGAAATTCACCATTCATGGTGACGGTAAGCCGTACGTACACATTAATGCTAATTTCATTTCTATTTTGCATTTAATGGATTGAAATAATTATGATATAATGTTGTATTATAATTCAAGTATAATATCATATACAATATAATTAACTCCATCATTTATACATCCCGAATATGGCATTAATGATTCAAATAACTTTGAGGTGGTGGTAGTCCGCACTTACTAAAATGAAATTATCGCATTTACCCATTATGGAAACCATAATGGTTTGGAATAAATGAAAAATACTGAAGCATAAGGAAAAAATAAACATAATATATAACATATATAAATATAGTAAAATCTTAATGGCCACCATGCGAGGTGATGGGAGAGAATTGAACAATCATCATTTCGTGAGGCAGTAGTTCGTCGTCCACAGAAACATTATGTTCTTCACCCATTAGATGAAGGTTTGTTTAATTTTAGCTCAAATAAATCCCATAAAAACATCCTAGTATATTTAATATACCGGTTTTGTTACAAAATAATGGAATAAAAAGTGTTTTTGTGGTTGGAGAAGCAAAATAAAACAAAATAACATAAGAGAAGACATTTCCTTTAAATCGGGTAACTCCCCTTGGTTTGAACCAAAAGGGTCTTGAAGTGCTTTCTTCCTATGTTAAGGCTAATAGGATGAATAGAAAGATAATGGGGGATTATTTTAGTATATGTTGGATGAGAAAAAGGGCTTTAGAAGTGTAACAATGGGGTAGGAACTGGGGTCTTTTTATAAGTGAGAGGAGGGGCTCTTTTGGAATGCTTGAAAATATTATTTTATTATATAATGCTTTTCGGTTTCTAAAGGACCAAAAATCATTAAAGTAGAATATAAGGTGTCCCATATTCTAAATAAAATCATTAAATAGAAATTGAACAAGTTTTTGATAATATGTTTAACATTATCTTCTTATTTATTTAAAAATTTCATTAATGACATAAAACGACATCATCATTGTGTCATAAATAATTTTATTTATTTGATGTCTAAAAATTATAAAAAAATTACAATGATGTTGGAAATCATTTTACCTTTCTAATTAATATTTTTAATAAAAATATAATTATATAACCCCATGAAAAAATTGTATTAGCAAAACAATACATGTTTGTGACAATTTTATATTTACTTTAAATATAAAGTTATTAATGTCATTATGATACCCATGTGGCTCCATGGGGCCCTGAAATGGACCCATTGATTGACTTGGTCGTTCATGACTCATCCAATAAGGTTAGGACATGTATCAATGTATTTTTATATTTTTATAACATTATTTTTACCTTAAATAACTATAATTACCTTTAATCGCTGTTAATAAAACTAAAAAGTTACAATTCATGAAAAATTATTTTTATCCCATTGAACCACATTTTACTTACTTATGAAAACCATGTATGTTGGATTTTTGAAATTCAATTCACTAAAGATTTAAAATTTATTTAAACAATAAAATCATTTTTAAACTACTACTTAGTGGTTTCATTATTCATAAAAAATATATGTTTTCCGGAGAAATACCAAAAATTCACCCAATTCTGTATTTGATATTCCATATTCAAAATTTATGTCCATTTTACCAAGTTAAAAACATTTATGTTGCATTAATTAATTTTATAATGTATTTCCAATGTCAAAAAAAATAGTGTGTTTTTAAGAAACAATATCTATCAAAAGATTGACACTTGTTTATGTCCACTTTCAATGTGAAATTAATTCCAATGACCACCATTGGATTAAATAGAAAAAATATACTTTAATTAAACTTTAAATTCAATTAAAAATTTAATCTAAACCTATAAATAAATTAGATTAAAAGGAGGTTTTGAATTAAAATACATCATTTTCACTGTTCATTTAAAACGAACTTTATCAGAAAAAATCAAAAAATTTACACAAAGAAAATTTTGATGTCTTGATTATAAAGAAGGATTTTATTTTGTCAAATATAACACATAAAAGTGAAAAAAGTAGAATTAAAAAGGGTTCTCCATCAAAAGTAATTTATTCGACCTTTTAAAGAATATTAGAATATTTATGCTTAAAATTGGATTCATTCGCATTTTAGGCCTCTAAAATTTATTGGATAAATGTTAAAAAAATATTTTAAAAAATATATAATCATTTTGTAGTTAGTTCTAATAATTCTAGACATTACAACGACTAGGAATTAACTACCATTTAAAATAATATTATTATATTATTAGTGTGCAACGTTAGATTTCAAAGATACTTGTTGTTGTGTATTTGGTATGCCATCGATCATAGAATTTCCTTTAAAGTAATATTAAAATTTTATTCACGAAAATTAATAAATATGAAAATGTCATATTCTTTATTTAACAGGAATGTTACAAGTGTTATCATGTTCAAACAACCATGGAACCATATAATAATATTTACATGTCATACTATTACTAGATACACATTTTCACACTCAAAATGATAATCACTAAAATCCCTGGGATGAAGAAAATATACATGATTAAAAAACACCATCACCAAAACAAGATCTCTCACACCAAACTACCTCACATAATATAACACACTTTTAAATTATAAATAATATCATAAGAAACTACCTGGAGATATAAGGAATTAATTTTCCAAGAAACACTGGACAATTTTCATAAAAAAAGGTTCAACAAATTATAAGATAAAAGTGTTTTTAGGAAGCAGTAATAAAAACATGAAACAATAAAATATAATAAATAACAACTAACAGACTAGTATATTTCCCTTAATCATTCAATTGGGATTAACAATGCCAGATTAAACTACGAATCAGTAGATAAGATACCTATAAACTTACATGGAGTGAGGGAAGATAAAACTATATGTTTCACATTAAAAAGGCGAGGAACAATGAGGGTTACTGTGTTTTAAAATTCTATGTTCATTTTTTCACTATAAACCTATTAAATAATCTTATACTACCAAATGAATTTTCTAAACTCTTCTCTGAATGATTCCTTTTGGAAAACATATAGAATCTACTATAAATTTGTTTGACAACACAGTTTCTAAAATTAACCAGCAACTATGCATGAATATCTAGAACATTTTTAGGTTTTATTTGGTTTTTCTAGAATCCATTTATGGTTTTCCCTAATCCATGTTCAAACCATATAATCTAACCATTCGCATTAAAAATAAAAAAAATATGACGTGAATGGATTATCCTAAATTGTGTTCCCTAGACCATGTATTTGTGAAGAAACATAAGAATTATAATGTTCAGTCCTAGACATTAAAAATATATTCAGGGAACCACCTGTTCCTCCTAACACATCCATAAACATATCCTAGATATATTTCAAACATATGTATTACAATAAAAAAATTTGTTTATGAAGAATATTATATCCAAAAAATATATATTCATATTCAAGATTAATATTCAACAAAAAAACAAATATGAATATATTGTTTTACGAACTACCCAGTATATAATAGACCTTCCATGAACTATGTTATAAATACACTAACTTATTAAAAAACCCACAAATCATGATCAACACATTCAAAATCATTTAAGAAACATAAAACATATTTGTTCCTTTAGTATATCCTAGACTACCATGAATACATACTCAAATAGGCTAATACCTATTGTGGGAACTCAACACCTTATAAATCATCTACATTGACTCTTACCAAAAAAATTACTCAATACAATGTTGGTGCAAAATTTCTCTATTCTCATAGTACCTAAATCTTTTAACAATTTCACATCATCAGTCCAATATTATATCTGATTTTCATTTCATAATTGAATCATTCAAGGTGCTCATAAGATCATTCATCTCACCATGTTCCCTCATTTATCAATCATAAATTATGATTCCCAAATAAATCCATCATTACTCTAAATGACTACATGAATCCAACATCATAATATATTCCCTCATATATCCCTAATTCCCACACACATATATTCACCATAAATTATCTCTAATTATCATATATCAACTATCAACTGGGTAATCTATTTATCATTTACTTTCCTAGTATAGCAATATTAATCATATTAAACTACAATAGAGGGCCACTCCCTCACAATGTACATAAAATAATCATTTTCTCTTCATCCTATGGAAAATAATTATTTTAAACTACATATAGTTGTCTTAAATACCAACTACTCGATTAATATTCTCTTTATGAAGTTATAATCATCATCAACCACTTCCCAACCATTTGGAATATTTCTTACTTCTACATATTTCATGAAAAAATGTATCCTTAATAAAAAATCATTTTACCAAGTATAATTATACGATGGAAGACTTATTCCTTGAAAATACATGACTTCTAACTATCTCTGGAGACCCCCAATAAAACATCTCCAGATTCCCCATCCAGAAACAGTGCTACAACTCCCTTGGTAATTGATCACACCAGGCCAGACATGCACCACCTGTCAAAACTAAAATAATAACACAAAAAATCCAATCCATCCATTGTGGCCTCATCTTGCCACTAAATTGAATACCTTATTAGGCCTCCATGCTGGTCTGGTTTGAAATATGTCATACCTCACTTCCTATATCATATGAACTAACTACCAAGAACAATATTGTATAATTATTTATTTTTATATTACCTATCAATTTCTACTTCACTTCCTCTAATACCCTAATGATATTTACTTGATTCCTTAAAGTATTCCCTGAACCATCCTCAAAATTTCAGTCAATATTCATCTCATCTTCAACGAAATTTGGTGAAAAAACATATAAATGATCCATCCAACATAATCTATAATCAAGGTATCACCCTGATACAATGTTATAAACTCGCGAACTAAATCCAATATTTTTTATTTAAAAAAATGTGGTAAATAACATAGCCTTGATATTTATCCATTTAAATCCCTAATTTATTTGTACCAATACATGTGCTTAGTACTTTTTTATCATCCCTATGATATGTAGTTGACATCATCTTCATTCTTTAAAGAGTCCCAATTAGGACAAATGAAACCTAAAAAAAATATATCTAGTACTCCACTACTTACGGTTTAGCCACTGTATAGAATAAAAAAGGGTTCTATGATTTGATTTACAATACCATATAGGCGATATGTGTCTCCTCCCACTAATCCCCTTGATGAATACACTTATTAACTCATATTAATCACATTATGAGATGGTATTATTAGCATGAATTTAACTCCTCTACCAATTGTGGTTGTCTAGCCATCCTCAGAGCCACTACATATGAATCATTATCACATCCTCAGTCAGGAGCCTCATCAAATTCACACTCTTAATGAACAAAACAGTTTCCTCTAAATTATCCTCAAGGAACCTTCTTCTTGTCTTCTCAATGAGTAAAAAATATTATGATCATCATAGATATAAATTTTTAGATATGAACAATAAGAAAGTATATATAGGGTATTATTACCCATGGACCCTTACACTTCATTAATGAAACCTATTAAGATATAAAGTAAAAAGAAATTCCCAAAATATTGAAATTGGGGTTCAGATCCATATCCATCGCACACAAATTGTAAGAAAACCTATCACATAAAGAGACACACACCTTGGTAGATATAGTAAAATTACACCAGAGAATATATATAAAAAATATCTATATAGGTTGTTTTAGAAACTCATATGATCTAAACAACTTTCAATTTCTAGAGCCACTACACTTTCATAGGTTATTTGTGTAGGACAAACCCAATTGGATATAGAGGATAAGCTTGTCTATTATATTCATTACACATTAAATAGATAAACAATTTTTTTATTATTTTGGGAACCCACCAACAATAACATGCACACACATATGTCATGTGATCCCATAGTACCTTATATATTGAAAGAGTATTCCATCCGGCCTCTTGGGTCCAAGATCATGAAAAAAATATGAAATATAAAAAATGATTTAAACCATAACCAATAACCAGACCTTATCCATGATATCATAATCACAATACTTGGTTCCCTCACATCAGGGATATAATACCATATTATTATTGGATAGATATAGATAATGGAATACATAGCATGATACCACACATTAAAATATTCAATTATACTATATCCCAAATGAAAAATATTGATAATAAAAAAATTAACAACTTTTGGTACCACCATACTCTAGTATTACCGAGTAATATCCATCCAATGATACCACAATTTAATACTCCACTACCCCATACCACCCCATTATGTCTACTCCAGTAGTGTACCATAAGACAGGAGGTGTGACTCCTCAAATATTAAAGGCATTAGATGAGAATTGACAGCCTGTGGGGTTATAATAGGGATACTATACTAGATAATGATTATTCAAACTCTAATAAAAACATAACATATGATGTAACCCTATATAAGGAAACATAAATTTGGAATCACATAAATAAATATTTACAAAACAATCAATGTCAAACAAGAAGGATATGATAACTTGTGGTTTGATGGCATATACACATTTGTAAAATATCCTAAATAAATCATCATCCATAAACTAATGAACCACATAGTATATAAGAAAAATCTTAGTACCAAGAATATCCACCATCTTTATTTACCTATCTATTAAATTTCTAATGTCGATCCTTTTCACGTACCTACTTTCAAAACCATAATTCTTTCAAGAATCAAGGAGGGTGCATCTATGAAATGAGAATGAACTCAATAAGACACCCCTAATAGTGTCCCAAACATAAATCTATCCATTTAAAAATTTATGAAAAAAATTAATAGAAATAGAAAAAACATTACTCAACTTGTTCCCCTTATTCCCAACAAAAAAATATGCATTTAATTACTAAACAATGTTGTAAAGTGGAAGGATACATAAAGTGTCTGTCATACCATTTGATCACTTAGTATAAAAAAATTCATATTTCAAAAAATCACATGAATTTATGAATATAATATAATCTTAGGGCATACTAATTCTTTAAATCCACATCCAAAAACCATATCAAAAGTCCCAATAATTCCCACCTTATTTTACAAACCACTGACTAAAGTGTCTCAAAAAACCAAAGAAATAATGAGAAATATCGTTCCATAATCATGACCCATATATCATGACATCTATAGAGACACTAAATCTCAAAACTATCGGTTACACTAGAATTAATCATGGAAATCTATATTGATAACCTCTTCTATATCGATGGTCAAAATTTCTATACTGTTGATAGATCTATAGGGGTATCCACCAAAAAAAATGATTAAACATTCTTGTGGGAGCCATCATTTGTGTAAAAAATATATATGGCCTCGTCATCCACCAAAAATGAGATGAATCAACTAAAAACATGTCATTGCAGTTGATGAACCCCTATCACCACTAGTGAGTTACATCACCCAAAATCAAAATTGTCAAAACAAAATGCTTCATCCTAGTGAATCATGTTTCCTCATATATAATGACCAATATCACCCATAGTCACATAGTTCATGGACAACTCATTACAATGTAACCATATAAATAATCATATCATGAAAATAATATTCCTAATAATTGTCATCGTGACAAAAAACCAGGTAACCATAAAAAACACATATCATTCCACATAATAACGAAGAATATTATCTCTCACACCTGAGGAAAACCATGTAAATCCCAAGTTTCAATAATACTTTTATATGTTCATAACATATTTGACTCAGCCTACCCCACACATCCCTTCTTAACATGTATCAAATAAATGAATTATAAATTATGATTAACCATTTGACCATGAACCTTCTATTTTTAAGAATCTACTAGACAAGAAAATCTTGTGGATACTACTATAGTTTAAATATTTATGAAAATATGAAATAACACTTATTCTTGTGAACCAAAAACGAAAATAAAAGAAATAATGAGAAATATAATAAACAAAACCTTGAACACTATAATACACCCCATGTTCTCCATCAGGAAGAACAATACATTATTCCACCAAGAAATTGAGGATAAATCACTCAGAAACACAATAGGATAGATGGGAGATGATGATAGGCCCTCTTTGTCAAATGATTGATGAAAAATAAATGTTGAGGTGTTTAAAATTAGAAATGAATTTTGGTAAATTAATATTTTTATGTATCATAGTTTACCGTGTGGTTTGTTACATTTTTTTTAAAACATGTAGTTCCCCATAAATAATGAATCAAAATTCTTCTATGGGTTTTCCACACATTTTGTAAGAAATGTTCCAACTATGAAATCATGTATAAAATATTTGATGTTTTTCGATGATTTCTCTAACACACGACATGATTATCCATAAATAATGTACTACACATGAAATATAATAAATCACCTTTGAAATAATTTATAAACATCCTACATAAAAAGATTAAGATGTTTTCCCCAAATATATTAACCCAAAACCATGTTCCCATTGAACAATCTCTAAAACCTTAATTCTAAACCCAAACATCCAAAACATTTTTGGGTCACCCCTCATGCCAAATAAAATATCCAAAATCCTCCCCTAGAGACATTCCAAGCATTTTTATTACTAGATAAATCATGATTTTTGTTTTTGCCACATATTGGGAAATTAATATTAAATTTTTAAAAAAACCCAAAAACCTATAAGGAGATGTGGTTTTATAGATAAATTATCCTATGTAACAGTCTTGCCTAATGTAATGTAAGCATTATGAAAGAATTTTATCACTCCATTTTTCAATATATATATATAATAATGTAGAATATTTAATATTATTGAGATCTATATAACTCATCTAATTATTTTTAATTTATTGGTTTGAGATTATTTGGCCTCTAATATAATGGAATCATACAACAAAAAAAATTCACTTTTACAAAAATGAAATCTAAAAGATTCGTAAAAAATTTATATTACAAGAGTAATATATAATTGATAAAAATGATAATATAGAATTATTAATTAATCATATATAATATTACATGAGATAACTCACTATATCAGAAATATATACTAATCATTAATCCACGTTTTTAATCAATTCACATATATAATATTTCTCAAGGAAATAAGTATTTATTTCAAAACACATTTCATTCATTTGTATCCTCCTAAAAAATAAAACTAAATTGATATTATCCTTAAATAATAACTATTTTAGAAAATATAAATTTTAACATTAGGCTTCAATATATGATGAAATGTAAAATTATTGGGTTTTTTATTCATGATGAATTAAAAACTTCACACACCAGACACCAGAAATCATTTTTTTTTTCATTTTCGGAAGCCGGTTTAAGGGGTTGTCGGTACCCATACAGTCTTTCAACTACATCATCATATCCAAATAACAAACCACAATTCAAGTTTCAAGTTTCAAAATCCAAGCTTAAAATATTCAATATATATAATAACAACACATAAACTAAACCTATAAATGTTTAGTGTATATAAATAATTTATACAAAATCAAATTATTTTAAAAAAAAATTTAAAACATCTCCAAAAAAATTTATCATATAGTATACTTCCAAGACATACCCTAGACAATACAAATTTTTCATAACACAGTGAAAGAAAAAATAATAATGATTGAGCTCATATTCTTAGAATTGGTAAACATATGTGATAAAAATGTATTTTTAGAAGTGGGTATAAGATAAACATATGGTAATGATAATATAATAATAACATATGAATTAAATAATAAATAAATAAAATGGCATTGATAATAAATCATTGAAAAAGGATTTTCCATAACAAAATAAGAATGTAATAAGAGTGAAAAATAAAAAATTATCTATCATGAACCATGAGAACATATTATAATCATAATAAATAGGTTTTTTCAAAACATATAAGTATAATAAATAATTTATTTCTATAAGGCTCACTACCAAGTCTATCATATTAGATTTATTTCACACCTCATTCCATCATTTGTTTTGTCTAGGTGAAAATACACGATTATCATAATAGAGAGGGTCCCCTATTAAACCAGTTTCATTCCACTTTCTAGTGAATGATTTAGATATCAATATTTACCAAATTAATCAATGGGATTTATAATTTTACTCCTACCCATCAAAAAATGAAAAAATAAATATATGTACCGCATGATTATCAACACATTTATCATTTCATCATAAAATATCTCATTCAATGTAAAGAAGTTTCATAAGAAATACATCATTTCCAAATATCATAACCCATGAAAAATAAATGAGTTTCGTCAAGATTTCTTTTTAACATAATTTACCCATTTAAAATAACTTGTTTTCATAAAATCGTCCATAAATCATCATCCGAATAACGAATACAAAAAAAATAATATTTATGGTATTAAATGATTATATCTTGTGTGAATAATAATAATACATAAATTATATATACATTTAGGATAATTACAATTAGAATATTGTTTGAATATTTATTTTGTAAAATATAAAATAACGTTTTCTATTAGTATCATTAAAAACAAAAAATCACTATATTTTTTATAAAAATAAATTCAATGAATGTAGCCATAGGAATTATTAAATAAATATTTGATGAATGTGATGTTTATGATGGTTGAAATTTTGTTTCTTCCCTGTACATTCAAACAATGATTCAATTCAAAATATTTTGTAAAATCTATAAATAACATAACCAGAACACATTATAGAAATAAATTTTTTAAAAAATATAAATAATTTTAAATAATGTTGATATGGAAATTAAGTAATCATTTAATCATGGTAAATAAAATTCATGAAAATTTTGTAATGAATATGGGTATAGAATAATAACTTCTTCGACCCAAGTGGAAATAAGGTTGGTTATTTTTTAAAACCATTCCTATAATACTAATGTAAAATATAGTGGAAATGTTTATTAATAAACAAAAATTATAATAATTATATTAGATAAAATATTATTTTGTTTAAAGGATAAGTATCATTCAATTTCCCATAGTGTAAATTAATAATTAATAATTAAAAAATGAAGTGGGATTGTAACATAAACAATTACCTAAATGAATTTATTTATTCCTATACATTCATACCTCCCATTTATTAAATATATATGTATAAAAAAATATTCAAGGAAAATATTCATACCATAAATACTATACATATTTAATATATAATTTACATTTATACTTTTTTTTAACAATTCTTCCATATAATTATCCTCTAGGTGAAAATGGTTCATTTTCCCAGCCTATTTATGTTGGATGGATTATATCCTTTCCCCTTGGTCAGAGATTTATCATTTCCAGAGAAATAAAAATATAATAGTTTTCATATTTATTCAATATATGATGTTTTATAACCCTTCAAATAATGAGTTTTTGAAAATTGAATATCACCACTTCGTGGATATGGTTTTCCAAACACACACGTAAGTGATATTCCCACTATTTGATGCATAGAAAAAATAATGGTATACAATAATTCACCTTTCGAAAATTATTATTGTTACATAAATATAATATATATTACTAATATGTATTATTATGACCAACAATATATAGAGGAAATTATAAATGAATCTCATCTCCTCATGGAGGTATTAGTCTACACATATGAATGAGTGATGTCATACTTTTACAGAAAATTGGAAGGAGATAAAAAAATTGGCTTTTCCATTAAACAAAATAATATCATTACATTAATGATAATTATTAATTAATGTTATGATGTTTATACAATATTGGGATTTTGTCTCGTACGAAATAAACATGAAAAATATCATTAAGAAGATAAACAACATCCCTAGCTATCATACATTGAAAACCATATTAAGGATTCATGCATTGATCATTTAGATAAACCAGAAAAAAAGTTGTGGATAATTATTTTTGAAGTGTATTTGGGTATATCATGGTAGGTATAATGGGTTTATGTTGTAAGGATAACTGAGGAAAGTATGTTCCCATTTATAAGTGAATAATGTGGGGTTGTTTTAAAAATTAATATATAAAAATATAATAAAAAATATTTAAAACAATGTGCATCAAGGAAAGAAAAATTATAAGAACAAATAATTATGGGTAGAAATATAGTTAACCAAAATTATTTAAAAAAATGATTTAGTTATTTTATCACATTTCTATTTACATTAACATATTGTAATGTATTTTATTTTTTATAATAGTAATTAATTTTTAGCGCACTGAATATTAATAATTACTAAAAATGAAATTTAACTTATTAATAAATTTCGAAATGATGAGTCAACATATGAACACCAATGGATAATATTTTTACTCTATATGTGGAATAAATTTATTTTTAAATATTTGATCAATAAAGAGTGAAATTTTTTTCATTAAATCAATTTTAAAAATAAAATTGAATTCATACATATTCCATTGATTGTAAAAAAAATAACTTAAGGATAATATATTTTATGTAATATATTATCAACACATTTCATAAAAACTAATACTTATTGTAGATTAATTTAATTAATTGAATTAAAAATAATTTATCATTTAAAGATAGTTTTTCAGAATAATCATCCCTTTTTTACTTTAAATTTTGTTTATTTTTATCTATAACCAATTCATAATTTCATTATTTTAATTATGTTTAAAACCATTTTCTAATAATTCAGTTAGTATTATACGTAACTACCAATCCAATTATTATGTGGTAACTATCACATATAATTATAACATTTCAATAGTGTATCACAATTATTTTATGTTTGGTGTTTGATGTAAAACAATATATCAAACACATTAAATTTATATGTAGATAAGTATCGGAACAAATATAAGCGTGTTAAATTATACCATCATTATAATAATTTCTCCCAGTAATTTCAATGACTATGATTGAAACAAAAGAGGATAAATCTACCTCATTATATCTATAGGTTTGCATATAGCATGCTCAAATTTGGGTTTTCATTACAAAACATTTACTATGTGTCTAGTCTTTTTCCACAACACATTTTATCTTCGATCCTACATCATAATTTTTTATTCTGCATTGTAGAGATCATATGCAATTGAATGATATCTAGGTTATGTATATGTGAATATTTTTTATTATTTTCATGGAAGAGATATATGGAATACATTAGGAATTTTATATTAATTCGGTGTAAGATCCATAAAAAACGTTAGACTATTATTAAAAATATGAAAGGGACTAATATATCTAGGGCTTATCATACCCTTCATTAAAAATATCATAAACTTATTCCATGGATATATTCTTTAGAATAACTTGTAACTAAATTTATACCCTAGATCTCACTCATGACTGTTAGTATAAATTTCTATTTACTATTATTGTCTCTGATTTGTTAATGAATGGATCCAACCATTTGTACCATTTATTTTGATATATTATTCCTTAATTGAGTTTTTTCTCAAAAATCATCCAAAAACAATAGTGTTTATTACTTCCCTCTAAAAATGGATTCATAATGAACCATCTGAATTCTTGAGAGAAATATATTTTTGTATGAAAACTTGACAATTGAAAGGTTTTTGTCACAACCACCTTCAAAATATTTATAACAAGATATCAACTTATATTCTATGGTTTTAATAGTCTTGTCTATACAGGTATCAATTAAATGATAATATATTGGGCAGATGTTCAACTCCATATTCATTGTTTTTTAGTTTCATCTTCATCCATATGAAAACCTCATATCCCAATCAGATATAATATAATTTAGTACACTATAATATCTTTCTACTTCATTGGTTTATATCATACAATGTTAATCAAGATAAAAATATTCATTGATTGTAATGAATTGTGATGATTCATAAGGTGATCGCTACAACCCAACAACATTAGGTCATTTTGATTTTCATAGTAGTCTATTGGAAATATCAAGGGTGATGTTTTCTTATTTCCATTTTTTTTGAAAAGGTAATGATTTGGTAAAAGATCAAACCATAATTTATTGATAAGAAAAAAGATTACAAAAGATGGAAGGATGAGATGTTTTTATAGTCTCTATCAAAAAAATATAATAACTCAGCAAGTAGAGTGTCCATCCATATTATGCTCTGATATACTCCTTTGTTAGCAAGATCATCTGAAACTGCATTCGCTTCACGGTAGGCATGAGTAACTAAGTAATCAATCTCATGGACCGAGTTCATAAAATTAATCTAAAGTGTGTTAAGCGGCCAGGCAAGATGAGTGATGCCATTCCAGATTGCAAGAATGTTAATGGTAGAGACACTTTCAATTCAAAGCTTTATCTAACCTCTTTGAAGCGAAAATTCAACTGCATGGATGACCCCCAGCATTTCAGCCTCCAGAGATGAAGAATGTCCACATCCAACATAGAAGCAATCCTGACACTGGCCAGCTGAGTCTCTGAAGATGGAACCACAACTGGTAGGGCTTGGATTGCCTTTATAATCACCCTAAACGTTAACTTTGATCCATCCCAGCATCGGTGTTTTCCAGAATACTTCAAAGGAACGTTTGGGATTTGTGAATATGCCAGGCACATAGAGACGACGAAGGATCTCAATGTCGCAAACCGATTTGTTGAAACAGTCTTTTTGTATTGATGTAGCTTCATGAATAGCAATAAGAATCTGAGATTTTCATGAATTGATACTAAATGAGTGTTTATTATGAATAAGATTATTTCTAACATACCCTATCTCATGCAAGAGTTCCACCACTGATGCAGGAAAAATATTTTTAACCTGTAGAGAGGCATCATATCTAATGTATTTTTTTAAAAACAAATAAATAGAGTCAGACTGTGGCCATCAATAATTAAATAATTAAAGAACATAATTCCATAAAGTAGAGGCCGCCGCCAAAGAAAAAAAATATGATCAGCATCCTTCCTATGTTGATTTCAGAAGAGACATTTAGAGCAGAGTTGTATGCTAAAAGTTTACAGACATGCCTCATTAGGCAATCTATTATGAGCAATGCGCCAAATGAGGGGGAGCCTAGAATGTTTGATCCAAGGCCTGTTAAATTGACTCACCCATTAAAAATTAGAGTCATTTCTAGAAAATTTATTCTTATAGTAGTTTTTAGATTCTAAGATTTCATTTGGTGAAGGTTCCTAATGAAGGAAGTCACCATTAGAAGAAAAATGGTGATTATCAATGATCTAAGAAATATTGTCATGGAGGACATGTCTATAAAAATGTAAGACATCCTTTATAGACTGACTAGTTTCTTCCGGAATAATATTAGGAAGTAACAAATATATCAAGGGGTTAGCACACCTTTTGTCACACCATAAATTGATGGAAGAGTCACCACTAACCATCCATCTAGAATTTTCCAGGATATTGTGGTACGAGCCCCAAATAGAAGGCCAGATCGAAGAGTTGATGTACTTGAAATTCACATTTAAGAGTTTAGATAGGAATATATGGTTCAGGAATTTGGAAGCTTTAGAACTACAATTAATAGTATGCAAAGTAAGACGGTCTTGAAGAGCATTATTGAACAACATTAAATTTTTATACCAATTCCACCTTTATCAAGGGTTTTACAACATGATTTACAAGGGATAGTGAAAAGTTTCTTTTCAATAAATACTTCATGTCCAAATGAGGTGTTTAATATAAGTATTAATTTTTCCGAAGATTCCGACATGCCATTTATAAATCATAAGAGAGTAGACCATTTTAGAGACAATGGTTGATTTGACCAGACATATTCTTCCAGCCATGGAGAGAGATTTCCCTTTTCAATGTAGAGAGTTGGTTTATGATTTGATCAATGATATTAGCAAAGTAGCTTGCTTTAGTATGACCCCAAAATATTGGGATGCCCAAATAAGTGAATGGTTAGAGGCCTTCTTTAATTCCAAGATAAGTAGTAGTGCTATATTTCCTTCTGTCAGGAAAGCTCTTTCGAAAAAAAATATAATATTTTTTCCAGGAAATCGCTTTTCTTGAGACTTCCTCATAGTGATAAAGTGATTTCTTGATGAAATGAATATTTTTTGATCCCCTTTGATAAACAAGATGATATCATCAGCATATAAAATGTGGGTAGAGGTATTTAGGTTTTTGGCTACTTGTATAGGCTTAATCTTACCTTGAGAAACCATATTATTGATAAGTCTACTTAAGTAATCCTCAGCTATAACAAAGAGGATAGCAGAAAGAGGGTCGTCCTACCTGACTCCTTTAGAGCATTTGAAAAAACCTCTAGGGATGCCATTAATCAGAATAGAAATAAAAGATGAGCGAAATAATGTTTTAAATCTTCCAATGAATGAATCATGAAATCCAAATAAAGTGTTTGTTAAATTTACCCAATAATTTTACATTGTTGTAAGGAATAAGATATAAACATATCATTATTTATGATGGTGAATCCCAGTTCCTTTATTAATTAATTCCTATAGATCAGAAACCCACATCCACTATAGGGTGTTATATGCATAGGTTCAACAAGAAGCATTCATTTAACACCCAAAAATATTACACACACTCATTTTTTTCAAATGAACATGGCATTAATTTTTTTCAACATGGTCATTAAAATTGTTGTCCATATGAATTATCTCCCAATGCATCGATAGTATACATACATCCTATTAAAACTATAGATCATGATCACCATGGTTGTACTAGACCATTTCTCAAGGACATACCACTTTGCAGGATCCACCTATGTACCCTCACATGAGATTATATGGCCCCTGAATGAATATTTATTTATAAAAAATCACTCATGATAAATTTTTCATATATATTATCCTACATCGGGAACATATATTAATCATCAAATAATTATCATGGTCTTATATTAACTTGAAATATATAATAATTTAATCAAAACATACCTCTATAAACCTATTTTGGTAATCACTATATACTATATTCAATAAATCCATGAAGATAGAATTGGAATTGGAAATTCATAGTGGAATATATACACATTCATAATGACTATATCTCATAAAGAAGGATTTATTAGTTATAACCACATTAAAACCCATAATTTATGAAAACCAAAATGAAATTAAATAAATGAAAAGTATGTATCCCCATGTAGTTGATAAAAAGGAATCAATATGTGGTATTGGATACTCATTATTGATAGTGAAATTGTCATGTTATTTATTATCAATAAAATATGAATTTATCCTTATTTATTATAGACGAATAAAAGAACAGGTGCATTATATAGATATTCACTACAGTGCATGAATACCTTTTCATAATTCTCATCGAGTTTATTCTTAAATTCCTACAACTCAATATAGGAAATTCTATATGGTTATTTTTTATAGGTTTAACAACATTTATGAGTTATATTGAAAGATCAAATACCTAATTTAGGGGAATAATAGGAATTTAATAATGAAAAATATCTTTATATTCCCATAAAATATGCATATCATACATATTGACTTTATCCTCAACCATTTTAGATAAGTATCCCAAATGAATTTTTAGTAACACCCATAAAATGAAATTTATTTCCATTGAATGTTCATATTCATCTCCAAATAAAATATGAAAATAGGAAGATTTTAAATTTCATATGTGATTTCATTATTAATCTGGTTTCTATACATATACTTTATTGATGCTGAATGTAACGTCCTGAGGTTTCTCGGTGGTATGAACCCTGAGTTTCTAGTTTTAATTAATTCATTTGGTCCTAATAATGATGCTTAAGGGAGTCCAAGAGGTCTCAGTGAGTGTATGTGTCTTTATCAGAGCTAAGAGCCCTAATGTCTTAAAAGGATGACTAGGAAGCACAATTAGTGGAAATTGTGCATACCGCCCCATATGATTACCCTAATAGTGTTGTTTTAGGATGTATGGTGTTGGGGGACACACATTTTTTATAAAATCATGTGACAGAAGATGCATGAAAGTATAGTGTTGTGGGCCACTTTTATAGAAGAAATTATCATGGTTGTCAAATGGTTTGGATAACCATGATGCCAAACTATGAAATCCTACCTATTTTGGTGTTATTTTAAAAGTTAACACATAAATTGTTAAAAAAACTCTTAAATCCCTACTCCACCTCATTTTCATACAACATTAGTATCCCAAGGGTCCTCTATTATTTCTCCATAGGGGTTGATATGTATCTTATATTCATCATCCAAACCTCTTGTCATGTGAGAAACTGGAAATCTCATCGTAATATATATTATCCTCTCCTTTCTATTTAAATTTTCTTTCCTCTCCTATTTTTTATTTAGCCCTGACCTCTTCTTCCCTATTTTTATGGTGTTGGTTTATTTCATTGATTTCTCTTATTCTATTTTTATTCAATCCTCTCCGATTGATGAGTGGAGTTATACTACATTCAGGCAAGTGTATTTGTTCTTTCCGTCTTGTTTTGTTTATTCAAAATTGGGTTTCTATTGTACTATATGTCAAAACATTATGGTGACCCCTATTATTTTACAAGATAATTAAATCAAAGGTGGTTCCATGTTGATTATGGACATAGTGGGTGGAGAATCATCTCTATAGGTGATCTCCTAGACCTAAACCACCCAAAAAGGTATGTACACCACTTAGTGGCTGAATGCTTCAACCACAATGGTCAAACACCTCTTTAAGTATAATGAACATTTAATGAATGATTTAAAGTGATGAATTTTTTTTAGAAAAAGTGTTGTCCTTCATTTTCCCTTTCAGTTAGATTCCTTATTCCATACATATTCAATTGTGCATTCCTATAGGCTCATTCATAATGCATTGTGCTTTACTCCTATTAAATTCGTAATTATTGACACTTAAATTGGATGTAGTATTCTTGGTTCCCTGTTCCATGTTCCTCAATAATATTTTATGACATGAGTATATTTCTATATGTCTCATCTCATATTTTATTATCCTGAATTGTATAACTTGGACAGCCTGTTAAGACTTCTCTATTGAAGTTATTATTGATGTCATGGGATTGTAATTTTCATTCCATACATGTTTATGGTCTGAGAGAATACATGGTTCCCTACTTATGGACACTATGGATATGCTCTCTATGGTCGGTTGGGATCAACATGATGTGTTGAGAGTGTACCTTTTCTTTCCCTGGATGTTGTATTTGGCCTGATTACTTCTAATATTGGGTGACATCTGTTTCCTATGAAAGAAACCATGTATAAGCCTATTAGAAGGTATTTATATCATACCTAGTGTGTTACTGGGTCCCATACATGAGATACCTAGTATATAATTATTTTTTACCATGCCATGAGTGATACGATAGATGCTTTTATGCGTCACCTCAAATAGACTTTGTTTTATTGGTTACGTAAGAGGCTCTTGTATTGACCATAAATATCCCTTATAAATCACCTTGTACAGTCTCAATATTCCATATTGGATTTGACAGAGTAATTTTTTTATATGTGATTCCTCTTGTTTAAATTAAAAGGATGCTTGAATGATATTCCATAGAGGAAACTAGTAATTCAAATCATATGATTGGGGTCAGCCTGCACTTTTAATGTAACTTATAATGATCCACATACATACATTATTACTTGTAAAAGTTTCCTATGACCCAAAATCTAGATTAAGAAAATGTAAGTAGAAATAGTCGGGTATCCATTTAAGAACCCATGATGAAATTTTTATTTATTTCTCTATTTCACTATTTATTTACATTAACTATTATTATGGAATAATGTTCATCATATATTCCATGAAATGGGTTGATCTATACACTATTGGTGGTGGACTACTTTGATTATATCTCATAACCTTCTTTGGCCTCCTTTAGTGCAAAAGAAGACTTCATGATTGAATGTATTGGAAAAGGAAAGTGGCTAGATTCCAATGATTGATTAATAACATTATGATAGAGTATGTGGTTGGGGACTGTTCCTATGGTCAAGATGATACGAATATCAATTTTTGGTACATTTTGTATTTTTATAACCAATGTAGTATATACATGTACTCCTATACTAGGTGTACTACTATTTTGTTTAGAATCATGATCATCACCATAATTGATATATATTTAGTTTATCATCTTCTAGTTATTTATTTATCTTTCTTGATATATTTTTATTTTTATGATGTTTCTTATTTTTGATTCTTCTAGTTTTTATCTGTTTTTTATGATATTCTCACTCTTATATATGAGGTAGTAGTATTCTCATAGAGACACCTTAGGCCCTTGCTTCAACTCAGCCACCTCTGGAACTCATTTTGGCATTCTTGATGTCTTGTGGCCACAACATTATGGGAACACATAATGGAATATTGGGAGAGATGATGCAAAGAGAAATAAAATCCATATTTTTCATATTTTTTTAGTTATAACAGAGACTAAAAATATTGAGATTTGGTAGTGAGCCTATTTTTGGTAGTATGATACAAATGTAATGGGGTAATTTGAATTTCCACAGTTGAGTAAATGTTGTTATTTCTTGCGCTGTTAAAATTCCATTGATTTAACCATTGGGTGACACAATTGGTTTTTGTTGTCATTAGAGTTGATGTTAGTACTAAGGGATGATTGACCACAGTCTGAGGATAAGAGTTTGTATCAAATAATTCATCATACGAGACACCATTGGATTAAAATTATATGCATTATTCCTTTCCATATCTACCTTTTCGGCGCATTTCCATATATGAATTTGTTTTTTATAGTACCCTGATTAAATATTTGTGCAATCTTGTTGAGACTCCATGAAGGAATAAGAAAAATTAATCCGACACTTAATGTCATAACCTCAAACTAACAATTTTTTCTTCATAGGACAATTCAGACACAATATGTAGTTTGTTATGGCATGTTAATCCTTATAATATTGGCCTCATGGTCTTGGACATGTATTTGTTAGGATTTATTGGATGCCTCATTTCAACATATAAGTCTTATGGGACCTCAAGAACTATAAATGGATATCCATCCAATTCAACCATTTAAATATATTTAAATGCATAAAAAAATAAAAAAATCAACCATTAAAATGAAGTACAAAACATATATATGTAATGTGTCACCATGAACATGACCCAACCTTATTAGTAGTAAGTATTTGATGTCTCTTATGATTTTATTATTACTTTTTCTCATCACCTGGAACTATATATAGGAGAGGATGAGGGTTATGTCATTATATAGAGAGGCATTCTACCTTCTCGTTCTTTATCAATTTATTTATCTATTTTTCTTATCTATTATAGTTTTTTTACCTGAAGGGAAAATTGAAATTGTAAAGATATACCACCATGACATACTACAACTTCATTCCAGGAGTGTGGTGATGAGAATAGTCCAGAGATGGTGGGCCTTGAGCCACACATAGTACCTCTTGTAGTTCCACCAGAGGAACCTCTCGGTGATCTTCCAATAGGAATCAATGATTTGTATCATGATATCTTTTTCCTATTCATGACTTCTCTTTAGGGTGCTCCCTGGTATGCCCCAACTATCATAGGGCTGACCTGAGACTTCGAGTAGTATCAGCATCTCTCATTATTGGGGGATGGTTTACCTTAGGATACTGAATTATGGATAGAGTCCATTGTGTTGATCTTTGAATGTCTTGAAAATCCACATAACCCAAGGGCCATGTTAACATTAAACATGTAATGTGATTCTTCCATGCATTGGTGGGACAACCTGTTATTGGTTGATGGTTATCAGGGTATGGTCTCGGAAGACTTACATATAGTATTCTATGATAACTTCCTTCCAAAGACTCTGAGTAGTGACCATTATAGGTACTTTATACTTCCTCAACAATGAACTATGACCATTTTATTTTATAAAACTTTTTTCACATAGGTCTAATATTTCATTCATTCTCTGAATGGTGAAGATTTGTAGACTATGAGGATTTTTTAGGATGGTCTTGTGTACATTGTTCAATGTAAGGTTTACACATTATAAAATAATACCATTAAAAATATAGTGAACCAATAATTAATCATATAAAAAATCTTGTAGAAGATGAAAATGCGGGATTGAGTGGTTTTGTTCTCAGGAAGGGCATTGGTTCATCTTGTAATAGGAAGTTCCATATCGAGGGTTCACGTGGGGGAAGTCTCATCTTAGTGACATGCACTAATAGTCATGTGGTATGTCACCAGTGTGAAATGATAGTACATAAGAATCCCTAGTGCACAAGGAACCAAATTGAGTGTCAATATTGTGCTATGATGGGACACCAGTAGCATTTTTACAAATCATTTTCACCAGCATCTAGTGAGATGGAATTCGTACTAATACCTCTATTGGGATAAGGATCCATGAATCCATGTCATGATGGGAGATGATTTTATACTAGATGATCTATATTAGGTGGTAGTGGGTGTGGTTGAGTTAGTCAATCCTGATAGATATAATATCAGTAGAGTGGATCATCTCAGGATAGTCATGTAATATCTCAGGGCTGCTCTTCAGGAACTATCTATGAAGTGGAACCTGCACCTGATGATTATTGTCTTGGGAAATCTATGTTTAGTGGTAAAATTATGGAATCATATACTCTAGTATGATCATTATTTTATATTAGTGGAACACACTATGTTCTATTTTCTATTCTTTTGGAAAGGTTGGGACTTAAAATTGAGTACTTATGTGGTGTTATGCCACTTGACATGACATCATGGGTTTGATCGTTTGGCATTATCTATTTCCTAGAGTAATCCTTGTGAATGGTTGGTACCATTACATAAACAAACTAGTTTTTGTGGACCTTTTTTGGAATAAAATACATATTTATTTATGTCCTGAAATGCACTGAGTCGAACATTCCTATTCACATGGCACAGACATGGTCTACGTTACACGACACCAACTTGGTATATGTTTCACATAATATAGTATCAAAAAACATTACACGCAACCCTGATGTGGCGAATGTTACAAGAAACGAATACTTTTTGTATGTTACATGCAACACTGACTTGTGGTACGTTACACGCAACACCAATGATTCATTGAAACATCATTTTTCTATTATATTTATTTAAATGAGATAATTTTGACCAATCTATTAAAAATAGGAATATTAATATAAATAACTAATTTTAAAAAAATTATAATTATTTTATATAAATAAAACATATTTATAATGAATGATATGATTTTTTGGTAATTTTCTTATTTGTTTAAAAATATCACTTCCCCAGATGAACTGATTTTAATTTCCTTCATTGATGAGTAATAAAAATAATATTAAACATATTTAGATATTTAATTGGATAATATAAAATTTATTTATTAATTTATAATTTCAAAATTATCCTTGGGTAATCAATTCTTTTAGAGAAACATAATTTTTTGATAAATAGTGAAAATAGAGGATTTTAATTCCAATATACATTTTCATATTATTTATTTATATGGATAAATTATATTTACATTTGTTTTAAAATTTTAATTCTATTAAATTTTAATAAATTAAAAAAATTTATGTAATTTCGACAAATTTCACATTGTGGTTGGATATAAAAACATTGAAAGCTTTTGATCATTTTTTCATGTAAACATGCATTGCTGACCTGACAGTAGGATTAATTTTAAATTAATTTCATCCATTTCATTGAATAGAATTTGTAAAAATATATTTAGTATTAAAAATACTCATAATATATAATTTATAATATGTTAAACTAAGTTTCTAACCTAAAATATTAAATAAGGTAAATAAAAATAGTTACATCGGTTATCATTAAATTAATCTTTATAAGGTATTACACCATAACCATAAGGCACAAAACGAACTATAAACATGTAAAAAACTCAATTTTATTTCCATAATGTGACCCTATAATAAAATGTGTCAAATTTTTATCATTATTGGATCCATTGGAAACATAAAAAACCTGGTTTGAAATCTCTATTCAAATATTTACAATAGTGTAACTCCGTATTCCATATAAAAGGCCACCAACTCTCCCACTTCCACACACCTCTAAAACATCTAATGTTTAGAAAATATGAACCCAGCGAACATTCTATAAATCATACCTTCCTCCAATAACACTTCCTTTGGTAATAAGGTAATCCCAGGAATCCATTTGGCACAAACCAAAAGGAGTAATCCAATTAAGATGTTACACCTTCTTTCAAGTAAATTCATTAATTTTCATAACCCACTACATTAAATATTTATAAAACATGATTTTATCAAAAAAAATTATTTTAAATACAATATTATGTTTTTATGATATGGTTTCAACCAACACTTACACACACCTCCATCTGATGGATAACGAACATTCTGTTTATGTATATAGTGAACTACCGCCTCACTAAACATTGATTTTTCAATTTTTGTTATCGCCTCTCATGGTGGAAATTATAATGGAAAAAATATTTATATATGTTATATAATATTATTAGTTTAATATTATATAATACATTTACAAACTATATCTTTTTTTTCTATTTGATGTTAATATGATAATTTCATTTGAGAAAGTATGTACTACCACACCATCAAAGTGATATGATTCAGTAATACACTACATGGATTATATTAAAGATATTTTTGGTTTATATATAATAAATATATTATATCAGAAATATAATATATTAATTATATATATATATTCATATATATACATATATGTATATAAATTTCATTCTCTCAACACAAAAATTATGTGGATATTTTGTTCATTCGTACGTATGTCCTACCGTCTCCATGAATGATGTATTCCATTTCAGACTTATATATTATATATATTATTATAATAAACATATAAAATATATAAATGATATTTATATAGTGGTTTTGAATCATGAAATGATGATATAAAGTATAAATTCAAATGATATAAGAAATTAAGACACTTGCAAAGAATAATGCGAATATTACCCAATATGAAACCTTAACATACGTTTGTTAACAAGAATATAATGTAAAGTAGTAATAAAAACAATAATTTTATTATATATATGAATATTTTTATTTAAAATGTGTATAATAATTTTATATTTATTATACATGTGGTTTGAACAAGTATGATGATAGTTAAGACACATGGTAATGTGATTTCAACTCACTTTTTATTTTCGTGAGATACATGACATGTTCGCCACATATTTCTTTTTGTAGTGGTGTATATACATCACATGATTTTATTCTACATATATTATAATTAAATTAATGGGTATTCACATATAAAATATATGATCTTTCTATTAAATATTTTAATTTTCAAAAAGGCACTGAATCGTTAAAATAGTTTTACCTCAATTTTCCTTCATTCAGACTCATGTTTTGTTATGTACCTAAATTCCCAATTTAGGTGTATATAATTAGATTTTACATGTTATATTAGGAATTTAATTTATTTCATTTTATTTTAAACATTATTGAATAACCATTTATTATATGTAGGGTATGATCCAAAGTTACTAAGTTATAAGAGTTTATTAAGGAAATCACTTCGCTTTTCTATATTGTTTATTTTTATGATTCCTTTGATGAAACATGATGATGAGTATTTCAAAAAAAACTCATGATTTTCCATATCCTATATCTATTCAATATATATCCATGTATTAGTAAACAATTTACTCCCATTTGAACTTAAAATAACATTTTTAATTAAAATATGATCATCTCTCTCTTGTCAGAAATAAATTTTATTGAAAAACCATGTTTTAAAAAATGCTTCCAAACATATTTTCAAATGATAATTGAATATAATTTTCAATGAAAAATTACTTTATGAAACGTTTTCTTATTTTCAACGACTCTTCTATAGGTTTTCAAATATATTTTCAATGAAAAATGATTTTAAATGATTTTATGTATTTTTTTTAATGTATAAATGATATTTTCCGGAAGAAATTTTTTTAAAAGTTTTTTTAAAATTATTTCCCATCTTATATAACATCCATTGGTGTGAATAATCACTTTTTTTAAACATTATTTTAGGATTTAATTCATATTCTTTCTTTTAATGGATTACATTTTGATGTCATGGTGTTTATGAAACTTGTTTCACATTCACGGGTTATATGATTTTGTTACCCACTTCATTTTGGGGGTTATGTTCATGATGAAATGATTATGAAAACATTTTCATTACATAGGAAATAATATTATTACATGTTTATAAAACCATTTCATTTCATGGTTTATTATTTAATTATTTATGATCTTGTGGAACATGTATGTATGATTACATTATAAGATGGGTGGGCTTATATATCCTACCAATGATTTGGGTAAAGATTTATATATCATGAGATATAAATGTATGAAATGGGAAATGAAAATGATTCTTTATTACAGTGCTGGAATGGAAAATGAACTCATTTCAACAATATAGGTCTTGAATGAGTGGTGAAGTAGGTCCAGTAATACAGGGCTAGAATAGGGTGTGAATGTAGTTCAGTAAATTACTTTGTCCAATATGATGATCCCAAAAAAAATTAGTTGCCTAAAATATAAATCATTATATACTTTTTGGGTCTTCCCAAAGTAAGTATTTTATTAATATGATACTATTAAATGGATTATGTTATTTATTTAATTAATATTCCTTACATATGATCTAACAATCCTCGTGACATGATTAGTTTTTATGATATTTGATATAAAGGGCATGATATACTAAATCATATATCATGTTGGCATACCGTTATGCTGATGATTATGCTTACATATCTACCTTGATATCCATTACTGATAATTTGAACTCAATCCCTTACTAAAATTCCTTCTAGAGGATAAAAAAATATGTATTATGTTAGATGTTTCTAAGAAGGTTTCTATTTGAGAATATACTAGTGGGATATAATGTATCTCACTTATGTACAAGCATTTTTGTTCCCATGTTTCTAAAGGCAGTAGACTAGTATAGTCTTTGGGTGTCTATTTTTATATTATTTAAATTATTCTACAAATGATATGTAATCATAATGTGTGAAAAGAGTGTTTTTATATTTTTGATATCACAGAAAAAGATTAGTTAATCTTTGGAATCCATGATGATAACCTATAAGTGAGAACCCAAAGGACATGTCTAGGGATACATCAAGGATAAGGATATGTATAATAAAGTGTCTTGAATTTTTTTAAATGAAAGAGATATTGGATTTATAGAAATAAATACTTATTTGGATGCTAAAAATAGATGTTGATATGAAGTATATTTACCTAGGGTTAACAACTCCAACAAGATGTTCTGGGCCTGAATGGGGGTAATCTGGTACATGAAAATGATCCTTACTGCACACTTGGTTTGACACTCTTGTCCGATATGCTTTGGAAATTTACAAAACTATTCATGAACCATCATGACGGATTTAAATATAAGGGTTACAAAGATTAATGATGCATGGACCATCATATAGGAACCCTGAAATTAATTTTTCATGATTATATAGTACCCAAAATGATAAATGTTTATCACACTATGATTTCGATCTTTATTAGATGGAAAAAAAATTAAGGAACTGGTTAAAAATTAATGTTTTATATATGGAATGTATGATAATTAAGTGGATCAATTTTCCATGGGAACATATCATTAATAGTATCAGAAAGGTTGTGAAAGTAGTTTTTATACATCTATTGAAAAATACACTACAAATGGCATGGGATTAGGATTTGATTTTCTTTAAGTATTGTTTACATTAAAAGTAAAAATAATGTTTAGATTTAGGTTGAGGAAACTGAGGGAGTGATTCGTCTTTCATATTATAGTAATAAGGTATTAAGGAATATGTTGATGAATCTGAGTACTCGTTTAAGAATAAATTTTGATGTATGAAGTATTTAGTTTTTGGAATTTAGATATTTTATTATACAAAACAAAATATATATATGTATATGTATTTTTTGTAAAAGTTCTCATTGAGGATTAAAAATTACCATTTAATGGAGATGAAGACATAAAAATGAGATTGTATGGAATGGTGATATTATTATTAGTGGAAGGAAGCCCTTAATTAAAGTCTGATGTGGACAAAATGATGTTGGGAGAAATACATTCTGGATATAAATAAGTAAATTGGATAGTAAAGATTACCCTATAACTAATTATTGAAAACCTATTCTATGTCATCAAGGATGATTTTCAATATTCATGGATATATTGAATATATCATGTAATCAGTAGAATAAGGAAGAATGCATGTTTTCTAAAAGGATATAAGGTAATTGAGGTGGTTAACATATTTAAAGGAAATATAATATGAGAGTATTCACAAGTTTCTAATGGGATAACCATGTAATAATTTGTGGTATATAGAGTTTTATAGATAATAATATTACATAACATTATTTATAATGTTTGGTATTTCATATTTTGGAAGGTTTTGAAGGTTAACCATTTATGGTGCGATAACGTTTATATTCATGGGAACGTTTTGAGATTAAATCACTATCTCAACATATGAGGATTTATACATATTGGATAATCTATTTTGAAATTTTTTTATTGATGATAAATGATGAGAAATGGAATGACATATCATGGATCTCATTATCTCATAGTAAGTTGGGAATTAAAAAGTCAGCATTCTTTTTAGATAAGGAAGAGAATTAGATGAAGTAGAAATAAAGAGTGATGTTGCCCTCAAATCATGAAAATATATATTTTCATTAAAATTATTTAACATTAGAAAAAATTATGTTGAAACCAAAAAGGTTATCATATTACCTCGTTTTACAATGAATCAGATGGCCCCATAGTTCATCGTAGATTTATGGATTTCATATTGTTAATTTTCTCCTAAACTTATTCTCTATATCTATCCATCAGAACTTAATGATAATATTTCTCTTCCATGTCCAAAATTTCACTACCTACATATGTTTCCCAATGTGATAATATCTTCATGGGATACTTTGGGAAATTGTTGTTGTTGAAACATTACATTTTTAATGGACGTTTTATTATTTATTTTTTTGAGTGGTTTTCTATGAATGAAAAATTTAAGTAATAAGACTTTGATATACAAAATGATTTTTTTTTTGAAAACATTCATCTTAAGGAGGGTATAATTTAACACATTAAGTCTTTATAGACAATGTTTTTGAATAAATTAAATTTTCATTTATGTATTCAATGAAATAAGTCAAATATTCCTTCCACACGACACCTAAAAGGAATAAATTTCAAGACACCAACACAGAATACATTACATAAAACATCAACTAGGAATATCTTAGATTATAAAATAACTTAGCATATGTTACATACAACACCGATGTGGTGTTGGTTACACAAAACATTGATGTTTCAATGAAACATATGTTTTCTTCTATAATTATTTAAATATGTTATTATAACCTAGAAATTAAACATATTTATATGAATACTAATAACTAATTTTTAAATTTTTCTTATAATTTATATATAATTAAAACATATTGATAATTAAATATATAATTTTCGGTAATCTCCTTATATTTTTTAAAATATTGTTTTCTCAAATGAACAACTTTTTATGTCGTTTTGTGAAAGATAATAAAATTTATTTTATGCATATTTAAAAATATAAATTTACTAAATAAAATTAATTTTTAATTTATTATCTAAAAATTATCTTAGGGTTATTTTTTTGTATTTTTTGAGAAACGTCATGTTTTTTAAGAATAGTTAAAAATAGTTAAAAATATAGTATTTTAATTCAGAACTTCATTTCCATATAATTTAATTAAAAGGATAAATTATTTTTTTAATTTGGATTTAATGTTTAATTTGATTATATTTTAATGAATTATTACAATCAAGGTAATTAGAATCAATTTCACAATGATATTTGAAATAAAATCATAGCAAACCATTAATCATTTGTACTTTAAATCCCACATTTTCGACTACACTGTCGGTTGAAATTTATACTAATTTCTACCACTTCTAGGATTATAATTAAGAAAAAAAGATTTCATATTATAGATAATAATAATTTATAATGTCTAATATGTTCAACATATTTTTTGACCAAAACTATTAGTTAAAGCGGTTACTTTTAATTACATCAATTATGGTTAAATTAATCATAATAAGGAACTAAACCATAACCTTAAAGTCAAAAAAACTTATAATTTTTTTCAAAATACATGTTATGACCTTATTAAACCCTATATTCCCATGGATGTACTTGTTTCATTATTGCATCCACTTTTAACATGGAAAAAATTGGTGGAATTCTCTCATCAATTATTTACAATAGTGCCACTCCTTCTTCTATATAATAGGAAACCAGCTCTCACACATCCCCACACCTCTCAAACATCATATGTTTCTCCCAAATATTCCCAAAACAATTAACATTAATCATATATTCCATACAAAATTCATCCCTTAGGAAGAGGTTAGTCCCATGAATCCATTTGGCACAAACCCAAAGGAGTTACCTGATTAACAAGTAACACATTATCTTATGAAATTTCTATTATTTTCTTTCTCCACTCCCTCAAGAATTATTATTTAATGATTTTATTAAAAAAACAAATATCTTAAATATACTAGTATATGTTTATGCTAAGGTTTCATCCTTCACTTACACATACCTTCATCTAATGGATAATGAATATAATGTCTATGTGTACGACAATCTATTGGATTACTAAATATTGATTGTTCAATTTTCATTACCGCCACTCGTGTTGGAAATTATGATGGAAACTCTTATTATATAGGTTATATATTATTATTTCTTTAAGATTGTGTATTCCTTTTAAAACACATATATTTTTTACTTTATATTTGGGGTAAATAAGATAATTTAATCTGATGAAGTGTAGACTACCACCCACTCAATGAACTATGATTCATTCGTAAACTACATGGATTGAATTAAATATAGTTTTAGAGAATATATAATAAATATATAATATAAAAAATAAACTATAATAATGATATATATATACAAACATATATATATATATATATTATTTCTTTCTTTCAACATGATAATTAAACAGAAATAGCGGTTAGGCGTACCCACTAACTACCATCTCCATGAATGATGTATTTCGTTTCATAATTATATATTTTATAAATTATTATAATAAAAATATAATTTATATATGTGATAATTAAATATTGGTTAAAATTCTATAAATAGTTATATATTGTAGAAATAATTAAGATATACCAAATTAAGACACCTGCATAAAATAAAGTGAATATTATCCAATGTGAATCATTAACACAATATTGCAAACAATCTAGTAATATATTGTCATAATAAACAAATATATGGTATTTTATAAAATAAAATGTTATTTTGAAATATTTATAACACATTTATATTTATTTAAAACAGGGTTTTAAAAAGTAAGTTCAGACTCAAGACACAGGGTAAGGGGATTTCATCTCATTTTTTATCTTTGTGAGATTCATGCTATGTTGGACACTCTTTAATATTGTGTGGTGTATATAATTCAGATTATTGTATTGTATGTATATTATAATTAAATTTATGGGTATTCACATATCCATTTTATTTTATTTCTTTCACGGGGTTTAAATTTCAAAAGTTATCAAATAACTAATATAGTTTTTCATTAATTTTCATTTATTTAGACTCCTATTTTGTTATGCACCAGAATTCACTTTTGATGTGTATATAATTCCATTTTACATGTTATATCATGAATTTAATATCTTTAATGATATTTTAAGCTTAATTTAATAATATTTTATTACATTTATATTATTATCTCGTGTTACCATGTTTTAAGAGTTTATTGATATAATCTTATCGCATTTCAAGATTGTTTATGTTTATTATTTATTTGATGAAATCCTATGATCCATATTTAATTAAACCTCATGAAATTCCTTCTACTTGGTTTATTAAAAATATATCCTTTTATTAGTACCATTTTAGGTCTTTGTTACATAAGGAAACATTTTAAGTTAAATATGGACGTCTCACTTTCTCTGGTTAAAAATATATTCTATTCAAAAACAATTTTTTAAGGAATGTTTTAAAAATATATTTCAAGTAAATTTTCAAAGAAAATGATTTTATTTTTTAATGGATTTCAATGACTCCATTATATGATTTCAAATATATTTTATAAGAAAATAGTTTTCAAAAGGTTTTCTAATTTGAAAAATGTTTTTCAAAGAATAATTGATATTTTTCTAATGAAATGTTTTAAAATGAACTTTCAAAATTGTTTCACATATAAGAAGGCATCCATTGATGTTAAGCATGCCGTTATTATGAAATTATTCAATGTTTTCATTCATATTCATTCTTTTAATGAATTGTGATTTTTTGGCATGATGTTTATGAAACTAGTTTCACTTTCAAAGGTTATCTAATTTATAAAACCACTTCTTTTAAAGGGGCATATTCATGAGAAAATGATTATGAATCTTGTCAATTTATATTGTTTATGATATTATTACACATTTATAAAACTCATTTCATCTCATGGGTTATGATATTATTATTTAGGGTGTTATGGAACATCTATGTATGATTTATTTATGAGTTGTTTGGGACCTATATGTCCCTCATACATTGGGTAATGATTTATATCTGATGAGATAAAAATGGTTGGAATGAGAAATTGAATTAGTTACACATTAAAGGGATGGAATGGGAAATGAACTCGGTTCAATAATACAAGGTTGTAAGAATGTGTGAAATCAATTTAGTAATATAGGTCTTGAATTGGTATTGAACATGGTTCAATAGAAGAATTTTCCACTAATATGCTCCCAGAAACATTACCCTGTCTAATGTAGAAATCATTAATATTCTTTTGTATCTGTAACAATTCAATGTTCTATTCTTATGTTTTTATTTTATGTAGTTTTTTATTTATTTACCTATGTCTAAACCCTTATGAAATACAAATATTTATACTATGATACATGTTTATGATCATTCATATGCATTGTGTGATCTTTTCATTTCAAGATTTTTTTCTCATACCCTTGTGATCATGATTATGCTTACATATCACACTTGTTTATGAGAACATATCATTTGATATCACCCATTTAATGTTTCCATACCTAGAAGATGAAGATATTTATTATGTTTTATGTTTCTAATAATGGATCTACTGAAGAAGAAGCTAGTGGGAGATAATGTAGCTCACTGATGTACTATTTTTTATGCTATGATGTTTTTAAATGCACTAGACTAGTATGATATTTGGGTTTCTGTCTGTATAATGGTTTAACTATTATAAAAATTTTATGTAATTTTAATTTATGATAATATCGAGCCCCTAAATTCTGTATGGAGTTTTTTCATCCATTAGATGAATAAGTTAGATGTTAATCTCGATATGAACATTTATGGGCCTTTTTGAGAACACATAGATTTCGGTGTCCTCAATGTTTAATTCACATCACCCTTGGTAAACACATATATCCATTTGGAAGAATTAGATGTCCATGAAATTTGGATTAGAAAAAAGCGTACTGGGATATGATGAGTGAAAACCCAGATGGACAGTCTCCTTGTGAGTGAGTACATAATACAATTTATAGAATTACCTACTATAGTGGTTTATTTCATGGATGTATTCCCTGTGGATTTCTCTATATTAAAACATGATAGATAGGTTATTTCCACCATTGAGCTAGTTCTTGGTGCAGATAAAATGTCCACTGCAAATTGTAGTATGGAACCTATAGGGCTCACAGAACATTGGAAATAGATTGAACATCTTGAGGATGAGGGTTTTATTAAATCTAATTCATTTTATTGGAGTTTATCTATCCATTTATTTTCAAAGAAGGTGGATTTTTTCCTCTATTTTTTCTAGGATTACCATCTACTGAACATACTTATGTTAATGAACTAGCATCTACTTTCACTTATAGATGATATATTTGATGAGTCCATGGAGAAACAGGATTCTCTAAGATCAATTTGAGTTTTTCCTAAAATCCACTATGTGTGAGACCCTAAAAAAACTATATACAATGTTCCATAGTTTTTATTACTTATAAAAGTATTTTTTTTGTTATTAGACTTGAAAAATGCACTAAAATTCTACATGGCTACGATGAATTGGTTTTTTCACCAATATTTTGATTGGTTTAGGGTGATATTTTTAAATTAAATTACATTTTGTTATTATACCCGACATTTCCCTGTTAACCAATTTGAGATCATAATGAGTACACTGAGATATAACAAGATATATGTGATGCTTAGAAAACGACACATTTGGATCCGTAAAGTTCACTTATTCGAACATATCAAATTCTAAGAACTCATTCCTTTTGACTAAGATAAGGTTAGCGTCATGGTTTCATAATAGTGGATAAATAATGTGTTTAAAATACATTTTTTCTGAGGATTAAAATCAAATTGAGGTGATTCATACATGATTTTTAATTCCTAGATGATCCACTTATGATCTTGACCAAGAAGTGTTTGAGATTTTTTTTGAATGGAACCTGTGAGACGGATTTTCATTTGTTAAAAGGGATACAGACTTCAACATAAATTTTGATTCCTTTTAAGCTAGTTGGAGGATCTATTGTCTATTTTGGTTCTTTATGTATCAGGATAAGAGCAGTTTTGATGTATATTGACAGTGTTTTAGCATAATAATCCCTCTATATGAGTTATAATCAGTTAAATTACCCTATTAAAGACCTTTAGTTTGCATCCACAGATCATGACTTACATTGTTGGAGCCACTATTTATTGGGTGATAAATCTATTGTCTATATGGAACATAAATGTCTCAAATAATTCATTGTTCAATGAGATTTATATATGTGGAGGAATGGGTGGGTGGAAAACCTAAAATAATTTGACATTGTGCTAGATTAATGATTTAGAATGGTAAATTCCATAGATGATGTCTTGAGACGAAAGATGCATATTTAATCCTTCAAGGGTGCTAGTAGTGGGTGGTAGTTTATTTCAACAATTTTTTAATATGCATCAAGATTTTTAATAATAGAAAGTGAAATATGTCATAGTAGATATATCATTAACATCTACTCTACTAGGGATCATTTGGATTAGATCATTATCTGATTCCAATGGCCTCATCTTGATGGAGATCATTATTGAAGAGAACCCACCACCTTACTGGGTCATTTATGAAAATGAGACCCTACTCATCTATTAGTGTGTTTGGGTACCTTTTGGTACAAGGGATGATTTGATGCATGAATCTCATGCTTATATATGGTAAGTTAATCACGGGATTACCATGATTTATAGAGATTTATTTTGTGAATACTAGTAGAATTGTATGAAAAATAAGTCCACATGCATTATCTCCTAGTGTCCGACATGTCATCAGGTGTAGATAGAGAGTCAGAGCCCTGTTAGACATTTATATCATATTATGATTCATTAGTTGAAATGGAATGATGTCACTCTGGGTTCCATTATGGTCTTTCAATGATTTACTCAAGGTATCATTGTGTTATAGGTGATCACTGACATGTTGACCAATGCTATAGACTTCTTGCTGATCCATAAAACATTCTTTGTTGATGATTTATGAAGGATTTATATATGGGAGATATTATGTTTTTGTGGTGTTCCACATTATATTCATTTATATATAGACACCCATTTCACATTGTGGTCATTGAACGAGTTGTAGATGGAATTATGTTAAATTTCTCCATTGATTAAATCATGTCATCATAAAAATGATGGGTCGTCTGAGCAGACGATATAGGTATTGGAGGGTGTACACAAAGAATATATCCTTGATTTTGGATGTTTAAGGAAAAATAATATCCATATTTTTTATTTTTCATACAAAAACATATTTTAGGAAATGATTCATAAGGCTCCAGATGTGGACCTTTACGGTAGGCCAATCTATTCACCACTTTTCTGGTTAGAGGCAACTAAGACAACTCTAGTGGGACATCGCCTCATTTAGGATTCTTTAATGAAAAACCAAATGATTCAGAAGCATATGGATATAAATCACTCCAAGAAGATGTCTTATACTAATTTTTGTTTTAGAATTCTAGTGTTCATGAAGAGAAATTACATATTTTTTCTTTTGTTTCCTAGACTTCTTCATAGATGAAGTAAGAGAAACGTCAATTTATCTACTCGTTATGTTGGGCCATTTGAGATAGTAGAGATAATCCGGACAGTAGCCTATTGGCTTCTGTTAACTCATATGTATCTTGCCATGAATGACGTATTCCATGCACTGTATCAACATAATTATCATAATTACCCATATCATTTATTTAACCTCAAGGATATTGAGATAGATGTTGATGTATCCTCCATTGAGTATCTAATATGTATCATTGATTAGAGAATAAAGGCTTTAAAAGGAAGGTAGATTCCTTTAGTGAAAGGGATAAGGAATTACATATGTGTTGAGGAATAGAAAATGGATCAGGATATTTATGTACTTGTGAAATTGATAGAACATTTCATTAATGATGTCTTACTACCCTAATAAGGGGAAATCAGAAATGATCTGTCTTAAGGTGGGTAGGCTATAATGTCCCATATTTTATCAATGGGTTGGACAATTAGTTTTCAGTTTTAATTCTTTTTTTGGCCCTAATAATGTTTAAAAATGGATTAAAGGATGTCTCAAGGGTGTCCATTTCTAGTTCAAGGCCCACATCCACATGGTTTAACAGTGCCGAATAAGCCACATGGTTAGTATAAATCATGTAGTCCAATATGCATAGTACCCATAAAAATGCAGTTTGTGGAAATGGGGTGTTGGTGGCCAAAATATTTGTATAAAATCATGTGACTCCATAAACATGACCATGTGGTGATACATTCCTCTTACACATATCCCATCGGCTTGGTTCTCACAGAGTTTGGCCAATGTGCAGCCAAACTGTATGCCCATTACTTTGTGGGTTTTTCTTTATAATGTTACCATTAAATTGTTTTAATCCTCCTTAAATCCCTTATCCATCTAATTTCTCTCCAATATTATCTTACTAAGGTTCCATTATTTTGTTAAGTATTGATATATCTCAACAATTATTTATAAAAATCACTTAAGGTGGGAAGTGTTGGAAAGCTCTTGGTAATCCCTATGATTCTCTTGCTGTTATTTATCTTTTATTCCCTCCTCTATTTCATTATTTAGGTGCGACCTATTTCCCCCTTTTTTCTTATTGCTGGATGATTTATTCAATCTCTCCCATTATAGAATGATTCATGCCATAAAAATGATTAGTTGAGTGTTAATACATCAAGTTAGGTGTTCTAGTTAACTCCTAATAATTTCGTCGATTTATAATGGGTTCATCATTGTGATGCATTCCAAAACAATTCAGTGACACCTCTAATTTTATAAAAAATTAAATACAAGGTGCGTCAATGTTGTGTATGACCTAGTTAGTGGATAATCACTATTATGGGTGACTTCCTTAATATATTATACCCAATTGGGTGGGTTTCCCTCATAGAGTCCATATGAAATTACCTCAAAAGGTCAAACACAACTTAATGTGTAGTGAAATTATAATAAACGATTTAAAGATATAAATTTATTTTATATATATTTTCATCCATGAGGTACCATTTGTGTTAGTTTCCTATGTATTATATTTTTTATAATGATTTTATATATTCTCATTATTATTTCCATGTCTAATATGCCTTATCCAAGTCATAATGCTTGAATATAAATTAATATGTCTTTTTCAGGGAACCCAGTTCCTCGTTCCTTAATTACATTTGATGAAATGTGATTATTACCATATTTCGAATTCCCTAATTGATTATATCGAATTGAACAACATGGATACGTCATTTTTCTTGGGATTTTTAAGTTCTTATTAATGTAATTTTATAAAATATTATATGACTTACATGCTTATGGTCTTAGAGAGAACATGAGTCCTGAATTGAGTATTTCATGGATGCAATCAATGTTCTTAGATGGGATCCAAAAAACACACTAGAAGAGACCATTGGAATTCCCGGGACATGACCTCTAGGTGGATTACTTATAGTCTTGGGTGACACCAATTCCCTTGGGGAGAAACCCTGTATGGGTCTATTAGAAGGATTTTTATTACATTACTCAAGTGAAAATGTGTCCCCTACATGAGATACATAGTATGAACTCGTTGTACACCATTCTAAGATTCTTAGGAGGGATGCAGTTATGGGTCACCTCAGATACATTTGGGGTATTGGTTACATCGGGGGATCCTACAATGAACCTCAATATTCCACATGGATTTCATTGGATGATATCATCATGTCGTATTGAATTTGATGTAGTAATTGATTTTTTATATATGAATCCTCTATGTGAAATTGTGAGAATGCGTGAATAAGAACTAGAGACATGACCACCATGAAAAATCACATGAATGGTGTTAGCACACACTTGTTATGAATCTTATGATGACCCATATTAATATATTATTCCATTTATATGTTTCCTTTGATTATACATTTGTCTTAGGCCAAATCATATTTAATCATTAGGGTATCTATTTAGAACCTCGGTAAAATTTTTAGTTATTTATAAGTCTAATAAATCAAATTTTCTATTTATTATAGAAAATTGTATAGTTTATATTTCATGAAGTGGTTTGATCTATAAATCATTGGCAGCGGCCTACTATGGTTGTATATGACACCCTCCATGGGCCACCGTTGGTACATAGCAATACTTCATGATTTCAGGTATGGAAAAAGGGTAACAACTATATTTCGACGATTTATTTACAGAATTAAGATGGAGTTTAGGGTACAAGACTGAGATTGTGGTCTAGATTATTAGAGTAGTATATTTTGATATTTTTTTTCATAGAATATAGTATATTCTTGTATCTCATATTCCATATGTGCTCTTATTTTTTTAAAAAAAATGATCATCATCATAATTGATATATATTTTTTTCATCTTATGCCACTTATTTATTTATCATTATTGATTTATTTTTATTGTGATCTTGATTATTTTTTCTATTTTTATATTTATTATTGATTATATTTTTTTCTTATCACTATAATCTGTGAGTGAATTGTCTTCCTATAGGCACACCCTAGGATATCCCTACTAGTCAGGATCCTCTAGCGTTTAGGGACGTGTGTTTGAGGTCTTGGGGATATCACATCTGGGCATCGTTATGTGAAATCTAGGGTGGGATAATTTACTCAAATTACCATCACGTTCAATTAATGATTGATCACTGATATATTCATATAGAACATTCTATCAAACATAAATTTGGAATATCCAATTCTGGGGTATATGAATACTATTTCTAAACCATCACAAACTGCTTCTATAATTAACATAGTTTAGATCCTCAATATGTCTAGACATTATTAGTGTATTATGAAATTGACATGGATATTTCATATGTTCCTAACATATAAGACATTATATTATTACTAATAACTTAGTATGAACATGTTTTTCCAAAATTGAACTCATTAATTTTAATGGTAAATTAAACTCTTTATTCTCTTCTTTTCCAAACATTAAATATCTTACCATTCTTTGTAACATTTATATTCCTATTTATCCCCACATTATTTATGTGTAGAAAGATGAATATATTCCCTATATAGTAATTATAACCCAAAAAATTTAGATATTCCTTTTTTTCTTATTTTGTTCTTTTAAAAATTCACTTTATTAGATTTTTAATTTATAATTAATGATTTATCATTTGGAATAACCACATGGTTTCAAATTCCAACACCCTTTTCAATTTGATGAACATAAGGATGGTTGTTTCATTACACAACTCCTCTTTTTTATAGTAGTTAACTAAATTTGTTTTTCTGAGAATCAAACAACACAAATCAAAGGAAAAAATAAAATGATTAGAGAATATTTCTTAGTATTCCCTTATTTATGACACCTTATTTCAACCCACAACCCTTTAATTTCATATCATATCACTATTGACTATCATTGGTAGTCTTATATTAAATCGTATATTTTCTCAAAATGATTCACAAAGATAACATGATTTAACCAATTCATATCCCCAATGATTCCATATCTTGTTGTACATCCTTAGGCCCAATCATCACCTATTAAGTGTAGATCAAGTAGAAAATCTGCCCCCATTTTCAGAGTGTTGGCCCCTAAGAAAAACTGTAAGGAAACCACATCCGCTTTCTAGTATCCATAATAGGATATCTTTGTTGGAAACATCATAATCTCATTATTTCAATGACTTTATGATTTTATCTTATATTTTGACAGATCCTTAAGGTATTATCTAATTTTTTTTAATCACAATCTCCAAAAATAACTTAACCAATTCTAACACCAATTGACGTGACCCATGAATAACCATCACTAATACTAAATCATTCTAGATGAATATTTAATATATCTCCTTACCATACAATCCCTATAATCAAAATGTTTTAGTGTCTTTGGAGGCTAGATACATAATCATCTTAATTTAAGAAAGATATTAAATATATCCCCCAAATACTTAGTAAACATTATATACATAACATTCTTAAATACATTATTCATAATTTTCGGAAATGAAGTATAGTAAAATGTAAGGTTAGATGATCAAGAAGGTTAAACATTTCTGTCATCAATAAATGATCATAAGTGATCATATGATTAGAAAAAGATTATGATAACATGATAGTAACATGTAAAAATAATACCCAAAAATCAAATTCATTAATCATGAATCACGATATAAGGATTTACCAAAAACATTCATACGTCATAAGAGTGTCAAATAATAAATAATAAATCCTTATCCATGATAACATTTCATATGAATATGAGATGGGATATTTGTACACAAATAAGTTAGGAAAATCATTTCCATAGTCATGGTTCACTTCTATAAGGTGACACTTTCTATTATAATTGTCTTGAGAGTGATCCTTGAGTAGTTAAATAATGGAATGTGGGGTGAACCCATCTTGTAATGAAATAGATAAATCTATGTTCCCTGTTATCATAAGAACATTCAACACTTAATCATGTAATAATGCATGGTGTAGAAATTATATTCATAAACATTTCATAATTTTATCATATAGTTCAATATAAAAAAATGGTTTCATAAATATCTGATCATAACATAATTAACATGTGGGAGGGAAATACGTTTATTTGAATCATTCATAAATAATCATTATCATAATCCATCTACAGTAATAATGGTTACAAATAAAGAAGAAAATATCCATAGTGAATAATATCAATCCTAAAATTATGCTTCTATATATGATAATTACCTTTAGAATAGAACTTAAAATTTTCTATGGAATTTCGGAAAATATTCATTTTGTTTGGTATCCTTAAAAAATATTTTTCCATGAATATTAGAAAATACACTAATATAAAAAATAACAATGTAAGATAATAAAACATATTTCAAATAAAATAATTTTCATGATTGTGGATAAATCTTCCCATGATTTATGTATTAAAATAAATATACCTTGCATAATTTTTGAAAACAAATTAAATAACTCATTTGACATAATTGTAAAAAAGAAATTTCAAAAAATTATTTTATTTTTTATTTTTTTAAATTAAATTAAATAATTATTTCATAATTTAAGATTACATTTTTTAAATACTTTAATGAAGATGGATATGAAAGAGAAAATTCATCGATCATAGAG
Organism: Viscum album; assembly: GCA_963277665.1. Lineage (NCBI taxonomy): Eukaryota > Viridiplantae > Streptophyta > Magnoliopsida > Santalales > Viscaceae > Viscum > Viscum album. The sequence goes on along the minus strand of OY728138.1, from coordinate 690,979,401 downwards.
TAAATAAGGTTAGTCATTAAAATACATTTTCATGATATTACTAATAAAAAACAATGTTAATTTTTTCTAATTAATAAATATAATATGAATAATAATAGTAGATAGTATAAGAAAGTCATTGTGATCAAAGGATAAGGATCATTTAATATTCTTTAGTATAAAATTAGCATTGAAAATCCCAAAAATAAATGATATGGTAATATAAACCCTTACATAATGTATTATATTGGTCTATACGCATAAGAAACTCTTATATAATAAATATAAATTTATTATAAATACATTCTAGAACCATATTCAGACATTTATTACTATTTATTATTCAATTATAATTTCCAATTATCATTTTATTTTAAATTTTTAATAAAAATGAACACTTTTGTGAAAACATATCCAATTTTATTGCACAATTATTTAAGTTAGATTCAACCCATGAACGTTCGTCATGGTTTCCGCATGTAAATTTTTTTAATAATGTCATAAATAAAATATTTATTCATATTATGATCATTTATAAATTTTTATATAATGTGGAAATGACAAACCAATTACATAACTTTGTAGATATGGTAGTCCATATGTACACTTGAGTTATGTTTCATTTTTTTTTATATTGAAAAAAAAACAGAGAAAAGATTATTCACATTTAAAAAATAATAAGTCTATCATCATAATAAAAATTAATCTCTAAAAATTTCATGATTTATATCAATATACTAATTAGATTAAAAATTAATTATATTGCTTTGTTGAGGTGGTAGGCCTCATATACACATGGGTGATGGAATCCTTTTCTATTAGATGGGAATGAGATATAAAATTTATATAACATTGACCTAAAAACAAATGGTTATAGTAAAGACACTACTTACATTAGTTTAATAGTCTTATATTCCATTTATATTAGGTTTACGTAGAATGAATCATGAAATGGGTTAGTAAGAACATATACCTCTTCTTTGAGTATCTCATTTCGAAAAAGACATTAAAGATTCATTGATTGTTATTTTTTGAAGATAAACAACTCAAGTTCATGGATAATGATTTTGAAAGTGTATTTTTGTAAATATTAATTTTGATAAGGTGGTCATGTTCTCTACTGATGAGAGGAGATTAGGTTCCTTTTTATAAATGTGGGGAGTGGATCTTTAATAAATACTTAAAGAAATTATTATAGAACACAATTCAAGTGAATGTAGAGAAAACATAAGGAAAATTATAAGATAAGATTTGGATTGATTGATATAAACAAATCTAATAGTATTTATACATAATTTTAGGTTATTTTACAATGTTTTTTTAGTTTTACCTCTCATTAACCCTTTTAAGATTTATTGTGTCAATGTATTTTTACATCGATTAATATTAATAATGAAAAAAATGAAATTGAAATAATTTAAAATTTTGAAATTTATGATTCAAAATATTGATAATATTTTATCGTTTTATATTTCAATATGTGTAAGAAACTATTTAAAAATAATAGTTCAAAAATAAATGAAACTTATGTTTATACAACCACAATTTCATGCATAAAAGTCATTTTTTTGAATTTCATGGTAAGTACAGTTATTTAAATGATGTTTAATATATTTTATTTAATGTAATTTCTTCACATTTTATTAAAATCATTCTTCATTGGGGATTAATGTAATTTATTACGAAAGAACAAATTTTCTCTAAAAATACAAATTTTTATAAAAACACATCTTTTTTACATGAAACTGATTTTGGATTCTATAAAAAATATTAAATAATGATATAATTTTCAACATATTTAAAAAAAATCTCTAAAAAATAAGTTTATATTAAAATGTTACAATTGAATAACTATGCGACAAATGTCACATTCAATTATAATATTTCTGTAGTACATCAAATTCAATTTAAGCTTAATTTTTCATATACAGGAAGATATCACACATATTGATTTTATTTAATGAAAATTATATAAAATATATTTTTGGTATATAGTTATTCATTTATTGTGTTGTGTAAGATGAACTCTCATTGTTAACCTTAAGATTCACCTTTTTTACTTGATAATTCCTTTACATGTTTTTTTAAAAAATATTATCTAATTCACAATAAATATAGATTCACCAAACCATCTATAAAATCTCCTTTGATGAAAACATATTCAATGGAAATTTTTCTGATAACGATCCATACATAATTTGGTTTTATTGATTAATTAAACATGTGTTATCAAAACTAATTATCAATTTAATTTAAAATTGTAATTTTAATCCTCAAGTTCTTCATTTATCTATATCATTGATACAGATGATTTCATAGTTATAACATAATATAACTCTCCAATGTATGTTGTTAATGATTTTATTTCAATTTTTTCACTTTTATATTTTATTATGTATCAAAAGAAATTATGATAACCTTTCTATGACCAAATATAGAGTGTTTTGAATCAATGTTGGATGAGTTTCTATCACAATAAAAATGTTATACCTTTTTATACATCTGACACTTATTTAGTTATGGCTATCTTTTTTATTTACATGTAATGATGAGCCTAGAACATAAAAAACAATTCAAAAAGATAACCATCATTTGTTAATTAGGCTCTGCTCTAATGTGTATAACTATATCCCTCATATAAGGTTGTTATTATCTCACTCACAAACAACAAATTTTTAATTCATAATAGTGTCATGAGAAATGGAATCGACCTGTACTTGATTTCCTAGCATCAACTTGGTATAATGAATGAATGAATATTAAAGAACAATATTATTGGATATAGAACTATACTGGTTGAAGTGATCACTATTCATAGAACAATTAATCTTATTGAGAGAAATAATAAATATAATAAGATTCCTATAATAAAACCAATCACATATTCTATGTAAAATTCAGTAATCAATTGCCTTAATAAGTTATACAATAATCTTGATAGATTCCTATTTTTCTGTAGTCATAATTTTACTATTTATTTATATAGTGGATGCATCATGCTCTCTTCTCAAACCTAAATGATTATTAATAAATAATAACTAGTTCACTAATTCATCTTATTTTTCTAATCTTCTAAGAATAATAAATGATATTAACTTATAGTGTCAGTATCTCTAACTCCTCTCAATGGTGTTCAACTATATGTGAAATTCATGCATATATTTCTCATGTACTCAAATATTAACATCATGAATTCATTTTTTATGTTAAATGAATTGAATATACATAATATATCATTGTATTAAAAAGTGTTTCATCTATAAAACATCAAAAAATAGAAATTTTATTCTTGGTGAAACACACCAATTCCAAATTTCATGCAAGGGTTAATTCATCATTAGATATCTCATCTCATGTATTATTCCATCATGCGAGTGTTATATTTTATATTAAATTACTATAAATATTATTTCAATGTTTTCATAAAAATAATTTCCTAAACCCATCAGATTATGATTTATTTTTTGTTTTGGCTATGCTTTATATAATGTCTTTACATGAAAGAATCGTGTGATCATCTGATAGGTTTTCTTTAGGTGACTAGGCTGGCCAACTAAATCTCATAAAAGTTACTTTACAAAATAATTAAGCATCATTCTATCTAAATCATATTCTCATATAACTATATATGGTATAACACTTCTTTATATAAAAACTCATGTCTGCCTCATGAGTTTGTTCATTACAAAATGATGGTTGCTTTTATATTTCTCTTTTGTGGGAAAAATATTTTGAATTATTTTTATCCATTAAGTGAAAAGTTAGTCCCTGGATTAATTATTCTTCTTCAAATGACAAAGGAGGTGTATGGTATATCCTTCACTTGAGAGGATCACATGACCTATTTTCTTTAATGAGAACTAGTTTTCATGGAATAGATTTAGAGTCACTATTATTTCAGAGAAATTTTTAGTGCTCAATCGACAAATGAACTCTTTATTAGCTCAGACTATTTGTATTTATAAAAGAGGATACATTTAATTATCTCAAATAATATTCTATCCAAATACACATTTATTGATAAAATTATCATGAAATATTATTTATTTTGATGCATCATAAAAATTGAATTTTTGAACATCATGCACTAGAGTGGATATGTTATTTAAATGGTCATCATCATTTTTCCACATGAAATATTATAGAATATAAAATAGATACATGCCAAAAGAATAACGTATTCGAGGTTTTTCTGTAATATAACATTCATTTTCCAATATATTCTAAACATGATACAATATATATATGATAATCTTAATTAAAGGGTTCATATGATCAATGATATTTATGTGACGAATCTGTGATATGTTCACTAAATGTTCTTTCATAATTTAGATTGACTTCTTTACATAATTTAATGATATAACCAATCATAGTTTGTTGTCTCATTAACATAATGTATTTTAAATTTATCATGACTTGATTGTAACATTATATATAGAGATGGAGGACGTAAGTTATTGTGATCTTTCGTGAAGATCCTAGAGGGGTAGAAATATACAAACAATATTAGCTTTAATCCGAAGATAGTGATTTAATAGATTAGAAGACTCATATTTTATTAAATACATTATAAATTGATGGATAATTAAATAATTATTATAAAATCACTTCATTTTTTCACTTCTTATCATATTTTATTGTTGGTAAAGTTATTATTTCAAAGGCTCAATGTGATTAACCAAGGTCCTCTTTCAGAACCAAACTATACACACTGTCAAAACAACAACAAAATGACACACCATTCCAATTAAAATTTCATCTATAACCTCTATTAATTCTCACCCATTCCCAAATACTCTTTCTCATATAGTATCTTATCAATTATATGATGGATTTACATCCATTAATGTTCAGAAGAACTAGTCTTCTTACTCATATAAGTGAGTGAACATGTTTTCTAAGAAAGCCAATTATGGTTGTACCATTTCTTAATTTCCAACTCAATAGATATTTATAATTATTCCAATTATGGAATATATGTCCTAGAAAGACTTTAATATCCTCTTTAAAATTCATCATTAAGGAATAAAAATACGTTTTCATTGAATTATCTAAAATAATTTCATCATGCCATAATTGAATATTGTTGGACATTATTCTAAATTAATCATAATGTAAAATAAATATTAAATTCAACTAACACCATTAATTCCTATTCATCTTCTTTTTTAAAAAAATACTTCATCCTCATCTCAATCGAAACATATCTTTATCATTATATATAAGTTCATAAATCTTCACACTTAAATCCACTACATACAAAAATGGAACATCTGACATTTGAGATTACCATATACGGATATTTAATAATTAAAAAATATTCCTCAAAACACTAGTGAATTTAATTTTTTTATTATTTAAAACAATCATATTTAAATGTTATGAATCATCACATAATAACACATTGAAAACCAATAAAATAAAAACAAAAATTAGGATTGTAAATCTTTAACACTATATTTTGTTTCAATAAAAATGCAGAAAATGAGATGTAAATATTTTATATTAAATTCCTTCATATATTCATTTTATTGTCTCATTATTGGTAAAATATGAAAAGTACCCAGGGATAACTATATCATTTAATTCTTATGTAATTTTCAATAAATTATTATATTCTATATTTGCATTAGGAAACTAGGTGTAGAAAACAAGGGATTATAATTTAGACATCAATGTTGTCCATTTTCCATTTAAAATATTATCTAAACATATATAACCTAACATGTTTCCTTAGATATAATTCAACTATTTATAGGTTGATAGTAATTCGTTAAAATATTTGATAAAATACAAGTTCAAATTATATAATATCACTTGTAATGAAAAAAAAATATAAAGATACATTCAATTAAAAATTACTTCTCATATATCAATACAATGATTAAAAACATTCAATTATACATTTTAGGTAATTTTTAATAAACGATTTATATAACTTATTCTATATTTTTTTCTAGTTTAATTGATTAATTTATATTTCTATAGTAAAAATTAGACATACTTTTCTTTTTTGGATATAGGATTTGAGGATTTTCCAATATACCTCCTCAATGTGTTGTTGAAAACAGTACCTTCCAGATATAATAGTTTTGATTAAATTATAATTTTCTAGGATATTCATTAAATACCCCCCCCCCTATAGGGATGATCTAGGCTTTCAATTTATCAATATGGATCTTTTCTTCATTTGTTCATTTAAATTTTAATTAATTTGAACAGTAATTGTTATCATCTATCACATATCAAGGACATCAACTTTGTTGATAAGCTAAAATAGCTTTATCATCTTCATCAAAGTTGATAATATAACATTTGTAATAAATACTATTCAAGGTTTAATTATATAGATCGAACCTATATGGTTTTATTCATTGGTCTTAGAATGAATATTATAGAATATAGAAAAAATATAAAATTTTTCATAAAATCACTTCTACCCTAAGTATATGCATCACCATTGATTAAATAAAAAAATAAAAAAATTAGATTATAATATGATGGATATACTTTAAATTTTAGAGAGATAAAAATGATTGATAATTATTTCTCAACTATGAGACTCGAATAATTTCTCATCCACGTGAGGGTGAACTCAACATGTCAACTTTCAAAACATTCTTAGCAGTTTTGGGAAGATTGTAATATTTTTATCCAAAAAATTATTTACATGGAATTTTTTTACACAATCCATCAATGAAAATTCATCACCATGTGATTTTTGAATCTTTTAAATTATTTCCTCTTGATCTTCTGTTATAATCAATCAATATTTTGAGATTTCCCACCCCATTTTCACTGTCGGAATAATACTTATGAGATTCATAGGTTATCATTTGATGGAAAGAAATATTGATATTGGAATTTATGTTATATACCCTTATTTGTTTCATTGTAATTTGTTTTATCCCACTATTATTGCATTTCATTATCACTTTCTACATCACCGTGAAAAAATACATGTATAACATTTGGCAAATTCATTGCATGCTTCGTAGTTCTACATGGCTTCTCCAAGATGGTCAATAACATTTTTGTCAATTTATTTATTTCTAGGACTTATTTTATCCTTTATTTAATATAATTTATTCTATTAATTTTTATATCAAATGAGTATTTATAGTATTATATGATGTGACCGTTTATTCCATGAATGAAGAAGACAATTTTTTTAAGGTTTGATATTCTTGAGGTTACTAGATCTTTTTATTTATCCAATTCGATTAACATAGGGAAATAGTTATCTTAAGCTTATAATTAATCCCCCAAAACAGAGTTTTAGTCACATCATTTTCCATATTCATAATATTAATTATATGTTTTGATCTTGAACATAATCTATGCAAATGACTATAATGATAAATTAAAACATCCATAAAGTGATTCGAACCTTCAACTTAGATACTTATGGAGATTTAACATTGAATTCTATAAACATATTCTTGACAACAAGTATGGGTCATATAGGATAATTTTACTCTTTAGATGTTTTTGTGGTTACAACACTTGTAGAAACTTCTCTTCTTTTACATTAATGTGAATACTAGGGTGAATATTGAAAATATTTTCTTGTTTGAATCTGTGTTTAAGAAAACTAATATTTAAGATGAATTTATCATCCTCAATTGAATTTATACTATCTTCACATCCTTTATTTATCTTCATAACATGATCATCATGCATTTTATGTTTATCCAGTCATAGTTGTCAACATCCCAAATCATGTTTTCTTGGATTCCACGTCGATAGTTCATGACATCAATGATTGTCTTATGTTTTCCCAAAAACAGAATAATTTTTTTAAAAAAATTCATATATGGAATCCCCCTTCACTTGAATTTTATTAACCACTAATCATCAAACTGGTTTTACTTTTATCCATGTTCAACAATATCTATTTCTATAGATCCAATTTTTATGATGGGATTAATATTTTATAGAATTATTTCTTCAAAATCATTATCCATTTTTTATAAATTTTCTTCTTGATTTCTTATATATTCTTCTATTACATTGCACACACCATAGATAAATTTACATACTTCGTTGGGACTATTATGAATCATATATTTCAATGTTGAAACTGATTCAGTATTATACTCCTTGGATGTATAATATATTTTATTAATTTTCTTGATCTTCATATGGTCAATTTATGGGAAATTGTTTCCCTCTTCATATAGGGATGATGCACCACATGAGGAATAACAATTATCCTTCTCCTTGGATGTAAAATAAAATACCTTATCATTAAATCTCAGGAAGTACTTTTCGTGTTCAATAATAATTCATTGGGTAACACACTCATTATCTTATTTACACATCGCGGATATATTCTTTTTCCATAACAATTATTTTATATTAGTGTTCATTAAGTTCATGGTAGATATATAATCTTGATATATAATACATATTATTCTTCTATGTTTTCACACCATTATGAATTGAGAAAAGGTAAAGAAATATTCAAGATGCTTGAAATAAATGAATGTAGTGAGAGGTGAGAATTTATACCTCTAATACTAATTGTTAGGATATCATTTGTATGAACACATTAAATGGGTGGATGAATCAATGTTGGGTGAAATTTTATCTGTTTAAAACCATTATCCCTTTTATACATCTATCAATTATTTACTGATAGTCCTCTTTTTTCGTTACTTAAAAATATAAATAATTCACTTATAACACTAATGTAAAATGGAAACCATGATTTTTTAATGAGGATTACCTCCAATGTTGAGGATTAGTTCCTCAGTGTTTGATTGTTATTATTTAAACCTCATAAAATTTTGTATTATTATAAAATAATGAAAAATAAAGGGTATGAAATTCTAATCATTTTCCTGGCATCAACAAAGAATTATGAAATATTTAAAGTTTAATAACCAAGTTTCTAGATGTCATCTTATCCACCCTAATATGATTAAAAGATGTATAAAAATTCATGTCAACTAGACACCATTGAGATATTATAAAATCCATCTAATAGCATAAATATAATAAGATTCATTGAATTCTCTAATCAATGAGATGGAATATATATATAGTAATATAGTATGATACCTCTTCTTATTCTTGAATCAAAATAATCCCATGATGTTGAAGACTGAAAGCTTCCTAATCTCTTCTATGACCAAACTTATTATCAACAAATATTAATTGGGAAACTAATTCTTCATATTATTTCAATCATCAACATATAGTAAAACATTTTTGACTTATAATTTTTGTTTATACAACTCTTATTAATAGTGATAAAAATATAGTGTATTTCATGCATGGATTTATCAACTTCTCAATACTTCTCCTCATGAATTCATTTTGTATATCACATGGATTGAATATAAAAAATTTATCATGCATGTATAATGTCTCTCATGCATGGAATATAAAAATCCTCATTTTTACTTCTTAGTGCAACACACAATGTCCTAACATCATGAAAGGGATAATTCATGCATAGACATGTCATTTTTTATACTCTGATATCTTTTGAACATTATTTTTTTCATTATTATTATTGATTTTTTATTCGCATAAAAAATGTTACTTAAACTATAAGAACATAGTTTATATTTTGTGCTATTCCTACTTTGAATAATGTATTCACATGACTGAATCACCTAATAATCTAATATATAATATTTTAATTACTAGGTTATACCCCAAGATCTCAAAATCTATAATTTCTTAAGTTATTAGGAATAATTTTATCTCCCTTAATGTACATATATCTATATATATATAGGATCTCATATCCGCATTATAGTAATCCATACAAGGTTCACAATTTTCATCTTCAAATGATATGGGAATTTCTTACTCATTCACATGGAAAACGAAAATGAATTCTTCTTATCTTAATGTGAAAATGTTATTCTATGTGTTAATTATTCTTCTTAAAAAACCAAGGAAGTTCATGGGATCTATTTAAGGGACCACCTTTAAATGTTACTTATTCTATTGATTTTAAACTATAATCGACATTAATATATTCTTGAGAATATTATTTGTACAGTTGTTTAGAAAATTAGGAATAACACATAAATATTATACCCACTCATAATATGTGGATACTTATACATAGTATCAATTTAATCCATAAAAATTCCTAATAATGAAATAAAATTTTTTTAGGAGAAATCTTTGAAAATTTCCCCATGTTCTTATACTTGTATCTATTCAACAATAAATCTTTTAAAAAACATTTTAAAACAAGGTATGAGATCAAAATATCTGTAATGAATATGCTGGAAAAGAAATTTTTAGTTCAATGAAAATCTATAAATACATTTAAAAAATCATACCATTTCATTCAGGCAATGGAATCATATTATCCAAAATATCAACATTTTACCTTCTGAAAATCATTTGATTTTAATGAAATATCATTGGAATGAATATAAAATATATTTAGGTAACATGGAACATCATTGACCATATAAATCTCACAAATATTCTCTCTCTCTTTTCTACATAGGGAATAACCATCATAGTAACATTTCGAATAATCACCATGGTATTATTACTATAATCACATAAAAGAAATATAATAGGATAACATCGTCACATTACACAATACATTGGAGATATATAATGGGCTCAACCACCCTCACCTTATAACAAAACCACCAATCCACATTAAATATTCCTAAGAAAATAATAATAACGACAACTAAATCATGCATAAAAGAAATATTATTATGGAAAAGAACACTTCCATTTTGGAATCACATTGCATTTTTAAAGATTCTTGCACTCGAAAATGTAAAAAAAATATTTGAAAAAAATATTTAAAAAATAAAATAGAAGATTCAAAAATTTTAAGAGACATGGTAGTGGGAATATTCGTAAATTATATATGTTTATTAAAAATTATTTTTATATTTATAAAATAGTTGAAAGAGTAACATTAAAAGTGTATTTTTGAATAAATTCCCTTATAAATATGATATCAATGAAGTGGACTTTCATGAAATGAATAAATTGTATTATTTTTGGTAGATCTACATAAAGAATGTGTAAATACATCATAAGATATTTAAATGTCATTTTACACATAATATTAGCACATCATAATCTAGAAGTATAAGTTTAACCCAAATAATGAAAATTGGGATTAGATTTCACTTACCTAAAGATCAAATTCATTTAAATGTGTTCAATCTTCCAGTATGACAGTGTGAATAGTGATAATAAATCATTAAAGATCTATATTAATACTTATAATACGTAATTTGTTGATTTATATCATGTTCAATCCCATTCATTAATTTGATTTCATAATTTTTACGGTTTTTTGGTGTGTTCATTTATTGGTTTGATAATCAGTTCATTTTTGTATCATTATAGATATTCAAGTAAAATTTTAATTTAACTCTCTAAGTAGAATAAAATATTATTAATGAACATCAATAATTTTACATGGTCCCATATATAATTTTATTTGGACCATAGATTCTTTTCATTTAATAAGTGGTGTTTAGATATGGAATGGTTATGAAATATTCCATTAGAAACACTAAAATCACATATATACTTGAATTTTTAATTATAATTCCTTAATGGATGAAGTAGGTGAGAATAAAGTAGAAGAATAAAATAAAATAATTTATATGTTTTGAGAAACATAGCTCTTGAATATCACCTCCTTGGAGAGCCCAATGAGGTCTATGGATTTTGAAATTGGGTGAGACAAAAAAACATATACATGTAGAGAGTGAGGATTAAATGTTTAGGTATATTTTTTAGGATATTAATGGCTTGGGAAGAGAAATAGGGTGGTGAGTTTTTGTATTTATACATGAGGAGGTGTGGGATTAACTTATTATAATTATAATTAAACACATTGAGGTGATATAAATTCCCATATATTTATATGATAATATTTTTTTTAAATAGTGTTATAAATTATAAATACACAAAAAATGCATTATTTGTTGTATTTTTTTGAAATTTTAATCATGCAACATTTTAGCTTTAACCCTTTCAATTATTTTACCTATACCGCAAAAAATGTTTTTTACCATAGTAAATGTTTTATACCTATAAAACAAATTGAAAATAATTATTAATGATGGTCATTATTATTTCTAATATGGATTCCATTTTTCAAAATTTACCTCTTAGAATTGGTAAATTATATTTTAAATTAATCTCGCACAAAATAGAAGAAGTGTGTTTTTAAAATGAAAAGTTTCATAGTTTGAAATGTTTTTAAGTCGAATTTCAATGGGAAATAGATTATAATGAAATTAATTGGACTATGTGATGTATTACTAATCTAAATATATTTTCATGTAAATTTAAAATATAATTTAACAATATAAATAAATTGATCAAAAAAGCATCTTTCAAATGAAATTTTGTATTTATCAGTATTTATAAAAATTTAATCTTATTAGAAAAATACCAAAATTTTACCCTAATAATTTTTTTATTAAACCTAAAAATATTAATTTTTTGGAAAATAATATTTTTAAATGTTAGAACATTAATTTTTAAAATATGCACACCATCACAACATGGTGAAATCTCATTCTAGAAAAATAGTGTTGTTATTCATAAAATGATATTTCTTTAGAATTAAGAATATCAATATTCTAGGATTAATTTTTTAATATTTACCTAAATATATACCATAAAAAATTATGTAACATATTTTTAAAAAATAAATAAAGAGAATTTATTATAATAAAATATAATTATGTCTGTAAAATAAATTCTTTTATAAAACACCTCATTTATATTAAATTGATTTTAATTTTAATTTATAATTTATTAGTAACAAATGAATTTATTTTATAAAAATGGGTGAAATTAATTTAAATAATTTGGATAATCTCATTCAATCCTACAATTCCAATGACTATGTTATAACTATCATATTTATATAATAATATTTAGACATTTTTTAAGCTCGATGTGGAATATCGTGTATGATATTGAACATAGGGTTTCATTTTAAATACAAAAGATATTACATTATTCCAAACCATTAATATACTATTTACTCAGAATTTTAACTTGGTATAAAAAAACAAGGGTTTTGAATTTTCAGAATATATTTTTGGAAATCCCATATCATAAAAATGATCTGAAAAACCCTACATGAATTATGAGAAAGGAAAGTATGAAGGTCGCATGAGATAACACATAATATTATTCTATGTAGGAAAAGGTGGGCATAGAAGAGGAAAAATACTCTCAATTACTAATAGATTATGTTATATAACATGATCATAATGGGTTTAACTATCCCAAAACCATAAATATGTGATGGGTTAAAACATAATTAATAATAGTAAAAAAATACATTTTTTCAATCTTATTTTCCTAAAATTGAAGTATTTTTTACCACATAGACTAAGAAAAAAATTAAACATACTTAATTGACATGTAGAGTTTCATCATTTAATCAATTTCCACCAAAGTCTCATCTTTTCCACTAAATAAGAGTATTCATGATGAGTTTTCATACATGAATAATCATAATTATCTTTTACAAATAGGTAAATCTAAAAAAATTATTACTATCTATACCTACTTTATTTAAGAATTAACCAAAACCAATATGTTTAGTACAAAAAAACAATGCTTCCCAATGATAATAAACTATTATATGATAAAAACTAATTTAATCTCCAAAATCTTATAGGAATACATAAACTTCACCAAAGATTATTTAACAAATAACTATACTAAAAATTTCTCAAAATGTTGTATAATATAATTAAATCCCAAAAATCAAAAGGATTTGATGAAAAAATATTCACTGAAAATTTTAATATTCATATTAAAATAAAATCAATCATTTTTCTAGTATCGAAGTAAAATATAATTTCATTAGTCAGATAATCATTTCCACAAATTACTTGATTCCACACACACCACATATCATTCAAAAATATAATTCAACCTTTATTTTTAATTAATAATCCCATTTTATTCAATTTAACATTATAATATATGGTCCAAAAGTATAGATATCCTTCTGAAATATCATTGATCACATAATCCCCATGTCAATTTCAAATCCTATGGTTATTAATAATAATAAAAATTATCCCAATATAAAATTATTTTTCATTGAAAAAAAATGATTACCTAAAATTAAAAAAATCACACTAACAATAATGACATCTAGGATTATGGTAGATGACAAACCCTTTTCACCCATTGTTCATGGGTTCAATTCTTACATCCTTTTTGGACATGAAAGGTTTTCACCCATCCTATGTGTTTTACATTGTCTAAAACTATATTAATATAATACATACAAAATTATTCTTATTCTTAAAACATATAAAAAATAACATTAATATAGTTAAGCCTTATGTTTTTCTCATACAATATATTTTTCATCCCAAAATAAGAACAAATAATTACAAACAATTCAGAAATAATATAAACTGAAAATATTTTCTGAAACATTAATATTTTTAACACAAAAATCAAATTAAATTTTCATCAATTATATCATAAATTTAAGTGTTATATGTACCTTAAATTTTATAACATTTTCACAACTTTTCAAAGGCATCGATTCCATCTAACTTATGTTTCAATATTTATGAAAATAAAACACAATATAAAAATATCCTAGGGAATTCCATGTTTATTATAATATTCATAAAATACCAATATATCAAAAACATGAAAACTCAATAAGTAAATATATCTTTCATTTAATTACCTTCTTAAACCATCAACCATGATTCATCATCTAATTCCTTCACACATTAATTCTATAATAAATTTTGTGAATTATATACTTATTATTCATCAACATAAACTAAAAAATGTGGCATACATTTAACATGAGAAAATAATTCATAACATAAATATAGACATTTGTATTTCTTTGATATTACCATTATCTTCTAACATGATTCCCATATTCAAGAAAGTAAAGGGTCAAGTCCTTAGTGGAATTCCATTTTTTGGGAGAGTTGTAAAATTTTTTATTTTTAAATCAATTAAAGAAGATACAATGACCCATACAATTTTTAAAGGAAGTTGTAGGTGTTGGATAACTCAAAAATAATTCATAGAGGTGATTTCAATACTCATGTAGAAGTAAAAATTCATTATCAATATTTTTCAACAAGTAGGATGGTTAAATCATCTCGGAGGTATAATAAGGTTGTGAACAATTTATTCCATTAAATATTAAAAAAAATAATTAAAATGTAGAAAATAACATATACTAAATATGAAATATCTTATTAATAGAAAAATAATCTAAAGGGTAATGATAATACCATAAATATTTTACAATAAGAGAATCCTTTTATCCTCTTATATCTTAGTTGATTTTGGTTTTTATTAAATCCACCAAAATTATAAAAAACCACAAAAAATATCCATAAGATAATAACTTGGGTGGTTATAGAGTTTTTTTACTCATAGTAAAATAAAATCCTAGCCTTTAATGTTATATAAATGTTTCTTTAATACCATCTATATGTAACCAACCATAAACATTACTTATTCTATTAATTATAAACTAGAATCCACAATAATACATTCCCAAAAATGATTTAGGTTTATAATATTAGAGAATTAGATGTTAATCAAACATGATTTACCCAAACAATAAAATAGGAAACTTATTCAAATTATCCATTTCCACTATAATAAAAATGTACTAAAAATAAAATAAGAATTATTTTCTTCATAAATATTCAAAATGGCCCCCTTAATATCATCGGTGACTGTATTCTCCCCTCAACCCCATAAGAAAATTTAAAACATATGATGAGAAAAAAATAAATGTATAAACATAAATGAAAATAAAAAATTATTATTGTGTAAATCCATAAATAATATTTTTAAAAAAACTACTTTTTAGTTATAAAAATGAATCATATTTTATAAAATATCAGTAACAACCAATTTTAAAATCAATCAATTTTCATGAAAACACATTAGAAGGCATATAATATTTATGTAGGAGACTTGGGAAATAATTTTCAATATGACAATTATAAATATTGTAGATCCGTTAGATTCATATAGAGTAATCATCATAGTTACATTTAGAATAGTCACCATAGTATTATCCATTAATTAATTTGGACTAATCTAATAGCTTTACTTTGTCCTGTTACCCAATATATTAGAGAGCTATAATAGTCTCACACACCCTCATTTTATCATGGAGTTTACTGACATAATAAAAAATCCCAATAACACTAAAATATTCATAACAATGAAATATTTCATAAAAGAAACATTCATGAGGAAAAAACATCTCTATTTTTAAGTGACTTTTTTTAAGCACCGATGTGCTAAAAAATATACACATTTTATAGGAAATAAAACAATAAAAATATAAATAATTTTTCAAAAAAATAATATTAATTAATGAAGTAAGATTTATTCATTCTATATATGTTAAAAGGTAATTCCATTAGGCTATTTGAGAAATATTTGAATGTGTTAGTTTGAAATAGCACTCTTTAATGAACATCCACTATAATAATTATATCAATGAAGTAATCATTAATGAAATAAATTGACTATTTTTATTTTCAAAAAATACCAATAATTTTTTTGAAATAATATATAAGATATTAAAAAGTAATTTTACACATAATATTAGCATGACATAACTCAGAAGAAGAAATTTAACCCAAATAATGGAATTTTGGTTAAGATTTACCTTATCTCATGTTCACCTTCCTTTAACCATGTACAGTCATACTATTTAATTCTCTAAAAATGTTATATATTCATTAAATAATTATACTAATATTTATAATACCTTATTTATGATTTCATAACATCCTATGACCAAATCAAAAATAATATTTCATTATATTCAAGGTTCTATGTGTGTTCATTTCAGGGTTTCATGATCTGTTCATTTGTGCATAATTATGGATATTATAATAAAATGAGAATAAAAACAAATAAGTGGAAGATAATATTATTAATGAAAATAAATATCTATAAAATTCACCATATATTATTTGGGTTTCTAAAAGGATCATGATTCATTTGATAAAATGTTAAGGATAAATTATTAGTTTATTTTGGAATCTTTTTCTAACATAAAAAACTAGTTTAATTTCAATTAATATTATGTCTATAAATTATATATATATCAATATATATCTCTTTTTACATACCTATTATAATATTATTTAAAAAAAACACCACTTTTAGGACCATCCTGGAATGCAGGAATGAAAAATGAACAAAATCATTTTTCATAGAGGTAATTAACCTGCATAAATTATATACATTTTCTATTCATTAAATAGGTGGATATGAGAAATGAAATTGTTTTTGGATAGTAAATTATGAAAACAAAAATCTAGTATATAAATTATTATGGACTTATCATTCCATTATGGTTGAAGGATTTGAGAAGAATGTAGAAGAAGAAAAGAAAATAAGATATGTTTTTTGATAAAAGTACCTCTTGAATATCACCTCTCTAGAGGACCCCTTAAAGACCATGGATTTATTATATTGGTGAAACTAGTACAACATGGACTTCGGTAGAGTGTATAAGAAGGTTTTGGGGTATATTTTAAGATAATTAATTCTTTTTAGTAGAAATGAGTTGTTGAATTGTGGTATTTATATTAGAGGAGGTGGGGTTAAGTGATTAAATAATGATTAATTTTTAATTAAATCCAACCACACTAAGGTGGCTTTAATTTACCTGAAATTTAGGATAATTAATTTTTTAATGTTTCTTTATTGTATATAAATACCTAAACTACCCCTTAAATTTTGTATTTGTTATGTATTTTAATCGTTTACCCTTTTCACTATACCACATTTGACGATTTTTCCTCTAACGCGGTAAATGTTTTTTTGTACGGTGAGATTTTTCTTCAATAAAATGTATTACCCCTAAAAATTTATTTTGAGGACATTATAACAAATATGGAATCTATTTTACCTAATTCAATTCAAAAAATTTGTAAAATTAGATTTAAAATTAGCCCTATTGAAAAAATTAAAAATCATGGTTTTAAAGTGAAATGTTTAAATCATTGAAATGTTTCATTATACAATTTCATTTGAAATTGATTAAAATGACGTAAATTTATTTTATTGGTTTATAATTGAATTAATTAAAACTTTACATCATTTTATTATTTAATTTTAATATATAAATACATTAGACAAAAAATATTTTTCTTATAAAATGATAAATTTTAAATTATTTATCAAAAAATGACCCTTAATGGAATTATTCTTACCATAAGTTAATATTTATATTTCAATTTCAAAAAAAATCTTATATGAAATAAAATTTCTAATAGTTTCAAAATATAGTTTTGCATAATATGTGCTGTCAAAAAGTGGATAATTAATTTTTTTAAAAATATGGTTTTAATGTTTTAAATATGACTTATTTTTAACATAATCCTATCAAACATATTATATGAATTAAATTTTTTTATTGAAAATATAACATTTAAATTTAATAAATATATTTAAATATTAGTTTTTAATTTAATTTATTATGATGAAATTTCATTATGGGAATTAAAGTGGTTTTTATAAAAACATACCATTTATATTCAATTGGTTTTTATTTTAATTTGTAATTATTTGGTAACAAATAAATTTATTCCAAAAAAATTTTAAAAAAATATATTTTTTATAATATATTTAATATGATTCATTCCCCCCATTATAATAGCCTTTGGATATCATTTATATTTAAATAATTACATTTAGTCATTTGTTTAATCTTGAGGTGGCGTGTATTGATTGATGTTGAACATAGTGTTTAATTTAAAAATATCTAGAAGATTGAAAGTTCAATATGTGAATAGATCATGCATCCAATTCCACTTCAAGTGGTATTGTTATCAGATAATAAATGTTGAGACATTTTTTCCATAGAACATTCTCGTGATTCATCGGCATCAACAACACCTCTCAGCTCGGTACTCAATTTGTATAGATGAGGATTCATTGAATTAGCTTCGATAAAAAGTCCATATTTATCACCCATTAATAGATCTTAATATATTATCATTTTGTTTCATTTTTAAATATCACAACTCTATGAGTTTTTAGCATCATGTACTATAGTGGATACATGATTCACATGACCGAAGTCACCTGATCCCATAATAACTCTATGGATAATCAATTAACAAATTCTATAATATTGATGGAATTGAAGATTTAAATGATGAAACACTAATGAATATTCTATTATTAGCATTACACTATGATGGTATACTATTTACACCTAAATAATTCATGATTTAAATGATATTTATGTGATGGGTTAGTGAAATGATAAATACAACTTCATTAAACTTTCATATTGATTATATCATAAAATTTAGATATTGAATACATGATGGTTTATGGTATCATTATCAAGATATCAATTCATAAATCATGATTTGATAGTGACATAATCACCATAGAATGATGAAGTTAGTTTTCATGAGTTCGGATGAAGATCATGTGAAGGGAAAAGGATGAAGATTACAATAGAATAAATAAGATGACCGTGATAAAAATAATTAGAAAAGTCATATTAAATCTGTAAAAAACAACATAGATGAACTATTAAATGATTCCAAGAAACCAATATTGTTTTTGTGATTTATCTCAAAATTCTTGATATATAATATCAATCATTTAGTTACTCGATCCACATTTCCCATGGAATGATCCAGGAACCACACCACAAAAAAAAACTAAACACACCATAACATTTGGACCTTACAAAACAGCTCTATCGCCTCCATGTGTGATCTCCCATACTCATTATAACCTTCCAAATTATTCTATCACACTTTCTATATTGGTTGGATACCTTTTCTAGTTCCCGTGTGTGGTTAAACTTTCTCACATATGAGCATGGTAAATATGGGTTGGTTAGCTAGCTACGATTGGCCCATTTCTCAAGGGTCAACCCAAAATATTCATAGAATTATTCTACATATTGAATATAATACCAATAATTCCTCAAATTGTTTATTAAATATTTATAATTCAAGAGAATAAATATTTTTCTTACTCTTCACAATAATTATTTACTCATAAAATACTTGAATATTTCATTATTATCTCCACAATTAATCATATTGAAAAAATAGGTATTTTCATATAATTAATTATTTCATACTATTCTTATTTATCTAAACACTGTGTCATAATTTTCTCAATTGAAACATGTCATAGAAATTAATTTTTAGTTAAAAAATCATCACACTAATATCGAATTCATCTAAAAATGTAACATATGTCCTTTGAACATCTCATTGAGGGAAATTTAATCCTAAAAAACATGATTTGGAACACTAATGAACATAAAAGTTGTTATCATTTAATAAATTAATGTTAAAATCATGTGATTCCACAATTACTAACTCATTGAAAATAAATAAAATATAAACACAAAGTTAGTTCCTCAATATTCCTTTCGAAGATAAATTTTAATAATTATTATTTCAATCAATGTTAAGAAAAGATTATCTTTTATATAATATGTTCTTATTTTTATTGTAGAAAGCATAAAAATCATTTTTTTAGTAATATAGTTGAGAATTATCCTAGAGTACATTGAGTGAGACTCAATTATATTACTATAAAATCTTATTCAATGTTTTATAACTGAAACATTATCTCATATAACTGGTTTATAATATAAAATACTTAATATTATCTTCCAGAAATCACTTTGATTCACTAAATAAGATTCCTTATATTTATAAATAATTACAATAATATTGATAATTTAAGAAATTTTTTATATTACTATATTCTAAAATTACAATAAAATTCTATAGAATACTTATCTTCTGATATGAAAAATTAACCCTTCTCTTAAATCACATGAAGTCACCTGAAAAATAAAATCTCACTAAGAATATTTTAATATTATTTTTCATGTTTTTTTCATAAAATTTCCTAAAAGTATCTTACATTTCACATATTAAATTGATGACATTAATATATAGAAAGAAAATTATAATATCTATCTTTAATTCCATTAAATATAAATTCTCATGAATCATTGTCCACATTAAATTCATTTGATAATAATAATTATCATGTATATAACACTATTCCCTCATTGATTATTTCATATAATAGAGTTCTTCATTTATTTTTCAATTTTTAGTACCATATTTATCTAGAATAATATTATAAGGTAGTTATGTATAAGAAACAACAAGAATCTCACTATTAAAAAATAAATATTTTAAATCCTATAATAAAATTAGAAATGAAAAATATTTCAAAATAATATTGGTCACTTTTTTAATTCTAAATAGTGAATAGATTCATCAAAATGAATTTATAATACATGGTTTAATTATTTTAGGAATCTTTAGTTACTTGTTTCCCGAAAATGATCATTTTTTATAATTTTTTTAAATTATATTTTGAGAGGTTATAATAATATTTTTCAATTCCAGTACAATGAAATGATCCCCATAATTATTCCACTAAATTTGGATTAATATATTATTAAAATTTATAAAATAATATTTATAAATATTAACATCATAAACAAAAATATGTTTTTAAGAAGATAAAACACTTTTGAATTGATAATTTTATTCATTTTCAGTCAACTGATTCTCTTTCCATAGTAGTATTATAATCCATAACCAATCATTAAACATTATTTTATTTAATATACAAAATATGGAAATATTTTTATTTATAATGACTAATGTTATTATAATCATCATCACCAATATATTGATTATCTCTAGATCATATTAAAATTTTATTATTATATTTTTATAATTTGATTTATACCCCATCATATGTCTCTAAAAGAATAGTAATGGATTATTTTATGAAATTTACAATATAATAGACTAAAAATTTTTAGAGCCATTTTTTTACCTTTCCATTAAAAATATATAAATTTGGAATGATCTTCAAAAACACATAATTTATCCATATTATTAATTTTAGTCAATTTCTTCCATTGAAATAAATTTAAGGGTTTTAAAAATGGATTCATAATTTTTTATAATCAAAATATCTTTATATTATAATAAATTTCGTCGAAAATATATTTTGTTTATGAATAATGGTAGATTCTCTATTATTATTAAATTGTTTTGAGATTTTAAACTCAATAATTATTTTTCTTACTATCACAGAAAGGATTCTACTTGTAATTTCTATAACACAATTTTATTGAGTTTGTCTTTATATTATACACTCAATAATTATTCTATGATTTATTATATAAATAATAAATTAATATAACCTAATATATGTATCATTGTATTCCCTTATATTATTTATATAATCATCAATCCCTCTCTGAATATATAAAATAATTATTCTTTCATGAGAAATAGTTATTCAATAATATTTTACAAAAAAATTGTTTTTTATCATATAAAAATGAGATAATGTAATACTCACACATCATTTATCAAATTATCAAAAGAAATATAATTAAAATCAAATTAATTATAACAGAATTGAATATTCTATTTCTATATTCATGTTTATTATTTGAGTTATCACCTCCTTATGAAACGTTTTAAATACAATTATTCTATATATTTTTAGTGCACAATGTTGTCTCATCGACATATAAATTAATATATTTATCATAATATTTTATCCAACCTAACCATGTCTTCAATACCATAACCATTTTACTTTCATCCAAATAAGATAACATAAATATTTATAATTTACATTTTAAAATTAATTTTCACAAATCTCACTTTTTTAGTAAAAAATCAAAAATATTTAATACACATGAAAAATGTAATAATTCTATTTGAATGATATTTCATTATGACTATCACATAATTATCTAAAATTGATCAAATATTTCATCAACCTTTTGACATATAATAACTATTTTGATTAATGTATTTAGATAATTATTTTACTTGTTTAAACTAAATGTATCTTCAATTCACTTTGAAGTAAAATGGTAACTAATACACTGGTATTTCACTGAACAATCCTATGGATATTGTTACCAGTAATATATAAAGAGTACACATTTTAAATAGTATAGAACAAGTTCCTATTACTAGAATTCCAACTAAATGTTTTGATAGATGAATGTTAAAATATTAATATTCATCAGTTATCTCTAAAATTTGTTGAATAATTTTATTCCATAGTGATTATCTTAAGAAACTCATCAGTACAATGCTCAACACCACCAAATATTCACTATGCCCATTAGAGAAAATTAAATCTACCATCAGAATAAAATTTGTATCATATGTAATATTATTTTAATTCTAAATAAACTGATGTAACTTCAGTATTAATTTTCTATGAATTTAAAAAAAATATTATACTAGGAAAAATATTATTTCTATAAATTTAATCCACAATTCTAAAAATATCATAATTTTTTTTCCTCCCTCCAAAACATTTTCAATCTTTAAAAAAATTGATCTAATTTTAAATACCACTAATTTTTTATAGAATTATAAAATTCAATTATATCACTCCCTTAGAAGATAT
The DNA here is from genome assembly GCA_963277665.1 of Viscum album. Classification (NCBI taxonomy): domain Eukaryota; kingdom Viridiplantae; phylum Streptophyta; class Magnoliopsida; order Santalales; family Viscaceae; genus Viscum; species Viscum album. Next base: position 690,955,950 of record OY728138.1, on the reverse strand, counting down.
ATATATCTAGGTAGATATTCATTCTTCATTGATATCTATATGAGTGAATCACCAACATATTTGAATAATATTTTTTCAAATATAACATTTTAACTTTTTCAAGTAGATAAAATAGTTTGATAAAATTCTAAGGAAAATTATACCTCCAAGAATTTAGATAATAATTAAATCCCAAATAACGCAAATCAAAAAACATTATCTAATTATGAAGTATATTTTTAATAGTTTAAAATTTTAAAAAATCAATAAATATTTATTTTCTATATTTTAGAATTCACATTAAAAGATTTTTTCTTTATTGAAATCATCTCTCATTAATTACCACTTTTAGATAATATAGATTTAGGATCCCCTCAAAAAATAGTTACAAGGGGGGGTTAATGTTGACATAATTTGAGACAAGTCCATAATTTCATTGACTATATAATGATTTATGGGTCTTGTGAGTTGGGGATCTTGAGATGTGGTGTAATTATAAAAAATTATTGGGGTTTATTGGAGGTGGATTTGGGGCATGTTATGGTCAGGCTTCTCCTCTTCTTGATGAGGGAGAGGATGATAATAACAGCATTCTGATTTGAATTATTCATAAAACCAGTACTCATGAGTTTGAATTGGATTTAGATTTGGTTCATCAAACCCCCACATGTAATGTTTCATCCCATTGGTCTATTAATTATCATATTATATCATTCATGTCCTTATTTAATAATAATATGCAATTTAAATATATTTGTGTGATGTAAATTGTGTCATAGATGTTATAGAATCTTAAGAGTCTCAAGGGGACACTCTTAATATTTATTTTATTTCTTTGTTGCTTTCAAAGGATTTTATGGGCTTTATAAGTGTGTTTTTATTGGGGATCCATCACTTTAGGCCACCCTAGTCCATGTTTTGTTCAAGAATATTATAAAATCTCCATATTTATTTCCAATAAAATTATGGGATTATTTTAGCTTTTATTTATTGAAAATATTATAATCGATTATTTGGAATCTCATTATATTTAAATGTAGATATATTAGAATATTTCAAAATAGTTCTGTTGTAGATGAAAAAAATTGGTATGAATGGTGGTTCCCATTCCACAACATGGTACAAGTAATCTCACATGAGATGTGAAATTATATTATATAAATACAAAATGTAATGTTACATTATTATGTGAGAAATTTTTTTTAGTAGAGGTGGTGTTCATACCATGATCAGGCTCATCAATGTGTAGCTCCATGACCTGTAAGCCACTGAACTAAAAAATCGATCCAATGTGACAAATGGAATCTTGCCCACCTACATATTTTTTAGAGTCTATCAACATCAGGATAGGGTATATATGTTGTTTCAGGATCATATTTCAACAAAAAAATAATGTAAACACAACATACATCATATCCAGATAAAATGAATCGTTTCAAAAATACTATGCCACAATCACGGAAATAACATACATATGTCACATATAAAACTAGATATCAGACACATATTTCATGTCAAGAAAAAAATTCACCAAAAATAAATTAAAGTAAAAAATCCAAAATATTGAGAATACATATAATAGCTAATATTTTTCCCATCTCTTAGATCCCAACTCCCATCAAAGTCTTTTCATTATGCATCTATTATATAGTGATTTCAATTTTCATAGCTGACATATATTTTATTTGTTTCATAAAAAAATGGGGTTCCAAATAGTGTTTGAATATAACCTAGTAGGCCACTTCCAATGGTGTCAAATATAATTAAAGTGTCTCTTTATAAAGAAAAATAGTATTTATAATATAAGTTATGTTGTAAATATTATAATATGATATAAAAAAAATTAAATAAGTATGATGAATTGTATGTCGCATGGAGAAACCTAAGCCAACACCACCTTATTCAGCCTAATCTAGTATCTGAATGTGGAGGAGGATTCGTGGCCCAATTTTTGAAGAAAAAACTCCAAGGAATCCATAATCAACTAATGTGATGGAATCCACACGGATAAATTGGTAATTCCATTCAAACAAATAACAAGAAAATCTACTAGTTTAGGTATGAACTCAGGGGACTACCCGTGATGTTAAGAGGTATGACTCAATTGGAATCCAAGGATCACACTCAAGTCATTTGATACCAATAATGATCATGTTGAATCTTGGGTGACCATACCATGTTATTCAGTTAGGATTCCCCATAGGAATCCTAATAATTAATATATTTAATTAAATATGTTTAAAAATTATTGAAATATAATGAAGAACCTCCAAAAGAATTCATGGTATTAAACATATGTTCAATTGAACAGAACACTCAAAGAATTCCATAGCATTGGACATCATTAAATCCAAATGTGTTTTCATAATCTTTTATTCACATGGGTTTCCTAATGGAATCCTTAACTCATCTATTAAATTACTTGATAAAACCACTCAAGTGGTATCTAATGAGGCCATCTTGGGAAATATATACTCATAATAAAAATGATGGATCAGAAACATGTCCCTGTTCTATTAATTCCAATAAAAAACTCTACAATGCATTCCATGTTCACCTTTTGGTTTAAATTCTTATTTACATTTAAACATTCCATAAATATATGCACCATGGGGTCCTATAAGTCACCATATACAACCAACATTCATTAACTAAGTGTAAATTAACTATGGGTAACCCTAAACTACCCCGAATATCTCACCCAATTGATAGGTCCAAACTATGTCACCACATTATGGAATTAAAAGGGTTTAACCCTAATTCAACTTTAATTCATAGGCCTAAGGTAACACGTAAGGCCTGAAAAAATAATTAAACAAATCAATAATATTAGGTCATGAATTCGATATGTTGGAATGGAATTATAATCCATATATTCAATAATATGTATTGAATTTTAGGGAAAATCTCGAGTCAACATACTTTAGGTTAGAATATTCATAAATTTTAACAATCTGGATTAGGTTATAGAAGAAATAATATAGTATAATAATCCTTAAAAATCAATTAAAATCGGGCAATTATGATGAATAATGTGGGAGTGATTTTTGTGAAAAGTAAAAAAATAAAGTTTCAATAAAATGTAGTGATAGACATATCAAGATCCTTCTAACAAAAAGAAAAAAAACCCAAGTAAGATGAAGGAGAAACGTCCATGAACTAATGGATAAATGGAAGATATTCACACACTACTGATACTACGGTGAATTTAGAAAAATTTAACATAAGAACTAAAAGTGGTGAAGGCGTAAATGACCAATTTCCTGTAAAAAAATGTAGCTATTACCCACCATCCAGCTGATTGGATTTTAGTTTCTCTTTTATCCTATAAGATTCCCATTTGATAGTTAGTGGTATTGAAGCCCTTACCGGGTATGCAATGACCACCAATTTTTCCTCCCATAAACATATTAGTCACATAAAAACCCCATTGATGACATAATTAATATAAAAAATGGGTTTATGAAAATGAAAAAGTTTTGTAAAACAAAAGAATATGATGGTATTAAAACCTAGCCTGCTTAAGAAAAATCATCCTCGGGCCACACCATAAAACGTCATAGGTCTCCTCAATAAACAAGTTGTGATACTACATCATATTTTTTTATTCAACTCCTATACATATTTGAGACATACTCAAGTTTCCCTAAAATTTACACCATAATAATATATTTACCTTGAAACATATTATCTTTATAGACCATGATAAGAACCAGATGCTCTTAAAAGGACACATCATCCTTAACATCAATATCATGATTATCTATCTTGTGAGATGAACTAGGAATGTATCGTTGAAGCTATGTTATTTGAATGATATTACGCAAGGCACTAAATCATTGAGGAAGATCTAGTTAGAACATTATTAGGCTGAAAATTACCATAATCTAAAATGGGCCCATTTATGTAGGTTCCAACATACACTTCCTCTATATAAAACAGTGTCCCAGTCAAAGAGATTCATGAAAAAACACATATTATCATATCTAAAACTCTATGGGTTGATGATGCATTTAAAAATATTACATCTTCCTACTCTATTCCATATCTATTATTATTTAAATTAATAGGATAATATTCAACTCTTCCATGATGAGACTTCATAAAACTATTGTCACCTCACCACCCTCTATCTAGTAGAAGGGTTAGTAAGATGACCTCCCATGTATGTTAACATAATCCAACAACTAAATTTCGACCTTATAACTATTATTATAGAAAAATATCGAAATCAAAATATGGTGCTCCCAAGAACTGAAAAAAGTTCAGACACACACTCTCTACATCTCATCTAACACCTCAACTGTCACCATGTACTACAAATAAGTTCTAGGGATATAGGCTATACAAAAAAATAATTTAGTTTCCATTATTTTATTTTACATCATTTGAACTTTAACAGGAAGTTATTTAATAAATTATAAATTATTTTCCATGGTTTTTCCATGTAACCATATTGTCTCTCTTACGTACAACCATCCCAAATAATCAAAAATAAAGGTCTGCATAATTAGTAGAAAATGAGAGGAATTATTTTCATGATACATGATGATTCATACATCATTTTACCCTAGTTCATATATTCTAAACGGGTTACATATTCCATGGTGAAATCATCTAATTTACACACTGGACTGTTTAGTAACTGTATGAGACCGGTGGGATGGTAATGCTTGAACTTCAAAAATTGAAAAGTGGTTCACCATGTAACATAAAGTCTTATATCATTATTCATACATTACCATGAATTCAAATAATGATAGTCATGAGGCAACTTTGGTGATCAATAGCTGAATTCCCACCTCACAATATGAAATTTCCCCATTAACTCCTATTTTATTTTAGTTGGTACTAAAACACACCCATGAGCATAGATAATCTCATTAATATCTATTATCTATGGTCGTGGTTTCTCCCTTCCATAAAAACTGATCTTGAGGTCTAGGAACTCTATATCTAAAGTATTCCTCATATTGATCTAATACATAAGTGAAGTAACCATACATAAAGAAGAATGAATTTCTCAATGTTAGACCTTCTTTATATCTAGACACATTCTGAAAAAAATCAACCAGTTCCCACTTAATACATGAATCTTGGAAAATTTTGTGTCTGTATATTTTATCTTGTATTTTTATTTCCATCTTTGTTATAATGATCTAAAGAAATGACTAGTTGTAGTAAACACACCTTATCTACAGATGGTTGAGGAATCAATGAGTGAAAATGAACCTCAAAATATTATGTCTAGTATATGGCATGAACATAATATCCATGTGATAGTGCTTCCAACACATCATTGCATTCCCTATAAGTTCTAACTTGATATCATGAAGAGGGTAATTACATTCATGTAGCTTCAACTGTCATGAACTATTAATGATGACTTGATTTCCCAAGATCAGTACAATGACCAACCTAATTCTTAATGCATCACAGTTGTAATATCCTAAGTAAATAAAGAAACATGAAATTTTCATATTTATTAATATTTGTGAATTAAATATTAATTTTACCTTAAAGGGGTTTCTATTTTCAATGGTGTACGTGATCCACAACAAGGAGTTTCTTTGAAATCTTACGTGGCACACTAACAATTAACATTATTAATTTAAATGGAAGTTAATGCCTAGCCATTGTATTGAAGGGAATGAATATAACTAACTAAAATAATATTATACTTGTTCGTTAAATGTTTTTACATTTATCCAATTAATGTTAGAGGCTTAAAATGTGAATGAATTTAATTGTAAGCATAATTAACTTTAAAAGTTTGATTTACAGCCTTTTGATATAGTACCATCTTTAAATATGGTTTTGGTCACTTTTATAGGTTCTATTTGACCAAATAATATTATTCTTTATAATCAGGATATCAAAATTTACTTTTTGTAAATTTTTTAAATTTTTCTGATAAAATTCATTTTTTAATGAATAGTAGAAAAATACTATATTTTAATTCAAAACTGAATTTTACTCTAATTTTTTTATATGGATAGATTAACTTTCTAATTGGTTTTAAACTATAATTATATTATATTTTTAACATTTAATACAATTTTAGTCATTGAAATTAATTTCACTTTGAAATATGACATAAACAAGTGTGAATATTTTGATAGTTAATATTTCTTAAATACATGCCTTTTGTTTGGAAAACAATAATTAATTAATGAGACTTATATTTTTTAATTTGGTCAAGTAAGCATAATTTTTGAATTCAAAATATCTAATATAGCTTAGGTAGTATTTTTTTTATTTTTCTGAGAACTTCAATTGTTGATGAATATTGAGAACACTAAGTTGTAGTTAAAAAGATGACCCTTTAATTTAAATGAAAATTTACAACATATATGAATTGAATTTCAAAAATCAATCATACATGGTTGTTATTAGTATGTAAAATGTGGTTCAATAATATAAAAATAATTTTTTGGTGAATAGAAACTTTTGACTTTTATTTACTGCGGTTAAAGGTAAATAGGGTAATTCATGGTAAAAAGAATATCATAATAATAAATATTACCTTAGAACTTGTTCTAAACTTACTGTATGAGTCATGTCCTACCATGTTCATCCTTGTGTCGATTTTGGGACCCCATGGAACAACTTAAGAGTGATAATGAAAATTTATTTTAATTTACATAAGGTAAAGATAAAATGACATAAACAAATATCTTTTAGTAAATTAATGTTTACATAGGGTTACATAAGTTATATTTTTTACTATATATATTATTTGAAAGTATATAAAGATTTCATACATCATGATTTTTGTTTTATATTTTTTATAAATCATATAAATAAAATTATTTATGACACAATAATGATGCAGTGTTTACCTCATTAATAAATGATTTAAATGAATTATATTATAAATATTAAGATAATATCTAATACCTATACAATTATTATTGGATGATTTTATTTCGAACATTAGTAATCTTATCATAGTATTTAATAAGTTTTGGAACTTTAAAAACTACAAATCATTATATAATAAAATAATATTTTCACACTTTCCTAAAGATCCCCCCTATAAAAATTCATCACCTCTATCCCATTCCACACACTTCAAAATCCCCTTGGCTCGTCCAAACCTTTCCCAAATAAGCTCTCAAGATCAATCTCTTCCACCTAGAATCCATAACTTAGGAAGAAGGTACTTCAAGAATTCTTTTTGGTTTAAACTAAAGGGAGTAACCCAAATTAAAGGTAATAGTTTCTCTTAAATTCTTTTGTTTTATTTTTTTATTTTACTTATCCAAACCCAAAACTCTTTTTATTACTTTATTTTATAACAGCAATAGTTTCCTCAATATACTTGGTTGTTGTTATGGAATGTATTTGAACAAGACTAACACACACCTCTGTCTAATGGATAAAGAACATACGATTTCTCTGGACGGCGAACTGCGGCCTCTCGAAACGATGATTGTTCAAATATCTCCGACCGCCTCTCATGGTGGCCGTTGTGAAGGAACTATATTTATATTTTTTCTTTTAATCTGTATTTTTCATTTATCGAATTCAATTATGGTTTCCATAGTGGTTAAATACGATAATATCTTTTAAGGATGTGCGGACCACCGCCCCCTCAATGTGATATGACTCATTAATGCCATATATGGGATTTATAAAGGAAGGAGTTAATGTTATTATATATGATATTATACTGTAATTTTAATAAAACTATGTATAATTTTGTTTTAATTTCCTTAAAATAAGAAATAGAAATGAATGTAGAGTTCCTGGGTACATACATCTTACCATCTCCACGAATGGTGCATTTCAATTCTTATCTCCAAATGTTATGTACTATTATAAATAAATACATATACTAGACATATATGATATATATACGATATCTACATCATTAATATCATTTGGGAGATAATGGATATTTGACCACATGAACATCATGTAATTATAAGAAGTTCATTTTTGACCCAAGTACCAAAGATTGAAAAAACGACCGTTATTAAATTAAATTATTACCTAAAGTTATAACATGGTAATAAGAGATTTAAAAAGAATGATAAACTTGAAAAAATGTACTTAAGCTAGAAGAAATTAATTTTAGTTTATTATTTAGGATATTAAATAACAAACGGGTCAAGTCAGACATGAAGTAAGGGACTTTGTCTCAATCTTCTTTCATTAAGACATATTTTGTTTCAGTACATGACTTTCTTGTATACACTATACATGCAACATTGAATTTTCATTTCATTGAAGGGAATATTTTTCTAAAAATTGTTTTACTAAATGAAAAAAAATAATGATTCCTTTAATGTAAGTGGTCACAACGACCTTTCATCCGCCACGAGTATTATATGATCTTTGTCTTCCTTAATAAGCTGTAATTTTTTTGAAAGGAAAATAAATATCATATAATATTTTATGTATTTTGGTATTGAATATGGTTTTGATAATATATTTTTTATGTAAATATATTTAAGTGATATATTGTGATTGAAATGTGGAAATTTTTTCATTCCTTTATATTTGTTGTATGTGTTATTATTTTATAATGGTACTTGGACATTTGACGGGTGGTTACGTGATAAACCCAATGATGGGTGGTGCTGTGATAAAACAGGATGGGTGGTTATGTTATAACCTCGAATTCATTGGGTATGGAAGTTGGCCGTATGGATATTCTTTTTAGTGATATGTGTGGAAGTCAACCGTACGGTTATTCCATTTATGTTTTTTATGTCCCAAGTTACCTTTATATATTATTTATTCTTTATATGGGTTTTATGGTAATATTTTGGTTACAAAAGGGAATGAAATGGTATTGTATTCAGTGAGGAGTATTTACTACTTCATAAATTTGAAATGTATTACTCATGATAACATATTCATGATTTACTTGTTGTTTAAAAAAAACTAACACTTTTCCTTCTTTGTGTATCCCGTACGGATATTTTTATGCTCATCCCATGTTATTGATTTTTTTTTCACCGAACATAAATTTCAATATGGTGAATGATGGGATCTAGGAAAATTCATGCTATCTAAAACATAGAACTAGACATGACTCATTCTTTCAAGAATTTTTTTTTGTAAAAAATACAGGAATTGAGTAGAAGTGTCTAATTTGTACCTTTTGGGATGTAATTACACAATTATGACATAATTATCTAAAACTATAAACTTGAAAAGATCCTCAATGTTAATTATTCAATTAATTTGAGATTATGTAATATTTTGTGGTCGGGTCCTTATAGTTGGTATCAGAGGTCAGTTTAGATAACTTTAGGAGTTATGGTATTGTTAAATTAACATACAAAAAACTATATTAAGATTGAAGTGATATTGCATTTACATATTTCTATGTTGATTCACCTAACAATATTTCTGTGTTTAGAATGGTTTTCCACAGTTGAAACAGGGAAGATATGTAGGGACGAAATTATAAGGAAGAAAACCTTCCAAATCAGCAACCTGAGATGATCGGAATCAGAACTAAACAGTTTGTTGTAGTTTTGACACAGTTGACTCAAGTGATAAATGGTGGTGGTATCCATGCACGAGATCAGCCAGATTATCCACAGAGAAACATGTCAGTAATAAATCATTTCAGGAGGTAACATTGCCCATCATTTAGAGGATCATCTGACCTTGTGCTAGCTATAGGGTGGATTAATGAACTAGAGAAATATTTTAATGTCATGGGTTGTTCAAAACATGAAAAGGTTATTCTCAGTGTTTCCTATTTCTTAAGTGAAGTTGAATAGTGCTGGTCTAAGGTGAAAAATACCAGGGATATTAAGGATATTGATGCTCTTGATTGGGATAAATTCAAAGGTATGTTCCTTGAGAAATATTTTATTATGGTTGTTCAACTTAGGATTGAAAAACAATTCTTGGAATTGAGGTGGGAGAATGACTCAGTGGATTCTTATGAAGGAATGATCACTCGACTGGCATGGTTTGATCCAAATTTTATCTATGATCTTGATAGTAAGATAAATCAATTTTACTCAGGACTAAAGTTGTGATAACGAAGAGAATTATCCTATCGTGAGTTCAAAAGTTATGAAATTTTTTTTGATGTGCGGAAAAGGGGGAAATAGAGTTTGTCAATAATTAGGTGTTCTCTGACAAACAACAGAATAAGAGGTTCAGTTGACAGGAAAAAGCAAAGAATTTTTCAAGGAATCCTGGAGGTATGAAAACTAAATATCCAACTTGTGAGAAGTGTGGTAAAAATGATCTCATAGAATGTTTATCAATGTCTGGGAAGTGCTTCTGGTGTGGAAAGTCTGTCAATATTTCTCGGGACTATAAAGAAGATGATCAAGCAGGCAATGAAATTCCAGCGTCAAGATGTTTTAAGAGCAAGGAAATGGGTCATTAAGAAAATGAGTGTCCCACAATGAACTCGATTGAGGGAATGCAGCCAGACTACGACCAGAAAGGGGTGGTTAAATCCTTTGTAACTACTTCATCATATGTTGGGCCATAAAATGAAGTAATATCAGGTACACTGTTTGTTTGTTCAGATTATACCAATGTGTTGTTTCATTTAGGGTCTACAAATTATTTCATTTTGGAGATGTTTTCTAGTAAATTTGGATTTCCATATCTAGATAGGAATCCTGAACTTATGGTAAAAACTCATGGAAGAAATGTTGAGGCCAAAAAATTATAAGAACTTTCCTATCCTTGTGTGAGGAATGAATCTACCTACAAACCTTATTGTTTTACCTCTAGTAGAGTTTGATGTTATTTTGGGCATGGATTGGCTGTCTGTTTATCATGATAAGATTTACTATAGAGTTAAAGATGTTTCTTTTTGAAAGATTTTCAGTTTTTTGTATAATAATGTACCATTAATTTTTATAACATATCAGGAAGCTGAGAAACTATTGAAATATGTAAATGAATCTTACCTTGAACGTGTTATTGAAAACATAGAAACAGTTTTGATTAATTATATGCTAGTGTTAAATGAGTACCTTGATGTTTTTTCTGATGCATTTCCTGGTATTATACCTAATCGAGAAGTTGAATTTATTGTAGTCTTATTTCCTGATGCTAAGCCAATTTCAAAATCCCCTTATCGAATGACTCAAATTGAAATTTTAGAGTTAAAGAATCAATTACACGACTTATTAGATAAAGGTTTCATTCGATCTAGCACATCACCATGGGGTGTTCTTGTCTTTTTTGTTAAAAAGAAATATAGTTCAATGAGACTATTAATTGATTATAGATAATTGAATAACATCATTGATAAGAACAAGTATTATTTTCTTTATATCGATGATTTTTTTGATCAGCTCTAGGGAGATCAGTATTTTTCAATGATTGGTTTGAGGTCAGGGTACCACCAGTTTAAAGTGAAAGAAGCAGACATTGCGATTACCATGTTTCATACTAGATATGACCATTATGAATTTGTAGTTGTAACTTTTGGGTTAACCAATGCAGCTACTATATTCATGAATCTTATGAATAGATTTTCCGTGAGTTATTGGATAAGATTGTGGTTGGGTTTATTAATGATATTTTGGTATATTCTAAATGAAAAGAGGTACATGAAAGTCATTTAAGTGTAGTTGTGAAAACCTTAAAAGAAATGAAACTGTATGGGTCATTCAGAATGTGTGGGTTTTGGTTAGAACAAATTTCATTCCTTGTTCACATTGTTTCAAGAAATTCCAAAACTGGTGATCCTGCTAAAACAAATGTTGTTAATGAATGGCCAATACCCACAAATATAACCGAGATCCGTAGTTTTCTTAGTTTAGTAGGTTATTACCTTCGGTTTTTTTGAGAATTTTTCATGGTTAAATAGTCCAATGACTATGTTAACTCCAAAAATTGTTAAGTTCATTTAGACAAAAGAATGTGATGATTGTATACAAGAATTGAATAGAATATTGGTGAATTCTCCAGTTTTAGCACTGCCTTCCAGAAATGGTGAGTTTTTTATTTGTATTGATTCTTCATTGAAAGGACTTGGTTGTATCCTTATACAGAATCATCAGGTAATTTTTTATGCTTCACGTCAGTTAAAACCTCATGAGTTAAATTACCCTACACGTGATTTGGAATTACCTCTTGTTGTTTTTTCTTTAAATATTTGGAGGCATCATTTGTATGGAGTAAAATTTGAAATATATACTGACCAAAAAAGTTTGAAATTTATATTCACTCAAAAATAATTGAATATGGGACAGAGGAGATTGCTGGAATTAATCTAGGATTATGATTGAATGATCCTTTACCATTCGGGAAAATCTAATAATATGTCTGATGATTTGAGCCGAAAAAGTAATGATTCATTATCCATGCTACATTTGGAATAAAATCATTCGGTTTTTTATCTGAAGAAATTTGGAATAGATGTTTTTGGTGTAGGAAATTATTCTTTTTTGTTTCAGGAGTCAAAGAGACCATCTTTATCAGACAGAATTAACCAAGCGCAGAAGGAAGACAGTGAGTTTCAGAAAAAGGTAGAGTTGGTTCACAGGTGTAATTTTCATGATTTTATCGTTGATAATGATTGTGTTTTGAGGTTTGGGAAGAGATTACGTGTACCTTTTGATTCACAGTTGTAGAATGAGTTGTTATGCGAAGGTCATAGTTCACCGTTTTCAGATCATCCTGGAAGTACTAAGATGTATAGAGATCTTCGGGAGTATTACTAGTGGGATAGAATGAATAGAGATTTTGTTGGTTTTATTGTGAATTGTTTGACATGTCAGAAGATTAAAGTAGTGTAGTAGTTATCAAAATGGATGCTTTAGTATTTACCGATGTGAAATTGGTAATGGAAAAATATATCCATAGACTTCGTTTTGGGATTAATGATGACATCTCGAGTTTAAAATGCAATCTAGGTTATTATTGATTGATTGACTAAATCTTATGATTTATTTTTTATTTGAGATACATTGTCTATAGATCAACTCTATCGGTTGTATATTAATGAGATAGTCAGGTTGCATGGTGTTCCCTATCCATTGTATCTACTCGGGATCCCAGGTTTACTTATAACTATTGAAAAGTCCTTCGGAATCGTTGTGTGAAGAATTATATTTTAGTATAGCTTTTCATCCGCAATCAGATGGGTAGTCAGAATGAACATTTCATACGTTGGAGGATATGTTACGTTCTTGCTCAATGGATTATCAGGGAATTTGGGACCAATAGCTTTCTTTGGTTGAATCATCATATAATAACAGTTTTATTTCCAGTATACAGATGGTTCCATTTTAGGTATTATATGGAAAGCATTGTCAAACTACAATTTTTTGGGATGAATTAGGTGAAAGGAAGTTGATGGAACCAGAATTGGTAGAAGAGATGGCAGAAAATGTTCAGTTGATTCAGAGGTACCTGAGAACATCTCAGGTTAGGCAGAAATGTTATGCGGATAATCGAAGGAAGGATCTTTCTTATATGATAGGTGATCATTTCATTCTCAATGTTTCTCCATGTAAAGTTGTGATACATTTTGGTAAGAAGGGAAAGTTGATTCCGAGGTTCATTGGACCTTGTGAAATTTCATCGAAAGTGGGATTATTTGGGTACAGGGTGGCTTTACTTCCATGTTTATCCTAGGTACACATTTTTTTCATGTTTCAATGATGAGAAAATATTTTCCAGATACATCTCATGTTTTGAGCCCTGAGATAGTTGAGTTGGAAGACAATCCCTTTTTTTAGGAATATCCTGTCCAGATTCTTGATTGTAAAGAGCTAGTGTTGGAGAATAATGTAATTCACTTAGTAAAGGTTTTGTGAAAAAACCATATTGTTGAAGAGGCAACGTGGGAATCTGAAAATGCTATGATGGATAAATACCCCCATTTATTTGATAAGTTAATAAAATTGAGAGGACACAATTTCTAAAAGGGGGGAAGGATATGACATCCCAGGTAAATAAAGAAATACGAAATTTCCATATTTATTAATATTTTTGAATTAAATATTAATTATACCTTAAAGGGGTTTCTATGTTTGATGGCGTACCTGATACGCAACAACGGGTTTCTTTGAAATCTTATGTTGCACACTAACAATATAATATTATTATTTTAATTATTTGTTAATGCCTAGCCATAGTATTGACGAGAATGAATAGAACTAACTAAAATATTATTATACATATTTTTTAAAGTTTTTACATTTATCCAATAAAAGTTAGTGTCCTAAAATATGAATGAATATAATTTTAAGCATAATTTACTTTAAAAAGTTGATTTCACACATTTTGAAGGAGAACCCTCATTAAATCTAGTTTTGGTCACTATTATATGTTTTATTTGACCAAATAGAATTATTCTTTAGCATCGTGATATCAAAATTTACTTTGGGTAAATTTTTGGTATTTTTCTGATGAAATTTATTTTTTAAAGAATAGAAAGAAAATATTGTAAGTAATTTCAAAATTGCATTTTAATATAATTTATTTATATAGTAATATTATCTTTTTAATTGGGTTTAAAGTGTAATTAGATTATACTTTTACAATTTATTCAATTTTTTGTCGTTGGAATTAATTTCCCTTTGAAATTTGACATAAACAAGTGTCAATCATTTGATAGTTAAAATTTCTTAAAAACACGGCTTTTTTAACAACAAGAATTAATTTTCAATTAATTAATCCAACTTCTATGTTTTTAATTTGGTAAAATATGTGTTATTTTTGAATTTCGAATATCAAATTCAACTTAGTATAAATTTTTGTTATTTTTCTGAAAAACATCAATTTTTGATGAATAGTGAAAACACAGAGTAGTAGTTAAAAAGCTGGCCATTACATTTAAATGAAATTTTCCACTTTTGTCAATTTAATTTTAAAAATATAAAATAAATGGCTGTTATTAGAAATTAAAATGTGGTTCTATAATATGAAAATATTTTTTGGGTGAATAGTAACTTTTGCCTTTTATTTACTGCAGTTAAAGGTAAATTGGGTAATTCAAGGTAAAAATAATATCATAATAATAAACAATTCCCATAAAACATGTCATAAAATTATTGGATGAATCATTTCCAACAATGGGAATCATTGGGTCTATTATCATACCCCATTGATCCACTGAAGGGTGATAATGACTCTTTATTTTAATTAATTTAATGTAAAGAAAAAATTGACAAAAATAAATATCTTTTATTAAATTAATTATTATATAGGGTTATAAAAGTTATATTTTCGACTATAAATATCCATTCAAAGATAACAAGATTTACTATATCATGGAATTTTTTATAATTTTTAGACGTCAAATGAATAAAATTATTTATGACACAATAACGATGCGATGTTTATCTCATTAATAAAAGATTTAAATAAATAATATTATAAAGATAAAAATAATATCCAATACCTATCCAATTATTATTGTATGACTTTATTTTTACCATGAGTCATTATTTCTTATACATTAGTATGTTTTAGACCTTTAGAAACTGAAAATAATTATATAATAAAATAATATTTTCACACATTCCTAAAGAGCCCCTCCCCCCTATAAAAATACTTAACTTCTAACCCATTCCTCACTCTTCACATGCCCCTTGGTTCGTCAAAACCCTACCTATATAAGCTCTATATATATCCCTTTTTTCTACCTAGAAGCCTTAACATAGGATTAAGTAACTTCATTATGTTATTCAGGTTTAAACCAAAAGGAGTTACCCGGATTAATGGTAATGGTTTATCTTAAATTATTATGTTTTATTCTATTTTATTTTACTTCTCCTATCAAATAAACACTTTATATTGCTTTATTTTATAAAAAACATGTATCATAAATATAATAGGTTGTTTTGATGAAACTTATTTGAACTATACTTACACACACCTCCGTCTAATGGGTAAATAACATACTATTTCTGTGGATGACAAACTACTACCTCACGAAACAATGATTGTTCAAATATCTCCAACCGCCACTACTAGTGTCCATTATGATGTCACTGTATTTATATATGATATATATGATATTTAAATTGTTTAAATACTTCTTTATTTTTCATTTATAGAAAAACTTTATGGTTTCCATAGTGGGTAAAAACGATAATGTCATTTGAGGAAGTACAGACTATTGCCCCCTCAAAGTTATATGACTCGTTAATGCCATACGTGGGACATATCATGGATGGAGATAATTATATTATATATGATATTATAATTGAATTATAATATACATATTTGTAATTTTTTTTAATTCCATTAAAATAAGAAATAGAAATGAAAGTTTCGTTCATGTGTACTTACATCTTACCGTCACCAAGAACGATGAATTTCATTTCTTATCTCCAAATGTTATGTACTATTAAAAATACATACATATACTAGATATATATGATATATATTATATCTAAATCATTAATATCATTTTTTTAAATGGATATTTGACCACGTGAACAACATGTAATTATAAGAAGTTCATTTTGGACTCAATTACCAAATATTGACCAAAACGACCATTATTTAATTAAATGATAACATCATGTTAAAAATATTAATAAATGATTTATAATGAATGATAAACATGAAAAAAATTTCTTAAGATAGTAAAAATTAACTTTAGTTTATTATTCAGGAGATTAAAGAACGACTGGGTCATTTCTGACACGAGGTAAGTGACTTCATCTCAATCTCCTTTCATTAAGGCATATTTTGTTTTATTACATGAATTTATTTTATACGTTGTATAACTACCTTTGAATTTTCACTTCATTCAAAGGGAATATTTTTCTATGAATCATTTTAATAAATGAAAAGAAAGAATATTTCTTTTAACGTAAGTGGTGACAACGACCTTTCAACCACCGCTAGTATTATTTGATCTGTGGCTTCCATACAAAGTAGTAATTTTTTTAAAAGGAAAATAAATACCATATAACCATTCATGTATTTTGGTATTGAAAATGGTTTTGATAATGGATTTTTTATTTCAATATATTTAAGCAATATATTGTGATTGAAATGTGGAAATGTTTTCATTCCTTTATATTTGTTGTATGTGTTATGATTTTATAATGCCACAAGGACATTTGATGGGTGGTTACATGATAAACCAAATGATGGGTGGTGTCGTGATAAACCAGGATGGTTGGTTACGTTATAACCTCCAATGCATTGGGTAGGGATGTCGGTCATATGGCTATTCAATTTAGTGATATTTGTGGAAGTCGACCATATGGCTATTCCATATAAGTATGTTTATGTCCCAAGTTAAAACTATATGTTATGTGTTCGTTATATGGGTTTTATTGTAATAGTTTGGTTACAAAAGGGTAAGCAATGATCTTTTATCCAGTGAAGATCATTTACTACGTCATAAAGGTGAAAAGTATTTCTTATGATAAAGTATTCATGGTTTATTTTTTTTAAATGAACTTATAGTTTTCCTTCTTTGGGTATCCCTAACTAAGGTTTTTATGCTCATACCATGTTTTTTATATGTTTTCTACAGGACATAAAGTAGAATATGGTCCATGATGAGATCAAGGAAAAGTCATGTTCTCTAAAACATGGATCTAGACCTGAGTATTTTTTTTAAGAATTTTTATTTTTTGAAAAATATTGGAACTGAGTAGAAGTGTCTGCATTTTAACTTTTGGGCTGTAATGTAATTGTTGTGACCTAAATCTCTAAAACTCTAATCTTGAAAAGATCCTCAATGTTAATTATTCATTTATTTCATGATTATGTAATGTTTTAAGTCCAGGTCCTTATAATAGTATATAGTATATCCCCTACCATCCTCTCGAAGGTATAGGATAAAAAATGAGTCCAACATCCACATTAACTCCTAGAATTAATTCTTGCATGTTTTTTTACCAAACATACTATACCACCTTTCTGTTCATCCCTATCATATGTGCCTCCAAATGGGAGTATTCTTATTTTAACTATTTATAATATCCTACCAAGCCTATTTATATTTAATAAACAATTCTTCTGATTATTCTAATAAACCACATTTATCACATTATTGGGGTTATCAAACATGTCCTCTTATTATATGATATACCCCATGAAGTATACCTGGACGATCCAAAATTAAAACTTTCAGATTTTAAGACTCATCTTATGATCCACTTATATAACCGAAAACATATTTATGGGTTATTAATTATACACACACATCGTGGAATACAAAAGAATTTCATCAATGAAAACCACTAAGAAAGAATCTATGTATGGCTTGAAAACACACTTTATAAAGTCTATAAACACATTTTCCTCCTTAATATGTTCGTTTGACCTCACCAAACACTCAAAAAGTCCAAACCTAACTTTTAAAACTATATTTGGTATATTATAGGATATCAACATAACCTGTAGGAATCTCAACATCATTTCTATATTGGATATAGACTATGAACCCCTGAAATAATAAAACTAATAATCAATTCATGGTTCAGGATAACAGTTATTACATTTATCCTGATTTATCCACAAAAAATATAAACACATCGATAAGTTATAATGATCCTTTATAGAATGGTTGATAGTGGATATTAGAGGGGATATACTATAGTTGAAAATCCCCTAAGCCTCAATACCCTCCATTAAAGTCACATCAAGCATGTTTTTGTTTTTATCCATTGTTTTTGTTCATCTTTTTTATGTTGGTTTTTCTCTCAACAGTTGGGTGTGGTTGGTGTAAATTTTGAGGTAAACCTTTGTTTATTTTAAGACCAATGTTTATTCATTAGTTATTAATGATTTTTTTAACTTTTGGGACCGTGGGCTTGATAGAAGGTGGATAATGGTTGGTGCACGATTAGAGGAAACCATGGGGCCTAGCCAAGGAAACAAAGTGGCAGTATGTATGGGTTTTTAGGCATGTCACATAACATGAAAACAGTTTTTGAAAATATGGTGTATCTATGTTGGGAGGCTCAATATCATCACAGACCATTTCGTATGGTTGGCACACACTTTTCTGAATCATGTGGCCAAATCCACAGATTCCCTGTGTTTCGAGTGTCAAGTGGATGGTTTCATAAACCGTGTTTCTAAACCGTGTGTAGTACCGAGCTCATTAAAAATGTGAAAATATATTTATTCTCCCATTATTTTTACCCCGAAATGCACATTGTTTCTTACTATAGAGTTGTGTGGCCATAAGGGATCCACTCCCATGTTATCCTTGTGTCTCCTCCACTCCCATGGTGTGGATCTATGGTTTCTTTAAGGTTTGGTGGGAGAATATTTAATGTAATCCGCTCATCTCTTCCTCGTCATCCTTCACCTTCAATTAACTCTTGATTTACTAATCTTATTAGGTTATTTGGATCTACGGTTTAGGCTTCTTCAAGTTATAGTATGTTTTTATCCTTCGTTATGGTTTCCCATGGTTGATGATAGATCTTGGAACCTTTGTGGACTGGTTTTAGGTTGGTGTTATTGAACCACAAGTGATTTGAGAAAGGTTTCCCTTTTCACATTCCATTTAATTTTATGAATCATTGGGTCAATTAATTTCTCATCACACCTTCATTACATTTCAAATAGTGAATATGTTTCTTCAGATTAATTCCTTTATGTAAGATGAGATATATTTTTTTATGTATGTGGCATAGTTTTGTTATGTGATGCTCACCTTGTGTTTGATAAAATTCATGATTGAATTTTTCAGGTGAAATATGGGGTTAAAATCTATTTTTAGATTCATAAATAGTTTTGTGACAAGATATATTATGGTTTTCCAATATAAATATGATTTTGGATTGGTCTATACTTGAATGTGTGGTGTGTTTTCCACTTAAAAATAAAATGGCATGTGATGGATGTGTTTGGACCATTTTGAATTTCAATAAAAATGATTCTTATTGAAAATATGATGTTAGTGATTAAATTGAATATTTTATAATGGTATTTAAATGGAAATGGGGTATTTGAATATTTTATTAAAGGTGGTTTTTGTTTTGTTTAAATAGATTGATTAAGGCCCTTTTTCTAAATTGAGAAAATTGTGAAAAATGTTATTCTTGAAAAGAAATCCTTGGATAAACCACGTTCCATTTTTATATTGAATGTAAGGGATTTCCTTGATATGGAATACTTATGATCATTTTTTATTTAATTGGTGGTACGTCATCATTGTTGATTCCTTGTAACCCATTTACATTGAGGGTATTGGGAGATCCTTGGAGTGGAATACTTTGAGATCTATGAGTTGTAAGGAGAAATACATTACATGGAGATTCCCAATGGTGATTTGTTGTGTGAGTCTTTTTAATATGATATACAAGCATGTGATTGGATGTTTTTTTTGGAATTTGTTTTCTCATCCATACTTTTCCATTAATCTTGACATGAGAACCTCTTATCATTATGAAAATGTTCTTAGAATGGGTGATGCACTATCATATGATGATTCTCTATATAGTTTCATAAAGTAGGGAATTGAATATTTTGTTTAGTTTTTATTACTATGGGATGGTTCCCCTCAGTCATACCATGTAGGGTGAAATTAAGCAAGTCAATGATAATGATTTCATCGATTGAAGCATACTTTTGAGGCTACGGAAAGATGTATAATATGTTCTATATTATATCACAATATCTAGGTATTCCCCATGTATAATTCCACATATTATTTTATTGTAGATTATTGAGATGCATTCTTGGTTGGTAAATATTGTGTTATTATTTTCCATTTACCTTATTATGTGATCATTATTTTTTCCCTCTGGTATAGTGGGTCATTATGAAAAATAATGATTTAGTTTTCAAGGATTTATTAAAAATTTTGAAACAGTTTTTATCCTCTCTTCTAATATTTTTATGTTTTGAGATCTTTTTGTACTTGAAAATGTTCATTATTTCATCTTGGATAAGAATCTATATATGGAATGAGAAAAATGAAGTGGATCGTGTTCTAATTTAAAGTGGAAAATGTGCAGACAATATTATTTTTATATAGTTTGTTTCAAATATGGTGTTGATGTTTCTTTCACTAAAATAATAAGTGCATTTGGATTAGATTTGTTCATTCTCACCTAGTGTGTTTTAATTCTGACACCTATAGATCTTAATATTTATATATATTGGTACACGTTCCAGCTTGCTTTCTATAACCGTGGGAAATGGTTGGTTTTTGGTATTATAGAGTGACCCTCAAGGTCACATGCCGATGTTGTTCCCTCTAGGTTTCATTTGGATTTGTTGTTATCTTGTTGTATTTCCATCTTTTTTAAAATGATTCTCTATTTTTATAATTAATTTATAATGAGATGATATGTTTATTTTCCTTGTTTATTTTATTTATTTTTTATTAGGTTAAATCGTTCCCTTTGTTACTTTGATGATTATCGACACTAGTTCCCAAATATGGAGGATCAGTAACTCCTTTTGGGCCTTAGAACAGAGCATCTTGGGTGACTGATTCCCAATCGACCAAGGTTGGTTCATGATTAAATTTTATCACTATAGGTCTGTTATTTAGAGGGAATGGTGTTTTTAGTAACCCTTATTATTTTTGGATTGCAATGTAGATGGAGTAGGATTATCAAAGAATGGAGTGTCGGTCTACATGAATGTCTTACCAAATCTTTCTGTATTTAACATTGACATTCATTGGGATATTGGGTTCTAACCATTTTATCCAATTCCTATTTGTTTTCTTGTGTTTGGGAAATGAAAATAGTGTTAGGAAAGTTGTCTCAACATGATCTAAAGGCCTGGAAATCAATGTGGAGATGAGAAAATGGTCTCAAAAGACTCTCTTTATTGGTGGTGTGATTACCATATGGCCAGAAACCATATGTATAAGTCACCCATTAGCACTAGTTTCCCACTTGTGATATTTTTATCCATCCATGATTCCGAAAATTGTTTTAGAAAATATTTTTTTGAATTGTGAAAACTAGATTAAATTTCATAATGGTTGTGTAGAGACTCAGTTTTTACCTGGTAAGACTTTTTAATTTTCTACGTATATTTTAATAGATAGGTGCTAAGACAACGTGCAATTCTGAGGCCCGGTGTGACCGCAATAAGTTATACAAATATATTAAGTGTTTTATACTATTCACACAACAAAAATGGTTTATCTCTTAAATGGTTAATCAGATCAGAAATCTGAGACCATGGTTGGGTCTGGAATTTAGTTTTAACCCAAGGAGTGACATAAAATATATTGGTGTGGGATGTTTAGAGACCTCTCTTGTTAGAGATACATTAAATGGATGGTTGATTTATTAATTAATTCATTTAAAAGATCAAAATCCACACATCTATCAAAAATTAAATCAGATAAAAAATATGAGGCCAGGGTTGAGACCAGAGTGTGTCATTTACCCTAGGAGGCATATAATATCGGCTGGATTAGGCCTTCTATAGAAAAGTTCATGGAGAGAAAAATTGTAAACAAAATAATTAAATTAAGTTGTTTTATTTGAATCACTACATTGAATAACATCCAAATGGGGACTCGAATTGAAAATGTGATACCATTGTTGAGATTTTAGTGCGGTGTCTACCTTACGGGTGACCTCAGTTTAGAGGGCACGAGAGATTAAAATTTCATGTCTGCTGGTAGTTTCTTATAAGTAGAAGGTTGGAGGAATGAAGTAGGGTTGACTTAGTTCTCTCTCGGATGGCAGATCTCAGGCCGACAGAAATTTTATGTATAGTTGTCATTTCTTCATGATTAATGTTTAGATACTAATATTCTAGATTACATAGAACACAATGACGGAATTTAATTTAACGTAGGATCTCTAGTTCAAATTCTTCATCCCCCTGATTAAATATTTTGTCATCATTTGTGACTTATGTACATTTTCACTACTATGGAACCATTTAATGATGACTAAAAAATCAATGACCGTCATCTATTTTAAATTATGATTTCTTTTTCATCACATTCATCACATTCTTAATTCTAAAACGTTTTTTCTTGTGAAAACGACCTCCGAGTGTGGAGTTGGACCCGTATCTGTGAAGCCCTCGACCCAAGGAGTCCCGATCTATGATCGAGTTTGAGTTTCTAGTGCTGGAGGAAGCCCAACAGTTAGTGAAAGTAGAGTTTACATTATTCCATAGTGAAACATTGATGAATTATTGAGAAGAGTCGAGTACTGTGAAGGTATCGTCCCGAAGAGCCCAGATCTGGTGCCGAATCACGTTTTGGACCATCATAGTGACTGTGGTGGTCCGCGGATGTTTTCTGGTGTGTGTTCTGGCGAAGGAGTATCTTGTAGGTGGCATAGCATGGATTACGATGTGGTAGGTGAGACAGAGTGGGGTGGATATCTGTAGAGTTGTGGCGGCATGACGGTTTGATCCAAACAGGCTAGTTCGGGCCAGTCCAGGTCTATTCCGAATATGTGTTTTAATAAAACCCTTTATCATTCAATCCGGTAGTCCATTTTTATTTTGTGTATAGCCACACAATCCTTTTTTCATGAAAGGCCTTTTGAATCTGTTTTGAGGTCATTTTGTCTCATGCTCGAGGATCAGTGATAATGAACATTATTTTAATATAATAAAATTATTATTATTATTATTTGAAAAATATCATATCAGACATAACCTATGTGTCTGACGTTCAATTGAAGCTCCATCATATGTTTTGTGACCTTGGAGATGAGGGGGACTTTTCAAGGCTGATTTCGGGCACTTAAACAAAAATACTGGTGTCGGCCCCATGAGTCTTGTTTCGGGCGTTTGTGGTGGAATGTGAATTTTTCACCCGGCATTCATCTTGGATGATTGAGCAGTTGATCTTGGATGTTTTCTCGTGATTATTTCAATGTCTCAAATTTCCGGACTAAATTCTAGGCTGGGGAGTGGGCCCCACAGGATGCCTCTCATGCATAATGCAACATTTTACGACATATTCATTAGTTGTCCATTTGGGGAAAGTGAATAGTCTACCATGAATTTGTTTTCTCCAAGGATCACAATGGTACTATCCATTTTGATGTGCAGAGCCTTTTCGTGATCAGTAGTGATCGAGGACCGATCAGACATTTATAGTGAAAAGAATCCATTTCCCCGGTTGCCTATTTTTGATGATGGAATAATTGATCCTGTTTTTTTTCTATGGGATCGTAATGTCACCATCATTGTGATCTGTGTTAGAATCGAGGTATGGACCCCATAGAGCAATATTTGTGAGCATCACGATGGATCACAACTTCTTCACCAAGAGTATATTTTGAGCAAATGAATATTCTATCATGTGTGATTCTCTTTCAGGATCACAACAGCGTGATTTGTCTGGTTATCTAGGGCCATTTTTAAGAGTCATGTCGATAAAATTATGTTTTCACTCTTCAAAACAGTAACGAGTAATGGGAACACATCATCATTTTGGCTAGGTGTGTCATTTACATCAGTAGTACAATGTCACAGATTTTGGGTACATGATGGTAGTCTAGTTGCCATAGTATTTCGTTGTACATGGCCAGATGATGATATGCGGTCACACATCGTGTGGGCCCCATACCTATCGTGTACTACATTATGAAGCTTCTGCCTCTCTTATATCATTTTTCTGAACTCATATTTTGGAATGTGTGTAGCCTATCATGAGTGATTTTCCACATAGAACATGATGGTGACATTAGTAGTGGATTGGTTAAAATGCCAAATATTATGATTATGTTGCCTATATATGGTGATGCTCAATGTTCTTGGCATGTCGTATATCTATGGCGAAGCCCGATGACGATAGTGATGACAGTGAAGGAAGTGATGTTTTAAGAATCACTGAAATAATACTAACTTACCCTCCAATGCAGTTAGGCAGTGAGGTTCTTCGTCCTCTCTTTAAGACTTACCCTCCTATAGGGATATGCAATGAGGTTCTTTGTTCACTCTTACAAAATTACCTTCTAGCATAGATTGGTAGTGTGGTTCGTCATTGTCTACTCAGGGATTACCCTCTTGCGCGGTTGGGAAGTGAGGTTCATTATTCCCTCTTTAGGAATTACCCTCCAGCATGGCTGGGCAAGGAGGTCTTCCAGGTACTCTTCCAGGACATACCCTCTAGTAGGGCTGGGTAGTAAGGTTTTTACTCACACTTTTGGGATTACCCTATAGTTGGGTTGAGTAGTGGGTTCACCGATGAATCTTTTATGTATACCCTCCAACATGGTTGGGTATTGGGTTTGCACCTTTGGGACAAGATCTCTCAAATGTGCGGCATAGTGATGAGATGTACATGACTGTAATTTGGACTCACAAGAAAGGTGGAACACGTTTCCCACCTTGGAGTATCCTTATTATGGGACCTAAAACTTCGCGAGAGACACAGACTTTCCCAAAGAGGATAGTATCATGGTGAGGTGATTGAGATGCATTGACTTTTAGTTTGGGGATGACGTGAGGGATGATGGGTATTGATGGTGGTTACTCCTGAAACTATTGGAGACACTTTTCAAGGGTAGGGAAACTGATATGGAGATCCCCATACTCTGTCATTTTGACTGCATTGGATGATAATATATATATATATATATATATATATATATATATATATATATATATATAGTTTTTTAGTACCCACTCTTGGGCTTCGATTACCCTCCTTCCATGAGAGGCGAAAAAGTGTTGGGTATGCCACATGATTTTCGTGTCTTGCTTCTAGTGGATGGATGTAAATCCATAAACCCGAACATCATTAGTACTAAAAAATGTTGTATAATTTTTTATATAAAACATAAAAAAACAATACACAATATATTATACATTTGAGGACATTTTCCGGTCTAGATTCTGGAAGAGTATAGAAACAATACCTTAAATTAGAATATCCAAAAACCTAAATATTCATTTAATTACTTCTTCTCTAGCTAATTATTTTTCCTTGAATACTCAATGGCACAACTAACCACCTGAGGATATAAATATAAAATGGGTGATATGAATGGCCAGTAATATGAAGTTTATGAATAATAAAGCATGTGGTGTGTATAATCATATCAAAATCAAGAGAGGACTCGTTTAAAAAAGTCATGAAATGTGGCAATGCATAAAAAATGAAAACTTCACGTCTTTTTTTTACAAAAACACATAGTTGTGAAAAAATATAGAATCATTTTCACACATCATTTAACTTTAAATCATAAGATTCATAACATTATCCAATGCATTGGAGCACTGTATAATTTCGGGTGCACCCGTCACTTCATAACATTTACAATATCATGCATGCCACATTGGAAAGACGTCAAACCTGATCATAAAAAATAGACCACGGAAGGAAATGGGTTTCATATCATAAAACATAAATTTTTAAACATTTGGTTTCCAAAATAAAGGGGGGATATAATTCTTGACAAAGAACTATTAACCTTGGGAGAAGAGTGAAATAGTCTTATAGGAGTAAACAGGGTGTGTTTATTTGAAAGAAGAGTCCTTTTAGAAAACATTGGGTTTGTCCTAAATACAATTATAAAAAAATATATATCCCAGAACAGGTAATATAATGATGATGAAATTATTTTAATGGAGTACCCATAACAAAAATGGAGTTAAAGAGGGAGAACTCGAAGAAATAATGTTGGGTTTGAGAATTTACCCTTACCTTGTATCTGAACACTTTCTTCACTTTAACATACTATATAACCACATTAGATTAAATAATTAAAAATTAAAGACCCTTTTAAACATTAATATGATTCATTATGGTTTTATTATGTTCATTTATGGTTTTTTGGATAGTTATATAATTTATATTCCTTGTTTGGGAATGTTTTTTTATAGTTTTCTTGAACGGTTCACTTGGATTCACTAATGGATGTTCATTTAAATGGTGGATAAACATAAAGAGTTGTAAATATATGTTATTTATAATGTTAAATAATTTTAATTTATATTATAAATAATTTTTTTGTATAAAATCAGAATAAATCATTAGATAATAATTTAATTATGATCGTTTGGGTTAATTCATGCAGTTTTTTGAGCACAACTAACTTGTTTTGTTTAATCATATAGTAATATGTTCATAAGTTAGTTCCATAACATTAAATAGGATATAATACATATAACATAATCTGGTTAAACCATAAAATTTGTATCATGAACATATCTGAAGGTGTTAATGAAAATGAAAACATGTCGTTCTTGAAGGTGAAAAATTAACTTCTCACAAACAACATTTTCCATTCTAAAATAAAATGATGTGATGAAAGTTATTGGATGATATATAATACCATTAGTATAATAAACATATAGTATATTTATGATACATGAGTAAAAATACTATTAGGATGTGTGTAGGTGTGTATATATTAAGAAAAAACATGAAATTGAACGGAAATTAATGGAAAAGAGAGAGAGAGAGAGAGATGAAATGCCTCTTCAATTGCCATCTTGAGATTCCCCTTAAGGAACCCGAGATTGGTCTTTGGATGATACCGGATGTTATTGGAAGTGATATATGGTATAAGAATGATTTTTGGGTAGAGTTTGGAGAAGTATAGAAGCTTGATAGGTGTGAGGAAATGAAGGTGTGATGGGTGGTATTTATAGTAGAGGGGTGAGGGGTTTTCTCAATATAATATTCTTTAATTTATTATTTCTCTAAAAGAAAAGGAATATTGAGTATTTAATAAATATATATAGTAATATTATCATACGAATCTGAACCATATGTTCTTAAATCATTAGAACATCACCCATGACTCTATAATTCGTGAATTTCACATATTTTGTAAAGTATCGTATTTCACTATTATTTAAAAATTCACGTATTTATGAAAAATATGAAAAATTAAACATAAAAATTTTTATATGTTTATAATATAGATATTAAATACATATTTTAAAAATAATCTTCTAAATATGATTAATGTATTTTTTTAGTTTAAATCATAATCTACTGGAAAAATGATGATTTTAAAATTACAACTGATTTCATAATTCTTCCAAACATTACATAAGGTCATATATAATTATATTAAAACCATAATATAAATAATTTTTAATTTATGGAAACGTTTTTGGAAAATAAATTTTATATTAAATTAATTAATTAATTAAAATTATTTATTTATGTCTTACAAAAATACCAATTCTTTTACTATGGTCGAATGGTGACTTAAAAGATGCCTATGTTTTATTCAATCATTCATGGGTATGGTTACTATAATTATGAATGATTTACTATTCATAAGTATAAATACTCATAAGGTTAGGTTACTTTTTATAAGGGTAGGATACTATTCACCAAAAAATAAGTTTGTCATATCAAACTCCAAACATCTTATCGATTGCAATGGTGTATGTCAGATTTTAAAAATTCTAAACTGGTAAGTGGGAAATTTAATTGTTAAAATTAGGTTACGAATGCAACATAGTACATATTAGTTCATTTATGTAGTATTTTTCATAGGGTTTCTTTTTACAATTTTGGGATCTCACATTCTACGCCCTTAAATGAATTTCACCATCATAATTCGTTAATTGTACATGTAATTCTGAATTTACATGTTGATAATTATGAAAACTATTATCATATAATTACTTATTTAACTAGAATTTTAAAAGTAAATAATATTGTAAAAAAATGAAAAATCTTAATCTACAAATATTTCTAGACTGTTCCTTTGATACAAAATATAGAGCCTTAAACATGCACTTCCTAATTTGGTACTAAAACATGTTCTGTATTTATATATATATATATATTTGATAATAGAAAAACACATTGAATATTATAATCTTTAGGACCTTTTAACATCCAGGTTCTAGAGTATTAGATGAAATATAAATTTAATAATAGTTTGCAAAAACAAAAATATTTGTATAATCCCATCTTCCCTTGGATCTTATTGGCCCTTGAATACTCCTTCGTACAAGTAACCACCTGATGATATACCTAAAAAAGTATTGAGATAAAATACTAATAAGAGGATATATAAAAATAATAAATCATTGGGTTATCATACTCATTATCAAAATCATGACAGGAATCATTAGATAAAGACATGGAATGTGGCAATGCATAAAAAATAAAAACATCATGTCTTAGTGGTTAAATACCACACATAGTTGTGAAAAAAGCTAGCATCACGTCCAAAGATAATGTCACTATAACTCTTTATATTCATCACTTTAACTAATTAATTGGAGATATATATAATTTTGGTGCACCCATCACATTCAAACATTCATATTGCGCTATATAATCCTGGGCGCACCCATCACATCATAACATTTTCATTTTCATGAATGCCACATTAAAAATATGTCAAACATGAACATAAAAAATTAGCCAAGGAATAAATGGGTTTCGAATAATAAAAAATACAATAATAAACATATGGTTCTAAAAATGAAGTGGGAATATCATTCATGATATAGAACTATTAACCATGAGTGAATAGTGAAATAGTCTTCGAGGAGTAAAAAGGGTGTACATATTTGAAAGAAGAGTTTTTTTAAAAAAAATTGGGGTTGTCATAAATTAAATTGTAAAACAAGTAAATCCAAAAATAGTTAATATAATTATGATAAACATACTTTTATGTAGTGACCATGATAAAGATATATTGAAATATGGAGAACCATAACAATGAAATCTGGGATCAAGAATTTCCCCTTACAATGTATCTAAACACTTTAATCAATTTAATGTTCTATATAACCACATTAGATTAATTAATTAAACATTAAAGAACCTTTTATAAATTAATAATATTCAATACAGTTTTATTATGTTCATTTATGGGTTTTATATTAGATATAGAGTTTAAATTCATTGTTTTGAAATATTCATTTTTATAGTTTTCTTGATTGGTAAACTTGTATTCATGAATGAATGTTCAGTTAAAACGTGGATAAACATACTTAATTTTAATAATATGTTATATAAATGATTAATATGTGGAAATTATCTTATAAATAATTTTTTTATATACAATAAAAATGAATCATTAGATAATATTTTAATGATGATCGCTTGGGTTAATTCGGGCAGTTGTTCGACCACAACGACCTTGTTTTGTATAATAATTTAGTAATTTGTACATAAGTTATCTCCATGACATTAAATAGGATATAATTCATATAAAATTATATTTTTCAACATTAAAAATGGTTTCATGACCCTATTATATTGTGGTAAAATAAAATGAATACATGTTGTTCTTGAAGGTGATTAATTAACACCTCACGAACAATGTTTTCCATTCAAAAATAAAAAGAAGAGTGGAAGATGTTTGGATGATATATAATCCTATTAGTATCACGAAATTCAATTATATTTTTGATTCTAGAGTTACCATACCATTTGAATGATCATAGGTGGGGATAGGTTAAGAAAATAACATGAAATTGAAAGGAAAATAAAGGGAAAGAGAGAGAGAAGAATTTCCTCTTCAATCCTCCTCTTGAGATCCCCCTTAAGGAACACAAGATTGTTTTTTTGATCATACTAAAATATTTTTGACATGGGGTATGGGATATAGAAGAGGTTTGGGATGATTTTAGTCAAGTCCTTAAGCTTGAGAGTGTGAGGAAATGAGGGTGTGAAGGGTGGTATTTATATTGGAGGGGAGAGGGGTTTTCTCAATATAATATTCATTAATTTATTATTTCTCCAGACGACAGGAAATGTTGAGTCTTCCATGAATAAAAAAAGTAATATTATAACGTGAATTTGAACCATATGTTCTTAAATTATCATAAAATTACCCATGACTCTATAATTCCTAAATTTAACTAATTTAGTAAATTTTCAAATTTCACTATTCATAAAAAATTCACGTATTTGATAAAAATCCCAAAAATTCACCCAACCATTTATCAACATATACAATCCAAAAGATGAATTAAAATTTTCAAAAATAAATTTCTAAATATGATTAATTTATTTTATAATTAAAATCAAAATCTAAAAGAAAAATTCTATTTTTAAAATTAAAATTGATTTAAAAATGCTTCTAAACATTACATAAGGTCTAATAAAATTATCTTAAAAATAGATGAAATAAAAATTTTAATTTATGAAAAAAATTTACGAAAGTATATTTTATTTTAAATTAATAATTTAATTATAATTTATCATTTTTCATTTATAAAAATTGCAATTCTTTTACTACGGTCAAACTATCACTTATAAGATGCCTATGTTTTATTTAATCATTAATGGGTAAGGTTACTATTTTTTAGAAGAGTTACTATTTATAATGATCATATTTCTATTAATAATGTTATGTTACTACTCATAAGTGGTGGTGACTATTCATAAATAATACATTTCTTCTATCATACTCAAATCATCTTACTGATTGAAACCTTTTATATCAGATTATCAAAATTCAAAATACAGAAGTGGGAAAATTAATTTTAATATATAGGTTATAAAATCAACATAGTTTATAGTAGTTCATTAAATAATTATTTGGAATCATGCTTCCTATTAAAATTTTGTAATGTTACATTGTATGAGTCTACTCTCCAACTATAAGTAGTGAAGACTAGAAAAAAATTCTTCTTTTCACCATTTATAGCTTCTCGAGTTTTGATAAGGTTACATTACATCTTTTTTGGGTAGAGCTATATTCTATTTCTATACATTGTTCTATCTATCGCTTCCTTTTTCAGTACCTATCTTTCTAATACCATGATCTTTCGAGGTATCCTACTGAGTATTTTTATACTCACCCCTTCTTGGTCTTTTCCCGCACTAAGTGTTCCCTTTCAGATGACAGACATGTTTATTGTAATATTAAAGGATCATAAGGAAACCAGGTGTTCGAACTGTGTGTAGTGGCCATAACTTGGGATATAGGAGAGGGACTCTCTCAGCTGTTTTACATTACCACCTTTTCTAATGTTGTTGCACTTTTCTAGTAGGGTGTGTATTTTCCCCATTCCCTTTTTAGTTTATTTTTCTAAAATTGTACTACTTAGAGGATGATGAATATTTTTGGATTATTTTTAGTAGTTTTGTATCTTTTTTTACTTTCCCGCATTAATTTTTCATTGAGTTGTATTTATTTGTATGTACATGTACGTAGGCAAAGTCCTCCCTATTTTGGTTATGCATTTTTCACTAGTTGACATCCCTTGGCCTATGAAGGCAGGCTTGGGGTAGTTCGGGCTCGATCCCCGGTACTGGTCGGGAAAAGACAAAGTGGTATCAGAGGTGGTTCATTCCTTTGGAATTTTTTCAAATTATCCCTAAAATGAATTAGTTGGGTTTTAGTGAAACAGTGTCAATGTGTCTCGAGAGTGGATCTCATACCAGGGATTCCAGTGATAGTGTGGCGGCGGATGTAGCCATTCACCAGGAGCCTAATTACCTTCTGTCAGCTCAACATGCTGAAACATTGGATGCATGGGACATTGGAATATTCGTCATATGGGATTGATTATATGATTGTCCTTCTTGAGTTATCTATCCATCACGGTAGATATATATATATTTATATATGATCATTTGACTTTGGAATTCCATGATCGGATTCAAGATGCCTCTATGATGAAAACCATCCAGGATACTAGCTCTGGTTCCTGATGATGATTATGTGAGTGATGAGGCATCATTTAAGGATCCATCATACGATTCCCCTATCTCCAATAGGGTGGGTAGCATCACCTCCACCTGTGGATTAGCAGTTATTTATGGCAGTGTAGGTTGAGGACATGTGTAGTTTGAGCGCACTTTACAAGTTCCAGTATTAGAGACCACGTACTTTCTATGGTGATCCAAACCCTTAGGTAGTGGAGGTTTGAATAGAGTTGGTATTTCACCTCTTCGGGCATGTTCAAAAACCGACATTTTAAATGGTGGCTTTTAGAACCTGTCTTTTTTACGGAGTAGCTTTCTGTTGGTAGAGCTAGGTTACTCAGATGCATAATGAGTTGGTACTCTCATGGGATGTATTCCAATATCTGTTCTTGAAGTGTACTACCCCTCCAACTTATGCTCCATATAGTTTCAGAAGAAATGGGGGCATCGGAAGGGAGGGATGACGGTGGTTGAGTTCTGACTAGGTTTGGAGACCTTACACAGTACTCTTCGAAAATTTTCCATAATGGAATATTCTGAGAATGGTTGTTTGAATTGGGATTCCAAATAGGATAGTCACACCTGTGTGGTTTCATTGTGAAACCTCCACTATCTCAGGGTACTGGAGAAAGCAATGGTGACAGAAAGCTTTCTAGTAAAGGGGTGCCAATTGGCTAGTTTTGGAAGTGGGTGCAATAGAGTTGGGTTGTCTATTGTAGCTAAGAGATGTATATTGGATGGTCCACGATGTAGGAGGTATTTCCTTGATAAGATCAGGAACATGTTCATGGATAGTTTATAGAGCTAGGGAATCCCTAGATAGGCTAGTGCTATGCTTGTGACGGGTGAGGTCGCATGGAACGAGACTACCCAACAAGATGTGTTAGGCATTAGAAGTAGTTTGTAGATGCACCACCATAAAAGAGATAATTTTGTGATCACGGATATCCCAAGCGAGGATAGGGGGGTCCTCAGGGAGGTAGTGATAGACAAAGAGTAAGAATTACTATGGTAGGTGGATGACATTGCGAGTTCCTTCTACTACCACTAGGCGGTCTACATCAACCCATAGGAGCTGGAGGATGGGTCCATGAGAAGCTACATTCTATGGATGTTTTCAATTCTGTAGTGCATGAGATAACAAGAAGTACGATCTGTTTAATTTCCACCATCCTCATTAGAACATGTTATAAACTACATTAGGTACTCTTTTCTTCACACTCCTTACAGTAGGAGTTACCAATGGTGATGTGGGGCTTCAGTGTATCCCGTAGTAGGTGTTGTTTGACAAAGCCTAGAAAGAGTCAGGACGTGGGGTTATTCACCCACTAAGAAATGTTTTTTTGAGACACATGAGAAACCACGTGGGAGATTCAGTTCCACCCAAAGAGGATAGTGTTGAGGTGGGTGGATTAATCCCTCTGACTTGTGTGTTCATGAAAGGGTTGTATAGTAGAGGTTCAAAGAAGTTCATGGATCTACAGGTGGAGTCTGGTTGCTGGAACTCCCTTTTCTTGAACTGTAACTAGGGGGTTTGGAAGAGTGCATATTTTAGGGATTACTATATTTCCATGAGGGGAAAATACATGAGGGGTATATGACCTGATTTACTTGTCTATCCTCCTATGGTGGGATGATTTTGGTCGCCTACCTTGTACGTTAGTACCTTGAGTGATCAATGTCAATCATGATACTGTTATCTAGTATGAGTAGAGGTGATAAAGACCCCATAAACAGAACTACATGACTCACTATGTGGTGATGGTTTCAGTATTCGTCACCTTGAGAATGTTG
This sequence comes from Viscum album, assembly GCA_963277665.1. Lineage (NCBI taxonomy): Eukaryota > Viridiplantae > Streptophyta > Magnoliopsida > Santalales > Viscaceae > Viscum > Viscum album. Next base: position 690,921,710 of record OY728138.1, on the reverse strand, counting down.
ATATGCTACCTTCTGAGAGGGTTATTTATGGTTTTCTCAGACCACCAGTGTCATAAGTTCTTCTTCACCCAGAGAGACTTGAACCAGAGATGGCGGTGCTAGTTGAAATTCTTGTAGGAATATGAATTCGAGGAAGCCTATGCTTTGGAATGTGTAAGTGTTGTTAGAGATTCCATAATCAGCAAATCCCAGGCTCTCTAGGTGTAGGAACTTTCATAGTAGTTATCTTCCGTGCAGCTGACCCTAATGGAGCAGGAGAGGAAAACTTTCTTTAGTTGATGGTGTTGAATCAATTGCTTCTTGAGTGTGTTATAGAGTCTTGGTTTTAAGACATCTACTTTGGAATCTTGTGTTACGAAATATCCTTCAGTGTTTCTCCAGATGGATATTCTGAAGGACGGAATCACGAGACCCAATTATAGGGAGAACAGTGATTCCAATCACGGTGTGGAATGTAGTGGTTTTTCCAGGGAACTAAACTATCCCCTCAGTTTCTCTAGGTAGTTCGGAATCATGTAAGAGAGGGAGAGTTTTCCTACCACCTTTCCATAACCTCCCCCTAATAGTTGGGCAGGGTGAATGATATCATCCATGTGTCGCTACTGATGAGATACGTATGTGTTCCAAAACATGTTTTCAAAAGAAGCAGACCTTATGGGGATGAACTATACCTTTGGTTTGTGTGTTGTGCCAGCTTCGAAATATTATGGTTTTCATGGGAGTGGTAGAGCAAGGCGTGATTTTAGTATCCCAAGTTGTTTCTCATAGTTTTACTTTTTGAGGAGGAAATGTTTGACAGAGGTAAAAATATAGAAAATTAATTTTCACTTGGTAAGACTTTGGAACATTTTTGCATATATTTATAGAGATAGGAACTAAGACAACATAAAATTATGAGTCCCGGTGTGCTCAGAATAAATTACATAAAAATATTAAATGGTTTTGTACTATTCACATAACAGAAATGTGTTATCTCTTAAATGGTTGATAAGATCAAAAATATGAAACCACGTTTGGGTCTGGAATGTGTTTTTTACCCCAGGTGTGACATAAAATAAATATTTGTGGGGCATTGAGACCCATTTCTCATTATTGGTACATTAAATGGATGAATTAATTTATTAATTCATTCATTTATTAGCTCAAACCCATCAAACTCTCATAGAGTAAATTTGATCAGATATACATGCCATGGTTGATACTGGAGCATTCCATTTACCCTAATAGGGGAGTAAGATATTTTGGTGCAAGCCTTCTATAGAAAAAGTCCCCAATGAAAAAACCTTAAATTAAATAATTAAATTAAATTTCTTTATTTGAAAAACTACTTTGAGTAACATTAAAATAAAGACTTATATTGAATATATGAGTCCACTATTGAGTTCGTAGCATGGTTTTTACCCTAGGGGTGTCCTCATTAGAGAGGGAGTAGGAGACTCAAATTTCATGTCTGTAGTCAGTTTCCTATAAATTGAATTTTAGAGGAATGATTCAGGGTTGGTTGATTTCTCTCTCTAATAGTTGAGCTCCATCCAATGGGAATTCAACATCTCAACATCATCGGATCAGAATGAAACATCAGACACTGATAGATCGGAGCACTAAAAACACAACGATGGAACCATATTCGAGGTATGGTTTTTATTTTAGATTCTGCAGCCACCTTGGTAAAATATTTTTTCATCATTTTCAACATATGTTCAGTTGCACTGCTATGGAAAGCATTAATTATGAAAAAACAATGACCATTTTCTATTTGAATATTCTATTGTCTATTCCTTGCATTCTTCACGTTCTTCATTAGAAAACTTTTCTTCATGCACAAACGACCTCTGATCATGGAGTTGGACCTGTATCTGTGAATCCCTCATCCCGAGGTGTCCCAATCTGTGGTCGGGATTGAGTTTTAGGCACCGATGGATGAACAGTGCTGAGTGTAAGTTTCCATAACTTTATTCCACATAAAAACATCGACAGATTGTTGAAAAGGGGCTTTCTTAATGAAGGTCATGTCCCAAGGAGTCCAGATATAGTCCTGGATAGAATTTTTGACAACCAGAGTGACCATGGTGGTCCAAGTAAGTTTTCTATTTCAGATTTCATTGAATTCAGTGGAGTAATGCAGATAGTGCAGTGGGTGTAGGGGAGAGCGATGGATAATGGTGGATCTGTGGTGGTGGCATGGTTTGAGCCAGACCGTCTAGATTGGGTCCGTCCATGGTAGTTCGAATTGGGGGTTTTAATAAAAACCTTGTATCATTCAATCAGGGAGTTAGTTTTGCCTACCGTCTATGACCACACATTCCTTATTTTATGGAAGACATTTTGAGTCCATTTTCAGGTCTTTTGTCTTGGGCTCAAGGATTAGCGATACAAAACATTCATTCAAAATAATAATATTATATTTACTATTATTGGGAAAATCTCATACCAGAAAAAACATATCCACCCAATGTTCAATTGAAGAGTTGTTAGGGGCATTGTGACACTAAATATGAGGTGGAAATTTCAAGGAATAATTCGGGTGCTTAAGCCAAAATAGTGGTGTGGGGGCCATGAGGTCCTTTTTGGGTGTTTATAGTAGAATGTGACTTTTTCACTGGGTATCTATTTTGGATGATCAAGTAGTCAATATTGTGTGTTTTCCCATAAGGATTGCAATGGCACAGCCTACCCTAATAAATTCAGGGTCAAGGAATGGGCCCCATGGGATGTCGTTCATGTGTAATAAGGCATTTTATGACTTCTACATCAGACGTCCATTTGAGGAATGTGAATATTCTACCATGCATGTTTTTATACAAGGACCACAATGGTGTGATATTTTTGGATGTGCAGAGCCTTTTCGTGATTGGTTGTGATCAAGCATTGATTAGACATTTTTAGTGAAAAGAGTCTTCTACACCAGTTGTCTATTTTGGATGAATGAATAGATAATCCTATGTGTTTTTTTGAGTGTATCCCAATGGCATGATCAATGAGGTTTGTTTCAGGATCAATGAATGGGCCCCACAGTGCATTATTTGTGAGCAGTAAGGTGAAATGTAGCTGCTTCACGGGGAGTCTGTTTTGGGAAAATGAATAGTAAAACCTATGAGATTTCCACCAGGATCACAACAGTGTGATTTTTTTGGTTATCCAAGTCCATTTGTTGGAGGCGTTTTGGTAGGATTATGTTTTCTCTATCGGATAAGTAATGAGAAATGTGAGCTCGTCAATGTTCAGGATAGGGGTGTCAATTACTCTGGTAGTACACTAAAACAACTTATGGGTACTTGATAACATTTTAGTATCATAGAATGGATAGGTAAACAGCCAGATGATGAGTTAGGTTCACCAATCTTTTGGGCCCCACACGTGGTGTGTACCACTTTACGAATATTCTTCCTCTCGTATCTCTTTCATCTAAACTCATATTTTGGCATACAAATAGCATATCCTGAGAGTTTTTACAAGTAGAAAATGATGGTTCCCTCTATTGTGGATTTCTAGGTACAGTGTTTGTTTTTATGATTGTTATTCTTATATTTGGTGGTTCTTGAGGTTATGTGCATGAAACATATCCAATACAATGTTCAATGACAATAGTGATGGAAGTGATGTTTTCAGAATCACTGAAATAATATAGGATTACCCTCAAGTATTACTGGGAAGAGAGGTTCGTTGTTATCTCTTCAGGACTACAAATCCAATAGGTCTGGGTTTTGAGGTTCATCGTTCATTCTTTCAGGCTTACCCTCAAACGTGGATGTGTATTGAGGTTCTACATTTTTTTTGAAGGGAATACCCACTAACATGGATGGGTATTGAGGTTCACCAGTTACTCTTTCTAGACATACCCTCAAGTAGGGATGGGTAGTGAGGTTCATCAGTCACTCCTTCAGGACTACCATACTAATGGGCTGGGCAGTGGGTTCACTAATGACTCTTCTTTGTATACCCTTCTACATGGTTGTATAGTGGGTTCAAAACCTTATTACACAATCCCTATACTGTGTGACACAATGAAGATACATACTTATCATGACATTGTACTCTCAAGAAATAGGGTCACATTTTCCCCCAAGATGTGTCCTTGTGACGCAACCTAAAACCGTGCGGGCAAGACAGACCCACCCAAAATGTATATTATAATGATACAAGGATTGATCCTATTTGACTATGAGTTTAGGGTAGACATATGGGATGCTAGGCATTGATGGTGGATACTCCTTGAACTATTCACGACTCTTTTCTTGGACTGAGCTAGTGATATGGAGACCCCCTTACTCTCTTTTTTTGGATTTATTTGGTTGAATATATATATATATATATATAGTTTTCTAGTACCCACTCATTGGGTGTTGGTTACTCTCCTTATATGAGAGGTGAAGATGCATGGGGTTTGTCACATGCTTTCAGTGTCTAGCATCTCATGGTTAGATGAGTCTACTTTCCAATTATATGTAGTGATGAATTTTCAGGAAGTACATCATCTCACCATTTCTATCTCCATGTGTTCAGAAGAGCTTACGTCACTACTTTTTTTGGGATTGGGTGTACTCTTCTACTGTACATTGTTTTATCTATTTCTTCTATCCTTAGTACCTATATTGCTTCTCCCTTAAGACATCAAATAATCCTACTATGTATTTTTATACTCACCCCTTTTCGGTATTTTTCCTCACTCAATGTTCCCTTTCAGATGATAGACTGGCTGATTTGGACTTCAGATGAGTATAGGAATATTGGGGGCTTGAACCACATGTGGTGGTCATAGCATGGAAACTATGATCATGGCTCTCTGAGCTATTTTAATTTTCCACCTATTGCCAGGTGGATGCACTGTTTTTGATGGGTGTGCATTTTCCATCTCTCCCTTTTTAGTTTACTTTTTTGTACTGTAATTTTCAATGGATGATGCATATTTTTGGTTTATTTTTAGCAGTGTTGAATCTTGTTTTTCTTTAACTCCACACCATTTCATTGAGTTGTCTATGTTTGTGTGTAGGTACATATCCAATGGAACCCCATGTTTTTTATACCTTGTACTCTAGTCTCCAGCCACTGACCTTTGGAGGTGGGCTTTAGGTAGTTATAGCTCGAGCCTTGGTATGTGTCGGGTCATGACCAGATGGGTTTTGGGATAATGGAAAAATATTTCTCAAAATTATTTTGAAGAAATCACTTGAAAATAAATTTTGATAAATAAATATTTTTTAAACATGATTGAGTTCGTTCAGATTGGGTTTCTATAATGAAAACCAAGAGCATAATGATTTTTTTTTGGGAATAAGTTATTTATTTTAAAGAGGGTTTGAGAAATTTGTTTTCAATAAGAGGATATGATATTGGATGAAATTAGATCCACTGATCAACTAATTTTTTTGAATGAGATGAATTGTATTGTTTGATGGACTCCATATAACTTTTATTTTGAGAAAGATGAAACTGATTGAAGTGTAAGGTTTTAAAATGGTTTTGGCCTTGGTGGTTAGTGAGTTTTAAAAAGGAATTGTGAATTTTAAAGTGGGAAGTGGATTGAAAAATTGAAAACATGGGATGAATGATTTGTTTTGACCTTTGGTATTTCCAGGGGTTCTCACATGCATGTACATTTTTTGGAATGTGGAAAGATAATGATATGGGAAAATGAGTTCTGAGATTGAAATGATTTTATGAGTGATTGGTGGAATGAGAATGTTCATGTGTGAGGATTCATGGAATACCATTGGTGAGTGCACAACCCACCATGTATGTTTACTTTCAATATTATTTTTAAGAGAAAAATAATGAATATTTTATAATTATTTCTTGCATGGTGTGTTTTCATGCGATTAGGAAGTATATATTATGTGGTGTTTTGTTTTTGAGAACTCTCGTTTCTATGTTTGTTCTTATTGTGTTATTGGTTATCCTTGTTGTTTAGTGTATGCCCACATAATTATTCGATGAATATTAAGGTTTCATCTATGAGTGGTGTAACATTAGTAGGCCTTTCAATTGGTGAAAATAAGGATATTCTTCTTGAGTTTCAGAACATCAATGCTGCTTTCTTTTATGGTAAACTGGATCCTCTCGAAGTGAAGGAGTTGATCTAAAAAATTAAATGAATCATTTGTCTCATTGAGATTCTTTGGTCTTTAAAGGCTATGTTTACTTCCATTTATCTTGTCCAAATGTCCTAATTTTTTTGGATGTATGTATCTCAAGCGAAGACACCATATGATCTTACATGGGAATTATTCAAGGCATTATTCATTCGTTAGTATTTATCTAAGGTAGTGGATTATTTGAGGGGAATAGATATGGTTTGTATGCAACAAGGTGATAGATTAGTGTTGGAGTACTTTGTTCATTTTGTGGACCCAGTTTCATACCATCCACTATTTTCAGTGGATGATTGCATAATGTATATAGGTTTCGGGAGTATGATTCATATTGATTTGTAGTCGAAGGTGTTAGAGTTTGGATTATTCACTTTTTCTAACATGTTGAGGCAAGACCTTTGTGCTAAGTCTATATTAGAAAGAGTTAACAAGGAAACCATTATCCCTCAAATTTCTGGAAGTGATGAAGGGAATTTTATTCAGGATATGGTGAAGCAGTATGTAACTAGTGGTGATATAATATTAATTAAAAATACTTTAGACCTTTTTCAGCTTCTTATAATCATAGAATCATGGTGTGCCATTATTTTGGTAAGCCAAATCATAATAATATGTCATGTTCAAGTGCTCCAAATGCACTGTCACACTTTTAGGATTCTGGGACTCTTATAATGGTTCTTTCGATGTCTTTACATGAAGTGAAATAGAACTAGTTCTCAGGAGTAATGTGTGGTTATAGGAACATTTTAATGTTCCCATATATTTTTTATTCTTTTTCTGTAATGTTTGTGTTTGGTTTATTTTTTCAGTGTATTTTTCATTTTATTGTATAAAATTGGAAGCTTTGGAACTCCAATGAACTTTTTTTAATGGGAGAATGTATTTATTTGGAATTTATGAATTTTTTCTATCATGAATATAGGTGTTCCCCCATTGAGTTAATTTTTTCTATTGTTTCTTAGTTTATGAGAATGGGGATAATGCATGTTAATCATTTGAATTCTTATTTATATAGAAGTAATTCGTTCTAAATAGGGAATCTATACTACTGGATATGGGGTATTAGATTCTTCAAGACATGGTTAATCCATCCATATAATCTGGAGTGAAGGTGACATGTAGTCAGGAATCAATGGTATGGGGTATCTTGGTTTGGTCTTGTCTTCAGTGTTGTGATGGGGACAGTTTAAATTATGTTGTTGTAGTTTCTTCCTAGTGTAAGGTCTCGTTTTATTAAAATTATCATAGAGGCGTTGTTTTCTTATTATGATCCTTGTGGGTTAGAAAGTTCCTCCATTGGTGGTAGGAGGTGTGGTGGCTTTATTTTCATGATATTTCAGTGGTGGTACCTTTTTAGATGTGAACCTCTGATTGATTGTACCTGTGTGGTGAGCCTTTGTATGTCAGTTTTGTTTTTAGACCATTGATTGGGTTGGTGTTTCCTTCATCATGTTTTCTACCTTGTGGTGAGGTTTACTAGACTGTGCGATAAGTTCATGTTTTATATTGTGTGGGAATTTCATGGGTTATACCATGATGGTTTTCCATGTACCAATATATGAATGTCGATTTGAGCTTGTTACTCTTAAATTTTGGAGAGATCCATTGTTTTTCTTGTTGATTTTTCTTATAAAATCGATTGTTTCTAGATGGTTACAATATTAGGGAGTCTATTCTAGCCTCACGTGTTGGAAAACAGGTAATTTCACCATTTTTACATAGAACCATGTGGCTTCATTTGGGTTTTTGGTTTCCAATATTTCCCTCAAAGTCAAATTTTGTGTCTGGAGTACACCCAATAGTCTGGCTTATAGAAATGTTGAAGATATGTGATTAAATCATTCTGTTGTTTCTTGGTAACTGGATTATATTTATTTTTTTCATCCTATTTGTGGTTTGAGCATGGTTTGGTTGTGGTTGAGGTGTTATTGGATTGATAGGTTGGATCATGTGGTTGTGGGAATCATTTACCCATGATCGGTCAACTGGAAAATGATATGGCTTTCTAGGGGAATAATGTTTAATGGAGAGGGGAATTTTCACAGCTAGATTTCGGTTTTCTTCCTTTCTTCAGTTTCATCTTTTGGATCATGTTTTTTTCTCCACTATTGTGTGTTACGATATTAAATTTTCAGGTGATCCTTTTTTTTATTTTTGGCCACATGATTATTCTTTAGATATTATAGTAGTTTTTTTTGTGAAATATGGTGATATCTGGTTGGATAGTATGTGGCACATAGTTGGTGCATTGTTATATAAAATTTTGAAAACTAGGATAGGACATCGTGCAGATTTAGGGATTGTATCCCAAGCATGGAACACATCTATTTCATGGGTTTTCAAACTAATTGGTAAGTGTTCGGGGATTATCTATATTGTAGAAGAACAATTTCTCATTATTGGGGCATGTCTAATAAACCATGTGGGTTCCCAATGTGTCCTGTATGGGGCGCATGGTTGGCACAAGGATAGGTAAATTATATGGACAAATTGTGAGCAATTGATATATAATTAACATTGTGTAATTACATTTCAATTCTCTCAGGATTTAAGCTCCAAAATTCCCATTATTCCCATATCTGAGTTATTGAAAACCAAAGTGATCCTCTCTGTTGTTCTAATTTCCTATCCTCCTCTCCCACGTTGTTGATAAAGGGTTTATTCAATGTTTTGGGTAGAATATTCAACGTAACATCCTCCTCTCATTTTCCTAATTATTTTAATTCCATTTTCACTTTATTTCCACATCTCTATTAACCATGTGGATATAGATGTTCACAATGGAAAAATGGGTCAATACCTACAGTTTTCTGAAAACCGTGGGTATAGACCCACCTATACTCATATTTTTTCATCAAAACGTTGGTATGAGTGATATTTTCTAACCATACCCATAGTTATTTCTAAACTATGGGTGTAGGGTAATTTTATAAGTGATTGAAGCCAAAACGATTGCATGGTAAAGCTGCGGGAAACCTATTCAAATGGTTTACACTGAACTATTGGTATATGTGACATCTATAAAAACATTATTCTTCAACTATACATATATCCAACGGTGTAGAATCCTATACCAATGGTTTTGTAAAATGGTTGGTATGTGTGACACATATACCTACGGTTTTAATGAACTGTGGATATAGGGTTACTTATATTTTGCGTGCAAAAGAATGTAAATAAGGTAACATATGTATATTTAATTATTATGGGATTTGGTTTAGTGGTAATATTGTTTAGTGTTTGTAGTGTTTAACTTCAAAGTGGAGGTTCACAGTTCGAAACTATCTGCATTCATCTTTTTAAAGACGTCTTATATTAATATATTTATGTAAATATAGTATAATATTAACATAGTTTCAATCACTATAGTGGTAAGGGGTTGTGAATTTAATGTTGAAGTTTCCGGTTTTAAACTCAGTTATTTTGTTGTTCTATAAATCTTTGGAATAATATATGTCAGTTGATATAGTTATATATAACCATTATTTAATTATCTATGTTGGTGAGATATAGTGGTTGATCATCTGGTCGTAGTTTTGAAACATTATACACACGTTTTTCAATTATTTAAACCAAAAGATTTAAAACCAGGAGTATAGTTCTTTGAGGTGGCATGTGGCTATGACACGGTGGATATTTCATGTGAAAAAATCATTAAAATCGGTTTTTCAAATAGTGGGTATAGGTCGTGGAGATATATTGATTCCTTGGATGACAACGGTTTTGGGGGCTATACCCATAGTTTTGAACTGTGGGAATAGTTTATTTTTTCAATAGTGGTTGTGTTTCTGAGGATTTTAATTAGGGGTTTTTATTTTTTGTGGTTTCTCTTAGATGTTCTTGCCTCTTTAAAAAATCATGGGGTTATTTCGGGTTCGTGTTGTTGAAGCGTGTGTGATTTGAGGTCGGTTTCCTTTTTCAAATTCCCTTTAAATTTAAGAATGGTTGGTCTATTTCTTTTTAATCATTACTTATATTATAAATAGTGATACGTGGTCTTTATAATAAATTTCTTTTTGTGAGATGACAGTTTTTTCATAATGGTTTTGAAGTATCTAGCATTTTTCTATTATGTGTTGTGCACCTAATGTGTTATAAAATTCCCAGTTCACTTTGGAAAGTGGAATATGGTTTTCAAATCATGTTTTGGAATTTTAAAACTATTTTTGACATCATAAATATTTGTTTGGAATCATCAAAAGGATTTAAAAATTGTTTAGACATGAATGTGGTGCGTGTTAGGAACATGAAAATGATATGGCATGTGATGAAAGTGTGTGGCCCATTTGTAATTTTGAATAATGTGTCTTAATATTAAAAATGTGATATGATTACTTAGATGGAATATTTTTTAAATGGTGTTGAAATGAAAAAATGGTCTATTTTCCCCTTTTTTAGATAGGATTGTTTAGTTTCTTTGAAAGAAGGTTCTTTAAGGCCCTTTGGAAATTTGTAAAAATGTTGAGAAATGTTTAGCTTGAAAAACTCTCATTGGATAATCCTATTACATTTTTTATAATTAATGGATGGTAAATTTTTGTTGTGAAATCCCCATAATTTGTTTATGTTGAATGGGTGGGATGTACTCACTGTGGATTCCTCATTACTCAGTTTCTTTGAGTTGAATGGGAGATCATCATTATGGACCACCTTGAGATTTGTGAGTTGTAAGAAAATATATTCTTCCTTATAGTTTCTTGGGGGGATTTTTGGTTTGTGTTGTTTGTATATTATATATTTATATCTAATTGGATGATATATTGGCATTTTTGGCTCACCCCAACATTACTTTACTCATGACATGGGAACCTGTAATATCTATAAAACATTTATAAGAATGATTACTACATTGGAATATGATTATTCTCTGTATAGTTTCCCTTAAAAGGGAATTATATCTTGTGTTTTTTATTCTTATGAGATAGTTCCCCTCGTTCAGAACATGTAGGGAAATATCAAGCATGTGGGTAACCATGATTTCATTTAGCGTAGAAGTATTTTTTAGATATGTGAAGATGTATTGTATGTTCTACATTATTTGACTATCTCTTAGGAATTCCAAAATAATTTTTCCCTTAGTTGTGTACAGAGGATGACTGATATAAATTATTGGATGGAAAATCATGTGTTCCTAATTTCCATCACCCCTATTATGTGATGGTTATTTTCCCCTTTTGTGAGGTGAATCCTGTAAGAGAAGTGGCGACATGGTTTTCAAGGGTTTTTTTAAAATGTTGATAAATTTTGTATCCTCTCTTTTACTCATTTTAAATGTAAAAAACTTTTTTACATGAAACGTTTAATGTTTTATTCATGGAATGGAATATGGATATGTAGTGAGAAAGGGAAATAGACCATGTTTTTCTTAAATGTTGAAAATGTGTGGAAATGGTTTTTTTAATATATTTCATTTCAAATTTAGAGTTGATTTTTCATTCATGTTAAAGGTAATGCCTTTGGAATTGATTTTTTCGTACACGACTATCATGTTTTAATTATCACACCTATATTTTATTATATTATTACCTTTTGTGTAGGTTATAGCTTAGTCTCAATTTATGTGGTTGATTTTTTGTTTTGGTATCATAGAGTGACCCCCCGAGGTCACCTGGAGACATTGTGGCATTCAAGTTATTTTGTTTTTTGAAATTATTTTTTGAACTTCTATATTTTGTAAAATTATTCCCAGTTTCGAAATTTATATTATATTGGGATGATAATTTTTATTTAAAATTTTCAGTTTGTAAATTTTTATTGGGAGAAATCATTACTTTGGTTACTATGATGATGCCCAACACTAGTTTCCATACTGAATGAATCGAGAATGCATTTCGGTCTATTCAATGGTGTGGATTGAGTGATTTGTTGGGGGTCATCTGGGTTGGTTCGTAACTAGTTAGTTCATCATTTCATGATTCTCTATCAAAATAATGTGATATGGTGTAATATAAATCAGACTGTCTCTAGAAATGAGCTCACCAAGGAACTCCACATCCATCATGGGTAGACATCCTTTAATTTCTTTAGATAAAACATCCCAAAATGATCAAACATGTTAGTGTAAAAAACTACACTACCATCTGTAAGTGAAATATGTAATGAAAATTGGTTTGAAACATTACTAATGTTCTATTAGATATGACATTCATGACTTGTTTTCAAGTATCACCATCCCATTTGAACATCACAAATTATTATGGTAGACCCTAAGTACATCGATATATAGGATAAGTCCTTATGATTTCCAAAAGGAACCAACCAATCCATTCCCAAAATTATTTTAAATGTTTCCATAACCAACACACAAGGGAACCATAAAAACTAGTAACACAAAGTCTTAAGAGAACACTCCCTACAATGATGGTATCCTTTATATCAGACACCCCTCAATGTGACAATACAAATCACCACATATGAAAACTCAACATCCAAGCCTAAAAATTCCCCAAATTATGTTGAGATGAATGAAATTCAATTCCCTTCTCTAAAATAGAATAAAATAATGTTGAGTGGATAAAAATCATAACTCCTATTGTATAAGGACCATTAACCTGATTTACATGTGAAATATTCATTTCATGAATCTAACCATAACCTTCTCCTTATGTCCAACAAAATATCCCATCACTTCCATACACTTCGGGTGTCATAGAATCTAAAACTATGCCCCCCCACTACTACCTAATCCTACGTGACCAATTGAACTCTAACTAACCACTTTCCACAAAGTATAATATCTCACAACAAAGTCCTAAACTATACTAAAATATATATCGATATGCATATGTAGGGTTTCCAAACATAACCTCCAGATATTCCCTACTACTATAAATGATCAACACTCAACTGTTTTCCTTCCATAGTACCAACCTCAATTACCCACTCTACCGCACTAATGAGATAACATGACACTATCTCCCTACCCGGTATATCCCACACAATTCACCCATGAATGTTAATGTAGCACTTCATAACACAAGACAATCCACTTCCAACTGGTGCTATCCACACTAGTCCATCATCCACACTCATAATAGTATCATATATCATATCTTGATTTACTATCTTAGATAATGTGGTTAGGTATTAGATGTTCAACTTGGACTTTTTCTACAATTTATGTCCATCCTCAAATCATCTTGAACTATCCATGTTATCATTATTCCTGGGTAGGGTGAAACACTTTAACATATTGAACGAGAGAAATATAATAGTGTCACAGACATAACATAAATGGATATTAAAACATTTTAGGTTAATATTCTATGGATTACAAAATCACATGCTCAAGGACCATTATCATTAGAATCATAGATACATATCATCTCACATGGTTAAATATCATTAACATCTCTCATGAAGATATTCTACTTTTATTAATTCCACATAAAACCATACATCGTATCCTAGTGAACGAAAACATACGAAATGGTGAGATAAGAATCTCAATAAAAGTTAAAAAGGATATATGTAAGAATAACATGAACATAAGGGTATGAGAACATGGAAACATCATTTTAAGGGCATAAAATTCATATCAATGATCATATAAATTAATGATAAAATTAGTATGGGAAGATCATAAGACATGAATCATATGGGAATCAATAAAACATTCCATGAGATCATTGCATAGGAATAAAAAAAATAATTTCTAGAAGACACATAAATGTGTGAAATCCTTCACTATAAGTCAAGGAACATTTCAAAAACATATATTTGGAACTTCATGGGGGATACACCTACTAGGAAAAATACACTTACATCCACAATCACTACCCATTCGCTATAGTGTACCATGTTAAACATTTCTACAATAATGGATTAGGCTACACCTTCTTTCTATATAGGATCAAGACACACTCATTTCCTATTTTAGATCAAGATTCACCTAGTTCTCATCACGTATCAAGACACACCCGTTTCCCATCACAGATCTGGACACACCAATTTTCTATTATGGATCAGAACGAACCCATTTACCATCATAGATCATGCCCATCAACTTGTTTCCCGTCATTATCTCAAGATATATAAATATTTACCAAATTAATTTGAAGGATTTATAGGTCATGCCCATCACATAATTAAATCCTACATACCTGGTCAACAATCTCATAAATAATCATGATATTTTATCCCATGAAATGAAATGTGAATCATAAAAGGTTCATCATATCATAACTTATGGGGAACATTCAGGTTTCATAACCATTTCATCATTTCATAACCAATGAATTGATGGGGGTTTCATAATCATATTACACATTGAAGAGAAATATATTTCATAAAAAACTTGTCATCATAGACATAAACCATTCAATGAATGAATAAGAATGGTGAACTTGGGTTATATCCTTATTAAATAATAAACTACATAAAATTTTGAAATCATACATGGATAAGGATTTTTAATGATCCCAAGCATCATTTCTTATGGAAAATAATATTTCCTTTAAAATAACCTTTTAAATCATGAAACATTTTCAAAATTATTTCCTATGGAAACCACTTTGAAAATATATAAATAAATATAAAAGAAAAAACAATTTTTCAAAATTAAACTTTATGAAAATTATTCACTTTTAAAATAATCATAAAAAAATAATTTTGAAAATAATTTTAATATATATTTAAGAAAAAAATACTTAAATAACATTGATTTACTCTCTATTTGAGAGATAAAGTCAAATTTTCTTAAAAACCTTTTCATAAGTATCATAAGGACCAAATAGTGGAAAAACACCCCATTACATGAATAAATCCAATAAAAGTTGAGGATTATAAAAATCATGATAATTATTGAGTGATGGGTTATAATATTTCATTATTGTATACATAATCATAATCAATCTTGATATAGAATGAGATTTCAGTAATTAACACTTATCACATTAGTAACCGTGAATCCTATTCCCTGTAATAGAATAACATAAAATCAAAAAAACACACAAGGATGAAAAAAATTTATGATGTTACATGTATAAGGGGCGGTATATACAATTCCAGAAATAATATAAGTGCATAACATAACATAAATCTCAAAGAAGGAAAATTATGACAAAAGACATTACCTTTTTGGTAACTATTGAAACGAGAATCTTAAGGAGGATAGATAATAATATGGATATGTATATAACCAAAAAAATAATGATAATAATCATTTAATACATTCATGGGTAGTTTAAAAACCCCAAGAAATGAATGATTGGTGATTATGTAATAAGTCTCAAAAAATAAATAAACGTGAGATTAGAAATCCCCTTATCTTAATTTTGGACTGTCATCATACTTGTTGAAACCACCTATATATTAAAGATATGTTTTTTTATAAATTTGAATCATAGAATTTTTAATATATATAATAATATATTTTATTCAATCATGACTATATATTATCCATTTATTAACAATTTATTGTTAATGTAATGTCTTGGGGAATAACATCCTTGTTTGTCATACAAGTTTTCACTTGTTATTCTGTTTCCTCTAACATAGATAATGGTTAATTATTTCCATAATTTAAAACCAGAAATAAAAATAAGAAATATTCAGAATATAAGTATTTATAGTTATCTATATATTATTGAAATATTAAATGAAATACACCGCTCATGGTGATAGTTGGCCATACATACACATGAATGGTGGTTCAATCTTCTTGTCATATATATTAACAATGAGAAGTAAATGACACACACACACACACACATATATATATTAACATTACAATAGAATTATTATCTTATATGCATCGAATATTATTATTAAATTAATTATTAATACATTCCATGTGTATCATGAATGAATCACATTGATTTCAGGAGGTGGTAGTCCATAGGTCCGTCCACAAACAAGGTCATCGTATTCCCCCAAATCAGTAATAAGGAATGA
Source organism: Viscum album (assembly GCA_963277665.1). Lineage (NCBI taxonomy): Eukaryota > Viridiplantae > Streptophyta > Magnoliopsida > Santalales > Viscaceae > Viscum > Viscum album. The sequence continues at coordinate 690,905,727 of OY728138.1, read as the reverse complement.
ATGTGTTATATAATACTTAAAATAGAATAAATAAATCTTAAATATCATATATATCACATAAATATATAGCTTTCATCATTACATCCAATGTAAATAGGTTTTAATGGAATGAAAAATAACATTGGTTCACGAGGCGGTAGTCTTTGGTACGTATGAACTATGATTGTGTCAACTATTTGATAGAGGTTTTTGAGTTTTTAGACTTTAACATTGACATAACAAAATATTAGTTTATTTAGGATACTTGGGTTATTATATATAATTTAAATATATGAATAATTTATGTTTTGTAGAATGAAATATAACCAAAGTGCTCTTCAAAGAACATTACCTCTTCTTATGTTACTCCATTTGGTTATCACAAATGGACAACCTTGGTTTGATTTATTCCCAAAGTGATGCATATAAGATGAGAAAATGGTTTTTTTGGAGCCTGTTGCGGAACGTATTGGTCGATCGAAATCAATTTATAGTTTTGAATATGTGATGGGGCATGGGGGTTTTCCCCTTTATAGCGAGGTTGGAGTGGCATTCTTGTAAAAACAAAAAGGTAAACACTATTGAGAGGTTTCCCTTACATAACCTAGCATTAATAATGGTTAATTATATAAAAAAAGGTTGAGTATAGTGTAAATATTTCCTAAAATTGGATTTCGGATAGGTTTCAATGTCATTTTTCCACTGTGATTAAATTTTAACAACTAATTAATATTGTTTTTAACTTAATCACTTCAATTAATTTTAACCGATTTCTCGAATATATATTTTTAAAAAATAATTTTACATTAATAGAAAATAAAAATTATTTTTATTCCAGATATTTAATCCATTTAATATATTCTGATCACATATGTTCCAGAAATTAATTTAAAATTTATCCCACAGTGAGGATGAGACAACAAGTTTTCAAAGTGAAAACGATCCAAATGTTGAAATGTTTTTATAAAAAATTTCTATGTGAAATTACTTAAAATACCCTAAAATGTATTACTATTTGAATTTTTTCTTAATATACTTCTAAACCAACTTATACTATAATTTAACTATATAAATAAATTAAATAAAATTTTTGTTTTCAATTAAAATTTGTTTTTTCACAATTCCTTAGGATCAAAACCGAATACAAAGGGAATTTAAAAAGCATTGATCCATCCTTCCACTCGACCTAGGTTTTCTCCTTAGTGTATATTTGGGGGGGTTCTTTTTCTTTCTTCACTTCCTTCAACCTCTCATTCCCCCATTTTCCATCTCAACATTATTTTGATTTCTTATCGGTGCTCAATTTTTGTTTTCATTATTATATTTCATAGAGGTTCTATTCTTTTTTTGAATAGTGGTTCAATACCTCGGCCTCTATAACCATAATATTACTAATAATTCCACTAATCCACTCCATTTTAGATCTAGTGTGATGGTAAATCAATGGTTTTTGGATGTTTGGTTTGGATGTCGTTGATTTTCCAGGAGCTCCTATGTCAGATCAAACTTGTCTTCATCTTACTGTTTTTGTCCCTAAATGTTTTCGTTGCTCATATCCCTAGGTATTAAAAAAACATCCCTAATCCCATTTCCCTCTACCCTCTCACTTATGGATCTAGAGTAGTAGTTAATTATAGATTTTGGAATTGGGAGTTTGGAAGTCGATGATTCTCCTCTCAAAGACTATGTTGATTTTCGTCCTAATGTTATTATGGTTTTTTTCCCTTGGGAGGCTATCAATAGTGAAAATTCCAATGTCATGAAAACATTTCAATTCTTTGGGTTTCTTCATCATGTCATTGTTTATGTTTTTCCTAATTCATATATAGAATTTGATCAATTTGATGCATTCAGTGGTGGTTTGGATTTTTATTTATGGACATGTTTTTCACTTAATTTTTTATAGTCTTGGTCATTTGTGGGGTTCATATTGGTGGTTAGTCAATAATTTATTTGTTTTAATATGGTTAGATAATTTTTTTTGGTTCTTTGGTTGTATTTGGTTCACTAAGGGATGGAGAAATCTTGGTGATGATGTTCATCTCTGACATATTCTAATTGTATTTAAGGATATGTGGAGTTATTATTGGTCTGAGATACTAATAGTGGTTATAAGACGCAATGATGATTGTAGTGACTTAGGACATTGATTCCTAGATAATTGATTATGCCTAACACTTGTGAATATTGATCAATATCTTATCGATTTCCATAAGTAGTTATTAAATTTTAAACATTAAAATTATGTATCTTCTGATTTTGGTTCCTGTGTGGTGTGCTGGTTACCATTAAATCACAAAAGAGAGTGTTAAAATAAAATTTAAAATGAATTTTCAGTAATTATTTAGCTAAAAACGAACCAACTCATGAAAGTAGAAGAATTACCCAAATAAAATTTGATATTCCTCTTAAATAAATGATGTATATTTATTATAATAGAAATTATAAAAGTGTTATAAATTATATTTAAAACAAGTATTACATTAAAAGGTGGTAAAACTTCCTCTTAGAAAAAATCATCTTTTTAGGCATAAAGTTGGATTTATTATTATTTCCTTTCTAAAAAATACATAATATGAATCTTAAATATTTTATTGAATATATAATATTTAAATTCACTTAAAATCATTCATTTATATATTATTCTATAATTAATTGAGATAAAAAATGTTTTTTCATAGAAAATAGTTTTTAAGAAAAAGAATTTCAATTTTTTTGAATTATTTGTTCACTCAATTATACTTTACTTGTCACTGAAAAAATAATATTATAAATATGAATAATTATTTTATTATTTCGTTAATCCCTATCATACCATCCTTCCAATCATCTCGGTGATAACTATAATAATATTATAATAATAATATAAATTGTAGTTTTGTATTTTTGTAAAAACTAGTCTTTTATATAATGTATGCTAATGAAAGAACTCATAATTGTGTGTAGAACATGCCAAACAAAGTATTGTGTGTATAGAATACTAATATAATTGTTGGGTATAGCAAAAGATTTTTATTTTTCTCTTATAATAAAATCTTAACATAGTGTAGCATGAAATTCAATACATTAAATACATTTTATTTATTCCAAAAACAATTCATAAAAACATGGGGGTATACATTATACCACACTTAAAATGGATTTCAACCTTAAAATAATTCTTTTTTATAAATGGTTTAATGAATTAATGTTATTTTCATAGAATCCCACATCGTTAAAAGTTATACTAAAATAGTCATTAATAATGGATAGCTAGAAACATAACACTTAGCCAATGTAACATATAACTAGGATCCTGTAAATAATAACAATGGTAGAAAGTAAAAACACGGATATATAAGATAAAAATGAAACTCAAATAATGACGGAGATTGATAGAGGATATTGATTAGAATAATTGCTAGATCTGTAGAAATTTATTGATCACAACACCATAAATTTGTAATGATCTATGGGATCAACTTATTAAATAGAAATGAAGGTATTAGGACATCATTTTTTTTCATTTTAATGATTTATTCTCCTAAAGTTGAATAATTTTCTTAAGAAGAAATAATTACTCGATTTCAGTACCTTTCATTATCACAATACAACCCTTTGGTTGTTCCTTGATCAATATATTCTTAATCACTTATTCCATGAAATTCAGGTGAATTTTTTATCTCAAATTCACTAATATATCATTAGGCCTATATATATGAAAGAAAATTCATTCCACCTGGCACTAGGTAACACAAAAAATGCTATGAAATGTTATCCAATATGAATTAATCATCGTATTGAGAAATAATACTATAATCAATAAAAAATTATCTGATGTTTTATCTTAAACCATTCCCTAAACAATTAACCTTGTGCCCATGAAAACGTTGAATATCAAAGACATTAAAAAAATAGTAACTAAATTTCTCAAAATCAGCTTTACATAAATTCCCACTATATCATAAAATAGCTATTTGTTGTCACATACCACACATGTCAACAAATGTGTCATTTATCTTTTTAAATCATAATAATAAACTTCATTACTATAAAATATTATAGAAAACATGAATTCATTCTTATTCTAAGGATTTTAGGATACATTACAAAAACTCAAGTAAACATATTCCATGATAACATAGAGAACTTTGTGGAAAAAAATAAACAATAATGTTCATGGTAACCAGAACAATCCAATTAAATTTATCCATATCAATCATCTATTCTCCAATATAACCAAAATTATCTCATCATTAGAAAAAAATTAACGGTTTCCTTCCAATAGAATATTTTTTACCTTTCCATAAAATAAAAATTTTAATTCATTAATATCATTCAATATTTTTTTTTAAATCCTAAATGGAAAACATATACTTCATGATTTATATAAGATAAATCGTGATTTAAAATACTTATACACCTCAGTCGACTACCTTTATTCTTAATCATTTAACTAATAATTATTATCCAATTACTTGATACCCCATTCCTAAAATATGAAATATGAATAATGTCTAGACAATTTAATCATTCTTATAAATAGTACTACTAGAACAACACATACATTTCACATATCATTCATTGTCACTTTATCATTTATAGTATAACCAATACTTGTATAACCTTCCCGATTATCTATATGATATGTCCACTTCGGACATAAATTTTCATAATTCTAATACTTTCTAATAGGTAAACCTTTTCATTTTGGAAAATGAAATAATCATGGAAATAACTTATATGATATATAAATCATGACACAATCGTTAATCTATGACACATTATGTTCATCCAATGTCATTCATAGTCATATTATATTTCAATCCATCAAGATGGTTTACAAATAGTTTGTGAATATTCATAGAATATCCTCTATAAGTGTAAAAATAGGGGTGTAAGAAGGCCCATTATCATGCAGATGTTCCCGATTAAGTCAAGTTTAATACGATGTTTTCAGAGTTTTTACCCCTGTGTACATCTATTTTAGAGATAAATTAGGTTTTAGAATATTAAATGGGATATATTTATTGTAAAATAATCAATTAATCATTTCCCAATATTCTATTGAAATTTCCACAACATTTACTCATCATTATAATTATCCTTATAGATATCCCTAGCCATATCCACATAAATAACCCTAAGGATCTCACTAAATGTTTCTCTTCCTAGTTTCTATAGGTTGAAAAAAATTCTTTTATACCAACTATAATGACCATGGATTAACATATATTAATATTATATCATTTCTGTTTAATATACATCACATTACTAAAGTAAATTCTAGAGGACTGTAATAGTTAATTTCTTTGGAAACTTGTAAAACTAATTTTCTAAATTGGTGAAAGATCTTAAATATCTCCATTAATGGTCATCCCATTAGAGTACTTCATCTTAAAACAATTATTCATAACCCAGGGAAGGGAAACATAAGAAAGTGTGATATCATATTCTTAGTAAGGTTAAAAAATGGGGATATATAATAATAACATGAACTTAAGGGTATGAGAACATGAAAAGAACATTTTAATTTCAAACATTTAATGTAAAATATTATATACATGAGATGCTGTAGAAATATTGGTAAATCATATAAAATGAAACATAAGGTAATTGAGATAATAATCCAAAAAAATAATATAGGAATATGACTTTGAATTAATGGGAGACAAATAAACATGTAAACTAATTCCCAATAAGTCAAGGCTAATTGCTAAAACTTATATGAACACTTCATGGGGAATTCACCTACTAGAAGGGACACAAAACTCACCCAAATCATAGTATATTCCTTATAGTAGATCATGATACACCTTATTCCCATAGTATATCAGTAGTAAATCATTTCCCATTATATATTTGGATGCACCCATTTCCCATCATGGATTAGGGTGCTCTCATTTCCCATCATGGATTAAGACAGACCCAATTTCGATCATAGATCAGGACGCCTCTGTTTCCCATCTGGGATAAATCCCTTTTACTCCATTCACATATTTATCTCATTAGATATGAATCATTACCCAATTAATTTTTTGGAGATATAGGTCCCACATATTACAAGATTAAATAATACATGCGTCTTCCAAATGTTCATGAATAGTCATCACATCATAACCCCTGAAATAAAATTGGCACCAAAATAATTTCACAATATCTCAAACAATAGAAATGTGATAGGTTTCATAATCATTTAATCTATTAATTATAATTAAAAGGAAGAACATTTCTTACGTATATAACCTATAGTAGAGAAATATATTTCATAAATAACATTTCATCGTGAAAATAATCCATTAAAAGATATAATATGAACTGTGACATTGGATCACATCCCAATAAATGTATAAATTATATAAAAGGATGAATTCATAGATCTATAAGTATTTTGAAAGATCGGTTGAATCATTTCATAAGGAAAATAATATTTCTATGAAAATTACTTTTTAAAACATGAATCAATTTTAAAATACTATTCATTGAAAAAACACTTTTAAAATATTATAATGGAATATTTTAAAAATCATTAGAAACACTTATAAAAAAATGTAATTATTTTTTAAATGATATTTATAGATCAGTTGAAAACAATTTGAAAACATTTTTTGTAATAATTATTTTGAAAGAACTCTGAATTCCGAGCGATGTGAGAAAAAATTTAAAATTTTTTTAAAGAAATTTTCATTACTATAATATGTAAAAAAGATTGAAAATGGTACCATTACATGAAAATATCTTGAATAAATTAATGATCATATAACTAATAAGTATTTATGAATGAAAGTTCATATAATTTTATCAATGTAATAATAATCATAAACATTCTTGATAAATGATGAGATTGTAGCAATAAACTCCTACCCCTTTCAAAACCTTGAATATTATATCCCATTAAGGAATAAGATAAAATGAATCAAAAAATAACTTTATGAAGGAAAAATTTATGATGTTAAATTTCAAAGGGTTGTATTTATACCTCATGAATGAATATAGGTGCGTAACATAATGTATGTCTCAAATAAGGCAAATTGAGACAAAAATACATTACCAATTAGGAAACTTTTGAACTGTGAATCAATAAAAAGGGTTGCAAACAAATAGATATGTAAATACAAATAAAATTGTGGATAATATTCATATAATAAATTAATGGGTATTATATAAACTACAATAATTAAACTAGTGGTGAATATGGTATAAGTCGCGCATAAATAAAAGAGACACTAGAAATCCTCTAACCTTCAATGTTGACTCTCATTATACTAGTCCAAACCTTCTATATAATAAATATTAGTTTCTTATAAATACACTAAATATCCAAATTCATATATATATAACCACATATGATTCACTTTATAATTTATATTACCTTTTATTAACAATTCCATGATAATGTTATGTCTCAAGTAATTACAGCTTTGTTATTTGTAAATATTTTGACTTATTATTAATGTTCATATTTATTATATACTTTTTCATTATTTGAAGAATTTAAAACATGATATAAATATCATCTATATTCATTACTAATTAATTTATAATAATATAAAATATATAAATATGAAATTAAATACACCGTTCACAGAGACGGTATGTCATACATAGGTTTGAACATTGTTTCCATTTTATTACCGTTTTTTGTAAATAAAATTAAATGATATATATAATATTTACATTATAAGTTTTATTTCTTATTTATTACATGTTTTTATTAAACTAATCCTTGATATATTCTATTTAATGTATGAACAAATCACATCGCTTTGAGGAGGTGATAGTCCACACTTCCACAAACGAAGTTATCGTACTCCCACAAAATAGTGATCATGAAGGAATGTGTTATATAACAATTAAAAATGTTTAAAAACATTATAAATATCATAAATATCATATAAATATATTATTTACATAATTATTACTAATCATGAGAGGTGGTAATGGGATAATGAATGTTATCAGTTCTCGAGGCGGTAAATCACCATACACCCAAACGATGAATGTGTATCCAATTTGATGGAAGTGTGTGAATGGGTTGATAATAAAATTAACATAAAAAATATTTGGATACTTATTGTAACTATTTAATTATATAGACTTCATATAAAAATAATTTAATGGGTTGAGAGGTAAATAAATCAAAATTGCATGTGGAAGAAAATTACCTATTCATTGTGTAACACCTTTTGGTTTCCAACAAAGGACCACCTGGGATTGATTTGTACCCCTATTGGGTCTTCTAGGATAATATTAGGTATGTTTGGAGATAATTTTTGTGGTTTTTGGATGAAAAAAATTCTTTAGATGTGAGAATAAGTGAGCGGGTAAGATCCCTTTTTTAGTGGACGGGTAGTTGCAATCTTGTAAATAAAAAAAGTTAAACACTATTGAGAGGTATAATTTAAATAATCTGTCTCCATTAATGACCCATTTTTTATAAAAGGGAGTATATGGTAGAAATATTCTCATAAAATAAGTTGTTTTTTGCATGCTTATTAGTTATTTGTCCATATAAGATTACTGTCTTACCACTAAGTAATTTATTTTACCTAAATCATTGTAATTAATTTAAATTAATTTAACTCTTATTTATGATGAATAAATTTTTTTAAAATAATATTAATTATTAATTATTATGATTAATAATATTGAATTCAATTTTATTAATTCCAATAAAAATATTAATAGAAATTAATTTTAAATTTATCCATTAATATAGACAGGACAACATGTTATGAAAGTGAAAATGTTAAAAATGATAAAAAAAATTATATAAAATTTCAATGTTAAATTCATTCAAATGATGTAAATTTTATTAATATATTTATTCCTGATTTAAATATAATTATAAAAAAAATTAATAAAATAATTTCTTAAAAAAATTATATGAAAATATAGTTTTTAATTAATATTTAGTGGTCTCACTATTAATGATTGGTTCAAAAATCATCACACATATATCCAATTTATATAAAAATGCTACATGTGTCCATTTAACATGTCATGGATGGATATTTAATCATTAAAAACATTCTTTGGAACACTAATAAACATATAATTTTGCCTTATTTATTAAATTCTCTTTGAAATCATGTGATTTATCAATTAATAACTCATTGAATACAAATTTATTAAAAAACAAAGTTTCTTCCTCAATATTCCACTGGACGAAAAATTTTAATTACAAATATTCTTTCACTGTCATGAAAAGTTTATGTATATATAATATTTTCTCATTTTATATTTTATGAAACTTAAATATCATGTTTTTATTAACATACTTGAGAATTAACCAAGAGTACATTGTGTGTGACTCCATTATATTACTATAAAATTTTATTCAATTTTTTATAACAGAAACAATTTATCGTATAAGTGATGTATAATATAAAATAATTTTTATTACCTTTGAAAATTCTTTTGATTCACTATATAAGCTACCTAATCATTAAATATAATTACAATAATATTGATAATTGACGATCATCATTATATTATTATATTCAAAAATTAAAATAAAATTCAATATAATACTTATCATTAAATATAAAAAATTAGCCCTTCTATTAAATCACATGAGGTCACATGAAAAATTACATCTCACTAAGAATAGATTTTTTTTTATTTTTCAACTTTTATTCATTAAATTTCACTGCAGTATATTAAATATAACATATTTAATTAATTTCCTCAATATATATATAAAAATATAATATTTGTCCTCATTTCCATTACATATAAATCATCATGAATCATTGTATACATTAAATCCATTTGATAATAATATTTATCCAGTTTATAATACCATGTCGTCAATTATTAGTTCATGTAATAAATGGATTAATTTATTTTTCATACTTTTTTACCATATTTATCCAGAATAATATAATAATGTATCTCTATATAAGAAATATCTAGAATCTCACTATTCAATAATAAATATTTTAAATCCTTGGGTAAAATATGAAATGAAAACTATTACAAAAAAATAATGTTCTGTTACTACATTTAAAATAGAGGATAGATTCATTATCATGAATTTATTCTACATGGTTTAATTCTTATAGAAACCATTGATTCCTGGTTTTCCATAAATAATTATTTTTTATATTTTTTTAAATTTTTATTTTTAGAGGTTAAAAAAATATTTTTCCATTCCAGTATTTGAAAATCATGCCCACATGTATTTCATAAAATTATGATAAATAGATTATTAAAATGAATTAAACATTATTTATAAATATTAACATCATCATCCAAAATCATTTTGTTTGAAAAATAAAAACCTTTTCATTTAAAAATTTTATTCTATTTTTTAGAAAGTGATTCTATTTCTATAGTAATATTATAATCATTATCTAATCTTTACACTTCATATATTTCATACACGAAACATGGAAAAATATTTCATTATAATGAATAATGTTATTAGAGTCATCATCACCAACATAATGGTTATCTCTAGATCATGCTACAATTTTATTTCTATAATTTTTTAATTTCATTTATACACTATCATTAATCTCTAAAATCATCATAATGGAATATTTTATGAAATTATCAATATTAAATTCTAAAAAAATTTAGAGAAATTTTTCATTTTCTTGTAGAAGTTTCCATAAAAAACATTTAAAATTTTATTGATCATTAAAAGCACCTAATTTATCCAAATTATTAATTTTTGTCATTTTATTCAATTGAAATAATTTAATTTGTTTTTAAAATGGATTCGTAATTTTCAATAATTAAAATATATTATAATTATTATCAAAAAAACATAGAATATATATTTTGGTTAGGAATAATGGTTGATTCTATATTATTCTTGAATCGTTTTGAGATTTTAAACTCAACAGTTATTATTAATATCAACACCAAAAGGATTATATTTTTAATTTCTATAATGAAATTTTATTTTGTTGTTTATTATATTATACACTCATTATTTATTCTATGATTCATTATATAACACAAAAATAAATTTGATGTAAGATACCTACCATTTTAATTCCTTATATTATTTATATAAACATCAAATCCTATTTTAATATATAAACTATATATTAATGGATTATAAATAGTTATTGAATCTTATTTCACTAAAATAAATTATTTTTGTTTTTATGCATATAAAAATGTGTTAAATTAATGCTCACCCAACATTTACTATATTCACAAATGAAATATTATTATAATTGAATTAATTATAAGAGAATTGAATATTTTATTTCTATATTCTTATTTATTCCTTGAGTTATCACCCCCATATGATTTTTTTTAATAAATTCATTCTATATATTTTTAGTAAAAAATGATGTTTCATCACCTTATACAATTATATCTTTATCATGATCCTATATCCAACCTAACGAAGTCTTCAATACCATAACCATTTCTCCTGCTTCCCAAAAATATAACATAAATATTTATATTTTATATTTTAAAATAAATTTCCGCAAATATCATTATTTTCGTAATAATTTAAAATTATTTAATGCACTTGAAAATGTATGATTTCCATTTTAATGATCTTTCATTAGGACTATCACATAATTATCTAACATTGATCAAACTATACATCAAACAATTAACATATAATAACTATTTTGATTAATGTCTTTAGATATCTATTTTACTTGTTTCAACTCATTTCATCTTGAATTCACTATCAATTATAATGGTAACTGACAGACCAATATTTCATTACACATTCATAGAGATATTGTTTCCTGTCAAATATCATGAGTAAATAATTTAAATAGTATATAACATTCTTTTCTTACTAGTATTCCTAGAAAATATCATAATAGATGAATTTTCTACTCTTAATATTCTTTTGTTATCTCTAACTATAGTTGAATGATTTAATTTTATATAGATGTTTTTAGAAACTCATCACTAAAATTTTCAACATCGCTAAATATTCTTTGTGCCTTCAAATGAAAATTAAAAATATTATCTGTATGAAATTTTTATCTTATTTAATCTTATTATAATTCTAAATAAACTGACATAAATTCAGTTTTATTTTTCTATGAACTCTAAAAACAATATATTATACCATGATAATATTATTTATATTAATTTATTCCACAATTCTAACGACATAAAAAAGAATTATTTCATCCTCTTATTCATTTTCAATCATTAAAAACATTACTCCTATTTTAAATTCCACTCAGTGCTTTTTGAGACTATAAAATTAAATTACCCCACTCTCTTATAAGATATATATGCCCCAGTATATATTCATTATTTATTGGTTTATATGTGTGTGAATCACCATTATATTCATATAAGATTTGTTCAAAATTAATATTTTAACTTTTTCCATTATATAAAATAGTTAGATAATATTATAATTAAAATTTAACCACCATGAATTTAGATATAAATAAAATCCCTAATACATTAAATAAAATAAAATTATCCAATTAAGAATTATTTTTTATATAGTTTAAAAAACAAACAAAATAATAATGTATTTCAATAAATTTTTATTAAATATATTTTAGAATTCACATTAAATAAATTTAGATTTATTGAAATCATCCCACATTGAAAACCCCATTTAGATATTATAGATTGAGGATCACCCCTAAAATGAGTTACTAGGGGATTCAATGTTGATATCATTTGAGACATGGACAATATTTTATTGACTATATAATGAAAGATGGTTCTTGCGTGTTGAGGATCTTGAGATGTGGTGTAGTGGTAATCAATGATTGGGTTTATGTGGGGGTGGATTTTAGGGAATGTTATGGTCATGATATTTCTCTTCTTACTATGGGAGAGGAGCCTCATAAAAACATTCTGATTTTAAGGATATGAAAAATTAGTACTAAAGAGGTTTATTTGGATTTAGATTTAGTTTACCAGACCCTCACTCGTAATGTTGTATCCCATTAGTCTAGTAATTACTAGATTACACCATTCATGTCCTTATTGAATAATATTATGATATTTAAATATATATTTTGTTATGTAAATGGGGTCACAGATGTTATAGAATCTATGGGGTCTCAAGGGGACACTATTAAAATTTATTTTATTTCTAGGACGATACCAAATGATTGTAAGGGATTTATAAGAGAGGTGTCCCAGGGGATCCATCACATTAGGCCACCATATATCAAGGTGTGTTCATGAATTTTATAAAATATCCATATTTTATGTCAAAAATTATTAGGGGATTATTTCCAATTTTATTCATTGAAAAAATGATCATCTATTATTTGGAATCTCATTATATATAAGTTTAGATATACTAGAAAAAACGGAAATTAGTACTATTGTAGATGAAAAAAATTGGTATGAATGGTGGTTCTCATACGACCAAATGGTTTAATTAATCTCACATGAGAAGTGAATTTATATTATATAAACATACAATTTAATTCTATATTATTATATAAGAAGGAATTATGCTGTATAAATGTTGTTCAAACCCTGATGATGATCATCAATGTGTAAGACCATGACATGTATTCCACTGAACTAGTAGATCGAGCCAATATGCCACATGGCCTCAATCCCACCTACCCATATGTCAGGGTCAATCAATATGAGAATATGGTATATTGGTTTTATGGTGAGCATTGTTCAACACAACAAAAATAATGGAAACAAAAAATACATCACATCCATATAAAAGTAATAGTTGCTAAAATACCATGCCACAATAAAAAAATATCATAATCATGTCACATACAAAACTATATGTCATAAGAATAATTCATGTCCTGAACAAAATTCACCAAAAGTAAATTAATGCATGATTTCCAAAATATTGAGAACACATAGAACACATGATCTGTACCCATCCCCTAGAACCCTATTCCAATCCATGTCATTGCATTATGCTTCAATTATAGGGTGATTTCACTTTTCTTAGCTAACATATATTTCATTTTTTCATAACCAAATATAGTCTCAAATAGGGTTTGAGTACAACCTTGTAGGCCACTTAATATGGGGTCTAATATAATCTATGTCTTTATTCATAAATAAAATTATTATGTATTATATAAGTTATGTTGTAAAAATTATAATATGATATGAAAACAATAAGATAAATACGTCGATCCCAAGGTTACATGGAGAAAACCTGATCCAACACCACCTTCTTCATCATAATCTAGTCATTGAATGTAGAGGTGGTATCATGGACCATTTTTCAAAGACACAAGTTTATGGAAGACATAATTAGGTAACATTAATGAATTCACACATCTCAGTGCGTAATTCTATTCAAACAACTAATAAGAAAATCCACTAGCTCAAGTACGAACTAATGGGAATACCTGTGATGTTAAGAGGAATGACTCAATTGTAATCCAATGCTCACACCCAAGTCATTACGTACCAATAAATATTATGTTGAATCTGGGGAGTCAATACCATGTTATTAAATAATAATGCCCTATAAGAATCCATAAAATAAATATGTGTAATTAAATAATCTTAAAAATTATCCAAATCCAAAAATGAACCTCCCAAGGAATTCATGTTAATAAACATATGTACAATTGAATAAATCACTCGAAGAATTCCATAAAAATCGACATCATTAAATAAAAATGTGTTTTAATACTCTGTTATTCACATGGGTTCCCTAATGGAATCCTCAACTCATCCATGCAATTCCATGATAAAACCACTCAAAAGGCATCTAATGAGGTCCTATAGGAAAATATATACTCATAACAATAATGATGGATTCTATACATGTCTACATTCTAAACATTCCTATATAAAAATATACAATACATTCCTTGTTCACCTTATGGTTTAAATTTATTTTTTCATTTAATCATTCCATGAACATAAGAACCATGGGGTCCTAAAAGACAACATATACAACCCACTTTCATTCACTAGAGTAAATTCACTAAGGGAAACCATAAACTACCAGGATTATCTCACCCTATTCTGAGGTACAAACTATGTCATTACATTATTTAATTATAAGGTTTACCCCTAATTCAAAATACATTCATAGACCTAAGGTATCATGTAAGGCATGAAAAAAGAATAAAAAAATCCTTAATACTAAGTCATGAATTTTATCTGTTAACATGAAATTATAAACCAAAGATTTAGTAATATGGATTTAATTTAAGGTAAAATCATGACCCCACGTACTTTAGGATAGAATATTACTACATCTGAACAATATGGATTTAGTAATAAAAGAAATAAGAGAATATAAATATCCATAAAAATCTATGAAAATAGGTTATTTATGTTGAACAGGGTGGGAGTGATTTTAGTGAAAATTAAAAAAGAATGATTGGAATCAAATGGAGTGAAAAACAAGTCAATATCCTTCTATCATGATGAAAAGAAGCAAAAATACTAGTAGAATAAAGGAGAAACAAAAATGAACGCATGGATGAAGGGTAGAGATTCACACGCTACTAATACTACTATAAATTTTGAGAAAATTAACATAGTAATTAAAAGGGGTGATGGGGTAAAAGACCATTTTCCCTTTAAAAATATAGAAATGGCCCAACATCCAGACACATATTGGGCCTACCACCAATTGTACCTCCCAAACACCTATTGGGCTAATATATCCACATTGATGAAATAATTAAATGAAAAAATGGGTATATATAAATTAAAAGGTTCTTTACAAAAAAAATAATTTGAGGGTCTTACAACCTCTCCAACTCAAGAACAATCATAATTGAGCCACACCATCAAACATCATATGTCTCCTCAATAAAAAATTAGGGATACTGCACCTTTTTCTTATTCTACTCTCCCACATCATTCAGACATAATCATGTTTGCCTAGAATGTACACCATAATAATAGATTTAAAATGAAATAACTTATCATTGTGGCCCATGATAAGAACCAGATGCTCCGAAAAGGAAAAATAAACCTCAACCTCAATATCATGATCCTCGATCATGTGAGATGGATCGGGAATGTATTATTGAATCTATGTTATATGAATGAAATCATGATATGCACTAAATCATTTAGGAAGATCTAGTTAGTACATTATTGGCCTGGAAATTCCCATTATCTAAAACAGATCCTTGTATTTAGGTTCCAACATTCACTACATGTACATAAAACTATGTCCCATTCAAAGAGACAAATGAAAAAACTAATATTTAAATATCTCAAAATCTTGGGATAGATGATGCACGTTTAAATATTACATTTTCCAAATCTATTCCATATCAATTTTCTTTTGAATTATTAGGATAATATATGATATCTCATGAATGATAAATAATAAAACTATTGTCCCCTAACCTCCCTCTATCCAGCATAAGGGATAATTACATAGCCTCCCACGTAATTAAACATAATCCAACAACTCAATAGTGACCTAATAACTATTGTTATTGGAAAATTACAAAATCACTAGATGTCCCCCCCATGAACAGAATAACTCTCAAACACACACTCTGTACATTTCCTCCAACACCTAATTAGTATACACATACTATCCATAAGTCTGAGGGTGATAGGCTATACCAAAAAAATTTGGTTTTACAATGTTTTCATTAACTTTATATGAAATATACGATGAATTTAGTTCCCAAAGTATAAATTATTGTAATTGGTTTCCTGTGTAACCATATAGTCTCTTGTATGTACAACCATCCCAAATCATCCAAAATAATGGTCTCCAAAATAAGTAGAAAATGATGGGACTTATATTGATGATACATGATGACCCATATATCATTTTCCCCCAGATCATCATTTATAAACCTGTAAAAAATTTCATTGGGAAGTCATTCTATTTACACATTGGAATGGTTGTTCATTGTAGGATACTAGTGGGATGCTAATTATTGAACATCAACTACTGAAAAGTGGATCACCATGAAACAAATATTTCTATATCATTCGTCATGCTTAACCATGATTTTGAATGATGAATATCGTGATACAATTTTGTTGATCTAGAGATTAATTCCAACCCTATAGTATGATATTTTCTCATCAAACCCTATCACATTCTATTTTTTACAAAAACACTCCCATGAAATTTTTCAATCTCATTCAAATCTATTATCTATAGTGGGGATTTCTCCCCCCGATCAAAACTAATCCGAAGGTTTGGGAACTCTATATCTTAAGGATTCATCATATTGATCTAATACATTAGAGATGGAACCATACATAAAAGGAATGAATTTATTAATGTTTATCCTTATGTATGTATAGATACATTCCAAAAAATAATTAATTAGTTTCCACTCAGTACATGAATCTTGGAAAATTTGTGGCTATATATTCTAGCTTGTATTTATATTTCCATATTTGTTGGTATAGTATAAGGTTATTACTAGTGGTAGTCAACCAACCTTATCAAATGAATGTCAAAGATTCACTAAGTGAATATGAGCTCAAAACTCTATGTCCATTATAGACCATGAACCTTAAACCCATGTGATAGTGCTTCTAACACATTATTTCATTCCTTAAAAGTTCCAACTCAAGATCGTGTAGAGGGTAATTACATTCATATAGCGTCAACTGCCAAGAACTATTAACAATGAATTGATCCCCCCAACCTCAGTAAAAAGAAAAAACATATTCCTAATGCATCATAGTATACAATATATCCCCTACCATTCTCTGTAAGGTTTACAATCATTAATGATGCCAACCTCCCCTTTAACTCTTAGATTTAATTCTCACATGTTTTTTTAAAAAACATACTATACCACCATTTTGTTCTTCCCTATCATAGGTGCCTCCAAATTTGATAATTCTTATGTTAAATTTCAATAAAATACTACCTAGACTATGAAGATCAAAACATAAAAATAATTCTTCTAATTATCCTAATAAACCACATTTATCACATTATTGGGGTTAATAGACATATCATATTCTAATATGATATACCCCATGAAGTATACCTCGTTGATCCAAAAATAATTCTTTGAGATTTTAACATCCATCTTATGCTCTAATTGTATTCCCAAAATCATATTTATGTCTTATGAATGTTCCACACTCTTCATGGAATACATGAGGATGTCTCCAATTAAATCCACTGAGAATGAATCTAAGTACGGCTGGAAAATACACTTTATCAAGGCCACAAACACTTTTTCCACATTTATCTAGTTTTTTGACATCACCAAACACTCATAGAGACCATACATAAATTTAAAAAATATATATATGTGGTATATCAGTGGATTGAATCCTAACATGGTGGCATTCCAACATCATATCAATCTTGGAGATGATCTAATAACCCATAAAATAATAAAATTAATCATCGATACATGGTTCTGGATATTAGTCATTACCTCTAACATGATTCACCCAACAATAATATATACACATATATAAATTACAATGTTCCTTTTTAGAAATATGGAAAGTGGATATTCAAGGGGATATACTAGGGTGCATAATTCATTTAGTCTCTATACTTTCCAACTATGTCACACCTGGCATATTTTTGTTTTTATCCATTTTTTATCATCTTTTGGATCTTGGTTTTTTCTTTCATGTTCTGGGTGTGATGGGTTTATATATTTAGGTAAACCTGTTTTTATTTTTAGACCCATGTTTATTAATTAGTTCTTCAAGGGTTGGCTTGTGAATTGTGTGGATCGTGCGCATGATGGAAGGTTGTTAATGGTTGGTACAAGATTAGAGGAAACCATGAGGCTTAGCCCAGGAAACCATATAGCTTTAGTGTTGGTGTCTAAGGATTGGTACATTTCATGCACAAAATTTTTCAAACTATGTTTTACACATATGAGGAGTTCCAATCTCATTAAGGTCGTTTTCACATGGTTGGCACAAACTTTTCTAAATTGTGTATCCAAAGGTGTGGGTTCTTAGTGTGTCCAATGAGGTATGGATGATATGGTAAACTATATTTCCAAATTTTGTATAGTACCTAGATCATTAAAAATGTGAAAATACCATTCTATCCTCTCTTTATTTTATCGCCAAAACGCCCATTTTATCCTTCTCTAGGTTTTTGTGACCTATAGGAATCCTCTCCCATGTTATCCTTGTCTCTCCTCTACTCCCATGGTGTGGATCTATGGTTTCATTATGGTTTTGTGGGTGAATCTTCATGGTAATCTCTTCCTCTCTTCATCCTTATCCATTTTCTTCAATTTTCTCTTCTGTTCCTCATCTTCTTTGGTCATTCAGATCTATTTATTAGGTTTCTTCAGGTTATAATATATTTTTAATCTTTATTAAGGATTATAATGGTTGTTGATATAACATAAATCCTTCATGGAGTTGTTTTAGGAATGTGTGGTTGATGTGAAATTGATTTGAGGATGTATTACCTTTTAACATTAATTTTTAATTTAAAAATCTTTGGTTTCATTCATTTCTCATCAAACCTTCCCTATATGATATTAATTGAATTTTTATCTTTAGAATAATTTTTTGAGGTGATATGACATGGTTTTATTAATTTTTTTTGATGTATATGACAATTTTTGGTTATGTGATGCACACATTGTGTTTGATAAAATGCATGGCAATATTTTTCATGAGAAATATGGGTTTTAAAGTACCGTTTGGAATTATAAATAGTTTTGTGACATGATAAATGGTGGTTTTCATATATCAATAAGATTTGTAATGGTCTATACTTGAAGGATTTGTGTGTTTGGATCTTAAAAATGATATGGCATGTGATGAAAGTGTGCGTCCCTTTTTACAATTTTCTAAAAAGGATTCAGAATAAAAATATGGCATGAGTGATTAAATTGAATATTGTAAAATTGTTTTGAAATGGAAAATGGTTTATTTAAAGTGTTTATTTTGAATGGTGGTTTAGGTTTCTTTTAAATAGAGTGATTGAGGACCATTTGTAAATTGTGAAAATGATGAAAAATGTTTTTTCTTGAAAAGATCTCCTTGGATACAACTATTTCCATTTTTATATTGAATGGTTGGGTTGTCCTTGCTATGGAATCTTTAGGATTAATTTGCATTGAAGTGGTGGGACATCAACATTGTGGATTCCATGTGACCCATTTACATTTAGGGGAATGTGAGATCCTTGGTGTGTAATAATTTTATATCTATGAGTTGTAAGGAAAAATAATTTACTTGCAGTGTCCCCAGGGTAATTTATTATGTGACTCATTTTCATATGATCTACATGCATGTCATTATATTTTTGGTTGGAATTTTTGTCTCACCCCCACTTTTCCTTTAATATTTACATGGTATCCTATTATGGCTATGGAAATGTTCTTAGAATGATTAATGCACTAGCTTAAGATTATGCTCCATATAGTGTCCTAGAGAATGATAATGTGTATTTTTTGGGTTTTTATTTCTATCAGATAGTTCCCCTCAGTCATAACATGTTTGGTGAAATCAACCATGTGGGTGATAATTACATCATTGAGTTAATCATGCTTTTTAGGCTATGCTATTATGTATAATATGTTCTATATTATTTCAGGATCTCTAGGAATTTACAATGTAATTTATCACATAGTTTTCAATAGTTGATGATTGAGATGAATTCTAGGTTGGTAAATCATGCATTCTTATTTTAAATTCCCCTTATTACATGATCATAATATTTTCCCAATATTATGGTGAATCTTTTATGAAAAGTTGTTTTTTAGTATTCTAGGGTCTATTAAATTTTTTTAGAAAATGTATTATCCTCTCTTCTCATATTTTTCAATGTAGATATATTTTTTACATGAAAACCTTAATGATTTATTCTTAGAACGGAATCTCTATTTGGAATGAAAAAGTTACATGGATTAGGTTCAACATTAATGTGTAAAATTGGTAGAAAATATTATTTTTATATAGAGTGTTTCAAACCTAATGTTAACGTTCCTTTCATTAAAAAATTAGTGTATTGGGATTATATTTGTTCTTGCTCGCCTACTGGGTTTTAATACTCACACCCACAGTTCTTTATTTTTCAAGATTTTGGTGTAGGTTGTAGCATGTATTCTATCACCATGGGAAATGGATTGTTTTGGTATTAGAGAGTGACCCTCTAGTTCACATGTAAACATTGTACCCTTCAATTTTAGTTTGGTTTTGTTGTTCATTTGAGGTATTTCTTGCTTTTTTAAAATGTTTCTCTATTGTGATATAAAATTTATAATGAGGTGATTTTTTTTATTTTCCTTGGTTAGTTTATTTAATTATTTGGGTGAAATAGTTTCCTTAGATACTGTGATCATTCCTGACACATGTTTCCAAACCGGGAGGATCATGAACTCTTTTCAGGCCTTACAATGGAGCATCTTGGGTGACAGATTACCAATTGACCCAGTTTGGTTCATGATAAATAGATATCAGTGCAGGTAAGCTCTTTAGAAGACATAGATTTTGTAGTTCTGATTCTTATTTGGTATTTCATGGTAGATTGGGTCGAATTGTCAAAGCATGGGGTGTTCGTCTAGGGGAGTGTTTTACCAACTGTTTATGGACAAAACATTGAGTTTCTAAGGGATGCTGGGTTCTATTTGGATTATCTAGTTTCTGATGGTTTTCATGTTACTGAGAAATAAAAATAGAGTAAGGATAGTAGTCTCAACGGGATATCAATGTCTGGAAAGCCATGTGAATCTAAAGAAATTGTCTGAATAGACTCTCAGTGATGGTGGTGTGATTAGTGTATAGCCACTAACCATATGGATAAGTCAACCATAAGCAGTTGTTTCCCCTTAATGATTTTTTTGGTCCATTGTTGATTATGAAAACAAAATTATAACTATTTTCTAGAATTGTGAAAAATAGATTTAATGTTACAATGGTGGTGTAAAAAATTTGTTTTCATCCTCTAAGAATTTGGAATTTTTTACTTATATTTTTAGAGCTAGGCGCTGAGATGACAAGAAATTATGAGGCCCAGTGTGCCCAAAATAAATTATACAATAATATAAAGTGTTTTTAACTATTCACGCTATAGAAATGAATTATCCCTTAAACGGTGAATCATATTATAAATATTTTACCATGGTTGGGAATGGAATTCAGTTTTTATAATTAGTGCGACAAAACATATGTCTGTGCGGGGCGTTTAGAGCCCTCCCTTTTAAATGTACATTAAATGGGGTAATTAATTTATTAATTCATTCATTTAATATCTAAAACCCATAAAACTCTCAAACAGTAACTCAGATCTGAAATCAATGGCCATGGTTGAGGATGGAGTGTGTTGTTTACCATAGGTATGGTAAATCACTGTCGGGGAAAGCCTTCTGTAGAAAATGTCCCAGAGAGAAAAACCAAAAATTAAATAATTAAATTAAATTTTTTTTATTTCAAATGCTACATTTATTAACATCCAAATGGGGGCTCTAAATGGAAATATGATACCTTTGTTTAGTTTTTAGCATGTTGTTTAACCTAGGGCTGACCTCAGTTTAGAGGGAACAAGAGGTTCTGATTTCACGTCCACTGACAGTTTTTTAAAAATATGAGGTTAGAGGAATGAGGTAGGGTTGTCTCATTTCTCTCTCGGACGAAGGAGCTCTAGACAACGACAATTTTATGTTAGAACATCTTCGTATCATGATGGTACTTAATATGCTGATAGATTGGTTTGCATTGAATGCAACAATAGAACAAAATTATAGGTAGGATTTCTATTCCAGATTCTGCAGCCCCCCGGTTAAATATTTTGTCATCATTTTCTTCTTATGTTCATTATCACTTATATGGAACATTTTAATGATGTCCAGACAAACAAATAATATCATATATTTAAAATTATGATTGTTTGTTCTTCGCATTCTTCTCATTATTCATCAAAAGACTTTTTTCTTGCACAACTGACCTTCGATTGTGGAGTTGGGCCTGTATCATTGAATTCCTCAACCCGAGGGGTCCTAATCTATGCTTGATTTTGAGTTTCATGTTCCTGAGGAAGCACAATGGTGAGAAGAAGTGGTGGTTACTTTAGGCCATAATGAAACATCGATGGATCATTGAGAAGAGGATGGCATTGGTATGGTCTCATCCCGAGGAGCCCAGATTCGGGCGTGAATCACGTTTTGGACAACCAGGGTGACCATGGTGGCCATTGATAGTTTTCTAGCATGCGTTCTGGTGAGGGCGTCTCCATAAGGCTGAAGAGAAAAGAATATGATGTGGTGGGTGAATTATAGTGTGGAAGATGGTGGCTGAGCTACGGCGACACGACGGTTTGAGCCGGACAGGCCGGTCTGGGCTGGTCCATGTCGGTTCGGACTGTGGGTTTTAATAAAAAAACCCTATATTTCATCTCGGTAGCCGTTTTTCATGTCAAATATTTCCACAGGATCCTTGTTTCACAATATATATTTTGAGCATATTTTGAGGTATTTTTTATCTCAGTCTTGAGGATCGATGATATGAAACATGCTTTTAAAATAATAATAATATAATTATTATTATTTGATGAATCTCGTACTAGAAAAAACATCTATGTCTGACATCCGATTGACGCAATGTCAGAGGATTTGATGACCTATAGTTGAGGGGGTCTTTTCAAAGAATATTTTGGGAACATAAATAAGAATTGTGTTACAGGCCCCATGAGGAGCGTTTCGAGAATTTGTGGTGGAATGTGACTTTTTCCCCAGGTATCCATTTTTGATGAGCGAGTAGTCGATCATGTGTGTTTTCCTGTGAGTATTTAAATGGTATGATTTTCCATACTAATTGCATGGATGAGGAATGGGACCCATGGGATTAATTTCGTTCATAAATCTGTATTTTACGAATTCTTCATTGGATGTTCGTTTGGGGCAAGTGAGTAGTTTAGCTTCCGTGTTTTTTCACAAGGATCGCAATGGAATGATTTATTTGTATGTGCGGATCCTTTTCAGGATCAGTCTTGATGGAGTACCGATCAGACATTTGCAATGAAAAGAATCATTTTCACAAGTTGTTTATTTTGGATGAAGGAATAGCTGATCCCATGTGTTTTTCTATGGGGATCTCAATGCCACGATCTGTGGGATGTGTTTCGGGATCGAGGAGAGGGCACTGCATGGAACTATTTGTGTACAACATGGTGGAATGCCTCTTTTTCACTAGGAAACCATTTCAAGTGAATGAATAGATGATATAGTGCGCTTCCCCACCAGGTCCACAATGGTGTGATATGTTTGGTTATCCTGGGTTGTTTATAAGTGCCATGTCAGTATAATTACACTTTCTCTCTTCAGATCTATAATGAGAAACGGGCACTCATCAGCCTTTTGTCTAAGGGTGTGGTGTACTCTAGGAGTACAATGTAACATATTGTGGGAACTTTATCATAGTTTAGTACCCCGAGTATGGCTAGGTACATGACCATATGATGAGGCGGGGTCACACATCGTGTGGGCCACACACGTACCTTGTTGTACTTTTTGAATTTTCTACCTATCAAATATCATTCTTTTGAACTCAGATTTTGTTCTATCAGTATCCTATCTGGAGTTTTTTTGCACGTAGAACTCGATGGTGCCATGAGTAGTGAATTTTAATGTATGATGTGAGATATTATTATTCCAATTCCAATCTATGGCGACATGCGATGTTCTGGGCCTGACGCCTATCCGTGGAGACGCTCAGTGATGATAGTGACGATAGTGATGGAAGTGATGTTTTTAGAATCACTGAAAAAATATCGTCTTACCCTCTAGTGCGGTTGGATGGTATGGTTATCCATTATCACTTCAATAATTACCCTCCAGCAAGGCTAGGTAGTGTGGTTCTCCATTCAATCTTACGGGCTTTCCCACCAGTACGGATGGGTTGTGAGGTTCTCCATTCTCTCTTCAAGGATTACCTACCATCATGGCTGGGAAATGAGGTTCAATATTCTTTTTTAACGTCCTACCCTCCAATACAGTTTGGAATTGAGGTATGCCAGCTATTATTTTAGGACATACCTTCTAGTGGGGTAGGGTAGTGAGTATCTTCGCTCAGTCTTTCGAGCTTACCCTTTAGTTGGGATGGGAAGTGGGTTCCCTGATGACTCTTTTATGTACACCCTCCAACCGGGATGGGTATTGGGTTTCTGAATTTGTGAAACAATCTATCATCTATGCTGAATTGTGACAAGACCTACTTGATGTTACTTTAGAAATTCAATTAAGGGGGTAGATTTTCCAACCAAGACCTGCCTTGTAATGTGACCTAAAACAATGTAGTGGAGACCGAACCATACAATGAAAATAGTATCAAGGTGCAGTGATTGATCCCTCTTTGACTAGCAGTTGAGGGATGACAAGTTGGATGTTGGGCATCAATGGAGGTTACTCCTATAATTGTTGGTGACCCTTTCCCTTGGATGAGTTACTGATATGGAGATCACCTTACTCTCTATTTTGGGCTTCTTGAGTTGAATATATATATATATATATATATACATACAGAGATATATAGAGTTTTTTTAGTACCCACTCACTAGGCTTTGGATACTATCCGTCCAGGAGAGGAAAATATGTGCAGGGTATGCCACATGATTTCCACGTCTAGCTTATGAGGGTTGGATGATTCTACACTCCTACTATAGGTAGTGAAG
Organism: Viscum album; assembly: GCA_963277665.1. Lineage (NCBI taxonomy): Eukaryota > Viridiplantae > Streptophyta > Magnoliopsida > Santalales > Viscaceae > Viscum > Viscum album. The sequence continues at coordinate 690,880,250 of OY728138.1, read as the reverse complement.
TCTCAACAAGAATTTTATATTCTCGCCATTTATAGCTTCTCAAGTTTGGGCAATCTTACTTTACTTCTTTGTTGGGTTTTGATGTACTCTTTTATTGTATATTGTCCTATCTATTTCTTCCATATTCAGTACATCTATTATTTCTTTCATGTGCCTTCGGGGCATCCTACTGGGTTTTTTTACACTCAACCCTTCTTGAGATTTTCTTGGACTCAGTGTTCTCTTTCAGATGCAGACAGGTTAATCATAACATTAGAAGAGCATAGGGACACTAGGTGTATAGTCCACATTCGATGGTCGTAGCTTGGGATCAAGGAGTGTGGCTCTCTTAGCTATTTTACTTCTACATTTGTTCCAATGATGTGTCATTTTTATGGTTGGGTGTATATTTTTTCCCATTCCCTTTTAGTTTAATTTTTTGTACTTGTACTATTTAGAGGATGATGCATTTTATTGGTTTATTTATAGCTATGTTGTATCTAGTTTTCCATTCCCCTAAAAGTTTTCTTAGATTTTGATGTGTTCAAGTTCATGTGCATAGGCAAAGGCCTCCCTAATATTTTTATGCCTTAGGAACTGGTCTCCAACCATTTTCCTATGGATGCTGGCTTGGGGTAGTTCCGGATCGAACCCCGATACGGGTCGGGTCATGACAAAGTTGTATCAGAGGTGGTTTGTTCCTTGGGACATTATTTGGATGATCCCTAAAAGGAAATGGTTGGGTTTTAGGGAAACAATGTCAATCTATCTTAAGATTGTCTCTCAGTCTAGGTATTCTATTGATGGTGTGGCGGCCGATGTAGCCATTTACCTGGACCCTGATTACGCTATTGTCAACTCAGATGTTGAGACATTTTTTACAGGGAACATTGGTACATGAATCATATAAGATTGAGTCTGTGACTGTCCTTCATCAGTAAAATCCCCATAATTGTAGAGACAGAGATATATATATATATATACTCATTATACTGTGGTATTCCATGGACGGATTCTGGATGCCTCTACGATGACAGCCAGCCAATATACTAGCTCTGATTCATGATGAAGATTCCATGAGCGTTGAGGCCTCAGTTGAAAATCCATCATATGGTTCCCCTTTCTATTGTAGGAATGGAAGTAGAACCTCCACCTATGGAGCATCATTTAGTACTAGAAGTATAGGACAAGGATATATACATGTTGATCTCGCTTCACGAGCTGCAGCATGAGAGACCACTAAGGTTCTGGGGTGATCAATACCCTTATGTAGTATATTTTAGTCTAGTGTGGGTAGTTCACCTCTTCAATCTTGTTCATTCGTCAACAGGTCAGATTGTGGGTTTAAAAACTAGTGTTTTTTAATAGAGAATCTTGGAGTTGGTAGAATAGAGTTAATCAAATGCACGATGAGTCGACACTCTCGTGAGATGACTTCCAACGACTATTCTTGAGGATTACTACCCTTCCAACATACGCTCTATATAGCTTCAAGAGATACTAGATCTTCAACAAGGAGGGATGATTCTGGTTGAGTACGTGACCTGCTTCACAGAACTTACTCATTATTGACGATGTCCAGAATGGCATAATCCCGGAACCGAAGTTTGAGCTGGGCCTCCTTAGAGGTGATTCGTGCCCGTGTAGTTCCCCTGTGCATATTCACCAATCTCATGGTGCTGGAGCAAGAAATGATGAGAGAGTTTTTTATATCATAGGGGCACTAGTTGGATGGTTTTGGCAGTGGGTGCGATATAGTTTGGATGTCTGCCACTATTAAAAATGTTCTATTGGAAGGCCCATGACATTGGAGGACTCCCCATGATAAGATTCAGGCTCATGATTAGGGATAGCGTAGAGCACTGGGAAGCCTTATAAGGGCTAGTGAAATTATTTATGACGGTCGAGGTAACATGGCATGAGACTACCCAACCATATGTTATGAGATTTCAAAGACGATGGTAGATGCACCACTGAAGCATAGGAAATGTCATGGTCATAGATCTACCGTGTGTGGATCGGGTGGTCCTAAGGGATGTAGTGATTGTAGAAAAGTAGGAATAACTATGGTTGGTGGATGACGTCGTGAGGTCCTTCCACCACCATTAGGCTATCCATGTTAGGTTTAGGGAGCTGGCAATCGGGGCTGCCAGTACCTGCATTTTATTGATGTCTACAGTCCTGTTTTTCGTTTTACAATAAGAGGTATTCTCCATGTCTTTTCTACCATCTTCAGTGTAACTTGTTAGAAACTCTATGAGGTACTATTTTCATATAAATCCTTTCTTGAATAGTTACCGAGGGTGATGCGGGGCATCAGTGTAACCCTATGTTAGTGTTTTTCGACATATCTTTGATTTCATCAGAATTAAGGGTTATTACCTCACTGGGGCACATTTTTGTTACACAATAAAAACTATGAGGGATGTTTTATGCCACCCAAATATGATAGTATTGTGATGTGGTGGAATAATCACTCTGACATGTGTGTTCATGGCGGGGTAGTGAAGTGGAGGGTCGAAGAAGGTCTTGGATTTCCTTGTGGAGTCTTGCTACTTGACCTCTTTTTCCATGAGGAGCATCTAGTGGGTTTAGAAGTGTGCTCGTTTTAGGGATTACTCTCCTTATTAGAGGTTAAAAGATGCCCGGGGTATGCCACATGCTTTCTATGTCTAACTTTTTGCAGTTGGATTCGTTCAATCACCTACCCTATTCGTTGGTACCTTGTGTGCTCAATTTCAATCTTAATACTTTTATAAATGTTAGGTCTAGGTGATGGAAAACCCATAATCAGAACATTGTGACTCACTATGTAGTGCTGGTAGTAGTATTCATCACCTTGAGAATGTAGATATGTTACCTTCTGAGAGAGCACTTTGTGGTTTGCTCAAACCACCAGTGTATAGGGTGAATATTTACCCAGGGAGAACTGAAAATGAGATGCGGTGCTGGATTAAATTCTTCATGGACTATGACATCGAGGTAGTTTATTCAATGGAATTTGGAAATTTTTTATCATATTCACTTAGTATGAAGTCACAGACACCCCATGTGTCGGATATTTTATAGCAGTTAGCTTCCCTATAGCTTACCCTAGTGAAACTGGACAGTACAAATTTTCATTATTCAATGGTGTTGACTCATTCGCTTCTCAATCATATTAGAGAGTCTTGTTTGTGATACATCGACTGTGGAATCTTGCGTGAAAAAATATTCTTTGGTGTTTTACTCAGTGGATATTCTGAACGAGGGAATCATGAGACCCTATTCTAGGGAAACATTGTTTCTTGTCATGACGTGGAATGTAGAGGTTCTTCAAGGGAAGTAAACTATCCAATGAGTTTCTTCAAGACAGTCAGAATTGTGAAAGAGATGGATAGGTTGCCTACTACCATTCCCTACCCCCAATAGGTGGAGTGGGTGCACGACATCTTCTAAATGATGCACCTGATGAGCTATGTATGAGTTATAATGGATCTTCTCAGAAGGGGAAGAAAATATGAGGATGGACCATCCCCTTGGGTTGTGTGTTGTTCAAGCATGGTAAATTTCAGGGTTTTCTTGGATCAAGAGAGTCAGGTTTGAGCTCAGTATCACGATTTTTCCCCCTAGTATTTCATTTTAGAGGAGTAAATATTGAAGGAGGGAATAATGTAGAGGCCTTTTTTCACCTTGTAATACTTAGCAATATTTATACATATATTTACTGAGATAAGTATTATGACATCATGAAATTATAAGGCCAAGTGTGCTCAAAATAAATTATAAAAAATAATAAGTGTTATGTGTACTATTCACATAATTGAAATGGGTTATCTATAAAATGCTTTATTGAAAAAAAAATCTGAGACAACTGTTGGGTCAGGAATGCAGTTTTCACCCTAGGCATGGCATAAAATATGTCTGTATGGGACATTTGGACCCCTAGCCCATTTCTGGCACATTAAATAGATGAATTAATTTATTAATTCATGCATTTAATAGCTCAAACCCATATAATTCTCAAAAAGTAACATGTATCAGATATCCAAGGCCATGTTTGAGACTGAAACATTCTATTAACCCTAGTAGGGGTGTACGATTTTTTGGTGTAAGCCTTATATAGAAAATTTCTCAGAGAAATAACCTATAAATAAAATAATTTAATTAAATAGTTTTATTTGAAATGCTAATTTGAGTAACATCCAAATGGGGACTCAAGTTAGTAATTTGATACTACTATTGAGTTCATATCATGTTGTTTACCCTAGGGGTGACCTCAGTTGAGAGGGTGTGGGAGATTCCAATTTTGTGTCTACTGTCAGTTTCCTATAAAAAGGTCATTAGAGGGATGAGTTAGGGATTGCTCATTTCTCACTCTATTGACAGAGCTCTGGATAATGGGGATTCAACGTCCCAACATCCTCAAATCACATAGGAATATTAGAAGCTAATAGATCGGATCACATAAAATGTAATGGTGGAACCAAATTCAACGTAGGATTTTTATTTTGGATTCTTCAGCCCTCATATAAATATTTTTTCATCATTTTCAACTTCAATTTTTTTTCACTACTATAGACACCTTAAATAATAGCCAAAAAAACAATGACCATCCCATTTATAAATATCTGATTATCCATTCATCACATTCTTCGTGTTCTTCATAGGAAAACATTTTTTTGCATAAATGACATCCGGTCATGGATTTGGATCCATATCTGTAAATCCATTGACCCTGAGGTGTCCCGATATGTGCTTTAGTTTGAGTTTCGGGAGACAGAGGAAGTGCATCTATGAGCGTAAGTGGCGGTCACTTTTCATCATGCCAAAATATAAACATATCATCCGGAGGAGGATGAGACTTTGAAGGTATTTTCCCAAGTAGTTCAGATCTAGTCCAAGATAGCGTTTCGGACCATAGGAGTGACTTTGGTGGTCATGAAATGTTTTCTTGCATCAGTTCCAGCGAGGGTAGCTTCGACAGGCAACAGAGTTCCAAAGATAGCATGATGGGTATGGGGTATCAGTACAGACAATGGTGGATCCTCGGTGACTTTATGTTTCGAGAAATACCGATCAGTTTGTGTCGGTCCATGCTGGTTCAGACCATGGGTTTTAATGAAAATCCCATATATTTCAATCCTAGAGTCCATTTTACATGCCGTATATGGCCACATGATCCTTGTTTTATGGCATAACTTTTGAGGCCATTTGTAGGTCTTTTTTTTTCTTCGGCTCCAGGCTCTATGAAATTAATCATTCAATCAAAATTACAATATTATAATAATTATTATATGACAAATCACATAATGGGAATATCTTCTACGTCGGACGTCCAATTGATGTGTGTTTTAGGCATTTTGACCATGGATATGAGGTGTACGTTCCAAGTAATATTTTGGGTGTTTATACTGATATAGTGGGGTGGGACCCATTAGGACCATTTCGGGATTTTTGTGGTGGAATATGACCTTTTCACAAGGTATCCATTTTGGATGATCGAGTAGTCAATCTTGATTTTTTCCTATGTGGATTGCAATGACACATTCAACCCAACTAAATTTAGAGTCAAGGCATGGGCCCCACAATACCCCATTCTAGCGTAATGCAGCATTTTACGACATATGCATAAAAATTTCATATGGGTAAGGGGAATATTATGCCTTTAGTGTTTTTATGAAAGGATCATAATTGTGCAATATATTTGGATATGCAGAGCCTTTTTTTGATTGGTTGTGATCGAGCATCGATTAGTCATTTGTGGTGAAATGCATCATTTTCACAAGTTGTCTATTTTGGATGAATGAATAGATAATACTATGTGTTTTTTAGGGGATCACAATGGCACAGTCCATGTGAAATGTTAAAGGATCAAGGCATGGACCCCACAGGAATGTATTTGGGCGCATCATGGTGGAATGAAGATGCTTCACCGGGAGTTTGTTTTAGGAGAATGAATAGTCCATCCAGTTAGATTTACCCCAAGGATTGCAACGATGTGATATGTTTGGTTATCCAGGGCCGTTATTAGTAGGTGTGTTGGTAGAATTACGTTTTCTACCATCAGATCAGTAATGAGAAATGTGCGTTCATCAACCTTCTAGATTGGGGTTTCATTTACACAGGGAGTACTCTAGAAAGGATTATGGGTACTTGATCAGAGTTTTTTACTTGAGTATGGCTAGTTATACGCCAGATGATGAGGTAGGTGCACACATAGTTTGGGACTCACATGAGTCATGTATCACTTTAAAAATCTTCTACCTCTCATATATCTTTCTTATGAACTCAGATTTTGTACTGCGAATAGCCTATATTGAGAGTTTTTCCAGTTCAAACACGATGGTACCCTTAAAAGTGTATTTATAGGTATGATGTGATATTTTATGAGGGAAATTCCTATCCGAGGCGACATGGGATGTTTTGTGCATGATTTCTATCTGAGAAAATTCTTGAGGAGGAAACTGGTGGATGTTGAGTTTTTAGAATTACTAAAATAATATCGGATTACTCTCTAGTGCATCTAGGCAGTGAGGTTTTCCATGCTCTATTTAGGACATACCCTCTAGTAGGATTGGGTAGTTAGGTTCTTAGTTCATTCTTCTAGGTATACCCTCCATCATGGCTCGGTAGTGAGGTCCACCATTCTCTCTTTAGGGCATACCCTCCGGTGTCGTTGGGCAGTGAGGTTCATCGGTTACTCTTCCAAGACATACCCTCCAGCGGGGCTGGGCATTGAGGTTCATCGATCACTCCTTCAGTATTACCCTCTAGCCAGGATGGGCAATGGTTTCATCAATGAATCTTCTAAGTATACCTTCCTACGGGGCTAGGTAGTGGGTTCACGAATTAGTGACATCATCTCTCGACTGTGAGGCATACTGACAATACATACTTGAAAGGGATTTATACTCTCATGAAAGAGGGGAACATTTCCCACAAAGGTGCATCCTTGTGACATGACATAAAACTATGAGATCGAGACAGACCCACCCAAAATGGATAGTATTAATGTGCGGGAATTGTGCCCCTTTTGAATTTCAGTTCAGGGCTGACATGTGTGATGCTAGGCATCGATGGTCGTAACTGTTGGAAATTTTCATGACTTTTTTCCTTGGCTAAGATAGTGATATATAGACCCACATACTCTGTTAATTGGGATTCCATGGTTGAGAATATATATATATATATATATATATATATATATATATATTGTTTGGTATTACCCACTCCTTGGGATTTTGTTACTCTCCTTCTGAGAGAGGTGAAGAAGTATGGGTTTTGCCACATGCATTTCGTGTCTATATTCTCGTGGTAGGATGAGCCTACAATCCTACTATAGGTAGTGCATACTCAACAAGAAGTTAATCCTCTCACCATTTATAGATCCTCATATTTTGAAGATATTACATCAATTATTTTTTCGGTTTTGTAGTACTCTATTACTTTACATTATTTTATATGTTTCTTCCCTCTTTAGTACCTCTCTTGTTAATAAATCGAGCCTTTGGGGATTCCTACTATGTATTTATATACTAATATCGACTTGGGATTTTCCAACACAAAGTGTGACCTTGAAGATGAAAAACATGTTGATTGTGACTTCATAGGAGAATAGGTATACATGGGGCTTGGACTATGTGCGGTGGTCATAGCATGTGATCCAAGAGTATGGCTCTCCTAGTTGTTTTATGTTTCCACATGTTTCCAGGTTGTGTCACCTTTTTTGTTTGGTTTTGTATTTTTCCCCTTTCCCATTTCTGTTTACATTTATGTATTTTATTTTATATAGGATGATTCATATTTAATGGTTTATTTATAGCATTATTTTATCTTTTTTTCCTTTACCTCTATATTTTGTATTTAGTTGGTTGCATGTGTGTGTACAGGTACACAGTAAAATTCCTCCCCATGTTTTTTTTGAAAATGTATTTTTCCTTGGTGGTTAGTGATTTTTTAAAATATATTGTGAATTTTGAAGTGGGAGGTGGAATGAATTAGTGGAAACAGAGATTGCTTGATTTTTTTGTCATTTAGTATTTCCACGGGTTCTCACATGCCTGTAAATGTGGGAGAATGTGAAAAGATAATTATTTGGAATATGAGTTCCTAGATGGACATGAGCTTATGGGTGATTGGGCATGAGAATGTTATTGTGTGAGGCTTCATGGAATACCATTGGTGACTGTGAAACCCACAAGGATTGTTTACATTCCAAATTCTTTTTATGAGGAAAATCATGAATTTTTTAATAACCAATGGTGACATGGTGTGTTTCTTATGATTTGTAAGTGTTTATTATGCGGTATTTTTTAAGAACTCTTATTTTAAAGATGTTTTTTATTGGGTTCTTGGTTCTCCATGGGGTTATGTGTATGTAAACATAATGATTCGATGAATATTCATGTTTCAGCTACGAGTAGTTTATCATTAGTGGGACTTTAAATTGAACTACATAAGGATATCATTCTCGAGTTTCAAATGTTGAATGCTCCTTTATTTTATAGTAATGGGGATCCTCTCGAAGAGAAAGAGTTGATGTCGAAAATAGAATGAATGATAGTCTTATTGAGATTCTTTAGTCTTTATATGGTATGTTGGTTTCCTTTATTTGTGATCATCTGACCTAGAAGTGGTCGAAGCATGTATCACAAAAAAAGACATAAAAAGATATAACCAAGGAATTAATCAAGTAATCATTCATCCATTAGTATTAATATGAGGTATAGTATATGTGGAGAGGAATATATTTTTTTCTCTATAGAAAGATGATGGATCATTGTTGGAGTTCTTCTGTCAATTTGTGGACCGAGCTTCTTACCCTCCAATGTTTTCTATGGATGAATCATTGAAGGATTGATGTTTTGTGAGTATGATACATACTGATCTCTAGTAGAAGGTGTTATAGTTTTTCTTAATATATGTTTCTGACCAACTATGGGAAACTGTTTGTGTTGGGGATATGTTAGTAGGAGTTCACGATGAAACCATTCATCCTCTAATTTTGGGAAGAGATTAATGGAATTCTAGAAAGGATATGTGGAATAAGTCTATAACTAATGGTTCTAAAAGAGTAATTAATAGGCCTTTAGAACTTTCATAAGCTTCATATAAGCATATGATTAAGGGGTGTAATTTGTATAGTAAGCCAGATCATAATAATCTGTCATGTTCACGTTCTCCAAATTCTTTTTTATACATTTGGGATTCTTGGACTCTTGCAACGGTTATGTTGAGGTGTTTATAAGAAGTGACATGGAACTAATTTTCAGGATTAAGGTGTTGTTCTGAGATCATTTTAATCTCCCTTTCTTTTTTTCTCCTTTTTACCTAATGTTTCCGTCTAGTGGTGTTTTTTAGTGTTTTATTCCCGTAATACAATAAAATTATAATATTTTGACTTCCTATAAACTTGTTTTTAAATGTAAGAATATTTTTATTTATAAGTTATTGATATTTACACTCTTTAGCAGAGGTTCGCCTCATTGAGTTCATTTTTTTTTGTTCCCATTTTGAATGGAAAAGGGATAATGCATTTTCATCACCCAAATTCTTATTTTAATGAAAATAATGGGTTCTGATTTGGGACTCTCAGATCCTTGCTATATGGTTTTATAATCTTCAAGACATGAGTAATCCTACCGTCGTAATGAGATTTAAGGTGGTATGTAGTTAGTAATCTGTGGTGTGAGAGATCTTGGGTTGTTATTGTCTTTAATGTTGGTATGGGGACAATTAAAATTATTAATTTGTAGTTTCTTTATTGTGAGAGATCACATTTTTTGTAAATATACATAGAGTCCATGTTTTCTTATTTTGATCCCTATGGGATGAAAGTTCCTCTTTACGTGTTAAGAGGTGTGGTGGTCTCATTTTCTTGATATTTCAGGAGTTTTTTTTATTATACATGTGAACCTATAATTGATTTAACATGTGTGGTTAGCCTTTATAAGTTAGTTTTGGATTTAGCCTTTTGAATTGGTTTGTATTTATTTCCTCATGTTTTCCTACATGGGGTGATGGTTTCTAGTCTGTGTTATATGTTCTTGTGTCAGATTGTTTGGGAATTCTTAGGTTGGCCCCTGATGGATTTTCAAGTCCCAGTATATGATGGTTGATTTAATATGGTTACTTCTAAATTGTGGGGAGAGCCACTGGTTATCTTGTAGTGTTTTCTTATGGAATCGATTGGTTCTAGTTGGTTATAATAATGGGGGCCCGTTACATCTGCACGTGTTAGAAAACCGGTTATTAACCAATTGTTTAGAACTATGTGTCTTTATTTTGGTTTTTGGTTCCAAATATTTCCCTCTAATGGGAATTTTGTGTCTAGAGTACACCCATTCGTATTTTTAAAGAAAATCTGTAGATATGTGATTAAATATTTTGGTGTTTTATTAATAATTATATTCTATATATTGGTCTATTTCCAGTTAGTGGTCTGAGATTTTTTTGGTGGTGGTTGAGGTGTCATTGGTTTGACAGGTTGAATCATGTTTTTGTGAGAATCCTTTTCCCATGATCAGTCAACTGGAAAATGTTGTGTCTTCCTAGGAATAAAAGTGTATTTGAGAGGAGAATTTTCACTCTGAGATTTTTGTTTTCTTTCATTCTTATGGTTCATATTCTGGATCATTTTTTTCTCTAATGCTCGGTGTTATGAGAATAAATTTTGAGGTGTTGATTTTTTTATTTTTGGCCACATGTTTATTGCTCAGATATTCTAGTAGTTTTTTTTGAAATGTGGGAATATTGGAATTTATAGTAAGTGACACAAAGTTGGAGCATGGTCATAAAAAATCATGAATCTTATCCTATTACACCATGCATATTTAGGGTTAGTGTTCTAAACTTGGTACACAACTATTACACAATTTTTCAAACTGTTCGATAACCATGTATGGATTATCTATTTATTGACCGAAAAATTTCTCACGATTGGGGAATGGATAATAAACCATGTGTCCAATCCATGTGGGTGCAGTATGTGTCCTGTGAGGGGTGATTGGTTGGTAGAATGTTTGATAAACAGTATGGCTAAACTATGTTCACTGTCCATATCATTAAAATTGGGTAATTGCCTTTTAATTCTATCAAGATTTCGACCTCAAAATGCCCATTGTTTCCCTATCCAAGTTTTTTAAAACCTAAAGGGATCATATCATTTATTCTCCTTTCCTATCCTCCTATCCCATGTTTTGGATTTATGGTTTATTCGATGTTTTGGGGAGAATCTTCAAGGTAAAATCCACCTCTCATTTTCCACTTCCATCTAATTCAACATCATATTGACTTCCTCTTATCCACTAGTTATGTGGATCTAGGTGTTCACTATGGGAAAATGGGTCTATACCCACATTTGTTCCTAATACCGTGGTTATAGACCAACTAATACCCACATTTTTTATAAATTGTTGGTATAGGTGTACTTTTCTATCCTATACCCACGATTCTTGCTAAACCATGGGTATATGGTTACTGCGTATGCGCTGGAAGCCAAACTATTCTGCGGGAATTCTATGGAAAAACTTATTACCATATTTTTCACTGAACTGTGGGTATAAGTGAGATGTATACCCACATGTTTTATGAAATATATGTATAGTATTCAGTATAGAAGCATATAACCATAGTTCTATGAAATTGTGGGTGCATGTGACATATATACATACGGTTTTAATGAACCGTGGGTATAGGGTCCCTTATATTCTACATGTTAAAGAACATATATAATTTAACATATTTATATATAAACATAATGTCATTTGGTGTAGTGGTAAGTCTATTCAATGGAAAAGAACCCATGTGGTTTTGGATCCCTCCTGCGACAATTAATTATACTCACGTTTTATAAATAGATATATAGGATAATATATATATACCTATGTAAATACAAGTGAACCTTGTTTAGTGGTAATGGTGGTCAGAGCCAGAGCATGGGAGAGGGTTCAAGACCATACCTATAATATTTATACACATGTTTTAATACTATATATATATATAGGATAATATATATATTTATAACAGTAATTCAATTTAGTTTAGTGGTAGTGGAGTTTAACTTTGAAGATGAGGTTGATAGTTTATAACTCTCTGCATTCAAATTTTTATAGATGTCTTAGATTAATATATTTATTAAAATATAATCTAATATTAACATAGTTTTGATCATTGGAGTGGTATGTGGTTGTACATTTGATGTTGAACTTTGTAGTTCAAAACTCAGTGATTTTATTTTTGTATAAAACATTGGATTTATATATGTAGGTTAATATAGTTATATATAGAAATAATTTAAATATATGGGTTGGTTAGATGTTTTGGTTGTTCACCAGGTCGTGGTTTCATAACAACCTGTCCACATTTTTCAATTATTTATACCTATAGTTTTAAAACCACTGGTATAAGGATATCAGGCCCCAAATTTTCTATGACATGGTGGCTTTTTCATGTGGAAAAAAGCAATACCCATGATTTTCAAAAATGTGGTTATAGGTCATGGAGCTATTATGAGGCCTTAGTTGCCCGTGGTTTTGGGGATTATACACATGGTTATAAACCATGAGTATAGTTCCTTTTTTCGGGTAGTGGTTTTCTTTCATAGATTTTAATTAGTGGTTTTTCATTTTTTTTGTTTCTATTGGTGGTTCTTGGATCTTAGACATGTCATGAAGTTATTTCGGGATGGTGTTGTTGAAGCACTTGTGATTTGAGGTAGGTTTCCCTTTTCATTTTCCATTTAAATTTAAGAATTTGTTGGCCTATTTATTTTTAATGATTCCTTATATGTTAAATTGTGATTTCTGGTCTTTGGAAAAAAATAAATGATATTAGAGTGTTTTCATAATTTTTAGGAATTATGTTTCATTTCACCATAATGTGATGCATGCCTAGTGTTTGATTAAATTCTCAGTTGGCGTTTAAAAGTTAAATAAGGATTTTAAATCTAGGTTTGGAAATTTAAATGTTTTGTTGACATCATAAATGATGGTTTTGATTCATCATATGGATTTAAAAATGATTTTTACTTGAAGGTGGTGTGTGTTAAAATCATAAAAATGACATGGCATTTTATAAAATTTTGTGGACCATTTTTAATTTTTGATCATGTGTCGTTAGATTGAAAATGTGACATGATTGCTTAAATGTAATATTATAAATGGTTTTGAAATGAAAAAAATGGTGTATTTGAACATTTTTTGGATAGGTGGTATTGGTTTCATTGAAAGAGTGTTCTAGAGGTCCGTTTGGCAATTTCCGAAAATGGTGGAAAATGTTTTTCTAGAAAAAATCTCATTAGATAATCCTCTTACCATTTTTATAAACAGTCGACGGGAAATCCTCATCATGGGATCCTCATGATCCATTTATATTTAATTAGAAAGATTTTCTCACTATGGATTACTCATTATCCAGTTTCATTGAGTTGAACGGGATATCCTCATTATGGAATCCTTTGAGATCTATGAGTTGTAAGCCATGATATTGTTCTTTATAGTGTCTAAGGGTGATTTGTTGTGTGTGTTGTTTTTATATTATATAAATTCATCTGATTGGATGTTTTGTTGTCATTGTTTTCCCACATTAATATTACATTACTCCTCACATAGGGACCAATAATATCTTGAAAACTATTCTAATAATGATTACTACATTGGCTTAGGATTATCCCCTGGATAGAGTCCCATAGATGGGAATTGTATATTATGTTTTTTTATTCCCATGTGATAGTTCCCCTCATTCAGAACATGTAGTGTGCGATAAAGCATGTGGGTGATAATGATTTCATCGAGTGAAGAATTATTTTTTAGATAAGTGATGATATATAGTATGTTCTAGATTATTTCACTCGCTCCAATGAATTACCATATCTCTTAGCCATTAGTTGTATACAGAGGATGATTGAGATGCATTATTGGTTGGTAAATCATGTGTGCCAAATGTCCATCACCCTTATTATGTGATTTTTATTTTTTCCTCTTGTGAGGGGAATCCTTTATGACATTTGGTGAAAAGTACATCAATGATATTTTAAAAATGTTGGGATGTTGTTATATCCTCTCTTTCACTCAATATAAATATAAAAAAATTATTTTCATGAAAATATTAATGTTTTCTTCTTGGAATGGAATATGGGTATAGAGTGAAAAAGGAAAATGGACCATGTTTTTATTTAAAGTGGATAATTTGTGTTAAATTTTATTTTTATATAGTTTATTTCATACCTGGAGTTTATTTTTCATTCATTTTAAAGGAAGTATATTGGGAAGAGATTTTTTCATGCACGACTATCTTGATTTAATTCTCATTTCTATATTTCATTATTGTTTTATACTTTTGGTTTAGGTTATTTCTTTGTCTTAGTCACTGTTGCTGATGTTTAGTTTTGGTATTAGAGTGTGACCCTAGGGTCACATGGAGACATTATGGTCTTCACGGTTAGAATGGTTTTGTCGTTCATTTTTTTCAATTTCTATATGTTGTAAAAACAAAATCCTTGTTTGGATATTTATATTATATTATAAAGATTATATTATTTACTTTTTTAATTTTATTATTTTTACCAGGGTAAATAATTCCAATGGTTACTCAAATGAAGCCCAACCCTTGTTTTCATCAAGAGACGATCGAGAATGCCTTTTGGGATATTCAATAGAGTGGCTGGGGTGAAAGTTTTGGGGTCACCTAGGTTAGTTTGAGACAAGTTAGTTCATATTATAATTAATATCATTCTAAAAAATATGATATGGTGTGATATAAATTGGACTCTCTCTCGACTTGAACTCACCAGTGAACTCCAAATCCCTATTTTGTGGAAATATTTTAATTTTATTAGGGAAAACATTCTGAAAAGATTAAACATAATTGGGTAAACAACAATCCATTCCCATCCTTCGTTGAAATATTTCCTCCAAATTCAGTTGAAACCCCAATGTGCACATATTTTCTAGGACATGCATGATTATCTTTCAATCCCCACCATCTCATGTGAACATAAGAAATTATTATGGGTGACCATAAGGACACTGATGGAAAGTAGATGTCTTTATAATCTTAAAAAAGAACCAACCAATCCATTCCCAAAATTATGTTAAATAAAGACATAACCAACACCCAAGGGTCCCTTAAAAAATAGTAACACCTAGTCTTAAGATAACACTCCATACAGTGAATGGATCCTTCATATTAGACACCCCTCAATGTGTCAATACAAATCACCGAATATGAAAACACAATATCCTTGCCTAAAAATTCCCCAAACTATGTTGTCATGAATGAAATTAAATTCATTATGTCTAAAAGAGAATAAAATAATGTTGAGTCCAAAAAAATCATACCTCTTATGGTAAAAGGAATACTAACCTAATCTCTAGGTGAAATATGCACTGAATCAATTTGCCAAGATACTTATTCAGGTGTCTCAACCAAATATCCCATCAGATCCTGCACATCTGCGGTTAGAGGATATATAACTATGCACCCCCACTACTACCTAGACCTATGTGACCAAAAAATCTATAACTATCCACTTACCAAAAAGTATAATATCTCACAACTAAGATCTAAACTATAATAAATTCTTTATCACTATGCATATGTGGGGTTATCAAACATAAACTCTAGATATTCCCTACTATTATACATGATCGACACTCAACTGGTGTCCCACCACAGCACCAACCTAAATTACCCACTCTACCTAACTAATGAGATAACACTATACTATCTCCCTTTCCATTATGTATCACACTGTGCTACAATTAACATTAATGTGGCACTTCGTAAAACAAGACGATCCACTGCCAGCTGGAGCTATCCGCACTGGACCATGAACCTCCCTTAGAATAGTCTCAAAAATCATATCATGATTCTCCATATTAGATAATTTGGATAGGTAGTAGATGTTCAACAAGGAATTTTTCTACTAATAATGGTTGTCCTCGAAGCATCCCATTGTATCCATGTCATCACTTTCCATGGGTAGGGTGAACCACTTTTACACAGTGAACTGGGAAAAATAATATATTTTCCCATACATAACATACATTTATATTACATCATTTTAGGTTAATGTTACTTATATTACAAAATAACATTATCAAGGACCATAATATTTCACTATCATTAAAATCATGGATACATGATCTTCTAAAATGGTGAAAGATCATTAACATCTCCCTCGAATTTCTTCAACATTTAGTAACTCTACATAAAACATTTCATCATAACTAAGGGGGACGAAAACATACGAAACGATGGGATCAAAATCTCAGTAAGGGTAAACAAAATATATACGTAAGAATAAAATTAACATAAGGGTATTAGAACATGGAAACAAAATTTTAATAGCATAATGATCTTATCAATGATCCTACACAAGAGTGATTGAATTAATATGGAAAGATCATAAGACATGAAACATGTGGGAATCAACAAAATTATCCATGAAATCATAGCATGTGAATAAGAAATATAATTTTTGGGTGACACATATGTGTGTGAAGTGGTTCCCTATAAGTCAAGTCACATTTCCAAAACATATCTAGGCACTTCATGGGGGATAATCTTACAAGGAAAAAGACACAACCATCCTCAATCACAATCCATTAATTATAGTTGACCCAGTTACAGATTATTCTAATAGTCTATTTTGTTACACATTCATCCTATAGGGGATCGAGACAAACCCATTTTCCATTATAGATTAGGATGCACCAAATTCCCATCATGGATCTGGACTCACTTGTTTCCCATGATGAATCGGGATAAACCTATTTCCCATCATGGATCAGAACACACAGATTTACCATCATGGATCAAGCCCATCGACTCGTTTCCCTTTTTTATCTCGTGAGATATAAATCATTACCAAATTAATTGGTGGGATTTATAAGTCCCACCCATCTCATAATTAAATCATACATACATGTGGAAAAAGATCATAATTAATCATCATATTATATCCCATGAAATGAAAATGTCATCAAAATCAGTTCATCATAATATAAACTATAAAGTAATATTAGTTTCATAAACATTTCAATATTTCATTACCAATGTATTGATGTGGTTTTCATAATCATATTACGTATTTAAGAGAAATATATTTCAAAAACAACTTTTCTTCATAAATGTAAACCATTATATGATTGAATAAGAATTATGACGTTGGATCATATCCCCAATAAAAAATCAACTACATAAAATTATGACATCTTACCTGGATAAAGATTTTTAAAGATAACATGGAGTATTTTTTTAAGGAATATAATAATTCCCTAAAAATAACTCTTTAATTCATGAAATTTGTTTCAAATTGTTTCCTTTGGAAACCTCCTTGAATAACATATAAAAAAATAAAGAAAAAACTATTTTTCAACATATGACAATATTGAAATTTTTCACTTTGAAAATGATCTTAAAATGTGATTTTAAAACAATTGGAATACATATTTATAAAACATTGTTTGGAAATAAGATAGATTTACTATCAAAGTGAGAGATAAATTCTAATTTTATTAAAAATTATTTTATATGTATTTTATGTGCCAACAATTAAAAAAAGGGTCCAATTACATTAAGAAATCCATAACATGTAGAGTATTTGAAAAATCATGATATTTCTTGTGTTATCCTTCATAATATTTCATTAATGTAAACATAATCATAATCAATCTATATAAATTATGAGATTTTATCAATTAACTCTTACTACATAGGTAACCATGAATCATATTCCCCATGATGAAATAACCTAAAATCAAATAAAATCATGAGGTTGAATAAATTCATAAATCTAAATGTATAAGGAGCTTTATATATGCCTCAAGAAATAATATAGGTGCATAACATAACATACATCTGAAACCAGGGAAATAATGATAAAAATACATTACATTTTTTGTAACATATGAAACGTGAATCCTAAAGAGGATAGATAACAAAATGGATATTTATATGACAAATAAAATTAATAATAATAATCATATAAATACATTAAGGGGTAGTTTATACACCATAAAAAATAAACCAGTGTCGAACAAGGAATAAGTCTCAATGAAATTAATGTCCGACAAGAAATCCCCTTTCATGAATTAATGACTCCCATCATACAGGTTGAAACTTCCTATATAATAAAGATAATTTTTTAATAAATATGAAATATAGTTTTTTTAATATATATAATAATATGTATTATTGACTCATGAATATATGTTACCTATTTATTAATAATTTCATGTTAAAGTTATGTCGCATGGAATAACATCAATATTTTTCATATATGTTTGGACTTGTTATTCCTTATCCTCTAACAATGATCATAGTTTAATTATTTCCATAATCTAAAACCTAAAATAAAAATAATAAATATTATATATATATATTTATTTATAACAATATATATAGAATTGAAATATGAAATGAAGTACATTTTTCATTAAGATGGTTGGTCGTACGTACAAATAAAGTTGTTACAATTTTTTTATCATATTTATAAACAATAAAAATTAAATGATAAAAACAAACACACACAGATATATATATATATAAACATTATTGTATAATTATTATGATATATTTATTAAATATATTAATGAAATTCATTCTTAATACATTCTTTATGTAGATGTAATGAATCACATCGATTTCTGGAGGTCGCAGACCACACTTCCAAAAATAGAGTTAACGTATTACGACAAAAAAGAAATAAATAAGTAATATATTATATAATAATTTTAGAAGAATAAATAAATATTAAATATCA
The DNA here is from genome assembly GCA_963277665.1 of Viscum album. Lineage (NCBI taxonomy): Eukaryota > Viridiplantae > Streptophyta > Magnoliopsida > Santalales > Viscaceae > Viscum > Viscum album. Next base: position 690,861,523 of record OY728138.1, on the reverse strand, counting down.
CATATATCACATAAAAATATCTTGTTCATCCTTATATATAACCTAGATAGGTTTTAATGGATGAAAAAACTACATCAGTTAATGAGGTGGTAGTCTGTCGTACACATTAACGATGATTGTGTACCCCATTTGATGGAAGTTTTTCAAATTATTAGAATTTAACCTTAAAATACCAAAATATAAGTATATTTAGAATACTAGTGAAAATGTAAATTCTTTATATAAAAACTATTTATTATGCGGTGAAAGAAATAAAACCAAAGTGCTATTTAATGAACATTACCTCTTCTTCGGGTAACTCCTTTTGGTTATCACCAAAGGGCCACCTTGGTTTGATTTATTCCAAGCTTAAGGCCTCTAGTATTATATAAGGGATTTTGGGAGATTATTTGGGAATATAATTTCCACTCAAAATCCTTTTATAAGTCTGAATAAGTGAGGGGCATGTGGTTTTTCTCTTTATAGTGGGGTAGGAGTGGAATTCTTGTAAATACGAAAAGGTAAACACTATTGAGAGGTCTCCCTTACATAAAATACCACTAATAATTGTTAATAATTTAAGAAATGTATAATATAGTATAAATAGTTCTTGAAAATAGTTTTTGGTCCAGTTTCTAGGTCATTGGACCCCTGGGATTAATGTTTGACAACTAATTAATATAGTTTTTACCTTAATCATTACAATTAATTTTAATTGATTTTTCAAATATATATTTTCAAATAATAATTTTACATTAATATAAAATAAATATTATTTTGATTCTAAATATTCTATAAATAAATCCAAATTTTTATCACATAAGTTCTAGAAAATGTTTTAAAATTTATCTCGTAATATGGAAGAGAAAACAAATTTTCAATGTGAAAGTGTTCAAAAGGTTGAAATGTTATTGTATGAAATTTTCATATGAAAATGATTCCAATAAACTACAATGTATCAATATATGTTTTTTTTTCTCAATATACTTTAAAACCAACATATAAAAGTATTTAACTATATAAATAAATTAGATAAAAATGTTGTTTTCTATTAAAATTTATTCTTTTCCGCTATTCATCAGGGACAAAACTTAATGGAAAGGGAAACTGAGCAGCGTCGATACCTCCTTCCTCTCAACCTATGATTTATCTTTAGTGGATATTTGGTGGGCATTGGTTGTTCTTCCTTTTTCGCTCCATTCCCATTCCCCCTCCATCTCTCTCTTCTCACCATTATTTTGATTTCTTGTCATTGTACTATTTTTGTTTTCTTTGTCATCTTTATTGGAGGTTCTGTTCTCTTTATGAATCATTGTTGAATACATTGGCTGATATAACCATAATATTACCAATAATTGAACATAATTTATCCATTTTATATGTCTAGTGATGGTAAATCAATGGTTCTTGGATTTTTTGGAGTAATTAATATTCTTAGCACTCTTATGTCATATCAACCTTGTATTCATCTTCATGTTTTAGTCTCCCAATGTTTTCATTGATCGAATCCATAGCTATTAAAATACCATACCTGATCTCATTTCCCTCTGCACTCTTATGGTCAGATCTAGATCATTGGTCAGTTTGATATTTTAGAATTTCCTGTTGACAAGTCGATAGTGCTCCACTAACATCCTGCGTTGATTTTCTTCCTAATGTCAGTTTGGTTTTTTTCTTTGGGAGGCTATCAATGGTGGAAATTCCAAGTTCATGATAACATTTTGGTTCTTTGGATTTCTTCCTCAAGTCATTGTTTAAGGTTTTCTTATTTCTTATACAAAAATAATCTATTTTATGCATTTAGTAAAGGTTTTGATTTGTATTTATGGTTAAGTTTTTCTCTTGTTTGGTTATGGTTGTGGTCATTTGTGTGGTAAATGGTGGTACTAAGTCAATAATTTATGCGTTTTAATGTGTTGACCCCATTCTGTAGTTATTCTTTTGTTTCCTTTGGCTCACTAAGGGATGATGAAATCTCGTTGATTACATTCAGTAATGACAGATTCTAATGGTCTTTATGGAGATTTGGTGTAAATTTTCGTTAGAGACATTAACGGTGGCAATAAGACATGATGATGATAGTCGTAAATTAGTAAATTCATGGCTAGATAATAGATTGTGGCTAATACATGTGAATCCTAATGAATATATTATTGGGTTCCATAAGTAGTTTTTTAATTTTGACCTTTTTAATTGGGTATCATTTGATTTTGGTTCCCATATGGTGTGTTATTTACTAGTAAACCCAAAATTGGGTTTTAAAATAAAATTAAAAATGAATTTTCAGTAATTATTTTAAAAAAGGCATATAAAGAAGTAGAATAATTACAGAAATAAATTTTTATATACCTCTTTAATAAATTAAGTATATTTTTTCAAATAGAAATTATAAAAGTGTTATAAATTATATTTAAAACAAGTAGTATGTTAAAAGGAGGTAATAACCACTCTTTGAAAAAGTCTTCTTTTTATGGTTAAAGTGGGATTTATTATTATCTTTTGTCTAGAAAATACGTAATATGAATGTTAAATATTTTAGTGAATATATAATATTTACATTCCATTAAAAAAATTCATATAAATAGTTTACGTTAATTTATTGATAAGAATTTTTTATTCATAAAAAATAGTTTTTAAGAAAAGGAATTTCATTTTTTTGAATAGTTCATACTCTCTTTTATAATTTATTTGTTATAGAAGACTTAATTTTATAAATATGAAGTATTTTTTTCATTATTTAGTTAATCCATTTTGTTCCTATCATTCTAGTGGCTTGGTGATATGTATAGTAATATTTTAATAATTATATAAATAGTTTATTGTAGTTTGAAAAAACATCATCTTTCATATAAGTAAATCTATCGAAAGAACTCAAAATTGTGCATAACGCATGCCAAACAATGTATTTTATGTACCGAATGCTAATATAATTATTAGGTATAGGAAAATATTTTTGTTTTTTTTCTTATAATGAAATCTTAACTTGGTGTAGCATGAAATTCAAGACATTAAATAGATTTTATTTATTAAAAAGATTCATAAAAACTTGGGTTCCACATTATACCCCACATAAAATGAATTTCACCATCAAAATTATTCTTGGTTATTAATGGTTTAATAAGTTAAAGTTCCTTTCATAGAATCCCACATCATAAAAAGTTATTCTAAAACATCTCTTAATTATCGATAGTTGTAAACATAACGGTTTTCCAATGTAACCCTTAACTATGATCCCATAGAGGATAACAAATGTGGAATATGAAAATATAGATATACATGATAAAAAACTCAAATACTGAGGGAGAGTGATAGAAAATATTGATTAGAAGAATTGGGTGATCTATAGAATGTTAATGATCACAACACAATCAATTTGTAATAATATAAGAGATCATCTTATTCATCATAAATGAATGTATTAGGATACCTTTTTATCATTTTGATGATCATTTTCCCTAATGTTGAAGACTTTTCTTAAGATGACATAATTGCTTGATTCCATTACCTTTCATAATCATAATCTCACCCATTTGTTGTGCCAAGATAAGATTCTAATTTATCTATTACTCCATGAAATAAAGGAGAATTTGTTTTCCCCAATAAAATATTAGTTCAAGAGACCCTTATATAGGTAGAGAATTAATTCCATTTCTGTCTACATACCATAAAAATGCTAAGACATGTTATCCAATGTAAATTAATCATCATATACATAGATAACAATTTCATCAATAAAACCACATATGATGTTTTATATTAAGCCATTCCCTAAATAGGTAGACTTGTACCCATGAAAAATATTAAAATAAAAACATTATAAACATGGTCGATAAATTTCTTTAAAATAGATTATCATTAATCAACAATATATCAAAAATTATATCTCGCTTGTCGCATGCCAAACTTGTCAATACATTTTCCATTTATAATCGTAAAAAATGGTAATAACCTGAATTACTATAAAATCTAATGGAAAATATGCATTTATTATTATTCTAATGATTTTTTGATATATTCCAAAAACTCTTGTAAACATCATCCATGATAACATAGACCACTTTGTGGAAAATAGAATAAAAAATTAGTTGCATGGTAATCTGTACCATCCAATTTTATTTCCTCATATCAATCATCTATTTTCCAATCTAACCTCGATTATCTCATTCATAGAAACACAATAAGGGTTACATACCTTTATCAAAAATATCACCTTTCCATTAAATAAATGTTTTATATAATCATCATCAGTTAATATATTTTTTCAAATAATTAATGGAAAACATATAATTCATGATTTATATATCATAAATCATGATTTTCAATACATACACACCTTATTCATCTAACATTATCCGTAAAAAATTAACTAATATTTATAAAAATATTACTTAATACCCAATTACTAAAATATGGAATATAGAATCATGTCTAGTCAATTTAATAATTCCTATAAATATTACAACCAGAACAACACAAACATTTTACATGGCATTCGTTGTCTCAATATCATTTTCAATATAATGAATACTTATACAACCTTCCCGGTTAACATTATGATATTTTTACTTAGGACATCAATCTTAATAATTCCAATAGATTGTACTAGGTAAACCTTATCATTTTTAAAAACCACGTAATCATGAAAATCACTTATAAGATTTATAAGTCAGGAAACATTCTTTAATCTATGAAACATTATGTTCATCCTAATAATTCATATTCATATTCTATTTCAAGGCATCAAGATAGTTTGTGAAGCATTTGTGAATATTCTCAAAATATCCTCTAGTAGTGTCAAACTAGGTGTTTAGGAAGTCCCATTTTCTTGCACATGTTCTCAATCGAGTCTTGTTAAATACAATGTTTCCACAGTTGTTACACCTGTGTAAACCTATTTTATAGAATCTTAAGGTCATGGAATCTGAAATGGGATGTATATACAGTAAAATACTCACTCGATCCTTCACCAAAATACTATGTAAATTTCCTCATCATTTACTCTTCCATAAAATTATCCTTAGAGAGATCCCTAACCATCTACTTATAAATATCCTATAGGGATCTCACTAAAAGTTTCCCATATTATTTTATAAATGTTGAATATAAAATTCTTGTTATACAAACTATAATGACCCAGGCATAAATTACATTGATATTACATCATTTTTTTTAATATTCAACACATTACAAAAGTACAACCCTAAGGACATTAATAGTCTAGTTTCATAGGAAACATATAAACCTAATATTCTAACTTGGTGAAAGATATTAAACATCTCCCATAAGGATCATCCCAATTTAATAATTCTTCTTAAAATAATTATTCAAAACCTGGGGAAGGGGAACATAATAAAGGGTGATATTAAATTCTTAGTAAGGGTAAACAATGGAGATATATAAGAATAAATTGAACTAAAGGGTATGATAACCTGAAGAAAACATTTAAAGTTCATACCTTGAATATCAATGATCATATACGTGAGACATTGCATTATTATGGGTAAGTCATAGGACATGAAACATAAGTGAATCAGGATAAAAATCCCAAAAAGAATAATATATGAATATGTAATAGAATTAATGGGAGATACATAAACATGTAAAATCATTCCTAATTAGTCAAGGCTCATTTCTAAAACATATATGGACACTTCATGGGGGATACACTTACGGGGTGGTAAACACCACCTTCCCCAATTTTTATTATATTCTTTATAGTGGATCCTAATAGACCTTCTTCCCACAGTATATAAGGAGGCACCGATTACCCATTATGTGTTAGGATGAACCCATTTTCTACTATGGATTAGGATGCTCTTATTTACCATCATCGATTAAGACTGACCCATTTCCATCATGGATCAGGATGCACCTATTTCTCATCTGGGATAAATGAATTTGAATCATTTCACTTAATTATCTCATCAGATATAAATTTTAACCAAATTCATTATTGGGAGATATAGGTCCCCCATATTACATGATGAAATCTAAAATGTGTGTCCCATAAGATCAAAAACAATCATCACATCACAACCCATGAAATGAAATTGGTACCATATAAATTTTACAGTATCTTAACCTATGTAAATGAGATAGGTTTCATTATTATTTCATCATTTATTTACCAATAAAAATGACTTGGTTTCTGAAGTATATAACCTATAGAAGAGAAATATATTTCCTAAATAACTGGTCATCATAAAATTAAATCATTCAAAGAAATAATAATAACAGTAACCTAGGATCATATCCTTAGTAATGTATAAATTATATCAACTGATTAACTCCTATATCGAGAAGGATTTTGAACGACCACCTGTATCATTTCATCAGGAAAATAATCTTTTTATGAAAATTACTTTTTAAAACATGTAACATATTCAAAATACTTTTCATTGAAATAAAACCTTAAAAGTATTATAATGTTATCTTTTAAAAATCATTAGAAACACTTTTTAAAAATAAAAAAAATTGAAAGCATTTTTTAAATGACCATTAATGATCAGTTGAAAAACATTTGAAAACATTTTTAGAAAACATTATTTTTAAAGAACACAGATTTCCGAGTGATGTGAGATATAAGGTAAAATTTTATTAAAAATATTTCAATAAGAATATTATATAAAAATGAGTGAAAAAGGTAGCATTAAATGAAAATATAATTAATAAATTAATGATCATAATATCCTTGAGTATTTCTAAATGATGGGTCATAAAAGTTTATCAATGTAAGAATATTCATAAGAATTCATTATAAATGATGGGATAATATCAATACACTCTTTCCACTTTGGTAATAATGAATCCTATTTACAATTAAGTAGTAAGATAAAATGAAACAAAAAATAATAGTAGGATAATAAAATACATGACATTACAAGTCAAAGTGTTGTATTTACACCTCGTGAATGAATATAGGTATGAAACATAATGTACTTCTCAAATAAGCCAAATTGAGACACAAATACTTTACCGATTTGGAAAATTTTAAACAATAAATCCCCAAAAGGAAATAAAATTATATAGATATTTAAATAATAATAAATTTATGGATAATATTAATAGAATACATTCATGGGTATCATATAAACCATAAAAAAAGAAACATAAGGAGGACATGGTCAATGTTTTTCATAAATATACGTGACATTAAAAATCATTTTACATTCAGTATTGACTATCCTTGTACTTTTTAGAACCATATATATATATAATATTAGTTTCTTATAAATTCACCAAATATCCATATTCAAATATATATTACCCCATATGATTCAATTTTGACTTTATATTACCCTTTTAATAACTATTCCATGATAATGTTATATCTCGCGTAATTACATCTTTGTTATTTTTAAATGTTTTGACTTGGTAATAAAGTTCATCATTATTAAATAATGTTTTACTTATTTAAAGAGTTTAAAACATGATATAGATATCATATATATTAATTATATATGTATTTATAATAACATATAAAAATATAGAATTATGGAATTAAATATACTGCTCAGAGATACGATATGCCGTATGTATGATTGAACGTTGTTTCTATTTTATTGTCATATTTTCTAGTAAATAAAATAAAATTATATTTATAATATTTCAAAAATAAATTTAATGTTATATGTATCACATGTTTTTATTAAACCCATCCTTGATATGTTTCTTGTAAAGTGTGAATAAATCACAACACATTGATGAGATGATAGTCCACACTTCCCCAAACGAAATTATCGTATTCCAAAAAAATAGAGATCATGAAGGCATGTTCTATATAACAATTAAATACTTAATAAATATATAATATATTTTATGTATATCATATAAAATTGTATTTACATCAATATTACTAACCCAAAGAGGTGGTAAAAGAAGAATGAATGTCTTCAGTTCACGAGGAGGTAGTTCATTATACACACAAACGATGAATGTGTATCCAATTTCATTGAAGTGTCTAAATATGTTGATCATAACATTAGTATAAAAAATATTAGAATATTTATTATAATTATTTTATTATATTAAAATTATATAATAATAATTCAATGGATGGAGAAGTAAATAAATCAATAGTCCATGTAAAAGAGCATTACCTCTTCTTTGTGTAACTCCTTTTGGTTTTCAACAAATGACCACCTAGGTTTTCTTTCTAACCCAATTTGGTCTCATAGGATAATAAGAGTTACGTGTTTAGATAATTTTGGTGGGTTTTTTATGAGAAAAAAATTCATCAAATTTGATAATAAGTGAAGGGGTGAGTTCCCCTTTTTAGGGGAGTTGGAGTTGAATACTTGTGAATACAAAACGTTTAACATTATTGAGAGGTATAATTTTAAAAAATTTGTCTCTATTAATGACCCATTTTTTATAAAATAGAGTATATGGTATAAATATTTTCATAAATTGGAATTTTGATAATTTTATAAGTCCTTTTTCAAAATAAGATTAGTGTTTAACCACTAACTAATCATTTTAACCTAAATCATTGTAATTAATTTTAATTTATTTAACAATTATTTATGGTAACAAAATAATTTTAACATAATATTAGTTATAAAAAATTATGATTAAAAATAATTAATATGTTTTTAAAAATTATAATCCCAATAGTGTTATAAATTTATATGAAACGTATCCCGCAATAGGGATGATACAACAGGTAATCAAAGTGAAAATGATCAAAATGCTGAAATGTTTTTATATAAAATTTCAATGTTAAATTTATTATAATAACCTATTTTTTATTAGTATATTGTTAGTTTATCTAAATATAATTTTAAGAAAATATAAAAATAATTTAACTATTAAAAAATTATATGAATATATAGTTTTCAATTAATATTTTGTGGATTCACTATTCATGAAAATATGAAACTTATTAGAAAAGTACCAAAAGTTTACCCATCAATAATTTTGATATTTTTATTTCAAATATTAATTTTACATTTTAAAATAATAATTATTAAATATTCAATTTTCATTTATAAAACTAGTATTCCAATAAAAGGTTGAAAAAAATTCATCTTAAAAAAATGTATCTTTTATGTGTAAAATTTAATTTATTCTTATCTCTTCTCTAGAAAATACATAAGATGAATTTTAGATAGTTTATTGAAAATATAATATTTAATTTTTATTAAAATAATTCATCAAAATTGTTTTGTTTAATTTATTGTTATTAAAATAAAATTTTCATAGAAAATAGTTTTTCCGAAAAATATTTATTTATTTTAAAATACTTTCTATCATAATTTATATCTAATTTGTCAAAAAGAATTAAATTTATAAAAAATATAACTATTATTTAAAATTTAGATAATCCATTTCATACCATCCAATATAATTTATTCTTAATAAGTATAATAATATTTTAATAAAAATAAAAATTGTATATCGTAGTTCGGTAAAACTTATTGTACGTGTAACATAATCTATTGATGGAATTAGAAATTGTGTCGAATAGATGTAAAACACAGTGTTCTATTTCTCTAAATCTACTTATTTTTTGGTTTTTTATAGCACAATATTTTATTTGTGTAACATGAAATGAATTCCATCATTGAAATCGAATTTATTCACATAAAATTAATTCATAAAAACATAGTGTGTTACACATACTCCATAAAAATAAGACTACCCTGCTCAATTTTCATAAATCTATATCTCTATAGAACCAAAAATATCAATGAAAATATAATCGAAAAAGATTGTATAAGAACAGTTATAGACTATTTTCATATGCTCATCAAACCAAATAAAAAAATCCTACCATTCTAATCTATTCGTTGAGGTATATATGTATAAATTTTTACTCTCATCATTGGGGGTTTTCTCAGATCCTAAAATATTGTATGACATTCCAAAAGGCCTATTTTGTATTCTTAGGGTTGACCATCCAAAATTAAATCACATGTATACTACAAACTATACTCTTTGATCAAGTTAGATAATGTATTCATAGCTTCATGTTTACCTCTCTCTATCGACTACATCACATGAATAAAACACTCCAAATATTGATAATTTATTCCCTAACCCAATGAAATATGTGGATGAAGATTTTTTAAAAAAAATTCATGCTAAATAACTGTCTCCAAGAAATCAGTTGGTTTATAAAGAGGATACATTTTTATAAAATACCATATCAAAAAATTAGAACATATCACTAAATGTGTCTTTCATATCAATTTTTTTGGAAATTAGTAACAAACATAGGATCCCGCAACATAAATAAGAAACATTTAGAATCCCAACATACCCACTCTAGGGTCAATCCACATATAAAATGAACTAACAAATCACAAATCATGTCTAAATATGATGAAATTCATAGGTAATGAAATAAATCACCAGATTTTATTCTGATTAGCATTGTGATTTTCCAAAACCATCATTCAATTTCATAAGAATCACAAAAATAATTCTCATTATTATTCTTGTAATTTTTTTACATTCATTAATTTATTTCAATCCCATAACCCTTATGTTATTATTTTATTTTTAAACCATATGTCATTATGTAAACATATCATTATGTTTTGTTTGTGGGACAACACATTACTATCAATAAATTAATTTGTAAAAAAGAGGCCACAATTTCACTTCATTAGTCATTTAATTATTGTTTATAAGGAATTCCACATTTAATATATAACTGGAAATTTATTTATTGAAACTATAAAACATTAAATAACCATAAAATTTTATAATTAAAAATTTCAATATAAGAAATGTTGTAAAGAATAGAAATGGATTGTAAAGTCCAATATTGCCAATATGATTCATGTAATTTTTCTCTACAATCATGCTATCCCAAAATAAAAAATACAATAAATTGTGATCTAATAAAAAAATCCTTACTCATGGTGAAACAAGATCAATTATAATAATTAATTGGAACCCCCCCCCCTACAAACATGGATTTTCCATCATACTCGTGTCATCTACTCCCATGAAAAATCTCATTTCAATGTATCAATTAATTCTACCTAATTTCTAACAAACCAAAATAATAAAACAGTGGATAATATATATAATTATTTCTTTAATTCCCTATCCTTAATCCATATGAATAGTGCACAGAGTCAGTGTTCCACATATCCTAAAACATGCTTCCCCATAATCCAAAGGTTGGGAAAACAAGTGAGGGTCTATAGATCATATAGTGGGGATACAATACCCCTTGGTAAGAGTTCATCAAAATGGAGAAAAATGATACATCAAATAACAAAAATCTTTATAAAATAAATAGGTTACAAAATACCAATTAAAAAAATTTCAAAATCATATTGATGTCACATATATAAAAATCCAACATACACATATGTCAGGTAATGTACAAAAATCCCCAAAAAGAAATAAAATGGAATAAACTCTAAGATCACAAAAATTTGAAATACCTATTATCTAACCAATCTCCCATGTTCCAACTCAAATAATATCAATAACATCAATCATCAACTATAGGGAACTAACCATTATCTTGACTGTTATCCATGATATCTTTTTGAGATCCAAAATATAGCGTAATGAAAGTGAGAGTACAACTCGGTAGGCTAACACTTATAGTGTATAATGAGAATCTAGTTTTATGTATAGATAGTAATTCTATTCAATTTTTTAGAGAATAAGTAATAATTTAAATATTTTTTGGAATAATAAAATAACCAATTCATGTCTCAAGGCTCAAAATTACAACCCCAACGAAAATGGAAATCTTTATCTGAAGCTGGTATATGAACATCGATGATGTATTATGGAATAATCTGGTTCCATGAAACATCACAAAGAAATAAACGTGCATGTAGTCTAATTGAATCCATGTGTCATAACTAGACATTCCTTTCTAAAAATTCTGATGAAAATATGTTATTCAGGTCTGAATGTAATGTAATTCCTTTAACATTTAGATCTATGTATGAATTTAAATCGAAGTATTATGCCCAAGGAATTACGCACTAGTAATGAATAATCATACTTTTAGGTGATTGTCTAAGGAAATCCAAGAATGGTATGCTTAAATAATACATAACCTTAACCCATGGAATTCAATTATTTTATATGTTAATCGAATTCAAGTGGTAACCACCCCATTATAATCAATGTAATTAATCTATTTTTAATTCAATTTTATTGTTAAGGCATTCCACTATATTAGTCCTCAATAAAACCAAAGGTAAATTTTCTTTGGTATTCACATGCATCCTATAATTTCATCATAAGAATGGTTATGATATTAGAGGCCAACACTAATCCCGAGGAATTCAAGGAGGTCTGCCAAAAAATTCCAAAAACCTAATAATTAATAACAATCTAAAACATGTCATTATTCCACAATTAATATGATAAATAATTTTATAATATATTTGATTAACAAAATTTGGATTTAATTCCCACATAAATTTATTAGTATGTGTCTGTAAGTACTAATGTGTTCTAGATGTTATCCCAAGAAACCCAATTTCCCTCATTAAGCATGGAGTCATAAAGGGAAATTGTATACAGACCCAAATAACTAACCTAGTTCAATAAAAAAAACTACCTCATTGAATCATGGAATTACACGAATTCAACCATATTTTAACCTATTTTAAAATTTACTAGGTAAATTCTAAGATTTCAACAAGGATCCAAAATAAAATAATATAATTTTAGTCCACAAATCTGATGAGTTGGAACAACTATACATTACGAAAGTAAAATACAATGATGAGAATACTAGGGAGAAGAAAGGGACAACATAAATTAAGTTATATATTTCCCACTTGTAGAGTATTATAATTAGTTTAGGTGGAAAAAAAGAAATTTATAAACTAGAAATAAGACGTGAAAATTGGGATTTTATGTTAAACATTGTCTGTGATATTTTAATGGAATGTAAAAGCTTGTTTGTTAGACAATGGTGAGATATAATTACCAATATTCATCCAACACGGGAAACAAAAGTGAAAATGGAGGAGGAATAATGGAAAAATAAACAATATCTCCAGGAGGAAGAAGAAGTCTCCACATATTTCAGCAAAATTGATGATTGTAAAAAAATCAATTTAATAATGAAATGGGGTTAAATGTGTAAAATACACTTCTCCCCTTATTGACATGGGTTGACCTAGTGCATGGATGGTGGGATTCTATTATGACATATATCCCAACATAATATCACCATCTTATAGTTGTTATTAAACCAGATAGTTGATGGAAATACAACCCTAAGGCTTCATGCCTCGGCCTACTCTCATTCCTCTTGAACAGCATATGGATCCCAATAACCCCATTGGAGGATTTATAAATGTGAAATAAAACTGGGGTTTAGGAGAATTTAAAAATTATATACAACCAAAGAATTTAATTTACATATAAAATAATAATATAATATTACATAAGATTTCATTGATGTAGAGGTAATATATTGAGGCAAAATAATTACTTTGATTTGAGGAATTAAATGCAGCAGCTAGACTTGTCAAAGAGCATGGGTTCTATTTAGGAATTTTTCAAGTGGGATTTTTTTCATGAAGAAAAAAAATGAATAAATGTGTATCAAACTATATTGGTAGTAAAGAGTCTTAATGCCATGAAAATGTGGGATATTATATATGTTGTGGTGAAGAGAGGAAGACAATGATGTTTCATGTGACACTACACCTCTAAATCTATGGAATAATTTTTTGGAATTTCTTATTCTAATTATTCATGGAGTACCTTACTATACTAGATTTTCTATTCCATTTGATATAGAATATCAATTGATTTTTTATTTTTGAAAATTTTATTATCCAATATTGTGATCATTATTTATCACTATAAATAATGTATATATTTTTAAATGATTCGATGATGAATTTTTGATTTGGATTTCCATATATTTTAGATCTAAGTTACATATAGTAGCTTGAACTATTAAACATCAATGTTTGTTAAACTTATAAATACATAGTGAAGTTCTTATATATACATATATTTAAGGAATAGAGGACGCTATGAGAAAATCATTAAAAAATTACAAAATTTATTAATTAAGGCATTAGGAGAGGATAATGTGTACAATTCGTGTAATAATTATAGTGTCACCTAAGGTATGGGATGAAAAAATTAGTCAAATTGGGGGATATTTTTTCTATATTTTGGTTAGATTTTATAATAATTAACCTTCCATGTTATTTGTTTCCTTCGAGAATGAACATTAATTTGGGTAGTGGGATAACAACCACTTCAAACCAATTATTATCAACTACATAATAAGGTTTGGCGAACCATGTTATAACCAATGGATCCATGTGTATTAATTATCACTCAATATTTCATCATCATCATCATGAACTATTCAATCTAATTGAAAATGGAAATGACCTTTTTTTAGATCCTTTATTGTATAAAGAATTGTTTTCCCGCTCTCTCAGTGGTTGCATACACTATTATGTGATTATTAATAATATTAAAAGTGTTAATGGGTTGATTAAATTTATGATTCTTATAATTATGAGTTTTTATTAAATCTATTATATCCTTGACTGATGAAATCAAATTAGTCTAGGAATAATTATAAAAATTGAGTCTCTGTATTTTATTATGTGGGATTGCATCTTGGGAGAGAGAGGATGAATATATATAATATACCAATAAAACATTAAATTATTTAAACCTCCATGAATGGTTTTATTATTTTCCAAAAATAATGGAATAACCATTTTAGTATAAGTAGAGTATCAATGGTGATGGTAAAACACACAACAAAATACATTTATCACTCTATGAAATATATCTTACTTGAGTAGTGGAAATGTATATATTAAGTTGAATATATATATGTAATTCCACTAAGATTACATGAGCATACCATAATTTCAATATATATCATTTTACATAACTATTCATTATATATCATATTATTCGATTCCCTAAAAACAACTGTTTTTGTGTCATTTGAAATCACATTAATAAAAAATTTATTTTAAAATTTTATGAAAACCTTTATCTATAGTTTTACAACACTAGACCATTATGTATACATGTCATAGTATACAATATTTTTCATATCATGGGGAACATAATGGTAAGAAAAAAATTGGGCAATGACAGGATCTTTTATAAATAAAATTTTCATATTCAATTATTAAATTCCTCATCATGTAATGAATTTATTGAAAAAACATGCACTACATTGAAAATATCAAATAATTTTATAGTTTTCCAAACATAAAATACAATTAATAGTCATACCCACTTATTATGTAGTTATTTTATGGAGAGAATTTAGATTAGTAAATTAGGGGTCCTGATAACATCATTTTGACAAAATTAAACGGAATGATGGTTTTGATCAATAGGATTGTTCAATATAAATACCATTTATCAGAGCTTCAGAGGGATATAGAATTAGTAGGCTATTCCATTGACTATGACCAAGATAATACTAAGAAATAGAAGGATTATTAGAACCATTTACATGATCTGTTCAATCTCATAGAGACCAAAACCTACACCATTTTTGTTGAATTACCCATGAAAATATCACCGTCTCACACCTTACCCTTTAGGAAATATCTTATATAATAAAGGGACATTAATATTGACCATAATAGCTTTAACTTCTATTTATTCATTCAATAAAATTATTGTTATATTTATTCCATCTTATTAATACTTTATAGATGATTAAAAAACATGTTTGATGGATAATAAGATTTAATATTAAAAGAATATGAATTGTGTTTATATGAAATATATGTTTTCAAACCAGACTTTTCTTTTTTTGAATTCCTAACTTTTTTATGAAATTCTATTTGAATAATAAAATTATTAAAAAAATTATTATATATAAATAATCAAATAATTTTTTGATGTCAAAAATAATTTGTATATGGGTTAGAAAATAGTTATTGTCAAAATACCATTATTTCTAAATAAATAGGTATTATTTATTTAAAAATATAAATTCTCATATTTAGTTATTTATTCAAATAAATAAATATTATTTATGAAATATGTGCATGGAAGTTATCCAATATGAATTTTCTCAAAATTTTTGTAGACAACCCAATTTTTCAGTGAAAATTAAATATGGTATAAATATATGATATATAGTATGACATCATAATGACCTATAAGTGAGGTGTTATAGTCCATAATACATATCCATGAGAAAATAAATATTTTTCAAAAAAATATTTTTGGGTTTTTCGTAAATTTTATAATCCCTTAATGAATCCTCCAAAACCAATATTATATTATAAGTCTTTAAAATTAATTATTTGTAAGCATGACTTGATTAAACAACACCACTTTTATTATTTAAATGATACCTATTCTGAAACCTATTAAATATTTTAACCCACATCATTTTTTTCAATACATTTTCAAAAATTATTGGAAGGTTTTTTCATTTTTATTACTTTTTCATCTAGATTCCAAAACCAATGTTTTGGAAATTAATAAGGAAATATCCTCCCATTTTATATATAAATGCACAAAACATTTTCACTTCACTCAAAACCCTTGAAACATGAAAATAATTTAGACTTGAAATTCTATATTTTACTATAGGTTCCCCCAAGCCCTTAATAATCCACTCTTAAGCATTTAGAAGCACCTTCTCTGGGTAAGGGATCCTCTCATTCTCCTATTTATTTTAGATACTCTTTTATATGATGCCATTTTTTTAGTTATTCTTTTTTTGATATGATTAAACACACCCCTCTGACTAAATTTATGTTTTATATGTGATCAAAGACCTATCAATGTCACATTAATAACTCTCAGTAACCATTATATTCCCCCATTATGCTACCAGAATTATTTGGTGATTTCTCCATTAGATGAATTTTCGTTCTAAATACCTATCCTTATATCCATTCAAGATTATTCAAATAGATGTAACACTACATCATTTATTGGGTAAAATCATGTATATAACCCTTACTCCTCGATAATGTGATTAAATTTTATGAAATTTATCTTTATTTTATATGATTCAAGTGATGCAGTTGTGCATGAACAAGACTTGAAAATGATGGTTTCACATAGACAACACTCAAATGCACTGGGGAATAATTCAGACTCATAAAACTTCATCCATGGGATTAAAGAGTAAACCTAATCCATTATGGGACTTTTATTCCATGTAATTAGGTCTTTATAGGGATTCATGACCTATTATTGTGATATCATGTTTAATGTTATTTCCACATTATAATGTTTCCCATGTGATATCATATTATATCTGTCAATATTTTTTATGATTAAGATTGTCATAGGTTTTATCATACCATTATATTCTTATAGGATAAAATTTATTTATTTACCTTAATATATTTTTTTAATCCCTTACCAGGATTTATAGATCACCCACTTCTTATCTACATCTGAAGGTTTTTCTGTGTAGTTTTAGAAGAACGATTGAATTTTACGAGCATGTTAGGGAAGTTTTCAATATTTTAATTGCATACATGATAAATTTTATTATAATATATACATATTTTACTTGGGAAAATAGGATTCATGATCTTTTAGGATAATATTATTTGTAAACTTCTGTAATAAATCATGAATTATTGTGTAATAAAATATGGGTTGTCATATTTGGTATTAGATCAAAGTCTAATTATTTGTGGGATAATGATTAAACAACTCTATTAAAATCTGTAGTGATTAATATAATCAAATTTATACATCATGAATTTTTTTTCATGTATAAATTATTTTCTTTCTAAAAAAGTCATCCATGTATAGATATTTCAACTTCATCTATATTTGGCACATTTTTACAAATTTGTAATAATTCCGAAAGGGGAACATCGATCGAGATTTAATTATATCCTCAAGCATAAAAATGGACATTGATGCACACCTTGAATTAATTTCCTAGGGGGAATGCATTGTTGAATTCAAAATATCTTTTTCAACCCTTATTAATGAAAAATAAAATCCCAAAATATTTTATTTTAGGATATTGATCATGGAAAACATAGATTCAATCCTATAAATAAATTAGTTAATAAATATAAATCATTTATGAGTTATCTAATTTATCATAACAGATTTCAATTTTTGTGTTGCACACATCAAAAAATCCTTGCCTATTTTTTAAAATTTTCTAGACTAATTTCTTTTATATAGGGGAAATGCAGTAAACAACTAATGCGATGATCATTGTAATGACTTCAAAAATAAGGTTCCCAATATGATGGGGCCATGGTTTTAAAAATTCATGCTAATATATTCTGAAATATATCATTTTTTAATAAAAAATTAAATTAGTAATAATTCCCAAATACCCCTAAGTATGACATGGAATCAATGGATACATTTACGTGAAAAGTGACTTCAACTTTCAGTGTATAATATGATCCCTTAAACATAGAATGATGGGTCAAATCCTTTGAGAATATATTTTCCATACTTCAATGATTCGATAAAGAGATGGTCATTATGTCTATTGATTTCGTTGAATGAAAGTATTATCATTTTTGGATCCGGACATAAATAAAAATCCCGAGGATAAGATTGATTGGATGGTGTGGATAAAATTCATGATTTTTTTTCCAAAAAAATATATTCCTTGAACTATTTGACTAAAAAGGATACAAACATCCTTAAGCGGAATGAAAATTCTATTCAATCCATAAATGTGTACTAGTAATACTTCATAACACTTTTAAGATATACAATGATCATTTCAAAAATTGTAAAATTAAATATGACCGATTCATTTGGGGGATGAAGACAAGTATACTAAAAGCCTTATCTAATGAGTGCTTTGACAACCCTGAAGATATTTTTGGATATTCACTAAAATTAGAAATTGATATTAGTAAATATCATTGTTTTAAAAGGGATAAAAAGATATAAATGGTGTCTCATTATCTTGGTATGATGTGGAATTATAATAGTGGATTGAAATCCAAACACAGGTCCTATCAAAATTGTGGGAAGAATCATGCTGAAATTTTTCTGAAGGTAATTAGAAAATTCATTAGTTATAGGAATGAATGAATCCAAGCTAGTAATTTCTAATGGGATAATCCCACAAATGTGGTGGAAGAAATTAATTCTCTTATAAAACCTCATCTGGTATTATAATGATTAAATTTCAAGGAAGAATGAATTATGACATCCATTCCACTATTCCAAGGGTTGTCAGAGAGAATAAATATTGACTACCTCTTAGGTGTAAAGGGAGAGCTTATGCCATGAAAAATTATGAGGTGGATCCAAAAACGATTATGTTGATAGTAATTATAAATAATAAATCTATGATAATGAACATTATTTGTCATTCTATTTCAAAACATTCATTTCTAGCACAGAAGGACAGTAGAAAATTTCAAAAACGATCACAAAGAATGAATGTTGAGACATCAGTTAAAATGGAAGATGGATAAATTATTGAATCTATTGTATATAACTCTACCTAAATCAGAATTTGTGAGATAAACATCCCATTGATCCAATTGATACATTCTTTCGAAGAATTTTATATTATTCTTGGCATGGATTTATTATCCTTATATAAATCAATCATAAATTGTCGAGAGACACAAATCACTAAAGATATTTAAAATCACTCTCTAATTATATAAAAGTTTAAGGATGAGGATGAAACTTATTTTGTACCAAAAATATGAATAAGGGATATCATTTCCCTTTAATAAAGCATTTATTGTATAAATTTTTGAGATAAAATAAAACAATGTCCTTTAAGACATGACCTTTATAAGGGAATATTCTATAGTGTCCCTTGAAAAATTACTTAGTCTTCCTTCTAAATGTAAGGTTGAAATTCCAATCGAGACTATATACAAATATTTACCAATATCAAAGTCTCCATATTGGATGGTTATTGTAAAACATGTAGAGGAAAAGATGAAACTATAAAAAAATTTAGAAATGGGTTCATATTCCCAAGTGCATCACTGTGTGGTCTACTAATCTCCTTTATCAATAAGAAGGATTCATAAATGGTTCTCTTTATTTATTATCATGACTAAAAAATATCATTATAATTAAACAATAATCCTCCTCCATAGATTGATGACTTATTTGACAAGCTACATTGAAACTAGTACATCTATAAGGTGGATCAACGATTGTGTTTTTATCAATTATAGGTAAATAATGAGGATATCCCCAAGTCCACTTTTATTAAATGGTAAGAAAAATATGATTTCATATTTATACCATTTCATCTCATTAATGAGATATAAATCATTATGGGATTAATGAATATATTCTTTAGATATTACCTTGAAAAATAATTTGTAGTGTTTTTAGAATATATTCATATCTAATTACAAGGAAAGGAGGAACATGCATAATACCTTACTTCAATACTGATGTCCTTGGTAAAGAAAAATATATTTGATTAGTATACCAAATTTAAATTTTAGTTGGAAAAATTAATTTTCATGGGGCATGTTATCTCCACCAAAGCTATTTATGTGGTCCCTTCAAAAAATGATAGAATTCAAGGATGTCCAAGACAAACAACTATAATATATATTTGAAATTTCCATGGATTATTTGTTTAATTTCATCAATTTGTCAGAAATATATCACGATTATCAATCCCAAAAACAAAATGTAATTAGGAGAGAGTCAGGCCTATATACATAATGAATCAGAATAATGTTTTAAATAAACAGAAATATGGTAATAATTTCACCTATGATAACATTAAACTCAGGTAGGGATGGATTTATTTTCTATGTAGATTCATACAAAAAGGGTTTGGGTTGTGTATATATTCTTGATGACCAAGTGGAAACCTATGATTCCTACTAACTAATGTTCCATGAGTGAATCTTCTGAACCTATGATGAAAGATTTCCTATGAGGATCATCACGTTAAATATAAGGTGACATTATCTATATGGGAAAATTGTTTATATACAAAGACCATAATATCCTAAAGTATATAATAACAAAAAATGAGCATAAAATGTTTCAAATATTTTGGTTTTAGATAATCCTGGTTTATGATTGTTCAATCCATTGCCATCTAGGGAATGAAAATAAAGTGGCATATTCTCTAGTAGAATGGGTCCCAGTACTCTATCCATGTTCAGTATTACATGTGATCTAATATTATTGGCCATGTAAAGGATGTATATGAGAATAGTAAAATGATATTTATCCTAAATTTCTCAAATAAATGCCCCACCATCATTTCTTGAAAGCGTCATCAAGGCCCAACAGGATGTTGAGGTGAAACTAAAATTGGTAGTAAATATATTGGATTTCACCTTTACTAAATGTAGAGTAATATGATATTAAACCTAGATTTGTGTCCCATAAAAGGATTTAATGAATAGATTACTTCTATATTATGAACATAGATCATCCTTATCTTTTATTCTTGGTATCACCATGATGTATAGAGTTCTGAAAAAAAATCATGTTGGATAATAAAAATTGATAGATTGTGGTGTATGTATCTCGATGATTGGTGTGCCAAAAATTCAAGGATTAATGATGAAATTATAATTTTATGTTTCAATAATTTCCCATGCATTTATGGAAATGGGATTAATGTGATAATGGATATATTCATAGGAATCTCTAGGATATTTAATGGTAATAATTCCATCTGAGTGGTAATTTATCGCCTTAAAAGGTATCTCTTTTAAATTTCTATAAAGTAATATTTGAATTTTAAATAACTCAATGAGATATTCATAAGGTAATGGGAAATTCAACATGTATTTATACTCTCTAATGTATTCTATAGGGCTCTATGGTTTTCCTATATGTTTTATAGAAGCATTCATCAATTATTGAGAACATAAATGAGATCCAAAACTTCTTATCAACATTAGAATGATGGAAAATCTAAAATGACCTTTCAAAAAATTGATGATATGTTGAAATAATGTCTAATAGTTTTCATTATATGTTGGTATCAAAGCATTCTCGTAGTGGAGTCCTCATATATATATATATATAGTTTATATTAAATCATTAAAATAGCACCTTTTATAGATCAATTAGGGAAGTCGTGTTGGACTCCGACATGCTGTGATTATGTTAGAGATTGGAAGCTTATGAGACAATTTTTTCCATGATATGATAGATAAGGTAGTAAATAGTTATAGAAAAATAAGATCCTTACAATGTTTATTGAAATGTTATACAAAAATTTGTTGAAGATACATCATGATTGAGGTTAGAGAAATATTGATCATTCATATATTTCAATTGAATAAAATCATTAGTCTTTGGAATAAGGAAAATCTTAGTCCAAGATACATCATCCCATTTTGGATCCTGAATGCAACAGAGTGTTGGAAAATCATCTAAAACTCTCACATAACATATCTCAAATACATGATGTGTTCCATGTATTCCTCTTGAAGAAGTACATAATAGGCCCCTCACATCTACTGAATTCATATGTGGTTCTATTAAAGAATTATATTTTATACGAGGGTCAGATAATGAATAACTTTTATCATAGATATTTGGTTTTTTTAAAAATATAAAAAACTCACTCAACTTGTTTTGGAGGAACCTAAAGTTTGATGAAAATATATGGGAATCAGAAGTGGTGATGAAATATAAGTACCCTAATCTATTTTAATATGTGAAATGGATATTTTTATGGTGATGATTTTGAATGCAGGATAAATGTAACGTCTTGAAATTTTTTAACAGAAATTCTCTATTTCAATTGATAAATACATAATCAAGTAATGAAGTTATGGAAAATATATGAACTAATTTTGTTATTTTCTTCATTATATGGTCTGTAAATCATATAATAATTTTATGAATCACAACCAATGACTATATAACTATTGTACGTTGATCATTAAAATTACTATATAAATGGTAAGAATATGGTCCCTTATAAAACAAAAAAGGGATGTGATGTTTTTTACTACTAGGAAAATATCCTATGAATCCCATTTATTTGATATTTCAATCGAGATATTATAAGTTTGATTTCCTTTAACCATGAACGTCCTAATATTCAACAATTTAAACATGAGAGAAACCATTTATGAGAGATTATCGTGATCTTCTAGATTATGACCCAAACCATGCTCGTCAAACACCCCCAAAAAATATCTCCATCCCACATATTACACTTGAGGCATTTACTGGTTTAATAAATGGATATATATCAATAATATAAATATGTTAATTTATATATCTTCATTCAATAAAATAATGATTATATTTAAATTTTTTTATTATTTTATAAATGGATGAATAATGAGTTTGATAAATATTTTATTTTAGTAAGACAAACGGAAATTGTGTTTTTGGGAAATATATAGTTTCAATCAAGATACAACTTTTTATGATTTAAATATTTTTAAAATAAATTATATTTTAATAAAACATTATTATTTAAAAGTATTTATTGAATATTCTTGGTAATATATTGTTACAACGTCAAAAATGATTTTAATGATAGTTATAAAACTATAATTGGAAAAACCCAATATATTTTAATAAATGTGAGTTTTTCATATAAAAATATAAATGATAAAATTTAGATACATATTCTAAAAAATAATTATTAGTATTTAAATTTAAATGTTTAAATAATCCATTGTGAATTATCAGAGATAATAATTTTTTTTGGTAACAATTAAATACATATAAATACAAGATTTGTATTATGACATAATAATGTCCAAAAAGTAATGTGGTATAATACATGAAATGTTTCCAGGAATAAATAAATATTTCACATAAAAAATATTTGGTTTTTGAGTTATTTTATTATTTTTATTAACCAATAATAAATCCACTTATACATAGATTATATTTCAGGGGTTTCAAATTAAATTCTCTATTAACATGATTCACTATAAAATCACCACCAGTATAATTTTAATGTTCTCAGTTACATAACTTTTAAAATAATGAAACCACTTCACTTTGGTTTCAACCATTTTAAAGAACACTGGATGGTTTTTGGTTATGATTAAAATTTCATATAGAGTCCAAACCCTATGATTAGAAATTAATAAAGAATACTCTTCCCTTTTGATATATAAACCCACCCAACCTCCCTTATCGCTTCACCCAAAACCATTCTGTCATGAAATTACTAATTAACTCTCACTATAGAGCCCTCATATGGTGGCCCCAAACTCTCAAGAGTCTCCTTATAATATTTTATAATAATAATATCATGTTAAGACATCATCTCCTTCTACTCTATATTCAAGCGCCTCGTTTATAATCGTTCCCATTATTTTCCAATTGTTCATATTGGGGAATGATTTCCAACATCTCTATTACTGAATTTAAGATTTAAATGTGATAAAATTCCTCTTTAACTTTAATTGATTCCTTATAATGAAAATTTATGTACCCTGGTAATTCTGTTGAAATTATCTTTAGAGTTTTAAAAACAAAACATTATTATTGTTAATAGACATCTTTATTTCCACACAAAAGTTTTCAACTAGACGTACCTTACCATCACTGATTAATAAAATATATTTATTTAACCCAAACATCTTGATCACGTGATTCAAATTAATGAATGTTATATTTTTGTTGTATGGTCTATGTGGAAAGCTTATTCGAGTATATGATTTAAAAATGAATAGCGCACAAAAACAGAGCTCCAATGTATTGGTTAATTTTTTAATGTGATGAAATATATTTTAGGGGATTAATAACTAGACCTAATCAATTATTGTAAATTTTACTCCTTATCAGGATTTTTATGTGAAAAAACATCGCCTATATTTATTTAGTCCTATTAAATGTTTCCTCTATATTCCGGTGTTTTTGTTATGTTGTCATGTTATATAATGGCTTATGATTTAAGAGTATGACTCATATCCCCATTTTGTTTCCTAAATATTAATATTTGATATCATATAGTACAGTAAATTAGGATATAATTTTTTAATTCCCATACTGGTGTTTATATCTCAAACTTTTATTTTGTACATCCATTGGTTATCTCTTTTAGTTTTACCAGAATAGTGAAATTTTAATAGAATGATGAGGATGTTTTAAAAAATATCATTTTATTCCTATTAGATATTGTTATTCATTATATATCTAATTTAAAAATGACAATAGTGTTTATAATATTTTTGGATTTTGTTACATGTACCTTTATTAAATAAATCATGAATTGAAGTGTTAAAAAGTATGGGTTTTTATAGTGTGAGCTCAGATGCTCAGTAAGGATGACCATAATAGATAGAAATTGAACATAATATGTGATAAAAAAATGAACATGTTGTTATGAGAACATAATAAAAGTGTTTCAAAATTACATAAGAAACCCATATGAAGTCAACCAAGATCATAAAAAATGATTCATGACGATAATCATTTGATAAAATATAATAAATAATACATTGAAGTGTGGAATCTTGTGTTTATAATCAGGGCGTAGGTATGTTTCATAACATAAAAAGGTAGTAGACACATAATTAAAGAAATCAAATTATGTGTAAGTGATAACCTCAAAGATACTCATATCATAATAGACTAGTCTAACAACCTTCATATAAAAATCTACCTAAGCTCACCACTCATATCCCATAATATTTTAGACATATGTGAAACAATCATTCCCTATAACCATTAAGATTTTCACTATAAAAAATAGGTTTTTACCAAAAAAATTATAGATAGAAGTTTTTTACATTTATTGTATTATTTGATGTAATTTTCTCACAATGTATTAGAATGATGAAACAAGATTCCATCTCAACTTGTCTTGTAGAAAATGTGTACTAAATAGCAGGTAGTCTTTTTTTGGGGCTCTAGATATATTTATGTTAAAAATACCATGCGTCAACGAAAATGTTAATGATGGACTTAAAATACACATAAAAATAGGAAATAATTTTGGATAGAAAAGAAGGGGCATTAAAATTAGTTTTCTTGTAATGGTTAGTAAAAAGAAGAATATGCTGGGTAGTATTTTTGATAGATTACTATGTCCCTAACAAATAATTTTTCGATTTTCATGAATATTTTTAATGATGGAAAATTTTTCCGCTGGAATTTTTCACTAATATACTTATTATCATTAAAAAAATATCGCAAGCAGTCCACCCCAAAAGGTAAATCTATATAAGACATTTCAGAAGTCATTCTCCCCCACTTTTTAATAGTACATTTGTATAGCTAGTTATTGTAATAAGTTATTTCATTCAAATATTTCTGACGTCAATTTAAAAAAAGCTTTTACAACCTTTGATTGACTATTTTTTTATTAATTTACTTCTATTTTCCCTACAATTTTTTCGTTAGAATAATTAAATATGAAAATCATGTTTTTTTCTAATTTATTCTTGTGAATTATGGATTTAATATTTTATTTAGTTAAGATAATATTATTATAAATTATAATTTGAAAAATGAAAAGATTGTAATATATAATAATATATAATAATTATTATTAATTAAAGATTTTTTTTAAATAATATTAAATAATAATAATTTTTCTATAATTGGTAATAATTAGTTAAAAACACTAAAACAATTATAAATAGTAGTTAGAAATATTTAAAATAACTGAAAATTAAAAAAATACCAAATAATAAAAATTGTAATAATTAGTAAAAAGCAGTTAATGTATAAACAATAGAATAATTATCTATAATTGCTATTAAATCATAATGGTAAGAAACAAATAGCAAAAACACTATTCTAAATAGTAATTAATAGTTAAAAATGAAAAAATAGAAAAAATGGTAAAAAGATTAATAATAATTAATAAATAGTATAACCATATTAAAAATTTTAAAATCTAAGAAAAAATAATAAATACCATAATAAATAAAATAATATTCATAATTTCTAAAAAATTAGAAATAATAAATAAAAAATATACTGAATAAATAAAATTTATTAATTTTTTTAAAACATCCCAATAATTATTAATATATAGAAATAATAGTAATAAATAGTAATAATTATTAGTAATATGTAATATTTAGCAATAATTATTATAAAATAGTAAATAACACTAAAACATAGAAATAATTAGTAATATATAGTTCTAATTAGTAACACGTTATTAAGAATTATTGTACATTAAAAATAAAAAATATATATTTAGAAATATTAATAATCGTAATAATAAACAATAATTATTAAAAAGTCCACAATTATTAGAAAAATTATAAGATTACTAATTTGTAACACTTAGTCCAAAATAATAATAATAGTAAATAATGAGAAATAATTAGCTATAAAACTATATTAAAATTATAAAAAAAGAAACATATAGATTTTTTTTTAAAAAGTATTAATAGAATAGAAAAAAATAAAAATATATTAAAATATTAATATTAGACGTAAATAATAATAATTAGTTATAATTAGTAAATAAATACAAATAATTAATAATAATTGGTAGTAATAAGTTATAATTATAAATAGTAAGAAATATTTAGTAATAATTGGAAATAAAAAACATCTAAAATAATTACAAATAATATGTAATTATTGTAATAATTTTTAATAAATCAGAAAATTTCAAAAGAAATAGTAAAAATTAGATGTAAATATTTATAATTAGAATTATTAAAAAAATTATAATTTTTTTATTAATTAGTAATATTTTTTAATAATTAATATCAATTAGAAACAATGAATCCCATCAATATTAATAAAAGTAGCCTATTTTTTTATTAATTAATCATAATTTAGAAACAATTACTAATGAATCTTTCCTTTTATATGATTAATCAATATCCATAATTCTGCGTAATTATCCATTTTAGTAGTTATTATAAATTAATATCCACTTCAATCAAATTAGTTTATACCCATATTTCATTTGAATGTAATATATTCATGTGTAATAATTAACAAAAAATATTCCCTTATATAAATATAATTGTAACCATTATATCTTATGAATTTTTTATATTTTAGTAATAATTTTAGTCCATTATTTTCTACAATCAAATTAATCCTAACTGATATCACTTATGAATTGTTCAAATTATTTTCGAAAATTATCACATTGAGATATTAAAATTGTAATTTATGAGGTCACGGGGGTAAAATTATCATTGAAATCCAAATTATTAAAGCATAAATCGTATCAAAATTGTCAGTTTTTAAACATTTATATCGTTTTAATCATTAAATTGTGAATTTATTTTAGTAGGTAAATTTAGAGTCAGTGTATGAAAATCTATCATAGAAGATTGGAATAATTTAATAATGAAAATGGGAATATATTATCATTCCATTTTTGAAGGGATTTTGTGTTTTGATATAAAAATATATAACTACATTCTGAATTATATTTAAATATTCCTGGTCCTGATCAAACACAACATAAAAATTTAAGGAAGGTTGATACTTTCCCATCTTTTTAAGAAATAGAATATCAAGATTATAATTTTTATATGAAAACAAAACCATAAAAATATAATTATTTATTGAAATATATTTAGTATAATTTATATCAATGATACAAGATATGTGAAATTTTAGGTTTTATAATGTTTAAGGTCACTAACTTATATTTTTTAATATAAAATAGATATTTAGATTAAATATTATCATAGTTTTTTTCAATCGTTCTCGAGATAAATATTCTACCATTATATTCATATG
This sequence comes from Viscum album, assembly GCA_963277665.1. Classification (NCBI taxonomy): domain Eukaryota; kingdom Viridiplantae; phylum Streptophyta; class Magnoliopsida; order Santalales; family Viscaceae; genus Viscum; species Viscum album. Next base: position 690,832,975 of record OY728138.1, on the reverse strand, counting down.
AAATTAAAAATAATAACTATAAATTGGGTCTTTGTTACCCACATATCCATTCCTTTTCAAAAGAATTCATGGTATATTATATTGAATATGTGTTCTTAGTTAATTATCCAATATGTTGAAAAATGAGGTACAAAAGCATGAAAGAATGAAAGTATATATTTAGATCTATTATACTAAGGAAGTGTTATCTATTTATACAAAGATTATGGTATCAATTTATTTCTTGCACCATTTAAGCATTGATGAAATGGAATATATCAAATTCATATGTCACAAAAATAATTAATCATCCTTTTGATAGAGATTCATGGAATAGATTTTGTGAAACTCATTGATATTTTTTCCGAAGGTTGTTACCTATGGTTAGGTTATTATATTAATTTTTTCTATATATTTTGATCTTATGTAGGTCAATATTTATATTGGAATGTTTTAAAAGTTCTATAAAATTACCTCCTTGGTTATTAATGACAGAACCAGACATCTTCTTATTTTTTGTAATTATCAGACATCCAAATAAAAATATTTTTACCTTTTTGAATCCACTAAATAATGAGTTAATTTTATTGTGGAGAGTCGCTATAACTACATATGATATTTTTTTATAATAAAAATTAACATGGTATCCTTTTTCAAATGTCATCACAAATTTCTTCTTGTAGTTCATCATATTTGAGGTAATAAATATCAATTTACAAAATGAGTAATGGAATGTGATGAACTTCCATTGGTGCTATTAGGTAATAATATAAAATCTATAATATAATCACTACCTTCTATTACATTTTGATGAATAATAGATAAATAAATATATGGTTCTGGGAGAGATTTAAAGTTGGTAACGGTGAGTAATTATTGTTACATTATATATTGAACTTAATTATTTTTCTATAACAATCAGATGTATCAAAAATATTATGAGATATTTTTTGAAGGATCAACTCATATCGCCATATTTTTAAAAAAACTAAAGCAACATATTATATGTAATTAATATTATGAATAATATTTTTGATAACATATTTTTTATGTTTCTAACAAACTTAACATGACAAATGATACTCTAGTGGTGCAGTTAGATCTTCCTAAATTATCCAATAATCAAAAATTCAGTTATTTTAAAATGTTAGTTCTGAAAATTTAATTATTCATAATGTTTCTTATTAACTATATAAATAATGGCTTCAATTATACTGTCACTAAATTATAGATATAAGGTTCCCAAATGGTTAGGCATTTATTATTTCTTATTATGTTAGAAATGGTAACATTAATGGATTAAAAAGTCATAATTTCTATGTATTAATGGAGAAGTAACTAAATATTTTTCATATAGGATTATTTAGTTCTTATACTTGTGATCTTGTGACAGAAATATTATATTGATTTAGAGAAATTTGTATCGAAACAATATACTAGGATATACATTATTTGCTTTAAAAATATATTATAAAAAATCTATTTAAATTACAGAATAATATTCACCATTTATTGATTCAATAGATAATGTGTTGTTACATTTTTCATATAAAAATTATATATTGTTGATATAGTTTAGTCGGATATACCCATATTATAGATTCATAAAAATATTGAAGAATTATCTATGTGAACAAAAATCTGTTGATGATTCAATTGCACAAGCATACTTCTGGGAGGAAATTTCAAGTTTCTACTTCTATTATTTTTTATTTGATTATAATTTCAAAAATAATAAAATGATTCACAATAATGGAAATATTTTTGTTGATATAGACCATTTGTTATAAATATTAAATTATCATAAGATTATATTTGTTGTTGACTAAGGAAAATTACTTTCCCAGGATGAACCAAAAAAAGATGATATATATGTTCTATATAATCATGATTAAATTACACAATTTTTGTTGTGAATACTAATTTTAACAATATTTTATATAAAAAATTAAAATAAAATATATATTAACGTTTTAATTATATGATAATCATATGAAAAATAAATTCACAAAAATTTCCCATTCCCCCTTTAATTAACATAGATAATGTAATTTTTCATAATGTTATAAAAAATATTAACATTAATTATTTTCAATTGGACATATTAATTCAATTTTTAATATAATTTATTATTTATTTTTATTTTTATTTTTTAATGAATCACAAAATTGAATAAAAATTGATATCCAATTTCTGGAAATGAGTAACCCAAAAAAATATTCAAATATTACAATGCATATGTGTTTAACGGATTTTAGTGTAATAAACATTATAGTTGTGATTAAAAAATAAATTAATAATGGTGTTTTTTGAAAAGTATCTAGCGATAGGAAAATTAATATGTTCTTTTTTAGAATAATGAATACAATACCTGAGTTGTGTTATCATGGAAAAAATTAAATAATATTCTTTAAAAGTCATTATTTTGATACTGATTAAGGGTTATGTGTTCATCAGGGACATGATCTCTTTGATATTTAATATATCAAACTTCTTATAGATAGTAAATGATTTATGATTGCACATCAATCATGAAAAACTGATTATAAAAATTATTATACAAGTTCCATATTTTTAAATGACTGGTGGAGAGCAATAAAAATTAAATATCATAATAATATTTTTATTAAAAATAAATTGTTTTTATAGATTTAAAAAGTAGTAAAATATTTCAAAAAAGAACTCAATATACATATCTTACTCAAAGAGATACTAAAAAATTATAATAACCCTTATTTATGGGTAAATATTGATGATAATATGGGTAATGTGAAAAATGTGTTTCATATATTAAGAAATGATGAGTTTGGAGCTCATATGAAATTTTATGATACTGTTGAGGATGATGAAGAAAATTGAAATAGATGAATATGGAGATTTAGAATTATGTATTTAATTTTACAAATATTATTAATCAACATATCATATTTGTTTTTAATTAGTATTTAATAGTGAATTATGTTTGGTATATATATTTACAATTATTATATTGTATCATTATTTTTTCTCAGTCTATCTTATATTGATCTAAAATAGTTTAACCTCATGATCAATTCATTGGATAAGGAATTTTTTTACTATGGTCCTCCCGCTGTATTATATGAGTGTTCTTATGTGATAAAAATTAGAAGGGGTAGATGTTTTGTAATATTGATGATTCTTGAACATATTCCTCAATGTATTCCATTCATTGGAATAGTGGACAATATATTTCACTCTTATATATTACATATTATGAAATTAATTTTCATTACATACCTTAATCATCCACTCCATAACTGTATAAGTATAGTATCTTTGGAATCATGTATACATAATCAACATGATCATATAGGATCTACATAATATCTCACATAATTATTCACAAATTGTTCCCTTATTATATATATCAAACATCAAAACATCCAATATATCCTAGGCATGGGAAACAAAATAAAGGGTGAGCTCATATGCAAAATGAGGGTAAACAAAGGAGATATCAAGGATCTCAAAAGCATTACATGAGCATAAGGGTATGTTAATTCCAGGCCCACCCGTCACATAATAAAAATCATAAAATTGTATGAAACATGATAATACATGATTTATTATACCATAAACCACGAAAAATAATCAAATCTCATCCACATTTTATCATTTTATCATAGAATAAGCCAAGTAAAATAAATTGGTTTCATGAAAACTATTTCTATAAAGTCATAAAATCATCACAATAATTTATAAGTATGAAATCATTGTATTATATACCTTACACTAACTAGTTAATATCCAATTATATAATTTTAAATGGAATATTTCATAAAATTTTTTGTTGGAACATTTCTTAATGAAAATTTCTATTTTACATTAAAACCAATTATTTAAAATCTAAAAATTCCCCAAATAGAAAATAAATTATTTTAATTAAATATAAAATTAGAAATATTTAATGGGAGATTCAATGAATTGTATTTTCATAATGTTGGGATATTTTTTTCATTCTTTATAAGTTAAAATAAAACATTATCATCATATTTAGAAAAAATAAAAAAGAACATTGTTATAAAAAGGATTAGAATATTTATTTTATTTTAATTTTCTTTTAAACCAATCATGTGTAATAATTATATTAAAAAAAATTAGCTTCATATGGAAATCATTATATTAATCATTTTTAGAAAATATCTATATTTAATGGAAGGTATTTTCTTCCAAATAGAGAATTAATGTTAGTTTTCCTCTATATCATTATTTTTGTCTATTAAGTTCTTTAAGAGGGGAAAGGAAAGTAAAACCTAAATTTCAAAAAACTAATTAGGGGAGATGAAAGATCATGTTTTTATTAAGAATTATATCACAATATTTTGTAAATGAGACTTAATCTTGAATAATCTCACTAAATAAAGTGATTTTAACAAAAAACACTTACCTCATCTCTTGTCTTTCTTGGTATGCATTTAAAAATACTATATAAAAAATATAATATTATTATAAGTGTAATATAGAGGTATAATTATCTAAAACCTGTAATATATGATTTTATTATACCATCTTATCACACAATTCAATAGAATTATTTATTGAAATAATTGTTCCAGTTGATAATTGCTTTGTTTATTATAGAATTTTTAGTTTTGCAGTCTTATGTATTTATTAAATTTTCATGTTTAAATCATATAAAAATACTTATTAATGATATGAATATAATATATATTAATTATTTATATATATTTTTATTTTCATACATAACATATAATAATAGGAAAAAAATTACATCATTAAAAGAAATGATATGTCTTACCTGTGCATGACTGCTATATCCATTTTTCGATGGATGGAAAAATAGAAAGGTAAATGATAATTCACAATTACGGGATTGTTTTTATATTTAAAATATATATTATATTCACTAAAACTATTATTATCACCATATATGAAAATCATAAATTAAAAACGAATCACATCACCTCATATAAGTGGTAGTCCACACATACACACAAGCGATATTATCATTTTCAAACGAAAGGGAATGGGCTGGATAACAGATGTTATATAATACAAATAAAAACCACATATAATAAAATAATTATTTACTTATTCTATAATTGATTCCATATATTTAGAAGAGTTTAAAGAACAAATAAAATTGAAAATGATCGGTTAAGTGTTATTTCCTTTCATTGAGTACCCTCATTTGACTTACATATTATGCCTGAAAGGGATGGTCTATTTTAAATTACATATGATCAAGGATGTTTTAGAGGTACCATGGAAACTAATATAACATTATTTGGTTGATAGAGAAGGTAAATATGGGTTCTGAAACCTTGGATAAGAAGTACTCTTTTATATGTGAGTGGAGGGTCACTATTCAGATTACTTAAATAATTAAAATATAATAAATTAATTATCAATAAAAATGAATCAAAATGGATATAAATTATAATATAATTTCGGTTTATGATGGATGTAAATCAACTTATTAAATTATCTAGGGTTTATTTGGTTCTTTAAACCTTATATTTTTGTTTGACCCCTTAGTAGACCTATTTTATCCTTAACCATGGTAAATACATTATCAATATCAAAGGGATAAACCTATACTTGTATGGTGAAAATAATTTCATAAATAGATAAGGGATTTCATTTTAGACCATTTAATACATCCTTGTCCAATTTAAATATTTTAATCATTTTTAAATAATTTTATAAAAATATTAATTTTATAAAATACCATTAATTATATTTTTGACTCTTCAATTACATTGACATTAATTGCCTAATGAAAATTAGGGAATTTTTATAGAATCCATTAAAACATAAATAATATTTCATATTAATCTATACTATTCACATAACACTATAACTCACTCTGATTATATTACTTATAATATTTTTTAATCATTTATTTCATTATTCTATTTATCGAAACACATTGTGTTGGTATTGAATATGAATTTAAGGTAATTATACAATGACATTAAATTAAGAATAAATTACCATCATGAAAATAATTTCATATTTCTCAAAATAACCATTAATATTTGTTCCAAATTTTAATTTTTCTTTGTGTGAACTCAAAATTGATATTTAGAAGTAAGAGGGTGAAATTAAAAATTTTTAAATGCACTAAATAATATATAAGTCATTTTAAAGGAAATATCCCCCTAAAAAACATAAATTTGTTAACTTAGGTAATACGGGTCATCATACCATCATCCAATATGATTTTTGATTAAAATGTCGTGAAATTATCAACAACATTTAGTTATGGTTAACAAGATTTTACCTTTATTGTGGTGATAAATTATTCATGGTTACTTTGTATAATTTCAATAAATAAAATGGAATTTTTACAAAATTTTAGATTATTGGTAAAAAATATTAAATTTATTTTTAAAAATTTAATTTCTATTTTTGTTCGAAATTATATTTATTATAAGTTCACCAAATGTTGTGAAACCCGTTTTTAGAAACATATATTTTTAAGTATAAAATTGGATTTATTCAACTCTCAGGTCCCAAAAAATATTATATTAATGCTAAAACTTTTTATTGAAGATATAATATATATATATATATAACTAAAACCATTAAAAATATTAATTTACAAATAAATTTAAGATAACTATGATTGGGATCATAAGAACTCTTTTTCAAAAATAAACATTTCCATTATTTTCATTTCCAATCAACTAACAACCAATAAATATATTATGAACTATAAATTATTAATAAATTATTTATTCATATTGTTTATATATAACATTAAGACTATGATATAATGTTATACTATATTATGGGTCATTTCTATAGGCTATTTCTTGTATTTTATGTCATAAAAAATCATTGTTGAGGAAAATAATATATCATAAAATATTAGGGTGTTACATTACTCAGCATAAAATTATTTTCTACCGTGAAACTCCATCACAGTAATAAAAATATTTTTTAAAAGGTTGAGGCCAAAGGCTCAATTGATTATTTTAAAGCAAAGACCTCTTTATGACTGGGTATAGGGAGCCCCATTACATAGCCCAAATGCCCAAGGCCATGTGGCCTAAATACAAGCCTTGAAAGCCGATTTTTTGGCCCAAAGGACCCCTCGGTTAACAGTACTTCTACAGTACCTACACTGCTATTGTAACTTCTACAGTATTTCCACAACAACAGTACCTGCTACAGTACTACCACCAAAATAGTGTCGTTGCTGTTGTAGTTCCTCTACCACTATAGTACTGCTACAGTTCATGCTACAGTATTTCTAAAGTAACCTAGAATATTCGTCCCTACCTAGATCTGATCCTGGGTCTTTTGGATGCCAATAATGAGACTATACCACTTCGGTACTGGCTCTTTGGAATCTCTAACAAAAATAATGAGTATATATTTGTTTCATCAAATCCACCAGTACAAAATTTGCATCATCTATTTTTTTATCCTCTACAGAAAATTAATAATGTTAATAGCCCTATTTTGAATAACTTTATATGTAAAAATTTATATTTAAAAAAGTTTATCATTATAAGAAATATCATGATCTAGAGTTATGACCTATTAGTTCAATGCATGTGATGAATTAGGTATATACATCCTCAAGATACATATATCGAACAAAATGTAAACTTAATAGTTAATTTGTGGAAGTTCCAAATGATAATATGGAATCACTACTATATCAATAATCATGATGTGGGAAACATAATTGGGATCAAATTTCCATTATTTTGGTTTCCCATAACCTTATTCCCCAGTGAATATTTTAGGAATACCTTCTCACTAAAAATGAATTTTAGTTCCTGATTGATTATTGTAAAAATTTATTTTCTATTGACTCTATGTTTTTTATATTATGTTGAATTCATTTGACAATATTTTCCATTTAACTTAAATATAAAATCAAAATAACATTTTTTATCTCTTGATTTATCCCAACACATTAATGTTTTACAGTTATCACCATAGAGTAATTCATATAGCACCATCTAAATTCGGAATTCAAAGCCTGTGTTCTATGAAAAGTCGACTAGAGTAAGTTTTTGATCCTAACCAACATTTAAATCCTTATAATAGACCTTAAAATATCTTATATGGTTTTAATGGTTCCCTTAAACTGATTATCTTCATGTTAATGATATGAAATTATGAAAGTCAACTCTATTTCTTGGTCCCACTGATGACTTTCCAAGAAACTGAGGTAAACTATAGTTCTGAATCAAATAAAATATAATTTGGTACTCCATTAAATCATTTCATATCCTTAAAATATACATTGAATGAAGATAAATAGAGAAATGTTCTCTTAGGGAAATAATGTTTACGAAAAGTTTTAGGTGATGAAATAAAACCAAAATAACATAGTTCCCTTTAGCTACTTTGGGAAGTCATAAAATGAAATCATGGGTGATATTTACCGACATAAATTCAGGGAAGTTTAATGGTTGTGTCATCCCTTTAGACTACTATACCGTATCAATAAATTATTGATATACCAGGAATCAAGATACATATTCTTTAGTATCCCATCTCATGTTGTCACACCAACAATATTGTTTCAAATATCTATATATCATTGAACTTGTATATTGAGCATAGAATGATGAATTATGAGGGACATAAAATATATCCTTATATAAATATTGTACAGATGGGATATATAAATGGTTCTTAAAACTTATCATTTAATCATAATCAAGGTTAAACTCACAATAATCTCCCCTATTATTCTTTAGCTACACATTTTTTTTGCCTCATTAATTTTTACATTGATTGAGGGTTAGACCCTCATTTAAGTTATATAACTTTTATCCCCTTTCTTCAAGATCTCTACATCCATCACTTTCAAATTCAAAAATATTTGAACGTTTGTGATACTCATCATAGATAAGCTAACCGGATCCTTTCAAATCAGAATATCTTCCAACTTATTCAGTTTCCAATGGTGGTAATGTTATGAATATTCATAATATTTAATGACCTCACACTTTATTATTTTGTTGATATTCAACTCTTTATATGTGAATATATATATTATTATTTTACTGTCATTGTATATGTCACAATTATCTCGATAAAGATAATTCCATTAGATCTATATTGAAACAATTATCGATTATACCTCTAATTCATGAGTTGGTTATTTTTTGTTATGAACCAACAATTTCCATGATGAATAATTTATAACCATATAATTTATCGTGAGGATAAATCTCTATCCCATCTACGGTGCACCACTATATATTAAATCCCATTCTCCAATATAGGGTATATTAAGCCCTGGGCACTGACTAAACTTATATACTTTACCTGGAAATTTTCTACACATTCATGTCTCCAAATGAACGGTCATCCCATCTGAGTTGACATGGTGATTTGATTATAAAACCATGATAAATTCAATATAAAGAATCTATAATATCCATCAAAAAGAATACGAACAAATATCTCAGTCACATAGGGTTGTGTAGGATAATGTTAAATAACCATTATCATTGATTCAACCATCGATATAAATTTTCATGATATTATATGACCAAAATAATTAATTATTTCTTTTAAAAAAATTCATATATTTTAAATATATCATAAATTTTTTACTTCCTCCAGGCATTCATAAAATCACTAAATGTTATTCATTCTTTTATTCTCTCTTTGAATATATAATAATATAATCAGTAAAGACTACCACAAAATAATAATGGTAATATATAATGTCTCTATCTATTAAATCCATGATTTCTTCGAAGGAGTTGGTAAGGGAAAATGGAATCACTATAAATTAATAGCATTCATACCACTTCTAGAAGGATATATTGGGTATGTATTATCATTTGACCATCAACATATAGTATACATTTTGAATATCAATAAATTGATAATATTGATATCCTCATAATTGATCAATTAGATCATTAATACATTGAAGAGGATACTTATTCCCAAATTTAATCTTTTTTAATTCCTAGTAATAAATAATAATTAATTTAGATCTATCATTATTTTTATCAAAAAAAATATCCATAAGGTTATACACTTAGACAAATTAATCCATTTTTATGATTATCCTTGAGTTTCATTCATAATTTCAGTACCTCAGTTTGGGATATTGTATTTGGAGGTTTTGAAATTGGTTTATAATAAGTTATGAGTATTATAGAAAACCCAAATTTTTAATATGGATAGAGACCAGGAATATATTATATAAATAAATCAATAATATCTGAGAAAATAGGCACATATTATATTATGAGTTTATCCAAAAAAATATTAGATACACACCAAATTTGGAAAGGAATGAAAATCCATATGATGGATGAAATTTCTTTTAGAAGTTTAAATTTATCTTCACACTAATATAAAATTATTAGTTGGATAGAAAGATCAAATGTGAATTCCATTCGATATAAATTAATAAGCGAATTAATTAAATAGGTCTAATCCAAGATCAAGATATAATAAAATTAAACCAAAGAGAAAATAATGTCATTTTCTAGAAGAACATCCGAGAAACCAAAAATCAATTAAAATTAATAGACTTGATATGTTATCATCATACCACTAGAAAGATTAACTACTAATTCAACCTCTAATCAATGGAGTTACTAATTTTCATTCCATGATACATTTCACGATATAAGGGAATTTATATATATATATTCTCTAATAGGGTAAATTAATAATTGAGCCCACAAGTTAACACCTTAACAACAATATTTTAACATTAATCCCTTTCTAAAATCAATATTGTTATCTTGAGCATTAGGAATCAATGACAAAATTAATTAATCCCAAAAAAATCATTTTTAGAATTATTGGGTCTTGACTCCTTCTTTTAAATATATTTCTAGCTATGTTTATCATTGATATTAAATGGTAATAGCTTATTCAAATACTTCATAATATATTTCTACGAAAATATGAATTATCACAAGAATATGATAGGGAGTATCAAACAACGTGTGCAATAAGGGTACAGTCACCATGCACTAGCATTATAGATGATATATACTTGATGAAATATTTTTATTGTTGTTACCTATTGATGAATATCATTCAAAACAATGTCCACTAGAATTATCCATACAATAAGGGTTTTCTTTTCTAGGAAAATAATATTCTATTATTTTCCATAACATTGAAAATAATTCTCAAACACTATTATCCTAGGGTTCTAAGTAATTTTTTATCATCCTCATATCAAAATGATAGCTAAATGTTTCTCTGATACCAACTATAGTGAAAAATATATTTCTTACTCAGATATTATGTCTTACTAGATGAATATTCATTTCATTTTTAATTATACATATCTAAATCATATAGGTCTTGTTCCTTTAGAAACATTTAGGCATAATAAAATTGTTCATATAATATCTACATTTTCCACCACTCAATACAATACAAATTTCACCATTACGATACATATGATAATTAAAAACATCATTTATATCATATGTATTAGCAACATAGAAAATATTTAGCTCCTATATTCTATAATGGTAAAAAATAGAGATATCAATGATCACATAATAATAACATGATCTTAAGGGTAAAATAAAAAGTTTATAGTATTTAAAAACCAAACATTGCATTTCATGGAGAATAATATTGTGTGATGGAAAAAAAGAGTGGTATTTCTTAATACTTAAATCAAAATGGAATCAATGAGCATGATACATGATATAATACCATTGGTGTATGACATATATATGTGGAATACACATAAGAATAGAATATTATTTCCACATTAGTAAAATATCATTGGTAAGACTATCTTAATGTATTGAGGTTACCCTTTCTTTCATCATATTAGTCAATATTCACTCCTAATACAATTATAGTAGAAAGTAACACTCAATGAATAGTTTCCACTACCTATTCTAATTCTATTTATCTCATGTGATATTCATATTTAACCAATTTATTGGAGGGATATGTAATTTTTGGCCCACCCCTCACATTATAAAAATCTATCAAATGCATCCAACATGATCTTAAAACATTCATAGTATCATAACCCATGAAAATAAAATGGGATACATAAATATTTTAACATTTCATCGTAGAATAACCCATAAAAAATAATTGAGTAACATAAAAATATTTTCATCATAATATCTTCCCATCCATGGACCGAATAATCACTGAATCATTAAATCATATCTAGTATTGATTAGGTTTCATAATAGGATTTCATCTTATATTGGATATTTTTTAAAAATGTAACTTTGAACATTTTTGTGAGTATACATGTTTTTGTTTTGAAATCAAATATTTATAATCTACGAATTTCCAAAATATTAAATAAAATATTTTTTTGAAATTATCAATGGAAACATGTAGAGTGATATTTTTTTTGTAGAGTGATTAGGTTGATAGGAATTTTTATCCATGTGGTATAAGTTAAAAGATAAAATTCATTCCATACATATTAAAAAAATGTTAAATATTAAACCAAACAAAATAAAAACAATTTTATTCAATTTAAAAAAATTAAAAGAAGTAATTCATTTGAAAAAAATTATATAAAAATCGTTTTGAATATTAAAAAAAAATATGGAAATGTTTTTTAGAAAATATCAACATTGAGAATAAATGATTTCGATCAACGAGAGAAATAAAGTTGTTTTCTTAAAGATATTAATTTGGTATCTTGAGTTATTATAGAGAATAAAATGAATTGAAACATGTAATTTCCAAATATTCCCTTATGAGAATATAATTCATGATTGTTTTAGAGTTAGTCTATAAGATTCAATCAACATAACTTAATCATAATCATACCTCATTAATACTGATATAATAACAAAAAATTCATTCCATAAGTACGGTATTTCTTAATAAAAACTACAAACATGTGTATTAAAGTTACATAGTTATTATAAATTTATTATTGTAAACTAATAATTTATATCATACTGTATTTTATACAAGTATAATATCTTGTATCTGATAGGTCAATAATTCTTTATTAAAATCAATGTTGCTGTGGAAAAATGAATTGTATTATATGTGTGTTTTGTTTCCGAGATATTTTTTACTTATCCTTCTATAACGGTTGAATAATCTCATGAATTTTATAAATTATATTAATCACATTTATATTCAATATACATATATTCAGCATCATCCATAAGAGAAATATAATAATAAAAATAAATGACCAAGTTATTTGAGATGGAAAGTCGAACACATGAATAATCATTGTTTTCATATTTAAATGGATGGATGGAATAAAATATGAATAAAAAATCACCTTTAAATGACCATTTTATATAATATATATAATATATATTCATCAAAATATTATTATTTCCATCCATGAAAAATAAAAATTTAAAACAGGTCACATTAATTCTGAGAGGTGGTAGTCCACATGTATGCAAGATCGATGTTATCATATTTGATTTAATGGGAATGAGGCAGAGAATGTTTTACATAATAATAAAATAAATAAATAATATATAAGTTAATAAAATGTTATATTAAAATGTATAACATGGTTTTATAAGAGGATGAAAAAAAAATATTGAAAATGCCTGGTTAAGAGTTATAACAATTCATTAAGAACACTATTTTGGATTACTCCATAATCCCTGAAAAGTTTTTATTTATGAAAGATAAAATTATATATATTTTTGTTAAGTAATATATTATGGTAATATTTTAGTGATTGGATAAGCAAGGAGGCTAAAAAATTCTATGAATGTGAGCAAAAGTGTTTCCATTTCATAAGTGATAGGAGGGGTACTCTTGGAATTACATAAAAGATAAAACTATTTAATTTAGTTATCAAGAAAAAATTTTCCAAATAGAATGATAATTAAATAAAAGGTAGTAATTTTGGGAATTATCGTTATCTATAAAAACATGCACTTGCTAAATTGGTGTTTTAATCCTTATATTTTTGGTTTAACCCATTAGTTAACATATTTTACCATTAAACATGGTTACAACATTCTCATTATTACGGGGTTATAAATTTACATTGACTGTGAAATTTTTCTAAAAATGAAAATGTGGTATATGTTTTTCTAATATATTCACCCCGTTTTGTACTTTGATATTATTAAAAAAGGAAATTATTTATTCTATGATTATTTACATAAAATATAAGAAATGACGTTTTGGAAACTATTCAATTAATTTAATTTTATAGACATCAATACAAAGATTTAATTTTCATATAATCCTATATCATAACAATATTATGTTATTTTCACCTATTAAATTAGTGGAACACTATAAATTAATCAAATTATAAATATTTTAGGAATTTTAATACCATTTAGTTTATTATCCCAATTAATTGAAGAAATAATGTTTTTATGTTTCATATGAATTTAAATTAGTTATATAGATGACCTATATAAAAAATAAATTACAATCATGGAACTAATTTCATTATTATCAAAATAATTTTTTAAATTTATAACTTGTTTTTTCCAAATTTGAAAACATTAGAGATATTTTAAAGTTAGAGAATGACATTTTGTATTTTTCTTTTCACTAAATACAATATATGTAATTTTTAAAGGAAACTGTCCACTAAATATATAAAATTTGATACTATTATGATAAGGGTAAATTTATCTTCATCCAATATTAATTAAGATGAAAAAATATGACCAAATCACTTTGTATTATTCAATATCAATCTTATATATCCATTACTGATTTGGTAAATTTAATTGGGGTTACTATTCACAATTTCTTATAATAAAGGTATATAATTTAAATATTTGGACCTCTTAATTCTATATACTGAATTTATTTTTCACAATTCAATTTCAATATGTGGATAAAATTACTTTTAAAGTAATTTTAAAAAATTAGAAATTATATTTTTTTTAAAACAATTAATCGTAAAACTAGAGTTATTTATTTCCCATAACTATAAAACAATGGATGAGAAGATAACATTTTTATTAAATAAACACACATATATTAGTAAAATCATTTATTAATAATGATTAATTTAATTAATTGATATAAAAACACATTACAACCATAAAACGATTTTTTTAGGTAAATATATCATTTATTTTCATCTGTTTTTTATTTTAATTTATAATTAATTGATAATAAATAATTTATTTGTAAACTTTAAATTTTCCAAAAACATTCCAAAACTCCTCAAATCCTCTAATTTAATTCCAAGGTGTTTCATGTTTCATAATAATTGATGAAATTTTATATAAATTAGAATATATATATATATAATCTTATGGCGTTACACAAGAAATTAATCTATATTAGAGGATCTAAGATTAAAAAAGGTTTTTATTTTTTCATTTATTTCATTTTATTTATAAATTATGTTAACAAAATTATTTTTAAACCTGACACGTTATAACAGTTCGCTATATTACTGTTTTTTCTGACTCAATGCTTTTTTCATTTAAAGCTATTGAATAAATTTCTGTTGATGAAAAAAAAATATCATAAAATCCCCTAGTGGAATAGTTTATATTGATATTTATAAGAGGAAAAATGTTTAAAAATAAATATTATTTAGTTTAATTTATATTTTTTTATTTTTTTATTGTGTTACTAATATTTTCCCCCTGTTTTCAAGATTTACCGATTGGTCAAGAATGTGATATTCTAAGAAATTATTTTTATCTTATATATACTTCATGAGATTCGGTTTCTACTAAATCATTTCATCTCTTTTTCGTGCACTAGATGGTAATATATATAAACAATTTTTCTAAATATTTATAATTTATAATTTAATATATTAATCATTATTTTCTAGGTTTATAGTATCTATTTTAGGTGAAAATAGAACCCTCTATTTTGGAGGCATTGGAGTCATTCATGAGTAATCATTTCTATCATTTTGACATTTTCATCAGAAGAGAGATATGAATAGAGCATATGTAGATAACATTTAAAACCATTTTTTGCCTTATTAACCCGATATGATCCCCACCCTGGATGAAGAATTATTTCTCACTTATTATAATTGGAATACTTTAAGGTGGATATCATATTTTAATAGATACAATTTCGGTTGAATGAATAATACACCAAGAATTAAGAGTCATACATTCAGTATACATAACCAAAAATGGTAACTAATTTTATTTAGTAATATTATTATGTATATATATATCAGTTATTAAATGTACCAATTTTGTTTACTATCTATAGTATATCCATCTATTAAACAGTTCTCGACTTATAAATTATTGTACAATGATAGTGGTACAAGGGATATTGATGGTGAAAACAATTAAAATATGTCTTTAGATTTTTTGAAAATATTTTTCTCAAATTATAATAATTTCTTTTCCATTTTAAATTATATTTATTAAATTGTATAATTCATGTTAGAGGGAAAATTTAATTATGTTTATAAGAGATAAAATGAGAGATATATTAGAGATAAGGCCTCATGCAAGTCATAGTTTGATGAGGAATATTGGCTACAGGGTCATGGTTTGTGGAATTTGAAAAGGATCTGGGATTTATATAAAAATACGAGGAAATCTTGATAGTTACTATGTTGACAAATGAATTCCATGATTAGATTCATGGGAGTGAATTTTTTTTTATCTTCATCCAATACAACAAATTAGGATGCTGGAATTTGATATGAAGAAGTTAATATATAAAAGACTGGTTTCAATATAGGAAGAGTGGTGATGGTATTAGAAACAAAATTTATAGTATAGTGAAGTGATGCCACTTCAATAAGAGAAGAAATATCATTATTTATATGCTAAAAAAATAGTTCTTTCTTAGTGGCAGTTTATTAGTTGGGGTTATCGTAACCGATGCGAATTAAATCCATTAAATATATTTATATATTTTAGGTTTTATAAAAAATTCCCTATATATTTTTACAATAAGAATTTCTTTTAATTGAACCAAATTTAAATGTTTTAAAACCCCTAATTATTCCCTCTCCTCTCCTTATGTGCTACCTTGAACCCTTCCCGCCACTTCCATCCCCCGACCACCACCTCTTTGTTCCCCGGTGGCCACCCCAACCCCATGATCCTCAATCCCCATCCCCTCAAACCTACCTTCTACCTTCTTGGCCTAGACCCTTGCCCCAATGACACACCCCTCCAAACCTAATCCACCATCTTACCTCCATATCCTTAAATTTTTTACCATCCTTATTGACAACATAGAACCACCTCCAAATTACCTCTCCTCAACTCTGTTCCCCTCCTAGGTAGTGGCTCCCCCACCCCCTATGATGTCACGACCCGTCCTCGGGGCCCGTGTCGTGACTACCCCAAGCCCACCTTCCATAGGCCAGGGGCTGGAGACTAGCACCAAGGTGTAATTCTAGATAAAAAGGGAAGGCATTGCCTTTGTAAAGTAAACAACACCACAGAGAAAAAGTAAACACTAAGTAAAATTGGGTACAACAGTAAGTGCGGAAAATTATGTGGGCCAGAAAACAAACCACAACTTAAAGTAAAGTACAATTGGAACGGAAAAACAACAACTGAATGTAAAGCCGCAGCCTCATGCCGTCCACGGTAACTCCCACCTGAAGAGTGGGTTCATATAGCCTCCACACCTCCTCGGGTCCAGCCAACCGCTCTGTGTATGCCCCGCCCAGTGGTCCACCATCGGGTACCTACCTACTCCTCAAGCCTCTACCACGATCAGCGTTGTCCGTCGTCTGCAACCAACACAATGTAGTGCAGGAATAGCCCTTGTAGGGGTGAGTATAAGATACTCAGTAGGGACCCCCAGACCCCCGAAGGTCTCCCAAAATCCACATAGGATAATCCACAAAGGAAAGATATAATCCCAAAGTAACATCTGACACTGCTTAGGTATATTCCCATACATATACCTAAGTCATCAATTCCAGTTCAGCTCCTACATCCGAGCTGAAGTACAACCTAGTCCACAGAGGAAAACGCAACTCATTCTAAATAATAAATCACAACCCAATACACATAGGAAATCATAACATAATCCACACAGGATATCAAGTCAATCTTAACAGAGATAAAGATTGAAAGTCAAGATTCAGCTCACACATGTATACTTCTTTGTAAGACGACAGAGATGATCAGATGTAGTCACTGATTCATCTAAGCCATCGGACCCAGACAAGATCGATAGGTACTAACCCCCTCAATGACCGACAAAGGATCGATAGATAACTAACCCCTGCAATGACCCACACAGGATCGAACCCACACAGGATATGTAGACGCTGGCCCACACAGGACCGATGAGCGCTGACCCACACAGGATCTGTAGCACTGATCCACGTAGGATCGCTGAGTGTTGTAGTCATCGCCATCGAATCCACGAAGGATTTATGTACAGTCGTTATCGTCGTCGCAGTCCAAGCCAGCTCTAGGGTTCCCGCACACAGCAAGCTCGTTCGGGAGGGTCCTCTCCATGAGCCGAAGGGCTGATACATCAACTAACACATAGTCCGGAGTTGATGTATCCAAATGTTCTGTATTTTCAACAAGAACTAAATGTCACAGAAGACTCATCAATCGGACGCCCAGTCTGAGAGTTATTGGCTTTTTTGTCCTAGAGGCCTGGTTGGTTTTTAAGTCAAAACAAACCTGACCATACTCCATTTGCATCCAAACCCCGAGCGGAGTAAGCCAAAAGGTCTGTCTCACTTAGAGGAATTGAACAAAGTTGACGACACGTCAATCGGATGCCTGGAGCTGAAGTTATAAGCGTTTCTACTCCGAGGGCCCGGTTGGTTTCATGCTCGAACCAACCCGGTCGAACCCAAAGTACTCCAAAACATTGAGTTTAATATATTGAAATGACCGTCTCGTTCCAGGGATCACATCGCCGCTAACGGTGTGTCGATCGGAGGCCCGCAGCCCACATTATGGGAAACAGACCGAAAAAATTCCGGTAATAGGGGGTTCGGGCCCGGTCCGACCCGGCCCGATACCCTCTGGGTCGGCCCGAACCAGATCGACCGGTCCCAGGTCCGGGTCCGGCCCGAATGGGCGCGGCGCGGCGCGGCCCAGCCGCATGGCGCGACCCGGCGCGCTAGCCGGGTGGCTCTGCCGAACGGACGAGCCGTTCGAGATGCGAGGGGGGGGGGGGCGCTGCCCCCCTGCATGTTGTAACCGCGGCCCCATAATGGGGGCAGCTCACGTCTGTCCAGCCGGGGGTTTTGAACCCCCGTCTCTTCTACTGTCTAGCCGGCTGCTGCCGACTCAAGACGGGTAAGGGCCGGTCCCCTTGCTCTGACATCAGCGGCCCGAAACCGTCTATCAGTTCCCCTGCTCCTTCACGGCCTATGTCGTGGCCTTGGACCATCCGGGGCGGCGCAACGGAGCCACGCCCCTCCGCCGAGGCCCCGCTCCGGCTGCGGTGTTTTTCGGGGTTCTCTGGCACGACACCGCACATACCTTTCCGCATGACCTCGCGCGGTGCGACGGCCCCACGACATCCTCATTCCATCCACCACAAGGAAGACAAGATAAAAGGGGAGGAGGGCCGGCCATGATTGTGCGGTCCATCCCCCTCCCGTTAACTGGTAAAAAGAGGTCCAAAATAACGAGGAATGATGATGGGAAAAATTCACGAAATGAAACACATAAAAACCCCTACCTCGAGCGTAGCTTGAACGGAGGTTCGTCGCGGAAATAATTTTCGTGGAAGGAGGAGTCACAAAAGGAGAATCATTGCGTAAGAAGGTGTCATTGGCGTCGCGGTACACGATGTCGCGTAGTCGATCTCCGAGGATTTGGCGTTCTTCGTCGGAGATCAGTGCGTTATTCATGTTCCTCGTGTTCTTCGTGTTCTTCGATGAAGAAGATGAAGATCTTTAAGCCTCCCTTATCTTTTCTCCCAAACCTATCAAGCAACAAGTCCCAAACAAAATAAAATAAGTACCTCACTTATTTTTGTGACATAACATAAGTTTGAAACTCAAAAGATGAATTAATCCACTCAATTAAATAACTCATGTTGTCAAATTAAATGAAGGGCTATGGAAGGCTAGGGAAGATGAAGGGGTGGGGTTTGTGTGGGCCCCACCACCCTCATAACCTCCCATGTGAAGTTTGGTGGTTTCCCCTAACTTCCACCCAAAGCTTTAAACCGCTTACTGAAAAATAAAATTGATGCTCAATTTTATTTTACCTGCCACAAATTTTTAACAACTTATCTCATGTAAACACAACTCCGGAAAAAAGTGTTTCTAAAAAAAACTGGCACTGCGAATTCATCGGTGCCCTCAGAATTCGATTCCGAGCACATGTTCAAAAGATAGAAAACCCGCTCGTTCGTTCACTGAACGAACCCGAGCTAAACTTCAGATAGAAATTCCGGGCACACCGGGCCTCGGAATCAAGTGTCATTAGAAACCGCGTTCTTTTAAAATCCCAAAGAAAATTAAGAAAAAATTTCCCATGAATTTTACGAGTCTTTACATTACTCCCACCTCAGGGATTTACGTACCCGTAAAGATAAATCAAAAACTAGGGGAACAAATGTGGGTTCTGCGCACGCATCTGAGCCTCCCGCTCCCAAGTGCTCTCCTGGAGGTTCCCATGCTTCCATCTGATGTGCACTAGAAGAATCAACCGTCCATATAGGACCCGCTCTAATCGATCCTCGATCTCCACTGGGACCTCTGAAAAAGTCTCCCCATCATCAATGTCCAGCTCCCCATGGTCAATGATATGCATCGGATCGTGCACGTATCTCCTCAGCTGAGTTGCGTGGAAGACGTCGTGCACTCGGTTCAACTATGGTGGTAGAGCCTGGCGATAATCCACCTCACCAATCCTGATAAGGACCAGGAATGGTCCGATGAAGCTTGGAGACAACTTTTCGCCACGACCAAATCTCTTTAATCCACATCGAGGTGAGACCCACAAGAAGACGTGGTCGCCATCCTCGAACTCCAGTGGCCTCCGCCTCTTGTTAGCATAAGACTTCTACCGGCTCTCAGTTATCCTCATCCGCTTCTGGAAGGCCTGGACCTTCTCTGTCATGGCCTGGAACATCTCCGGTCCCACAAGTACTGACTCCCCAGGTTCTGTCCAGTACAGAGGTGATCTGCAAGGTCGGCCATACAACGCCTCGTATGGTGCCATCCCGATGGTGGAGTGGTAGCTGTTGTTGTATGCGAACTCCACCAAGCATAGGTGGTTCTCCCTGCTGCGACCAAAGTCTAGGACACATGAGTGGAGCAAGTCCTCGAGAGTCTATATGGTCCTCTCCGTCTCACCATCAGTCTGAGGGTGAAAGGTGGTGATCAGACGTAGCTGCGTCCCGAACGCCTCCAACAACCCCTTCCAAAGCCGGGAAGTAAAGCGGGCATCTCGATCGGAAATGATGGACGATGGCACACCATGAAGTCGTACAATCTCCTGAATGTAAAGATGTCCCATGCTCTCCACTGAGCCCTGCTCTCTGATGGGTAAGAAGTGTGACGACTTGGTGAGTCAGTCGACAATCTCCCAAATAGAGTCCTGACCTCTAGAAGTGCGTAGAAGTACTGTCACGAAGTCCATAGAAGAGCCATCACAGTTCCACTCCATGACCTCCAAGGGTTGTACCAAGCTTTCTGGTACCTGGTGCTCCGCCTTCTCCCACTGGCAGGTGAGGCATCGAGAAACGAACTCTGCTACAGGAATAGACTGTAAAGTGCTCGCTCATCAGATAGTGTTGTCACATCTTCAGACCGTAGACCACAGCAGATAACTCCAGGTCATGGGTAGTGTAGTTCTGCTCATGCTTCCTCAAATGACGTGATCCAAAGGCGATCACGACCCACTCTTTCATCAATAAAAAATCCATGTCTGATCCCTGATGCATCGCAGTAAACTACGTATCCAAATCCCTCCTCCGATAACCTCAAGATAGGCATGCTGGTAAATCTCTGTCTCTGCTCCTGGAAGCTCTGCTGACATCTATCTAACCACACGAAGGGTTGACCCTTCCTCCTTAACGTTCTGCAAAGCTGCAAATATTTCTCCTTTGTCGAAAAAGGAAATCCGGTCTCATCCTCGGGATGAACCACGTTCCTTTCCTAATACGGTCAGTCACATCCTGATTAGTTAATTCATGCCATGGATGATGTCGTAATGCCTCAACGCTAATACCAAGTGATCTAACCGTTACTCTCACCTCCAAGGGTTGAGTCACACTATTGGCATCAGTGTGTGGTCACTAGGTCTCTTCCAGTAAGAAAGTCGTAAGTGAGGGTCAATTCAACAGTTTTTAACCGGTATCTCTTAGTATTAACATACAAAAGACATGAAAAAAAATGTCACCAATGCAAGTGTCTTTTATAACATAAACTCAATGTACAAGGAAACACAAAATAAGAAGATAGAGGCATTATGGTCAAGGGCCTCTATGCCTGGAGCTAGTCCCGCACTTGTCCACCCGCTTCCTGAGCTCCATGATCGTATTCTTCAACTGCCTGAAGTTGTGCTCTCCCCTGTAGTCGGGGTAGACCTCCTGGTGGTGGTGGTGGTAGAGCCTCAAAACGTCGCCCACCACTTGCCACTCGACCAGCTCCTCGACCTCGTCCGCCTGCTCCCTGCAGACCACCACGGTCAAACCTCTGCTTCTGCTTGGGTGGTTCCTCAACTGTCTGTTGCTCCTCTGCATGGCGGGTCAGGCAATCAGGAGCCAAGTGGCCCTGCCCGCCACATGCGTATCACTGTCATGCACTGGTAATACTACCTCTACTGTGTGTTCCCCACACCTTCGAGCCAGTATCATGTGGTTGTTCACCCGATGGTCTGGTCCGCTTGGACCTCTGTGACATCTGTCTACTGCCGGCTGCAGAAGACTCTGCTATGTGCTTCCCTGTAGTAGTTCTCACTACTATTGTAGGATCATCAAGAAAGCTATCAATAAGAAGGGCTCGCTCTAGTACCCCTTCCTCTGTCGGAATGCTGAGGGAGATCAGCGATACCCTGATCTCATGCCTCAATCCCTGCTCAAAGGTCTGGGCCCGTAATAATGGGTCTTGTACCATGTGTGTCGAATAGCACGAGAGATCGGTAAATCTCGCAGAGTACTGGGCAACCGTCAAGATGCCCTGCCGCTGCTGAAGAAGCTCCTAGATGCGCACTACATGGAGGGTGGGTGGGACGAACTCTGATCAAAAGAGGCTCTCAAAGTCCATCTAGAGAAGAGATGCCTCGTCATTTACCTGGAGCAATAAGCTCCGCCATTTTCCTGATGCCGCGTGCAGTTGGCTCACTGGGAGGATCACCATGAGGTCTGCTGGTGTCCTCACTAACCTGAAATCCTGAACAACTGCCTTCAGCAAATCCTCGGCTACCTAAGGGTCCATCTCCCTGTGGAACCTGGGTGGTCGCTGACACTGAAACTCATGAACTGCACTAAGGCGACGTGCATCGTCAGCAGCTGGGGCTAGTAGCATAGGTGGCTCAGTGGGTAGAGGTACCGCTGGTGCCTCTACTGTCAAAGGGCCATGTACCGAGGCCTCGTCGCTCGGTGGGCTGTCGTCACACACAACGCTCGGAACCCTAGCTGGCTGCCGTCATGGGGCCATCCTGTAAAGAAACAGGTGTGCCATGTTCAATAGTATACCTGGTGAGCTGACACAAAGTAATCACAATGAATACTTGAAACACACATGCAATCAATATTTTCGTGCATTAAGTCGGAAATCAGAAGTTAGGGTCCTGGTGTACGGATAAGTCGGATGCCGCACCAACACTGGACTCCCTGGACTGATAACCACACTCAATACTCTTAACATTATTGTTTCACATAGAAAAAAATCCGAGTCCTGGGTTCTGTGGTAGAACCGAACTCCTCTGATACCAATTTGTCATGACCCGTCCTCGGGGCCCGTGCCGTGACTACCCCAAGCCCACCTTCCATAGGCCAGGGGCTAGTGACTAGCACCAAGGTGTAATTCCCGATAAAATGGGAAGGTATTGCCTTTGTAAAGTAAACAACACCACAGAGAAAGAAAGTAGTAGAAGTAAACACTATGTAAAATTGGGTACAACAGTAAGTGCGGAAAAGTAAGTGGGCTAGAATACAAATCCAAACTAAAAGTAAAGTACAACTGGAAAGGGAAAAAAACAACTGAAAGTAAAGCCGCAGCCTCGAGCCGTCCACTGGAACTCCCACCTGAAGGGTGGGTTCAGATAGCCTCCACATCTCCTCGGGTCCAGCCGTCCGCTCTGAGTACGCCTCGCCCAGTGGTCCACCTCCGGGTACCAACCTGCACCTCGAGCCTCTACCACGATCAGCGATGTCCGTCGTCTACAACAAACACAACGTAGTGCGGGAATTGACCGTGAAGGGGTGAGTATAAGCTACTCAGTAGGGACCCCGAGACACCCGAAGGTCTCCTAGAATCCACAAAGGATAATCCAAAAAGGAATGATACAATCACAAAGTAACATCTGACACTGCTTAGGTATATGCCCATACATATACCTAAGTCATCATTTCCAGTTCAGCTCCATCATCTGAGTCCAAGTACAACCCTGTCCACACAGGAAAACGTAACCCGTTCCACATAGGAAATCACAACCCAATCCACACAGGAAAGCATAACGTAATCCACACAGGATATCAAGTAAATCTTATCGATGATAAAGATTTAAAGTCAAGATTCAGCTCACACAGGTATACTTCTTCGTAAGACGACAGAGATGATCAGATGTAGTCACTGATTCATCTAAGTCGACGGACCCACATAGGATCGATAGGTACTAACCCCCGCAATGACCCACATAGGATTGAGAGGTAACTAACCACCGCAATGACCCACAAAGGATCGATAGGTAACTAACCCCCGCAATGACCCACAAAGGATCGATAGGTAACTAACCCCACAATGACCCACACAGGGTCAGACCCACATAGGATCTGTAGGCACTGGCCCACACAGGACCGCTGAGCGCTGACCCACACAGGATCTAACCCACATAGGATCGGTAGCACTGATCCACGTAGGATCGCTGAGTGCTGTAGTCATCTTCATCAAATCCACGGAGGATTTCTGTACAGTCGTCGTCGTCGTCACAGTCGGAGCCAGCTCTAGGGTTTCCGAACACAGCATGCTCGTTCGAGAGGGTCCGCTCTATGAGCCGAAGGGCTAATACATCAACTGACACATATTCTGGAGTTGATGTATCCAAAATCTTTGTATTGTCAACTGGAACTCAACATCATAGACGGCGCGTCAATCGGACGCCCGGTCTGAGAGTTATTGGCTTTTTCATCCCAGGGGACCGGTTGGTTTTTAAGTCAAAAACAACCCGACCATACTCCATCTACATCCAAACCTCGAGCGGAGTAACCCAAAAGGTCCATCTCACTTATAGTAATCAAACACAGTCGACGACATGTCAATCGGACGTCCGGAGCTCATGTTATTAGCATTTCCGCTCTGAGGGCCCGGGTGGATTCGTGCTCGAACCAACCCGACTGAACCCAAAGTACTCTGAAACCTTGAGTGTAATATATCGAGACGACCGTCTCATTCCAAGGATCGCATCGCCGTTGAAGTTTTATCGATCGGAGGTTCGTAGACCATGTTATGGGCAACATACCGAAAACAGTCTGGTAATAGGGGTTCAGGGCCGGTCCGACCCGGCCCAATACCCTCAAGGTCGGCCCGAACCAGGTCAACTTGTCCTGGGTCCGGGTCTGGCCCCCTTGATCGTGGCCCGGCCTGGCTGGCGCGGCCTGTGCACGGCGTGGCCCGGCCTGGCATGGGCGCGGCCCGGCTCGGCTGCCCGGCACGTTGGCGGTCCGGTGCGCTGGCCAGGTGGCTCGGCCGAATGGTCGAGCCGTTCCGGATGCGGGGGGGGGGGGGGGGGGGGGGGGGGGCTGCCCCCCAATTGTTATAATCTCGGCCCCATAATGGGGGCCGCTCACGTCCGACCAGCCGGGGGTTTCGAACCCCCGGCTCTTCCACTGTCTGGCCGACCAGCTCCGGCCTGCCGGCTACTGCCGACTCGGGATCGGCAAGGGCCAGTCCCCCTGATCCGACGCCGGTGGCCTGGAACCGGCCGCTGGTTCCCCTGCTCCGCCGTGGCCCCACTCCAGCCGTGGTGTTTTTCAGGGTTCTCCGGCGCGGCGCGACGGCGCTGCGCATACCTTGCCGCATGACCCCTCACAGTGCGGTGGCACCGCGCCATCCTCGTTCCATTCCACCACAAGGAAGACAAGATAAATGGGGAGGAGGGTCCGGCATGTTTCTAAGGTCAGGCCCCCTCCCGTTAACTGGTATCAAGAGGTCCAAAAGTACGAGGAATGATGACGGAAGAAATTCACGAAATGAAACGCATAAAAACCCCTACTTGGAGCGTAGCTTGAACGGAGGTTCGTTGTGGAAATAACTGTCGCGGAAGGAGGTGTCGCGAAAGCATAATCGTCGAGGAAGAAGGCGTCGTAGGCGTCGTGGTACATGGCATCACGTAGTCGATCTCCGAGGATTTTGCGTTCTTCATCGGAGATCGGTGCGTTCTTCGCATTCTTCGCGTTCATCGTGTTCTTCGACAAAGAAGATGAAGATTTTCAAGCCTCCCTTAGCTTTTCTCCCAAACCTCTCAAGCAACATGTCCCAACCAAAATAAAATAAGTACCTCACTTATTTTATTAACATAACTTATGTTTGAAATTAAAAAGTCGAATTAATCCACTCAATTAAATAACTCATGTTTTTAAATTAAATGAAGGTTTATGGAAGGTTAGGGAAGATGAAGGGGTGGGGTTCATGTGGGCCCCACCACCCTCATAACCTCCCATGGGATGTTGGGTGGTTTCCCCCAACTTCCACCCAAAGCTTTAAACCACTTACTGAAAAATAAAATTGATGCTCAATTTTTTTACCTTCCACAAATTTTTTACAACTTCTCTCATGTGAACGCAACTCTGAAAAAGGTGTTCCTATGCAAAAATCGGTGTTGTGAATTCATCGGTGCCCTCAGAATTCGATTCCGAGCACCTGTTCAAAAGATAGAAAAACTCGATCGTTCGTTCACTAAAGGTACCCGAGATAATCTTCGGATAGAAATTCCGGGCACACTGGGCCTCGGAATCAAGTGCCGTCAGAAACCGCGTTCTTGTAAAATCCAAAAGAAAATTAAGAAAAAAATTTCCCACGAATTTTACAGGTCTTTAAATATGACCACCCTCTCCCTAACTCAGATCACCTACCTACGGGAATTGTAAACCCCACATAAAGGTTTTAATACCTCCCCTTAATCAACATAAATATAGTATTCTTGTAGGGGGTCATTTTCTTGAAATTTATCTCTACTGTTATGATTTTATGAACACATGGTAATATATTACACGTTATTAGTTAGTGAATAGTTAATTTTAGTTTTGTATTTTATATTTTACCCTAGATAAATCTCTCAAATAAAGTTAATTTATAAATATAATATATTAGGGGGGTTAAAGTCTTTATGGGTATAGATTATTTAATAACAATTATATAAAATTCATTCCAAAGATTAGTTGGATTCGTATCATTTAAAATTTTATTCTAAATAATAAATATAATGGTTGAATATAGAACTATAGTACTAGTAAATTGTGAATATTGGGTGGCCATCATAATTTACCAATTTCACATTTATTATCACTCTTCATTATTTCAAAAAAATTTCTTCTAGAGTTGATTGATTTTATTACAATAATTTTAGAGGTTTTTGTACATCACACCCAGATACTAATATCAGTGACATAGAATAGATATACTAGGATGACCTGACAAGGAAACATATCCTGTGAGGTATGGTTTAGTTTCGGTTATTTGTTTTTCTCTAACTAATTTGTTATTTCATATTTTTGTGGTTTAAATATTTTCCCCAAACTGGGATTTCCTAAAAAAGGAAATAAAAATTTAGTTAATAAAAATCAATAGAAGCTTTAAAATTTGAAATAAAACACTACATATAGCCAGTATAGATGGTGTTTTCTAAGGTTTATCCTCTATAGTGGTAAAAGGAGGTGAGTTATCTTTTATGGCCATGGTAGAAATATATAGTTTAATATTTTGTGTTTTTGTGACATATCATAAGCTCATAGAGAGTTGAATATTTTTATAACTATAATTTCCATCAAAAAAATCATTATATATGTAATTTTTTTATTATATAGATTTTTTTAAAAGAAATTTTTTTATTATAACATATATATATTCTCATAATATTTTTTTATATTTTTCATAAATGATTAGTTTTCAACAAAATAGAGAAAAAATTCTATTTTTTATAAATAATTAACTTACATTACATTAATATAATGGAGTAATGTATTAAATTTTTTGGAATACATTTTATGTTATCAAACTATATATATATTAAATAAAAAATATACCTTTGTGTGTTAATGAAATAGTTGTATATATTTGTTCAAATATATGAAATATTTTTTTTCAAAATATTAATTTAGTTAATTAAAGTAAAAACCTTGTTTTTATTGCATGTTGAAATTATATCCATAAAATGTAGATTTTATTTAATATTAATGTTATCATATTATGTAATAAGTATATTATATTTTTAGAAAATAAGTTTATAATTACTATGATTAATTTTTATGACCTAGATAATAATGAAAACATTGTTTGTGATGAATTTATTTTTAATGTTTTTTAATAGTTATCTAATAAATTTTATTGATCTATTTAAAAATAATTACATTATGATTATGTTAAAAAATATATATGATTATTTTAACAAACTATTAATTTTTTGTCAATGGATTATAATATAAAGGGAAAATAGTATTAAAAATATCATTTTTCTACAAAAAAATAGTTTTCCAATATAAAAAATTATTTATTATAAATGAATGTTTTGTCATGATTATAATTTGTGTTATATTAGAAAAATAAAAAACGAATGAAATAGATAAATTTAGTTATAGATGTCATTTTATATGATTAGTAAAACAATATTTATATAGGTAAAAACCTGATATCATAGAAAAAACAAAATAGTTAAATTAAATATATAAGAATAAATAATTTTATCATTATTCAGAAAGATACTTTATCATCCATATCTAAATTTAGGAAGACATTTTTGATAGATTTAATAATTTTCAAGGGTTTCCTTTGTTTTAAAATGTATTTTTTTCTTCAATTGGATTAATTTATTTATTTTTAGTATTAATCATATAATAATTATTTTCAAATATAGGTGGATTAATTTTTTTTGAGTTGGGCTGGTTTGTTTGATGCTTCTCATGCTTGTGAGAGATTGGAATTTGAGGTTGAAACTGACATAATGACAATAAGGAAATACATCATGAATTAAAACAACCATCCTGAAAAGGTTAATTCCTACGACTTCTTAATTAATTTTTTCATCATTATATCTAATATTTTTATGTTAATTTATATAAATTTTTAAAATAATAGTTATTTAGTTTTTTAAAATATTATTTTGGAGGTTATATATTTCATTCAACTATCTGAAACTAGGAAAAAAAGATATAAATTTTTTTTTCTGCAAATGTTACCAAAATTTCTATTTTCATTACCTTTATTTTTTGAACTACCGACAATGAATATTGAGTTGATGTTATTAACCAAAAAACCATTCATGTTGTTAAATGACAAAATAGTACAGAAATCTCGTGTAACCATTATGGTGATGCCACATGATATAATATTGAAATGACATTCATATTCTCTTCTAGATTTAAAAAATGAGATAGTTTTCATTGATAATAACATAGATTCGATATGATATTTTGGAAAATAGATAAATAAAGTCAATGTAAATAATGGTAACATTAGAAATTAGAATTTTTTGAGACATTGGGACATGAATGAATTAACCAGAACTCAATTTTGACACATAGTGAGATAAATATTAAACCATGTACTTCTTCTTATTTAAGACAGACATAAATTTTATTAATAAAGAAACTGACATACTCAAAACTAATAAACAATATTATAATTTTCTAGATACTATAACACAATTATCTATATGTACTTTTTATTATATAATAACTATCCTCTCCTTAATCTGATACACGATGTGATCGACATGACTCAAAGTGTCTGTTATCAGTTTAATATCGACATTTTAGTTCAACAAGTGCCAATAAATTAATGATGAGATAAATTGATCATATTTTCTCGATATTTTATAACAATTATTAATAAACCATTTTATATATATAAATCATTATCACATAAAACTGACACATGATGTGATCTATAATATTAAAAGTGTGTGATTCTGGTTTAAAATGAAAATTTAATAAAAAAGACCAGTGACATTCTCAAAACTGAGAAATTCATTCATATTGTTTTGATACTTTATGAAAACAATCCCTATGTCATTTGAGACATGTTGGAAGCAGTCACCCCTCAGTATGACATATAGTGTGACGAATATATCTCTCTATGCATCTTTTTATTTAAAAATGACATCAATGTTAGTTAAAAAAATAACATACTTAAAACCAATAAAAATTATATTTATTTCTTTGATACTTTATAAAAATGATCCATAATTCATTTGT
The DNA here is from genome assembly GCA_963277665.1 of Viscum album. Taxonomy (NCBI): domain Eukaryota; kingdom Viridiplantae; phylum Streptophyta; class Magnoliopsida; order Santalales; family Viscaceae; genus Viscum; species Viscum album. The sequence continues at coordinate 690,802,534 of OY728138.1, read as the reverse complement.
GATGATAATGTATCAAGCACACCACAATCTGATGCCTGGGGATCTAGGTATGAATCCATGTGTCTGTTTTTTTTAAACTGACATCCATTAAATAAAAAAGAACACTAACATACTCAATGATATGAAGACCCATTATTATTGTTTTTATACTTTCATAAAATAACCCATAAGTCATTTTTATGTGTATAAATTAACCTCACCATAATGTGATACATGATTTTATTGGTTTTAATAAATGTGTCCATTATCAGTCTAAAATCGACATTTTTGTTCAAAACATTTCACTCAATGAAAACTAAGAAAATACAGACATAATTTTATGATAATTTCAAAAATCATCCATAATTCAATTATGAATTATAAGAATAAAATTCCCATCAAACCAATACACTATGACATTGATATTATTAAAAGTGTGTGTTTCGAGTTTAAAATGACAATTTTGAAAAAATAAGACAAGTGATGTACCGAAAACTAAGAAAATTAATTCATATTGGTTTTATAATTTTAAAAAATGATTTATATAACATTTTAGTCATGTTGGATTCATCCACACCTCAATAGGATGCACTATGTGATCGGTATGACTCCAAGTGTGTCTTTTTTTTAAAAAAAATATCAATTTTAGTAAAAAAAATTACTCAAAATTGAGATGTTGTTTTCATTTTTTTTTGATAAATTATAAATATTATTCATGTATGGTTTTTTGATTCAATGAAATAAACTTAACATAAATATGATACATGATGTTTCAGGTATGTATTTTAGTGCGCCATTCTATTTAAAATTTTTAGGTATTTTAGTAAAAAGGTCAACTAACAAACTCAAAAATGGTCAAATGATTTTTTATTTATTTATAGTTTAGAAAAATGATCTATAAGTCATATATGTTGTGTAGGAATCATCCTCACCTCAATAAAATACATGATGTTCTGGGTATGGATCAATGTGTATGTTATCATTTTAGAATTGACAATTTTTTTTAAAAAGTGTCACTCACTAAAAAAAAGAAAAAAGATCATATTTTCTTAAAAATTAACACATTGATTCATAAGTCATTTGAGACATGTATGATATTTTCTCATGTAAAACTGATACATGATGTGATTATTATGAATCAATGTGTGGATTTCAATTTGAAAATAATAACGTAGTAAAAAATGACGTAAGGAAAATTGGAAATATGTATTTAGATTTTATAGACACTATAATCTTCCAGAAATCCAAGAAATTTTATTTTTATTGATATGGGATTATTCTGAGACTAGGTATTGAGAAGACGAGTGATTCTGATGCATAGTGTCCCCAAAAGGGTTCTTCCAAAAATTGTGTGTTTTAAATAGCGTGCATGAGCGGTTTTCCTAAAAAAGTGGAATACCCCTTAAACAAGTGCAAAGATATGAAATCCGAGGGAACTTTTTTTTTCAGATCAGTGGGTTTACAGCAAGAGACACTTAATTTTAGTCATCAAAGTTCTCTAGTGGGAGAATTCAACAAACAAATAATCATAAATAAAATTCTTTTATAAAATTATTTTTTATCAAATCCTTATAATTGAAGAATATTGACTGAAATTGAAATTAAGAGACCTCTATTGAGCTTGTGAGGGAATTATTTCCTTTTCCAGGGCCTAACATTTTCTGGCTTGTGGGAAAAATAGATTATGGTTTTTGGCCATAAATTAAATAATCACGTAATGTTAATTTATTTATAAATCCTTAAAACTCGTGAAAGGTAATTCATATTGAAAATATGAGAGGACCGTTGAGCTCATGATGGCATGTTTTCTTTAGGCAGAGCCTAAAATCGGCCAATATAAGTTGAATGTGAATGTTGGTATTTGGGACTTAACTGTAAATAAACTAATTTAAATAAAAAATATTTTATTTTTTGAATCCTCATAACTCATAAACGGTTACATGGATAAAAAATCTGAGACCACCATTGAATTTATAATGAGATGGTCTCTTTAAGAAGGACATAACCTCGATCGGCATGGGTCTAGGGTATGTAGTTAAATTTCATTGACTGTTTAAATGATAATAAAATAAATTTAAAGTAGATTTTTTTTTTGTTTTAATATTTATCACTATGGCATTGTGGTGACGTAGTGATGGAAAAACTGGTTCCCCTATCAAAAAGGATGTAGTGTGGAGACTCGGTTTCAATGCAAAACAATAATGATGAAACACTTAAATGCACTGACATATTTCCCTCCATTACATGGTTATAGGTTCCATAATTTTATTTCATATCACTCGAGATTTTTATATGGAGTTTCCCTAAAGATAGGAGGAGTCGACTCTCTCAATGGCTATGATGGAAAAGAGGTCAGAATTCGATCAAGCAGTGAAAAATTGATGAATGTCAGTAGAATAAATATCGGCATGGCAAAACAACATCAATATCTATCTACAATAAATCCAACTCGAGGTAGGGGTTTTTATTTAAATTCCATTATTTCCATCATCTTTGAATTCCTACATCGAACGTGAATCGATTGATGAACGGATCGATTCATGGATCATGAAAATTTTTGCGGGTTGGGTTTCACCTTTGGGGTTTTATTGAAGATTGATGATATTACGATTGATTTCATGTTTGTTCTTCATTTCCTTGATCCTCCTAATGATCGGGTTAAAGAAGGAATGAAAAAATGGTCAAAGTTCGATACTCAGGTTGATTACTGTGATTTTCTCCCCCACGTTATACGTGCTCTTGATGTATTGGAAAAAGGTCGATCATTGCAGAACTATTCTTTTGGAACAATGATATGACATCTAGGATTTGGAATGTTAACGGAACGGTGGAGGTGTGATGATGAGGATGAAGGACAAATTGAATTGACATGTGAGAGAATGTCAAATGAAATTCCCTTGGTACACTGGTGGTGGAACATGGTAGTGGTTGCGTCCCGATATAGCGAATGTGGTGGGATTTGGCGATATCCTTGTCTATATGGTTTCCCATGTAAGATGAGGCCACAGCTTCAACCATAGTTGGGTGAGCTGGACCTATGACTCAAGCTGTCGGCACACAAAGGAAGCGATCAGCCTACTGCTATCCACGTGCGAGAAACCTTGTATGCATGAGATATCTAATGGATGAGATGAGGGAATTACACCTACATGTACAAAGAAACAAGGAACGTGGTAGATGCACGTGTTGGAGGAGACCAGCCTGCACTATGTGAGTCGGACTGGGTGAACCAGGCCGCAGGGTGGCCCGATGGGCTGACCTGCTCATCTTAGCTAGGGCAGGCCAGGCCGGCTGATCGGACAGGGCCCATCCAGAATGGGACATGCCCAATGTGTTGGGCCTAACCCTTTTAGACCTAGGTCAGACTCAGGCTGGTTCAGTGAAGCATGAGTCCGGACAGTCCGGACCCGGACTTAATCGACCCCTTTTCTCTAAAATTACCATAATTTTCAAATGGAGTGTGTGTTTCATGAGGCATCTACATCATTGGGTCCCTTGAGAAGAGGCGGTCCTTTTTAGATTCTTCAATTTAGTATTTTTGGAAATTGAATGATTCCATAATGGTTTGAGGAGTCATTCCTCCAGGTATAAGAAGACTTGAGTGATAATTGGCATGTTTCGTAATGTTGGGACTCCCCACATCATGGGAGTGTGTTCATTTTCCACAGGTAGCTTCCTCCTGGGGTGTTACTATAGTGACCCAATGTTTCATTAATGGAAATCCCTATGGATCTAATTAAATGTCTCTTTATGTAAAATGTTTATATAAAATGTCAACTTTTTGATTTTATGTTAAAAATTGTGACCATTGATTTTATAGCCATTGAACAGTGATCACATGATTAGTATAAATATAGGGCATTAACAAACCCAATTTACTAAAACAAAGGAAGCGATGGACACATCTAATAGAATTTCTCCATTCAAAGCCCATTTGTTGGAGCTCAGAAAAGAGGTGGCATCTTTGGGCTTTGCTCTTAACCAAGCCCAAGCTGAGCTTCATCATGTCAAGCTTGAACGTGACCGTCTACGGGAAAAGTGGAAGTTGATAGAAATTACCACTCGAGAGATGTTATCCGAGCCACCCCAAGAGTCTGTCACCATCACACACCTTACCCTTAGGACTTATGCGACTATTTTAAGGGGTTATGTAACAAATCTCTAGTACTATGTTCATGTACATTATTTTTGTAAAAAATAATGAATATATTTTCTTGTCACCATTGATACATTGTAAATAGTTTTTAATGTACAAATAGTGTTTTTGTTATTATTTAATTAAGAATTATATTTTATTAAATTAAGGGAATTTTGAATTAAATAATATTTTAGTAAAATATAATTATTATTAAATTATTTTTTATTAAATATAAATTATCATATAATTTTATGAATGGAATTGTAATTTTTATTATGGTTTGAAAGCCATTTTTTGTCAAAACCCGTGAATTTTCTATAAATGTCGGTTTTTATTTTAAATGTGAGAATTAACATATTTAGAAAATTATCTAGATAAAATATATGTTATTTCCGGAATCATAATGTCGAAATTATCCAATGGTTAATTTTTCATATTTTCTAAGAGAATCAATTTTTTCGGTAAAAATTAAATACTGTTTAAATATATAATGTGTTTTATGACATCATAATGACCCAATAGTGGTGTAATAAAATACTATAAGTTTTTTGTTTGGCCAATATATTTTTTTCCATTAAAATAATGTGATTTTGGGTTTGTTTGACTTATTTTACAAATCATTATTGGACCCCTCAAGACATATTAAACATCTTGTCTTTTTAAATTATTTTCCATTGGAGTGTGACTCACCTCCAAATAAGCAACCCCATTATTTTAAGAAGTTCAGACTTTGGACTTATAAAATATTGTACTCCTATTTCATTTACCAAAAACCATTTGAAAAAACTTGGGGATGGTTTGTTTTTTTTTTGATTAATTTAATATAAGGGGTCCCATGCCTAAATAATAAAGAATTCTCTCACCTTTCCTATATAAACCCACACAAGCTCCCACTTTCTCCTCACTCAAAGCTTTTGGAGTTCGTCAAAATTATTTCCTACTCTCTTTAGAACCCTCCCAAGGTTCCCGAAGCTCCCAATAAGCCTCTCTCAAGCCTCTCTCAAGCCTTTGGAAGCACACTTCCAAGTAAGGGTTTTTTCTCCTTTTCTCATTTTGTCCTTTTTTCATTAAGTTCTTTTTCCCTTTTAATTTAAATTATGAATGTTTGGGTATGGTTTCGCACCTCCCTCATACTTCCCTCATTATGTTTTAATGATGGTATACCCCTTTCTCTCTCATTAAATGCCTCCCATGTACACCCGTTTCTATGCTGAAATTCCGAAAGGAACTTCTCTCTCCTCATTTACATTCAAGCAATACTTTTGTATCATGAATATAAATTCCATTACAATTGTTGGGACATGTATCTATATTACCTCCTTACTGTCGATTACATTTAAATATTATGAGTAAACCCTTTCTCTCTCATCAACCATTTTTATGAATTCTTATGTCACGTCGTTATGCTACCGAAATCACACCGATTTTCTTACCCAATGCCATTGTGTAGTGAATACAATGCCCATTTCTCCATCAAGGTTATTCACCTTTAGGAACATTTACTTATTGATTATAAATTTTCATATATTAATTCCACATTCATTTATCGTGGAATAATTTTTTATGTTTTATTAATCCATGTTTTATGATCCATGTGGCACACTTATGCATGAAATGAAATGTTTAAGAATGGTGTGCCCTTATAGTGCTCCAATGCATTGGGTAAAGTATAGTATCATTATATGCCATTGCAATGAGTGATGACTCATTCCAATTCAAGTGCATCGAGGGTTTACTCATGCTTCATGTTCAATGAGGATTTACTCATGCTCTATGTGCAATGAGCCTTGGCTCATTCTAATTATATGTTAAGTGTTGTTGCCACATTTCCATGTTATGATTATCGTGCTTTATCATGCCTTTATGTTCATGTCTCTCTTGTGCCCTATTTATATGCCTATTATTTAACATATATTGTACTCCTCATGTATTCCATGTTTATTCCCTTACTGGGTTTCAACAATGATGTTGTACTTCATGTTTTAAGTTGTTATGTAATGATCGTATTCCCCAATGAAATTATCCCTCTCAGTCATCCATGGTGTATCAAGTGAATTGTTTATGTATTAAATCATGTTTAAGTTTGTAATAAAATCAGGGTTGTCATAGTTGGTATTAGAGGAGGAACCTAGACTTAAGTGCGGTGTACTGCCTGGGTTGAGATGTAGGGCCCACAATGAGGGCGTTGTGCTCTAAGGGGGGGGGGGTCATTGTAAAATACCCAAATGATAAAGGGTTAAATGACTAAATGATATGACTCATGTCAACAAGGTGCACCTTTTTTTCGAGAGTCTGCCTGATTAGAACTTCATAGTTAAGCATGCTTGGCATGGAGTAGTGATCAGGATGGGTGACCTTCTGGGAAGTTTCCAAGGGTATATGTGAGTGAGGAAAAAGCACACTGGAAAGGACATGTGTTGGCTTGTGGGGACTATCATTAGTCAGATGACATGTTCAGGCACATGGGTGGACCCTAGGGAGGGCCCCACATGTCTGTGGGGAAACTGGTGGTACCTGGTGGGCCAGGACCCGACGACCATGTTAAGGCGGGGTGGTTGTGCTGTCATCGGGACCCAGTTGTCACATTTGGTATCAGATGGAGGTTTAGTTTTGTTTAGGATAAGGATTTGAAAACCCTAGTAATTCCTTAGAGACAATACTAAGTATAATAAAAACAACCCTAATTTTTGGTATGTACTGAGTAAATGGTTTATCAAAAAAATACATCCATGTCTGGATACAAGCAGGTAAAGGTGGCTCTGACACAGATGTATCCTAGGGGTAAAACCCGAGAACAATCCATTGATCTAGACTCAAACAGGAACTACTGCGCGATAATGGGCCTTGTTGCACTCTTGTTTACGACACTCCTAGGAGATATGTTTTGATAAATTCAAAAGCTTAGAATAAACCCTTATTAAGGGAATTAAAAAAATTCCTCTAAGAATATATGTTAGAATGTAGATCATGAAAAGACTACGTTGAAGCCTATAGACTCATGAGTTAAGGAAATCAAAGTTTATTTTTAAGTCGTCATATTTAGTCTTTAGATTACCCTTTTTGTGTTACCCTCTAACATTCCTTTTATTCCAGCCAATGGCCAGTAATAAGAGGAATCAGGCTAACAACTGGTGTGAAGATCAGTGTGATGACTGTACTAGTGAGATGCCCAATCCAATGGGAGCGGGATTATAGAACTTCGGCACACTTATCTATCATCTAACTAAAGATTTTAATTGAAACACGGGTCAAGAAGAATGTCCAGACCCCTTAAGAAGGAACAAGTATCTATCGAGTGCTTCTTGAGACACAAACCTCCTACTTTTTGTGGATCATCTGATCCGACGATCGCTGAACAATGGATCAAGTCCATTGATAATATCTTCTCCACCATTAAATTTTCTGAACAAGTGAAGGTTCTCCTGGAGGCTTATCGTATGGAGGGTGAAGCTGATCAATGGTGGACGTTGATCAAAAATACGAATCCTGAGGAGGAGATCGAGGCATTGGAATGGAAGGATTTCTGGAAGATGTTTTTCGATAAATATTTTCTGCACACCCTCCGGTTTAAGATGAAAAGGGAATTCCATTCTCTCATGCAAAAAGAAGATAAATCTGTTGGAGCGTATGAGGAAAAATTCACAAGGCTTGCATAATATGCTTTCGGCATTGTCGTTACCCCCGAATGCAGGGTTGACCACTTCTTTGGTGGGCTGAAGCCTAGCTTACGGAAAGCATTAGTGATCCGTGACTTCGACAACTATGAGAAAATTTTATGTTGTTCCCTCAAGGTCAAAATGGATATCGGGGAATCATAGGGGTATCATGGGGACATGAAGCGTAAGGTGGGCTTCAATGATAACGGTCCGATGGATAAATCCAACGACGCTAAGAAGATCATTCACCACCACAAACTATAGATGTGAAGGTGTCAGTGAGTACAACAAATGGGCCAATCATTTCATTCCATAAATATAAGTCCACCACTATTATAATCTGTGGATTGAATTTCCCGGCGAACCTCGTCGTACTCCCTTTGGTGGAATTTGATGCAATTCATGGCATTTATTGGATTTCCTTATATAAATCCAAAATAAATTTTCGGGGAGGGAAATCACACTCCATATGGAGAATCAACCCCCGATTCTTTACAACTGTAAAATGGAAGAAGAATATCCTTTAGCTCCATCATCTCAAGCATAGATATTACTTCCCTATGAGCACGTGTATCTAGCTCAGATGATTGAGTCCAAGGATGAAGCCATCATTGAAGAAATGCCTATTGTGACGGAATTCGCTGACGTGTTTCCCGAGGAACTTCCTGGTCTTCCTCCTAGAAGAGATGTTGAATTCTCAATTGAACTTATACCAGGGGTGCTACCAATATCCAAGAATCCATATAGAATGGCTGTCGTGGAACTTGAAGATATGAAGAAAAAACTACAGGAGAATCTGGATAAAGGGTTTATACGCCCAAGTGCTTCACCATGTGGTGCACCATTGTTCTTCTTCATGAAGAAGGATGGGTCAATGAGGCTTTGCATCGATTATCATGAACATAAAAAAATCACGATAAATAACAAGTATCCTCTTCCATGGATTGATGACTTGTTTGATCAGCTGCGTGGAGCACAACACTTCTCCATGGTAGATTTTCGGTTGGTATATTATCAAGTAAGGGTGAAGAAGAAAGATGTCCCCAAGACTACTTTTCGTACAATATACGGGCACTATGAATTCATAGTAATGCCTTTCGGACTCACCAATGCTCCAACACTCTTCATGGACATGATGAATAGAGTCTTTAGAGATTACGTAGAAAAATTTGTGGTAATATTTATAGATGATATTATAATATACTCCAAAACCAAGGAGGATCATGATGGGAATTTAAGAACTGTTCTGCAGACATTGCGCAATGAGAAGCTCTATGAAAAGTACAAAAATTGTGAATTTTGGTTGAAAGAAGTCTCATTCTTGGGCCATATCATCAAAAGAAATGGGATATGTATGGATCCCTCCTAAATAGATGTAATCGAGGGATGGTCGAGGCCATCATCGGTAATAGATATCCGTAGATTCTTGGGGGTAGCTGGATATTATCAACGATTTGTGATAAATTTCTCAAGATTTTCCAACCCTCTTACCAAGATGACTAGAAATGGAGTAAAGTTTGGTTGGAGTGATGAATGTGAAGAAAGCTTCAAGGAGTTGAAAAGGAGGCTTATCACTGTGCTCGTTCTCACGTTACCCACAAGTGGGGAAATTGTTGTGGTATTCGGTGATGCTTTGAAGAAGGGCTTAGGCAGTGTGCTGATACAGAATGATAAAGTAATATCCTATGCCTCAAGGCAGTTGAAAATCCATGAGTGAAACTATCCAACACATTATATGGAGTTGGCGGCGTTGATCATTGCCTTGAAAATATGTTGGTATTATCTCTATGGGGTGAAATTTGAGATATATACTGACCATAAGAGTCTTAAATATATCATAACAAAGAAAGAGCATAAAATGAGCCAGAGAATATGGATATATCTCATCAAGGATTACGACTGTTTAATACATTACCACCCTGGGAAAGCGAAAAACGTGACAGATGCCCTTAGTAGAAAGGACCCAACAATTCTATCAATGATGATAATTGAGAAGGATACAATCTTCATAGACTTGATGAATATAGATATGGGAATCATAAACAAGGGAACATCATCAATCCTTTAAAAATTTATTACTCAACCATCTCTTTTGGGAAAGGTTAAAGGATGGTCAAAAGGATGATGTGGGAATTCAGGAAAAAGTGGAAGCTTTCAAAAAAGGGAAATCCTTTGAGTTTAATGTTATTGGAGAAGGAATTGTGCGATTTGGGAAAAGGCTATGTGTTCCATCATGTCTGGAGCTGAAGAAGGAACTTTTGGATTATGCACATAGTTCTATTTTCTATATTCACCTAGGGAGCACAACGATGTATCGAGATCTCTGAGAAAACTTTTGATGGGATAATATGAAAAAGTAGATTGCAGAATATACATCAATGTGCCTGGTGTGCCAACAAGTGAAGGAAGAGAGGCAGAAGTCTAAGAGGATGAAGCAACCATTGTCCATACCAGAATAGAAATGGGAGAACATCACCATGGACATTGTCATTGGACTTCCGAGGACATTCAAAGGCAACAATGCAATCTGGGTTATTGTGGATCATCTTACAAATATTGCACACCTCTTTTCTATTAGGGAGGATTTCTCAATGGATCAACTGGCACCGGTATATATCAGGTATGTGGTAAGGCTGCATGGAGTGCCCCTATCTATTGTGTGTGACTGAGATCCAAGATTCACTTCTAAATTTGGGATGAGTCTTCAAAAACCTCTGAATATTGAACTGAACATCAGTACGGCCTATCATCCTCAAACTGATGGGCAATATGAGCAGACTATCCAAACACTTGAGGATATGTTGAGAGCATTTTCAATGGATTTTAAAGGAGGGTGGTATCAACATATTCCTCTGGTTGAGTTCTCTTATAATAACAGTTTCCACCCGAGCATCCAAATGGCACTATATGAAGCCCTGTATGGGAAAAGATGCAGAACACTGGCATGTTGTGATGAGGTCGGTGAACGTAAGCTACATGGACCAGAAATGGTCAAGAAAATGGTGTAGAAGGTAAAAACCATTCAGCATCATATCAAGGCAGCCAAGAGTCAACAGAAGAGTTATGCATATAATCCTCAACAATACATTGAGTTTAAAGATCAAGACATGGTTTTTCTATGCATATCTCCAGGGAATAAGGTCATGAGGTTTGGAAAGAACGGGAAGTTAAGTCCAAGGTACATCGTCCCCTTCGAGATTCTTGATCGTGTCGGGGTTGTGGCCTATCGAATAGAACTTCCAACTACTGTGGCCAAAGTACATGATGCCTTTTATGTATCCCTCTTAAGTAAGTAAATATCGGACCCTTCACGTGTACTCTCTTCTATGGTGGTATAGTTGGAGGATGATATTTCTTATGAGGAGAAACCAGTGAAGATCTTAGATCGTAGAGAAAACGTTCTACAAAATAAGACAATGCCCCACGTCAAGGTGTTGTGGCGAAACCACATGTTTGAATAAGCGACATAGGAATCAGAGGAAATGATGAAGCTAAGTTACCCACATCTGTTTTAGTGTGGGAAAATGAAATTTTGAGGGAGAAATTTCTTAAAGGGGGAATATTGTAACGACCCAAAGTTTCATTAATGGAAATCTTTCATGATATAATTAAATGTCTCTTTATGTAAAATTTTTATATAAAATTTCAACTTCTTTGGTTTTTTGTTAAGAAATGTGACCGTTTCTTTTATAGTCGTTGAACAATGATCGCATGATTAGTATAAATATAGGGCTTTAACATACCCAATTTACTCAAACAAAGGAAGTGATGGCCTCATCCAGTAGATTTGCTCCATACAAAGCCCATTTGTCGGAGCTCAGAAAAGAGGTGGCGTCTTTGGGCTTCACTCTTGACCAAGCCCAAGATGAGTTTCATCATGTCAAGCTCGAACGTGACTGTCTATGGGAAAAGTGAAAGTTGATAGAAATTACCACTCGAGTGACGTTATCTGAGCCACCCCAAGAGTCTATCACCATCGCAGACCTTACCCTGAGGTCTTATACGGCTATTTTAAGGGGTTTTGTAACAAATCACTAATACTATGTTCATGTACATTATTTTTATATATAATAAAAAATATACATTCTTGTCATCATTGATACATTGTAAATAATATTTAAAGTACAAATAGTGTTTTTAGTTATTATTTAATTAAGTATTAAATTTTATTAAATTAAGGAATTTTTTAATTAAATAAAATTTAAATAAAATAATAATAATATTATTAAATTAATTTTTATTGAATATAAATGATCATATAATTTTGTGAATTCAATTTTTATTTTTATTAATGTTTGAAATCCATTTTTGTCAAAACTTGTGAATTTTAGATAAATGTCAATTTTTATTTTAAAAGTGAAAATTAACATATTTAGAAAATTATTTAGATAAAATAAATGTTATTTCTCGAATCAGGATGTCGAAATTATCCAACGGTGAATTTTTCAACATTTTCCGAGACAATCAAATTTTTGGGTAAAAATTAAATACCGTTTAAATATATAATGTGTTCTAGGACATCATAATGACCCAATAGTGATGTAATAAAATAATAAAATCTTTATGTTCAGCCAATATATTTTTTTCCATTAAATTAATGTGATTTTGGGTTTGTTTGACTTATTTTACAAAGCATTAACGGACCCCTCAAGACTTATTAAACATCTTGTCTTTTTAAAATATTTTCCATGGGAGTGTGATTTTCCTCCACATATGAAACCCCATTATTTTAAGAAGTTCGGACTTTGGACGAATAAAATATTTTTTCCCTCTTCCCTTTTTCAAGAACCATGGGCACAATTCATGGGATGGTTTGTGGTTTGGATTAATTTAATATAATGGGTCCCAAACCTAATTAATAAAGAATTCCCTCACCATTCCTATATAAACCCACCCATGCTCCCACTTCCTCCTCACTCAAAGCCTTTTTTGTTTGACCAAACTCTGTCCTACTCTCTCTAGAATCCTCCCAAGGTTCCCCAATCTCCCGTGAAGCCTCTCTCAATCCTCTCTCAAGCCTTTGGAAGCACACTTCCAAGTAAGGGTTTTTTCATTCTTTCTCATTTTTGTCCATTTTTCATTAGGTTTTTTCCCCTTTTAATTTCAATTATGAATGTTTGGGTATGGTTTATCACCTCCAGCATACTCTCATCATTATTTGTGAATTTTGGGAGATCCCTTTCTCTCTCATTAAATGCATCCCATGTACACCCGTTACTATGCCGAAATTCCGAAAGGAACTTCTCTCTCCTCGTTTACTTTCAAGCAATACATTTGTATCATGAATCTAAATTCAAATACAATTGTTGGGAAATGTATCTATATGAACTCCTTACTTTCCATTACATTTATATATGATGAGGAACCCATTTCTTTCTCATCAACCATTTTTATGAATTCTTATGTCACGTCGTTACGCTGCAGAAATCTCACCGATTTTCTAAGCCAATGGCATTGTGTAGTGAATACCATGCCCATTTCTCCATCAACGGTATTCTCCTATATGAAAGTTTACTTATTGATTATAATGTTTCATGTATTAATTCAAAATTCCTTTATCGTGGAATAAATTATTATGTTTTATGAATCCATGTTTTATGATCCATGTGGAACACTTATGCATGAAATGAAATGTTTAAGAAGGGTGTGCCTTTATATTGCTTCAGTGCATTGGGTAAAGTATAGTATCATGATACGTCATGTGCCATGAGTGTTGATTAATTCCAATTAAATTGAAATGGGGGTTTACTCTTGCTTCATGTGCAATGAGGATTTACTCATGCTCTATCTGCAATGAGCCTTGACTCATGTTAATTCCATGTTAAGTGTTGTTGCCACATTTCCATGTTATGATTATCATGTTTTATTAGGACTTTATGTTCATGTTTATCTTATGATATAATTATATTCCTATTGTATAACATGTATTTTACACCTCATGTATTCCATTTTCATTCCCTTACTAGGATTTATATCTCACCCCTTTCCTTATGCATGTCCTCAGGTTATCCCATGCAATGCTAAGTACGAGGGAATGTAGTGGTCATGTAAAAGAAGTTTTCAATAAAGATGTTGTACTTCATGTTTTAAGTTGTTATGTAATTATTTTAATCCTCAAAGACACTAGACATCTCGATCATCCATTTTGTATCATGTGAATGGTTTATGTAATAAATCATGTTTATGTTTGTAATAAAAGCAGGGTTTTCCTAGTTGGTATTAGAGGCAGAACCCAGACTTAAGTGCGGCGCACTGCCTGGGTTTAGATGTAGGGCCCACAATGAGGGGGTTTTTCTCTAAATGGGGTGATTGTAACATCCCCAAATGATAAATGGTTAAATGAATAAATAATATGACTCATGTCAACAAGGTGCACCTTCCTTTTTGGGAGCCTGCCTGATTAGACCTCCACAGTTAAGCATGCTTAGCCTAGAGTTGTGATCAGGATGGGTGACCTTCTGGGAAGTTTCCCAGTGTGTGTGTGAGTGTGGAAAAAGAACACTTGAAAGGACATGTGTTGGCCTGTGGCGACTATCATTAGTCAGATGACCCGTTCAGGCACGTGGGTGGACCCTGGGTGGGCCCCACGTGTCTGCGGGGAAACTGGTGGTACCTGGTGGGCCAGGACCCGACGGCCATGTTAAGGCAGGGTGGTTGTGCTGTTAGTGGGACCCAGTTTGCACAGTTACCCCCCCCCTCTAAGGGACTATGGAGTGGGTCCCCAGAGATGTTTTTGATGGAATAGTATGTACTCCCCTATGGAACCAAGGAGCAGGTCCTCTATCCTTGGAGTCGGTACTCCCCTTTAGGACTAGGGAATGGGTCTTCCATATCTAATGTACATAGAGTGATATCTCTTCTACAGGGTAGGTCATGGATCCTCTATGATATTAGGTAGTTCTCCCTTATTGTTCTAGGGTGCGGGTCCCCCACAGGTGAACTAACTGGGTCCGTACTCCCATATTGTACCAAGGTATGAGTCCTCCAGTAACTAAGTGTACTCCCCTTCCTGGTAGGGTGAGAGTCCTCTAATGAAATTTTTTTTACTCAACTATGGGATCATGTTGTGGGTACTTCATGTGTCTTAATCTTATGTGGGATCAGGGTACAGGTTCGCAATTACAGAGTTTCACTCCCACGTCTTGAGTAGAATTGAGGAGTGGGTCCTCTAGTGGAGGTGGATATACCTCGGGTTTCAGACATAATTGTGAGGAGTGACCCCATCCACTTGATGAGAATGTTTCCACAATAAGAGATAGCACTCCCTTAATGGACTGAGGTGCAGAACATTTTTAATAGGAGGAATAGAGGTTTCACGACATGGTTAGGAGCAGGGCTCCCTCATTTGTCTATAGGGGTGAGGTCAAGCTTTTCCACTTGGGTTTCATTAGTCTTTTATTGGGTGTAAGATTATGGTGATTGAACCTACGGTGATAAGAACTAGAAAAGGACCCAGTAGGATGTTCTTGATGGAGCACATTCTCTCAAACATACCATTAATAATGTTAGAGTCGTTCCCATTGGAGTGTACCTCTCAGATGTGTTCTGTCTCGGATGGCTGATATCATGGAGCATGTTTCACTTGGAATTATGTATAGCCTTTTGAACCTACAATGAGAATCATAGTTCTAGATATGAGGGAAAAACCTTATGATTATTAGTGTCTTAAATGAGTATATTTGGATGTTCTTGGTATATGTGTGTGAATATACCTGTGTTCAATTGTATTTATCTTCTTGGTAGTGTTTCCTTTGTGGTATATTACAATGTGGTTTTTGGGGACTCCTAATAGGTATTTTTTTACACACCCCTTCATGGGTTTGGTCCACATTTTTCATGTCTTGTGAAAACATTCTATGCATTTATGGAGTCTAGTTAGTTCAAGGACTAGGTAGTGCTTAGTAAGAACAAATTGATGAGGAATACTCATACAGATTCAAGCAGTTAACCTTCACCTACCACTTAGGTAGGGTTCTTAATGGATGAGATTTAGGGCCATGAAGATTTACTTATGTTCTTTCTTTCATTTGGTGTGCTTTTATACTGGCCATGTATTCCACCATGTACATTACTTTCTAATTAACTCTGGTTGTGCATTAATTGTTGGTCTCCATGCATTCCTCCTTTTCTTTTTTACTTCCTAGTGTCTTTGGTTTGGAGTAGTTCATGTGTAGTGTAGGTACATATGATAATGCCTCCCATTTTTGGTATATTCATACACTATTCTTATCACCAGCCTCTGGCCTATCATAGGTGGGGTTGGGGTAGTCATTCCATGGGCCCTGGGGGATGGATCATGCTAGAGTGGTATCAGAGGATGTTAGTTCTTTCTTAAGGCCATAGTGTCGTGATCCTGGTTTGGGTTTCATTGATATGGTGTTAACATTCTCTGAGTTAAGCTCTATTACCAGAGGTTATAGTGTAGGTGTGGTGGGTGACATGTCCATTCATTGGGACTCAGATAATATACTTTTGGACTCGGTGAATTTGGACCCTGGTAACCAAGAAATAAATTGTACATGGATCATAGAAAAATGTTTTGTTTTTTCCATGTACTTATTGATTTATCTCTCTAGATATAAACTATTAACAAGGTCCATCTTGATCCATTTCAATATGCCTCCACAATGACTGCTAGAGAGGACTCCATAACATGATAATGATGGTTATTTTTCCCATTATAAGGATTCATTTTTTGTTACTAACTTTGAGGATTTTCCGCCAGTATTCTACCGGTGCCGCCAACACAAGAAAAGTAGTAGGTATTACTGGAAGTTCATGCCAAGGATGCGAGCAACATGAGTTCCCTAAAAAGGTTCAAGAGGTAGCATCCTTTGTGATACAAGGATGATCCGCACCCCTAGGAAGCAAATTACTAGCTCGAGGGAGTCAACTCATGTTTTTTTCTTAGTGAGGAAACCACTAGATCAGATGGTGGTTCTAGATATTTGCCTTCTTCAGGTCTCAGTGGGTCACTGGTGGAGTTTGGTGATACAGTAACATGATGAGGCGACACTAAATTGGGAGGATATTGAACGAATAATTAGGAAAAAGTTTTACCCAACCATATGGATTGTAGTATGTATCCATGAGCTTCTACATCTTTGATAGGAAAACATCACAGTGGCAGTGTTTTTAGCGTGGTTCACTGACTTGTCATAGTACTCCAAGGACATGGTGTGAGACTATTTATTAGGTTTCGATCCTTCTAGTAAAAATTATGTCAAGATATCATTGCATTAGTGGTTATTCTCAATATTTCCACCTATGCTGGGGTGTTGGAGCTAGTCCTGGTGGTTGATAGTTTTATAGATGAGGAACTTATGGCTGTGACCCACAATAGAGGTCACAAGACATATTCATATGCTGGTGCTAGCAGATGACGTGTGATGGGATCAGGGAATTAGAGGCATACCCATACCCAAAAATTTATAGGTGGGGCTTTGGCATAAGAGAAGCACCAAGGAAAAAATCATTCATAGGAGAAGCGTTGTTATGCTTGAAATGAATGGTGGAATCTCACCAGTGATTGACTGACCCATCATGCCGATGAGAGGTATCTGGATGACGAGCTTCCTTGGTAGAGACATTTCCTGGAGCACGATGTTCCGATAGATGGCGGGTGTGGAGGAGGAACTGGAAGGGCAATAAGTGTTCGACACCAGGCTCAGGGAGCTAGAGGATGTGGGAAGGGATAGCTTCATGCGATCATGAAATATAACCTAGAGACTCTACGAGCAATTTGAGGTATGACCTACGTACTTTCCCTTTTTGGTGCCATATTTATGGACACATGAGCTAGTTTTCTTCCTTTATTCCACGAGTTTCATTTCAAACATAGAGGTTCCAGTGAAATTGTGGACTTAACCCTCATGCTTAAAGACTCATGCTGAAGGAGACCTGAGGATCACACAGTTTCACTGATAGTGTGACCCGACTCTTAGATGTGAGAGTTGTGGTTGGGTTCTCTTAGACATAACATCAAAGCATTATGAACACATTCTTGTTATTGACTAATATATATCATTCCTAGATTTGATGTTTTAGGAAAAACGGTAAGGGGTTTCTATAGTAATGGAACAAGGATTCCTTGGCCAGTGAAAGGCAAACCCTTGTAGCGCCGAGTAGACTATTGCATAGGAATTTGAAAAAAGGGGTCATACATGGATGATCATTTCCCTTGGTGGTGTCCAGAGGTAGCATTGGGATCTTAAGAATAGTATGTGGGAGGGAGAGACTCAGGTTCATTATTGTATGATCATTTTTTTGTTTACCCTTGTTTTGGTTTAAGAAGATGTAAATCCCTAAAGGTGGGGGTAATCTAATGTCATAGAATTCTAATAGAAATCTAATTCTAATTATATGGTATTATTTAGAGACCATGAACTGAGAAAACATGTGATTCTGAGGACCGGTGTTCCTAGAATTGTCCATCGAAAAATTATATGTTTTATATAGCATGAATGAAAGGGTTGCTGAAAAAGGTGTAATAAGTCGTAAACGGGTACATGGATTAGAAATCGAAGGGAACATTTGTATTCAGATTAGTGGTATTACCCTAGGTGTTACATAAGGTTCTTTGTCAGGGCTCTCCAATGAGAGATCATGAAAATAGAATAACCATTAATAAAATTATAAAAGAAATTGCCTAATTTTTCAAATCATTATATCTCATGAATGGTAACTCGGATTGAAAATTTGAGACCATTGTTGAGCTCATGAAGGTGTTCTTTCCTTAGTAATAGCCTAACATTGGTCGGTGCATGTAACACCCCGAGAATTTATGAAAAATATTCTTTTTAATTTCTTGTGTTGTACGCTACACCAAAATTATCTTCAGATATACGCAACACCGTATTTTCTTGCATTATACGCAACACTATTCTTGGCTCACGTTACACACAATTTCAAGTTCGTTTTATAGAAACTATTCTACATAACATTATGTATAGATTTTTTTAATGTATAAATGAAATAATATTTGATTATGTTATACGCAACACCAAACAGAGCTTTCACTACACGCAACCCTGACTTGTCTTGCATTACACGTAATAAAGACCTTCCTCGATACCGTGTGTAGTACGCAATACTGAGTTTCACTAAACGATATATTATTATAATATTATTATGAACTAGCCATTATGAATAGTAATTCCCACTTTTTGAAATTTTATAAATTTTATCTTTCAAAATGGACTTCATTTTTGGATTCGGAATATCGAAATTAGCTTAGGGTGAAATTTTGGTACTGTTTTGGATAAATTTCATATTCTGATGAAAAGTGATAATTACTAAATTTTAATTAAAAACAACTTTTTTAATCGAAATAATTAATATTGAAAATTATTAATTTTAGTGGTTTTTGATAGTTATTATCTCTTAAAAACATGCAATTTTATTTGATGACGGGAATTAATTTTTAAATTAATTAATGCAACTGATATGTTTTGAATTTGGTAAAATAGACATCATTTTTTAATTCATAATATCAAATATAGCTTAGGCCTAATTTTTGGTATTTTTCTAGAAACTTTCATATTTTGATGAATAGTGAAACCACTAAGTGGTAGTTAAAAAACTGAATTTTTCATAAAACATAACATTACCGCTTCTGTGAGTGGAATTTCGAAATTCTGAGAGACACGATTAATATCAAGGACTAAAATGTGGTTCAATGAGATGAAAATATTTTTTTGTAAATAGTAAATTTTTACTTTTATTTACCACGGTTAAAAGTAAATAGGATAATTAAGTTACAAGAATAGTACTTCTAACTCTCTATGATGCAGCCTAGAAATCCACAAGTGCTGGATGAATGTCTTGTAACTGTCCTTCCACCTTCCATATGATGGTGTATAAGTCCCCTGAGCCTCACCACTATATAATTACATGTTATCTTTCCACAAAATAACACATCCACTACCTCTACTGATAGAGCCCGTGAAACTCAAAAATCCAACATGATATGGTGTAGGAGGTCCCCATCCCACACCATGATTCCGCATAGTTGTAACATCACCACCAATCTATCCCGAGTTACTGCATAACTACGATTGATATCCCATTCTTTTTAAAATATCAACAATCCACTGGTGGTCAGGGATAGTGTCTATGACGGGGGCCCATCCTACCCCACTAGTTAAAAATAACTAGGGTAAGATCCTTTGTAAGGGATCTTCCACCATGGAAACTCTTCAGGTTACTCCCATCACTATAATTATTGTATTAAGTCTCTCTGTTCTTGGAATTCATCCCTCTTTATCATCCATCAACAACCATCGTTCCTATACTGGAAGCCTCCTTAAATTTTCCCTCGACTATGAGAGCTTTATCAACCACATTAGAAAACATCATTAACCGAAATAGGTTATCTTTAGAC
Source organism: Viscum album (assembly GCA_963277665.1). Lineage (NCBI taxonomy): Eukaryota > Viridiplantae > Streptophyta > Magnoliopsida > Santalales > Viscaceae > Viscum > Viscum album. The sequence continues at coordinate 690,782,379 of OY728138.1, read as the reverse complement.
TAAATATCACATTTAAGTTCATCTAGGAAACACAACACCATATCTATATCATATTCTACAAAATATGGGGAATGAACTATAAATATGTAAGGTGTCCCTCATAGTCCATAATGTATAGACTCCCCTGATTCAGGATCATGAACTCAGATTGTCTCCTTGACATCAATGTCTCTAGATAGATGTTCTCCAGGAACATCTCCATGATTTCATTCCATAACATTCCATCATCAAATATGGTCCAAGCATGAATGTCCCACCATCTCTTCTCATATCCACGTACCAAATTAGTATCCCACTTGACCATATTCTATGCTAGAGTCTCTAAATTGTCATTTACACCCGGGATAGACTAAATCAAGAACTCTACTGCCCCAGGACCACCCTCTATGGTAAAAGTTTGTGGGTGTGTACTTGAAACTCCCATGTAAGTTCATACAATCATCTGTAACTTGCTCTCGGTATCTCTATATAATATTCTTGTTCTGACAGATGCTAACAAGAAACGAATCCCCTTCTACCACACCTAGCTCTATCGGTGCCATAGGTTACACCATTTAAGTCACATTTTTATAAATTTTCTCCTACCATCCTCTCAACAACCATTTTCATGGATGCATAACTGTACATTTACAAACACATGTATCATGAATCATGACACAATTTTATCAATATTACATAATAGGGAAACACAATAAGGAACAAAAATTCTATTCCCAAATCCCCACTAAACGGTAAAAATGGAGGCTCTATCACTACCTATAACCTTTCACACTTTAAGTAATAGTTACAATGGGTAAAATCATTCTCAAAATTAATTTTTCTCTATTGATACTAATTTATTAAAGTTTTACTTCATTTAAAATTTTAAATTTCATAGTAGAATCCTTTTTTCGTTTAATTTCACTAGAAAATAATTGCTTTTCTTGTTCAGACACTCTCCCAAAACCCGTTATCCAGTGCATGCCAAAAATGATGCATGTCACAAAATTATACTTGGTGCCTAGTATTGTGAATGAATAAAAACCATCATGCCACACAAGGTCGTGAGTCAAATATTATTAAATTTGTGACTCAATAATGACATAAAAAAACATGTGATTCACCTAAGGTGAACTATTATTCAACTATAACTATAAAAAAAAATCAACAAAAATCCCACCATGGGTACTTTCGTTCTCCACCAAACATGGAATAGCTACTCCAATGAGTGATCTCATAACCAAGGATTGAAACTTCCTAGTCTCATTTCTAACTTTCCAAAATATTGAGAAAAATGAAATTTAATGAAAAAAGTGGTATGATACCAATTTTTGATGTCCCAGCCTAGGTACGACAAACAGGTGCATCGAGCTGGTCTTCAACATAAAATTAGGTCTTCCTCCCAGTATGCCAGAGGTTATTGGAATGTAGTTAGGGATTAGTCTCAATCATAGGGAGAAGATACCCCCTTTTCATAGTAATACACTAGTTTAAATAAATAAAGAACAACTGAATAATATAACAATAAGAAAAATGATACCAGTATTAAATGATAACCAAAGTGTAAAACTACAATACCAAACTAAATTAGTAGATATTTCATGAAAAGTAAAAGATTTAATATTAAAAGACCCAAAATAAATAAATACACTAAAAACTTCTAAGTATATCACAACCCACAATCAATTTCCTCATACAGGCTCTATCTCGACTAAGATGTCCATCATAGGGCCTTTTCCATTATCCTGTCCTAAAACCATGAAATCTATTCTGGTACTGAGCAGGTACCGTATGTAGAGTTTGAGTAAAAATTGGTAGGCCAACACTAATGGTGTCTAAATAGGTATCTAGTAAATAATATTGTTTTTAGTTGTATAAAAATAATTATAATTCTTAAGTAAACAATTATAAAATTATCCATTTTTTATTATTTACCCACAAAAACCCCCGAGTTCATGAGGACACCTGAACTCTCAATACCTAGTTCAGCCCATGATAAGGCCTAAAATATCTGAAAGGGATTTCAAATATCTATATTACACTATTATATTCCTCATTTAATTTTATATATCAATAACACTATTATCATTAATCATCTCAATTTATATCTCAATTCCATTATTACCATTCATCATCTGAAATCATATCTGAGTGCCATTATTACCGTTTATAATCTCAATTAAAGTATTACTTCCATTTTTACCATTCATCACCTCAAATCATATCTCATAATTCCATTATTACCACTCTTTGTAAAAATTCATATCTTATAATTCTATTGATACCATTCATGCCGACAGTTCATATCACATAATTCCATTATTAAAATTCACAACATAAATTCATATATCAGAATGTCATTGTCTTCAGTATTCAACTCAATTCAAATATCATAATTCCATTTTTACCATTCATAAACTCAATTCATAAATTAATTCAACAATTAATTAATCACATCAATACCACTAATTAACTCAATAGAATATTAATGATACCTATCAATTTTGTGATCACAATAATATTTTTTAAATAATTAAACATTTAATAAAATCCAATTCAATAGTTTAAGTATAATTTTTTTTAATTAAACATTTAATTATTTAAATTAATAAATTTAAATATAATAATAATTAATTCTACAATTAATTATTCAAATAAAAAATTAAATAGAACAATAAATAATTCAGCAATTAATTATTCCAATTCTACAATTTCAATTTAAAAATAATGAACTCAAAAATTAATAATATTATCAATAAAATAAAAATTACTTAAAAAATTACTTATTTCAATTAAACAACATGAATAACTGTATAATTAATTAGAAAATTGTTTATTACAAATCAATTAATTTCAGAATCCCAGCCCCTCGCATTAATTAATTAAACATTTAATTAATCCTGTTTGACAATATCAATATCACCATATTCACAATTACTTAATTAAATAATTTACAAAATGAATTATTTCAATTCAAGAAAATCAATTTCTAATTATACAATATAAATTATAAAATTACATACACATAATTGAAATATAGACTTTGGGATTTCAATAATATGCAACCTACTCCAATTTGTTGACAAATGCTCTCTATCAGAAAATACCCAAGTTGAATTGGATCAATCAAGATTGTTAGAAATAAGATGATATGGATCAAAAAAACTAATTCATAATATAACAATAATAGTATATAAATTCATTATCTAGAGTTAGATCTAATGATGGACAAACAACCCAAATTTATCCTGAGAGAGGAGTGTGAGTGAGTGTGAGAGAATTAAATGGCATTAAAGAAGATACCATAGAGGTGGATATTTTCAATTCACCCTTCTATTCTCAAATAAACGAGGTCAGGAGCCCTATGTGTCCGAGAAACTACAAAAAATGAGGGGATTTTATGATGTCTGGTTTAATATTGTTGTTCTGATAAAATGGGGGATTTTTTTAATTTAAAATATATTTTTTGGGTTAATTAAAGACCCAAATATGATTTGTTAGGCATGAGCACATGGTTTACCAAAACATAACCTTAAGCATGAACCTATTCTAGGGGGGGTCTATAGTTTTCCATAGTGGTATATATTGATTGAAAAACTATGCACCAATCATGCGGATCCCATCTAGTGGGAAATGTATAGTTTTTTGGGATGGGAACACAGTTTCGGAAAACTGTGCATGATCCATGGACTTACCACTTCCTTCATAAAAATAGAATTTTCACCCAAATGTTGAAAGAGGTAAAACCCAAAAAAGTATGATAAAAATAGAAAAATTATTTCTTGAAAACAAGATTCATCCATCTCCCAGAAAGGTTGCGATCTTTCACACATCCTTAATTAAAACCCTAACCATCCATGTCCAAACATGATCAAATAATATATAAAATTTATATAAATTAATTATAATAATATAATATAACCACCCATAATATCATTATAAACCATTCATATGTGCGATATATGACAATAGAAACAATCATTATTAAATAAGAACATAATTATCTAATGGATTGAATTCATATTCATGATAACTTATAGAATAAATTATGATAATAAATCAAAGTAAAAAAGATAGATGGTATGATTTAATAATATCACAATGGTGGTATAATAAACACCATAGCATATTGATATAGATAATACACATTCATAATTGAATTATAAAATTTATTTTACTTTGAAGAAGAATTTTGTTTTTCATATAATCCATTTATTAATCAAAATTTATAATTAATTTGGAATTGAAATCACATGTGAAAATAATGAATTATTAGAGGGGAAGATTTATAATTAAAATCAATTGTAAATTTACGATAATTAATTTGTTTGGAATGTGTAAAAAATATTACTTTAACACTATTGAATGAAATTTAATAGGGAATGGTACATGAGTAAAACATTAATAAGTGGATCCTATCAATATTTTTTAGTGAATGTTGTGGAAAAAAATTATTATATTAAGAAATAATTTATTTATAATTACGTAAAAGAATTAAAAAATTAATTAATATGAAAAAAAAATAAAATGTTTCCATAAAACAATTATAACATCATCTCAACAAAGAAAAAATATTTTTTTAATTTGGTATCAAAATGTGAATAGATATAAGAAACACGTAAATTTACTGATAATTTTCAAGAATGTTATCTAACCCCTTTATTAAATTCTCTCCATAGAGTGAGATACTTAAAATTGGAAGATTTAGGGTTCATTACAGGATCAATAGTATATCAAATACCTAGTAAGAATTTATGATAGGATAAATGGGAACATAATAAAAAAAGAACTAAAGGAAAATATTTCATTGTGATGGGTAGACGAGGGTTCCTTTTATTTGTGATTTATTAGAGGATTTATTTAAAATACCTACTAAAATATGTATATGGATATCAATTTAATAATAATGAGGTTTCAAAGAGGAAAATTATTTTATAAGTTGAAAGGGGTGTTCATTCACACTCTCAGTATCTCATTTATATATATTTTTTAATGATATATTATGATTTTATCATTAAGCTAAACTACTTTACCTTATTTTACCTTCAACATGTTGTCTCGATTTTTTTACATCTCTAAGATGTTTGTTAGTGTAAATATAATATTCCCCTTAATGTATAATTTTTTATTTTTCACTACAACTAAAAAATATATTTAATTTAATTATTTATCTAAAAGGTATAAAAATAATTTTTATATAACAACAAATAACATGGTTTTTTACAAAACAAAATACACAATTTACGGATATAATGAATTAATTCAAATAACATGAAATTTAAAAACATTAACAGAATTTTAATTTAATTTATTTTCTTCATAATTAATAAATTTGAATATAATCTATAATTTTAAATTATTGATATAGTTTATTAGGATAAACATACATTTCCCACATAAAAAAATATATAAATAATATGACATTTTAACATGGAATAAATATTAATACACTTTTAACTAAGTTATAATAAATGTGATATTTTTTGTAAAATTTGTGTGTATATATATACATTTTAATTGATTCCACAATAAAAATATGAAAAAATATGATTTTAAATAAAAATGTATAATTTATTAAATACAAATTTTTTTAAATAAATTTTTTTCATGAATAATAAATAGTGCTCATTATATTTCCATTAATATTTATTGTATGATATTTAGTTATATTATTAATCCTTATTTGAATTATATTAATAGATCACCTATTAACTACATATCTGTAATCCCAATCTATTAACAAGATTACTTGTATTATACAGAGCATGAATATAAATTTTTATAGGGGTCGTATAATGGTTGTATTAACTCCATTATAACCTATAAATGCATCACACACCATTTTTGGAATGTACACATCCCATTTCTATTGTTTCTATTTTAGATTTTAGAACATTTTTTTTTCTTTTTCATGATTTTTTTTCTTAAATGAGTTAGTCTTACTAATTGTGATTCTCATGGGGGAAATGATCTAACAGTTTTACTGAGTCTTAAAAGAAATCTCATTTTTATTTATTTTCCATAATTTTTTTTATATTTTAGGGGCTCCAGTCATACTTCTTATGAAATAATACTTGTAATATATTGTTTCAAATAAAATGGTTGTAATTTATCTTAATAAGTGACAACTGTTTTTGCAACGATTTATATATGATTGTTATAAGTACAAAATAAGAATTTATCAAGGTCAATCCTTACTGAGTTAATGTCAAATTTGATGGATCATTCATATATTCTAGAAGATGGTAATGTCATAACCAATGAAAATTTTATAATATAATATATACCAGAAATGACACTAGAACCTAGAGAATACCTTTTCAATGTGTAATTAATGCTTAATTTATTTAAATTAGAAGAAATATTACCATGTTCCTTATATATTTTTACATATTAGATGATTATCATTTTAAACCCTTCTTGGTAAACCATCAATGATCTTATATAATTCAAGTGTAGAATCCATTTAATTAGTATCCATGCATTCTATATGATATCAAATTGACTCTGATTAATCATCAGTTTCTTGCACAATGAATTGATCAACATTCCTTGTTTATCTCAATATATTCATGTTTCTCTATTCATAGATAAATTCCCTTTATCTTATCATTATTAAGAATATTTTTGAAGGAAAATGAGGACTATAAAGATATATCCATTTTGAATAAGGATTTTCAATTAACAACTCCTAAATGTGATATCAATCAATTTATATAAATATTCTTTGGAGTTGTAATTTAATTAATGTCACAATTTAAATGAATATAATTTTAATCCTATGTTTGATCTCATTCCATTTATTAAAAATAATATTATTTTTATTTCACAAAATGCACTAACTGGGATGATAAGAAATATTATTTTATTTGACATTTAATTAATATATATCACTAAAATAAATCTTGGTTTTTCATTCCTCTACAACATTATTTAATACATGAAAAAGGTAAATATTTATTTATTCCAAAAATGAAATGGTATATATTATGTATATGCATAATTTAAAAAGTACCTAGAGAGTAAATATTTTTTAAAATTTATCTGATAACTAATCCTGAATAAAATTATTCCTTAGTATTGATTATAATATTTAAAACAATTATTAAAATAAAATATAAATTAATTTTCATTAATAGTAACACATATGTGTGAAACCCAATTCATCTATTTTTTTGTATTTAGTGTGTTTTTCTAATGTCTGAGATTACATTCTAGGAATAGGTTTTGGTATACAAGAAAAATAAGTTAATGTGATAATGACAAGAACTAAATATGGGAACTATATATATAATATAATTCCTTTCAGCAACATATCATCATAATGATTTCATAGTTTAGTCATCAACCTGTATGCTTGACATTCCTTTCTTTGACTATCTGAAATAAACACATCATTAAATCATGGCCCTGAAATTTAATACAATAATTAATTTTCAATAAATATGATGAGATACCAACATCCACAATCCTGGAAGCGGAAAATCCTTCATATACTTATTCATTAATATCTTTTCGTTTGTGATGGACATAATGTACGCTACTTTGAGTGAATATATACCTTCTTTTTTTCAGTAATCTAAGTGCATAAGTGATGAAAATCATTAATAGTTATATTAAAGGATATTTACTATTACACACACATAGAGATGAATATGAAATAACACATAAAATTGTGGAATTCCTACTGAAATTTCTATTCTTATTATCTATAATCTTAGATATTAACAAGATAGGTATTAATAAGATAAAGTCTCATATTCTTAATTGTACTATTATGTCCCATAATTTTCAGAAATAGATGTTATATATTAATAGAGGAATATTTAATGCCTATTATTTTTATTGAAACTTAAACCATAATGAATTAGTGTCATTAAAATCATGTTTTCATAAACAACTTGTTCGTCAGAGATCTATATAACTTCCGACATATTTTTTCAAAACTAAAACCTTCTTTTAAATAGCGTAATTGAAGTATTTCATCAAATCCAAGGAATATAATCATATTATATGGTGATATTATATTCTTAGTAAGGGGAAATAATATTCATACCAAGGATCAATTAAATATTACATGTGAATATGTTTTTGAAAACCGGAGCTTAACATATGAAATCCAAACCCCTAATACCATTGATCATAATCCTGAGTCATTTAATAAAGCTAGAAAATTTATCAAACATGAATCATAATTGTAACCCCCCGACCCCAGCTACCCAGAGTCAGTGCATTACTTCGTAACATTGGCATGATCACTAAAGGTCAAGTCTCAAAAGACCGATTAGTTTAGTAGCCTTGGAAACACTAGATACATTCATAAATGTTACATAACATCATAAAGTGAAAAACTAATAACAAAGTCTTCATAGTCCACACTCATATCCTCTTCTGACTATCCCTGCAGGTCATTCATAAAATACTTTTCACATCCTGGAAAATATTAAAACATTGAAAGGGGTGAGCTCAGATTCTCAGTAAGGATAACAATATTGCGGAAGCTTTCATAAATAAATATTAACATTTAAGGTGATGTATAACTAAAACAAAAGCCTTTTAATCTTGAACATAAACATAATATGGAAAAAGTAAAATGAGATAATTCCATTCACTTCTTCACATGGATATTCTACTGGTCGAATAATCACATGCAATATCAATAACCACATTCATAATGAGGGAATGTATAATGCCAGACATTCTGAAACATTTTGTCAAGGCCTCGGCCAAGACGTCTGAAATGATTAAGGCCTCGGCCAAAACCATAAATCAAATTGGGAAAGGGCCTCGGCCAATTCCACGTCTAGTTGTCTCATGAGACCTACCGATGCATCGAGGAGCTATAGCGGGCTCCACCCGTCACTTATTAAGTCCAATACATTCCTCATATGAATAGGTTTAAACATATCATAAACCATAACATAATCGTATCACATAAAACATGTATAAAGGAAACATAACATTCCACATTTCAATCACAAGATATCAATACAACACATTGATATAATAAAAACGCTTTCAAAACCGTTTTCAATACCAAAATAAAAGAAAGTAAAAACTTTGTATTTATTTTTCATTAAAAAAATGATGTCTTGTAGAGGAAGCCGAAACTCAAATAATGGTCACGGCGGCGGAGAAGTCATTGTCGCCGCATAAGTACAGAAATAAAAACATTCCCTTTTTGTCGTTTAGTAAAACGCTTCGTATATAAAAAATATTCCATTTGAATAAACGTAAAAGTCAAAGGGGTTTATACACTGTATAAAAGAAATTTGTGTATAAAACAAAATATGCCTCAATGAATGGAGATTGAGACGAAGTCCCTTAAAAAGATCATTTTTAAATAAAATATATCTATTATGTGTATTCACTGTATGTACACATAAAGAAAGTATAAATACAATATACAACATAATAATATCATGACATAATCTGAAAGTAGGAGATTAACCCAAAGAATGGAAGTTGGGTTAAGAAATTCCCTTACCTTGCGTCTTGTCCTGACTCGACCGTTCTTTAACCTCTTGAATAATAAACTAGAGTTAATTTCTATTTAAATAAGAACCTTTTTTATGTTCATTATTCCTTTTATATCACTTATTACCATGTTATGAACATTATATAATTATTTAAGTTAATAACTGTCGTTTTCTCGATCTTTGGTACTTGAGTCAACAATAAACTTCTTATAATTACAAGTTGTTTATGTGGTAGAATATCCATTATATCCAGAATTATATTCATGATTTATATGTCATATATATCTTATATATCCATTATATACATTCATTTATAATATTACGTAACATTTAGAGGTAAGAAATGAAATGCACCGTTCATGGAGACGGTAAGCCGTACGTACGCATGAACGCTACTTTCATTTCAATTTCATATTTAATGGAACGAAATCATAATGATATAAATGTATAATATAATTCCAGTATAATATAGTGTATAATACCATTTACTCCATCCTTTATACATCCCACATATGGCATTAACGATTCAAATCACTTTGAGGGGGCGGTAGTCCGCACTTCCTAAAATGAAATTATCGCGTTTTACCCATAATGGAAATCATAAAGTATGCCATAAATGAGAAATACAGAAGCATAAGTAAAACATAAACATATTATATATCATATATAAAAATAGTCACATCTTAATGGCCACTTTTGGAGGTGTTATATGAGTGTTGAACAATCATCGTTTCGTGAGGCAGAAATTCGCCATCCACAGAAACCGTATGTTCTTTAACCATTAGATGTAGGTGTGTGTAAGTGTAGCTCGAATACCTCTTATAACAACATCCTAGTATATTGAGGATACTGGTTTTGTTACAAAAGAAATGAATAAAAAGAGTTTAGGGGGTTGGAGAAGAAAAATAATACAAAATAACATTAGAGAAGACATTACCTCAAAATCGGGTAACTCTTTTTGATTTGAGCCAAAGGCTTCCTTGGGAAGAGTTCTACCCAAAGTAAGGCTTCTAGGAGAAAGAGGGTGAAGTTGGGAGAGTATTTGGGCAGAGTTTGGCCGAGCCAAATGGCTTGAAAGTGTAAATGATGTGGGAGAGGTGGGGGCCTTTTATAAGAGGAGAGGAGGGGCTCTTTTGGAAAGATTGAAATGTTAAATTATTACACAATGATTTTCGGATTATAAAGGTCCCACACTTATATAATTCGAGGCTAAGGTGATAAGGGTTCGAAATATCCTCATCCAATTGGCTTTGGACAAGTTTAATCCTTGGATTTTGCATTATCTTCCCATTTTATTTAAATCGTTAAATAATGAGGTCATCGCTGCATCATCATGATGTCATAAATAATTTAATTTATTTAATGTCTAAAAATTATAAAAAAATACTATGATGTAGGAAATCTTTTTATCTTTCTAATTAATATTTATAATCAAAATTTGGACCTGTGTAACCCCAGTTAAAAACTGTTTTAGTAAAACAACTCATGTTTGTGTCAATTTAAGTTTAACATTAAATAAATATATATTAATGTCATTTTCCAACCAAAGTGGCTCCATGGGGTCCCCAAGTTGACCCATGGGTTGTCTTGGTCGGCCATGACTCATCCAATAGGAGTAGGACAAGTGTCATGCTCATCTCACATTATTTAAAACATTATTTGTACCTTAAACTACACTAATTACCTCTAATCGCGATTAAGAACTTAAAAGTTACTATTCACCAAAAAATTATTTTGATCTCATTGAACCACATTTTACTTCTTAATGAAAACCATGTATGTCGGATTTTTGAAAATCAAATCACAGAAGTGGTAATATTTCATTTAAACGAAAAATCAGTTATTTAACTACCACTTAGTGGTTTCACTATTCATCAAAAATGGAAGTTTTTCAGAACAAGGCCAAAATTTCACCCTAAGCTATAATTGATATTCCGAATTCAAAAATGATGTCTATTTTACAAAATTCCAAACATATAAGTTGCATTAATTAATTTTATAATTAATTCCCGCTGTTACGACAAATAGCGTGTTTTTAAGAAACAATTTATATCAAAAGATTGGCAATTGTTTATATCCAATTTCAATGTTAAATTAATTCTAATGACCACCATTGGATAAAATGGTAAAAATATATTCTAATTATACCTTAAAACCACTAAATAGTATAACTTATCACTATAAATTATTTTGATTAAAAAAGTTGTTTTAAGTATTTTTCACTATTCGTAAAAAATTAGTTCTTAGAAAAATACCAAAAATTCAACATAGGCTAATTTCGATATTCAGAATCCAAAAATGAAGTCCATTTTGAAATATAAAATTTCTATAATTTTAAAAAGTGGTTATTACTATTCATAACGGCTACTTTTATTAGTCGCGGTGTTTTAGAACTCGAAGTTGCGTACAATGCAAGCCATTGCATTATTGAATGAGAAGCGTATCATGGAAGCTCGAGGTGTTACATTCTCCCCTCCTTCAATAAATTGCGTCCTCGCAATTTGAAATTTTTTTCTTTGAAAATAAAAGGTTGAAAATAGAAAATACCTTTGTGGAAAACCCACATCGGAAATAAGATTAATAAAATTTAGCCTTAATAAGAGGGAAACGGAAATAAGAAAGTCACCACCAAATTATGATCTCGATAAGGAGAACATTGGTGGCAATTAGAGACATATAATTGAAGGAAAAACGTAAATATTTGTAGGGAGTGATTAAGGTCATCAATCACAATCAACTGTCAAATTGAGGGCCTCAAAGCCTTCAATCTATGTTGATTTAAAATATCATCAGTTCAACAAGACATAAGGTATTAGGATAACACATTTTTTTGTTTTAATATCCCTTTACTAAAGTTTAAGAATTAATTTATTCATTGAATAAGAGATAGGTATATATATTTTTATGCTTGACAATTAGAGTTTCAACCTTCAACTCATCTTTCACTCAAAAAGATAATAGAACTCAAAAATATTATACTTATCCTATTTGTATAAGGTTACAAATGTTAACACATACCATTTAGATTAGTAAAATTATTTTGTATTAACTGGGGACTTCCTGTAGGCTAGTGGTAGGAAATAAAGGCTTTTCGCACTATGGTTGTGGGTTTGATTCCTGCAGCTTTGTCCGACGCGATGGGTTATTCCCCACCCTGCAGGTTGCCCTTTTCCTAAAACTATAGTATTATAATATTCCAAAAATAATCTTCAGAAATGCTTTAACCTTAAACAATACTATCCAAAGATCAACTTCATCCACTCCAACCTTTATAGTTATCCAAAATACCTCCGTCCAGACTTTCTCTAAAAGGTCGTTAAATTCCAAAATCAATTGTAACATCAGATTCCCTAAACAAAGAAATGTTTCTCTTATTGTCACATACTAAAAATATGATTACCTTAATCATATTACCTTAATCAAAAAGTACTGCAGTACAATCCTTATATACTCCATAATTATTATAACAAGTACATCATTAATACAACACTCAAATTACAAAATTCATTAATAACAACATAAGAAATCTAATCATTCCCCCTCATCTGTGGTAGTATCATAACTTGATTATTATACAATAACATCATTTGAGACATACTCTGATGATTTGAACATTGGTTTGCGTAGTGTCCCCTCTCCTTGCAGATGAAGCATTGTACATTTGAAACCTTTTTCTTACCCTTGCAGTCACGCACTCGGTGTCCTTTTTCTCCACACTTATAACAAACTCCCATTCCCTTCAGGCAAATTCCAAGGTGTTTCTTCCCACAGTTATCACATATTGGATAATTCTTCTTTTCCCTCGTCCCTTTATCCATCATTCTCTCTTCCATCCTTTTCTTCTCTTTCATCCCTTCAAATCCATAAGACTCAGATAATTCTCTACTTATCTTATTAACACATGATACTATTTCTTCATATGTTGATAACACATGGGAGAATATTTCCCTTCTAAATGTTGGCTTAATACCATGAAAGATATGATCCTTCTTACTCTTTGGATCATACGTATTGATGGAGTTCACCTTCCTTCTACTGGGAGCCATTTCTATACAATGCCATAAACTAGATTAGTTTATGAATCAAAATACATAATTCCATACTTATAAAATACTTAACATAAATTGAACTATTTATGGATATTATCCATAATCATAAAAAGGTTTTATTGGAGGAAGTATATAATCATAACCGTTCATAGTGGTTTGTAAAGAAATCGAGAATTATCCTAAGCATATCCCCCGGGAGTGTCGTAACCAAGAGTGCAGCAAGGCCCGTTGTAGTGCACCAGTTCCCGTTCGAGTCTAGCTCAAAGCGGTGTTTTCGGGTTTTACCCCTAGGTACATCTGTGCCAGAGCCGCCTCTACCTGCTCGTATCCAGACATGGATGTATTGCTCGGAAAACTCATAACATCTTTATAATACCAAAATTCTAGGAAGTTATTCTATACTAATCCTCAAAGTCTATCTTTGGGCTATGTTCTCTAATCAGAGTTTATCTAAATCTAGCTTCCAAGGTTAGTACTAAAATTCCTCTGATACCAACTGTAACTCCCCGACCCCAGCTACCCAGAGTCGGTGCATTACTTCGTTACATTGGCATGATCACAAAAGATCAAGTCTCGAAAGACCGATTAGTTTAGTAGCCTTGGAAACACTAGATACATTCATAAATGTTACATTACATCATAAAGTGAAAAACTAATAACAAAGTCCTCATAGTCCACACTCATATCCTCTTCTGACTATCCCTGCAGGTCATTCATAAAATAGTTCTTCACATCCTGGAAAATATTAAAACATTGAAAGGGGTGAGCTCAGATGCTCAGTAAGGATAACAATATTGTGGAAGCTTTCATAAATAAATATTAACATTTAAGGCTATGTATAACTAAAACAAAATCCTTTTAATCTTGAACATAAACATAATATGGAAAAAGTAAAATGAGATAATTCCATTCACTTCTTCACATGGATATTCTACTGGTCGAATAATCACATGCAATATCAATAACCACATTCATAATGAGGGAATGTATAATGCCAGACATTCTGAAACATTTTGTCAAGGCCTCGGCCAAGACGTCTAACATGATTAAGGCCTCGGCCAAAACCATAAATCAAATTGGGAAAGGGCCTCGGCCAATTCCACGTCTAGTTGTCTCATGAGACCTACCGATGCATCGAGGAGCTATAGCGGGCTCCACCCATCACTTATTAAGTCCAATACATTCCTCATATGAATAGGTTTAAACATATCATAAACCATAACATAATCGTATCACATAAAACATGTATAAAGGAAACATAACATTCCACATTTCAATCACAAGATATCAATACAACACATTGATATAATAAAAACGCTTTCAAAACCAATTTCAATACCAAAATAAAAGAAAGTTAAAACTTTGTATTTATTTTTCATTAAAAAAATGATGGCTTGTAGAGGAAGCCGAAACTCAAATAATGGTCACGGCGGTGGAGAAGTCGTTGTCGCCGCATAAGTACCGAAATAAAAACATTCCCTTTTTGTCGTTTAGTAAAACGCTTCGTATATAAAAAAGATTCCTTTTGAATAAACGTAAAAGTCAAAGGGGTTTATACACTGTATAAAAGAAATTTGTGTATAAAACAAAATATGCCTCAATGAATGGAGATTGAGACGAAGTCCCTTAAAAAGATCATTTTTAAATAAAATATATCTATTATGTGTATTCACTGTATGTACACATAAAAAAAGTATAAATACAATATTCAACATAATAATATCATGACATAATGTGAAAGTAGGAGATTAACCCAAAGTATGGAAGTTGGGTTAAGAAGTTCCC
The DNA here is from genome assembly GCA_963277665.1 of Viscum album. Taxonomy (NCBI): domain Eukaryota; kingdom Viridiplantae; phylum Streptophyta; class Magnoliopsida; order Santalales; family Viscaceae; genus Viscum; species Viscum album. The sequence continues at coordinate 690,767,087 of OY728138.1, read as the reverse complement.
TTACCTTGCGTCTTGTCCTGACTCGACCGTTCTTTAACCCCTTGAATAATAAACTAGAGTTAATTTCTATTTACTTAATAACCTTTTTTATGTTCATTATTCCTTTTATATCACTTATTACCATGTCATGAACATTATGTAATTATTTAAGTTAATAACGGTCATTTTCTCGATCTTTGGTACTTGAGTCAACAATAAACTTCTTATAATTACAAGTTGTTTATGTGGTAGAATATCCATTATCTCCAGAATTATATTCATGATATAGATGTCATATATATCTTATATATCTAGTATATACATTCATTTATAATATTACGTAACATTTAGAGGTAAGAAATGAAATGCACCGTTCATGGAGATGGTAAGCCGTACGTACGCATGAACGCTACTTTCATTTCAATTTCATATTTAATGGAACGAAATCATAATGATATAAATGTATAATATAATTACAGTATAATATAGTGTATAATACCATTTACTCCATCCTTTATACATCCCACATATGGCATTAACGATTCAAATCACTTTGAGGGGGCGGTAGTCCGCACTTCCTAAAATGAAATTATCGCGTTTTACCCATAATGGAAATCATAAAGTATGCCATAAATGAGAAATACAGAAGCATAAGTAAAACATAAACATATTATATATCATATATAAAAATAGTCACATCTTAATGGCCACTTTTGGAGGTGTTATATGAGTGTTGAACAATCATCGTTTCGTGAGGCAGAAATTCGCCATCCACAGAAACCGTATGTTCTTTAACCATTAGATGTAGGTGTGTGTAAGTGTAGCTCGAATCCCTCTTATAACAACATCCTAGTATATTGAGGATACTGGTTTTGTTACAAAAGAAATGAATAAAAAGAGTTTAGGGGGTTGGAGAAGAAAAATAAAACAAAATAACATTAGAGAAGACATTACCTCAAAATCGGGTAACTCTTTTTGATTTGAGCCAAAGGCTTCCTTGGGAAGAGTTATACCCAAAGTAAGGCTTCTAGGAGAAAGAGGGGGAAGTTGGGAGAGTATTTGGGTAGAGTTTGGCCGAGCCAAATGTCTTGAAAGTGTAAATGATGTGGGAGAGGTGGGGGCCTTTTATAAGAGGAGAGGAGGGGCTCTTTTGGAAAGATTGAAATGTTAAATTATTACACAATGATTTTCGGATTATAAAGGTCCCACACTTATATAATTCGAGGCTAAGGTGATAAGGGTTCGAAATATCCTCATACAATTGGCTTTGGACAAGTGTAAGCCTTGGATTTTGCATTATCTTCCCATTTTATTTAAATCGTTAAATAATGAGGTCATCGCTGCATCATCATGATGTCATAAATAATTTAATTTATTTAATGTCTAAAAATTATAAAAAAATACTATGATGTAGGAAATCTTTTTAGCTTTCTAATTAATATTTATCATCAAAATTTGGACCTGTGTAACCCCAGTTAAAAACTGTTTTAGTAAAACAACTCATGTTTGTGTCAATTTAATTTTAACATTAAATAAATATATATTAATGTCATTTTCCAACCAAAGTGGCTCCATGGGGTCCCCAAGTTGACCCATGGGTTGTCTTGGTCGGCCATGACTCATCCAATAGGAGTAGGACAAGTTTCATTCTCATCTCAAATTATTTAAAACATTATTTGTACCTTAAACTACACTAATTACCTCTAATCGTGATTAAGAACTTAAAAGTTACTATTCACCAAAAAATTATTTTGATCTCATTGAACCACATTTTACTTCTTAATGACAACCATGTATGTCGGATTTTTGAAAATCAAATCACAGAAGTGGTAATATTTCATTTAAACGAAAAATCAGTTATTTAACTACCACTTAGTGGTTTCACTATTCATCAAAAATGGAAGTTTTTCAGAACAAGGCCAAAATTTCACCCTAAGCTATAATTGATATTCCGAATTCAAAAATGATGTCTATTTTACAAAATTCCAAACATATAAGTTGCATTAATTAATTTTATAATTAATTCCCGCTGTTACGACAAATAGCGTGTTTTTAAGAAACAATTTATATAAAAAGATTGGCAATTGTTTATATCCAATTTCAATGTTAAATTAATTCTAATGACCACCATTGGATAAAATGGTAAAAATATATTCTAATTATACCTTAAAACCACTAAATAGTATAACTTATCACTATAAATTATTTTGATTAAAAAAGTTGTTTTAAGTATTTTTCACTATTCGTAAAAAATTAGAAGTTCTTAGAAAAATACCAAAAATTCAACATAGGCTAATTTCGATATTCAGAATCCAAAAATGAAGTCCATTTTGAAATATAAAATTTCTATAATTTTAAAAAGTGGTTATTACTATTCATAACGGCTACTTTTATTAGTCGCGGTGTTTTAGAACTCGAAGTTGCGTACAGTGCAAGCCATTGCATTATTGAATGAGAAGCGTATCATGGAAGCTTGGGGTGTTACATTCTCCCCTCCTTCAATAAATTGCGTCCTCGCAATTTGAAATTTTTTTCTTTGAAAATAAAAGGTTGAAAAGAGAAAATACCTTTGTGGAAAACCCACATCGGAAATAAGATTAATAAAATTTAGCCTTAATAAGAGGGAAACGGAAAAAAGAAAGTCACCACCAAATTATGATCTCGATAAGGAGAACATTGGTGGCAATTAGAGACATATAATTGAAGAAAAACGTAAATATTTGTAGGGAGTGATTAAGGTCATCAATCACAATCAACTGTCAAATTGAGGGCCTCAAAGCCTTCAATCTATGTTGATTTAAAATATCATCAGTTCAACAAGACATAAGGTATTAGGATAACACATTTTTTTGTTTTAATATCCCTTTACTAAAGTTTAAGAATTAATTTATTCATTGAATAAGATATAGGTATATATATTTTTATGCTTGACAATTAGAGTTTCAACCTTCAACTCATCTTTCACTCAAAAAGATAATAGAACTCAAAAATATTATACTTATCCTATTTGTATAAGGTTCCAAATGTTAACACATACCATTTAGATTAGTAAAATTATTTTGTATTAACTGGGGACTTCCTGTAGGCTAGTGGTAGGAAATAAAGGCTTTTCGTACTATGGTTGTGGGTTCGATTCCTGCAGCTTTGTCCGACGCGATGGGTTATTCCCCACCCTGTAGGTTGTCCTTTTCCTAAAACTATAGTATTATAATATTCCAAAAATAATCTTCAGAAATGCTTTAACCTTAAACAATACTATCCAAAGATCAACTTCATCCACTCCAACCTTTATAGTTATCCAAAATACCTCCGTCCAGACTTTCTCTAAAAGGTCGTTAAATTCCAAAATCAATTGTAACATCAGATTCCCCAAACAAAGAAATGTTTCTCTTATTGTCACATACTAAAAATATGATTACCTTAATCATATTACCTTAATCAAAAAGTACTGCAGTACAATCCTTATGTACTCCATAATTATTATAACAAGTACATCATTAATACAACACTCAAATTACAAAATTCATTAATAACAACATAAGAACTCTAATCATTACCCCTCATCTGTGGTAGTATCATAACTTGATTATTATCCAATAACATCATTTGAGACATACTCTGATGATTTGAACATTGGTTTGCGTAGTGTCCCCTCTCCTTGCAGATGAAGCATTGTACATTTGAAACCTTTTTCTTACCCTTGCAGTCACGCACTCAGTGTCCTTTTTCTCCACACTTATAACAAACTCCCATTCCCTTCAGGCAAATTCCAAGGTGTTTCTTCCCACAGTTATCACATATTGGAGAATTCTTCTTTTCCCTCGTCCCTTTATCCATCATTCTCTCTTCCATCCTTTTCTTCTCTTTCATCCCTTCAAATCCATAAGACTCAGAGAATTCTCTACTTATCTTATTAACACATGATACTATTTCTTTATATGTTGATAACACATGGGAGAATATTTCCCTTCTAAATGTTGGCTTAATACCATGAAAGATATGATCCTTCTTACTCTTTGGATCATACGTATTGATGGAGTTCACCTTCCTTCTACTGGGATCCATTTCTATACAATGCCATAAACTAGATTAGTTTATGAATCAAAATACATAATTCCATACTTATAAAATACTTAACATAAATTGAACTATTTATGGATATTATCCATAATCATAAAAAGGTTTTATTGGAGGAAGTATATAATCATAACCATTCATAGTGGTTTGTAAAGAAATCGAGAATTATCCTAAGCATATCCCCCGGGAGTGTCGTAACCAAGAGTGCAGCAAGGCCCGTTGTCGTGCACCAGTTCCCGTTCGAGTCTAGCTCAAAGCGGTGTTTTCGGGTTTTACCCCTAGGTACATCTGTGCCAGAGCCGCCTCTACCTGCTCGTATCCAGACAGGGATGTATTGTTCGGAAAACTCATAACATCTTTATAATACCAAAATTCTAGGAAGTTCTTCTATACTAATCCTCAAAGTCTATCTTTGGGATATGTGCTCTAATCAGAGTTTATATAAATCTAGCTTCCAAGGTTAGTACTAAACAGCCTCTGATACCAACTGTAACTCCCCGACCCCAGCTACCCAGAGTCGGTGCATTACTTCGTAACATTGGCATGATCACAAAAGATCAAGTCTCGAAAGATCGATTAGTTTAGTAGCCTTGGAAACACTAGATACATTCATAAATGTTACATTACATCATAAAGTGAAAAACGAATAACAAAGTCCTCATAGTCCACACTCATATCCTCTTCTGACTATCCCTGCAGGTCATTCATAAAATACTTCTTCACATCCTGAAAAATATTAAAACATTGAAAGGGGTGAGCTCAGATGCTCAGTAAGGATAACAATATTGCGGAAGCTTTCATAAATAAATATTAACATTTAAGGCGATGTATAACTAAAACAAAATCCTTTTAATCTTGAACATAAACATAATATGGAAAAAGTAAAATGAGATAATGTCATTCACTTCTTCACATGGATATTCTACTGGTCGAATAATCACATGCAATATCAATAACCACATTCATAATGAGGGAATGTATAATGCCAGACATTCTGAAACATTTTGTCAAGGCCTCAGCCAAGACGTCTAAAATGATTAAGGCCTCGGCCAAAACCATAAATCAAATTGGGAAAGGGCCTCGACCAATTCCACGTCTAGTTGTCTCATGAGACCTACCGATGCATCGAGGAGCTATAGCGGGCTCCACCCGTCACTTATTAAGTCCAATACATTCCTCATATGAATAGGTTTAAACATATCATAAACCATAACATAATCGTATCACATAAAACATGTATAAAGGAAACATAACATTCCACATTTCAATCACAAGATATCAATACGACACATTGATATAATAAAAACGCTTTCAAAACCATTTTCAATACCAAAATAAAAGAAAGTTAAAACTTTGTATTTATTTTTCATTAAAAAAATGATGGCTTGTAGAGGAAGCCGAAACTCAAATAATGGTCACGGCGGCGGAGAAGTCGTTGTCGCCGCTTAAGTACCGAAATAAAAACATTCCCTTTTTGTCGTTTAGTAAAACGCTTCATATATAAAAAAGATTCCTTTTGAATAAACGTAAAAGTCAAAGGGGTTTATACACTGTATAAAAGAAATTTGTGTATAAAACAAAATATGCCTCAATGAATGGAGATTGAGACGAAGTCCCTTAAAAAGATCATTTTTAAATAAAATATATCTATTATGTGTATTCACTGTATTTACACATAAATAAAGTATAAATACAATATACAACATAATAATATCATGACATAATTTGAAAGTAGGAGATTAACCCAAAGAATGGAAGTTGGGTTAAGAAGTTCCCTTACCTTGCGTCTTGTCCTGACTCGACCGTTCTTTAACCTCTTGAATAATAAACTAGAGTTAATTTCTATTTACTTAAGAACCTTTTTTATGTTCATTATTCCTTTTATATCACTTATTACCATGTTATGAACATTATGTAATTATTTAAGTTAATAACGGTCGTTTTCTCGATCTTTGGTACTTGAGTCAATAATAAACTTCTTATAATTACAAGTTGTTTATGTGGTAGAATATCCATTATCTCCAGAATTATATTCATGATATAGATGTCATATATATCTTATATATCCAGTATATACATTAATTTATAATATTACGTAACATTTAGAGGTAAGAAATGAAATGCACCGTTCATGGAGACGGTAAGCCGTACGTACGCATGAACGCTACTTTCATTTCAATTTCATATTTAATGGAACGAAATCATAATCATATAAATTTATAATATAATTCAAGTATAATATAGTGTATAATACCATTTACTCCATCCTTTATACATCCCACATATGGCATTAACGATTCAAATCACTTTGAGGGGGCGGTAGTCCGCACTTCCTAAAATGAAATTATCGCGTTTTACCCATAATGGAAATCATAAAGTATGCCATATATGAGAAATACAGAAGCATAAGTAAAACCTAAACATATTATATATCATATATAAAAATAGTGACATCTTAATGGCCACTTTTGGAGGTGTTATATGAGTGTTGAACAATCATCGTTTCGTGAGGCAGAAATTCGCCATCCACAGAAACCGTATGTTCTTTAACCATTAGATGTAGGTGTGTGTAAGTTTAGCTCTAATACTTATTATAACTAAATCCTAGTATATTTAGGATACTGGTTTTGTTACAAAAGAAATGAATAAAAAGAGTTTAGGGGGTTGGAGAAGAAAAATAAAACAAAATAACAATAGAGAAGACATTACCTCAAAATCGGGTAACTCTTTTTGATTTGAGCCAAAGGCTTCCTTGGGAAGATTTCTGCCCAAAGTAAGGCTTCTAGGAGTAAGAGGGGGAAGTTGGGAGAGTATTTGGGCAGAGTTTGGCCGAGCCAAATGGCTTGAAAGTGTAAATGATGTGGGAGAGGTGGGGGCCTTTTATAAGAGGAGAGGAGGGGCTCTTTTGGAAAGATTGAAATGTTAAATTATTACACAATGATTTTCGGATTATAAAGGTCACACACTTATATAATTCGAGGCTAAGGTGATAAGGGTTCGAAATATCCTCATCGAATTGGCTTTGGACAAGTGTAAGCCTTGTATTTTTCATTATCTTCCCATTTTATTTAAATCGTTAAATAATGAGGTCATCGCTGCATCATCATGATGTCATAAATGATTTAATTTATAAAATGTCTAAAAATTATATAAAAAATACTATGATGTAGGACATCTTTTTAGCTTTCTAATTAATATTTATAATCAAAATTTGGACTTGTTTAACCCAAGTTAAAAACTGTTTTAGTAAAACAACTCATGTTTGTGTCAATTTAATTTTAACATTAAATAAATATATATTAATGTCATTTTCCAACCAAAGTGGCTCCATGGGGTCCCCAAGTTGACCCATGGGTTGTAATGGTCGGCCATGACTCATCCAATAGGAGTAGGACAAGTTTCATGCTCATCTCACATTATTAAAACATTATTTGTACCTTAAACTACACTAATTACCTCTAATCGCGATTAAGAACTTAAAAGTTACTATTCACCAAAAAATTATTTTGATCTCATTGAACCACATTTTACTTCTTAATGACAACCATGTCTGTCGTATTTTTGAAAATCAAATCACAGAAGTGGTAATATTTCATGTAAACGAAAAATCAGTTATTTAACTACCACTTAGTGGTTTCACTATTCATCAAAAATGGAAGTTCTTCAGAACAAGGCCAAAATTTCACCCTAAGCTATAATTGATATTCCGAATTCAAAAATGATTTCTATTTTACAAAATTCCAAACATATAAGTTGCATTAATTAATTTTATAATTAATTCCCGCTGTTACGACAAATAGCGTGTTTTTAAGAAACAATTTATATCAAAAGATTGGCAATTGTTTATATCCAATTTCAATGTTAAATTAATTATAATGACCACCATTGGATAAAATGGTAAAAATATATTCTACTTATACCTTAAAACCACTAAATAGTATAACTTATCACTATAAATTATTTTGATTAAAAAAGTTGTTTTAAGTATTTTTCACTATTCGTAAAAAATTAGAAGTTCTTAGAAAAATACCAAAAATTCAACATAGGCTAATTTCGATATTCCGAATCCAAAAATGAAGTCCATTTTGAAATATAAAATTTCTATAATTTTAAAAAGTGGTTATTACTATTCATAATGGCTACTTTTATTAGTCGCGGTGTTTTAGAACTCGAAGTTGCGTACAATGCAAGCCATTGCATTATTGAATGAGAAGCGTATCATGGAAGGTCGGGGTGTTACATTCTCCCCTCCTTCAATAAATTGCGTCCTCGCAATTTGAAATTTTTTTCTTTGAAAATAAAAGGTTGAAAAGAGAAAATAACTTTGTGGAAAACCCACATCGGAAATAAGATTAATAAAATTTATCCTTAATAAGAGGGAAACAGAAATAAGAAAGTCACCATCAAATTATGATCTCGATAAGGAGAACATTGGTGGCAATTAGAGACATATAATTGAAGGAAAAACGTAAATATTTGTAGGGAGTTATTAAGGTCATCAATCACAATCAACTGTCAAATTGAGGGCCTCAAAGCCTTCAATCTATGTTGATTTAAAATATCATCAGTTCAACAAGACATAAGGTATTAGGATAACACATTTTTTTGTTTTAATATCCCTTTACTAAAGTTTAATAATTAATTTATTCATTGAATAAGAGATAGGTATATATATTTTTATGCTTGACAATTAGAGTTTCAACCTTCAACTCATCATTCACTCAAAAAGATAATAGAACTCAAAAATATTATACTTATCCTAATTGTATAAGGTTCCAAATGTTAACACATACCATTTAGATTAGTAAAATTATTTTGTATTAACTGGGGACTTCCTGTAGGCTAGTGGTAGGAAATAAAGGCTTTTCGCACTATGGTTGTGGGTTCGATTCCTGCAGCTTTGTCCGACGCGACGGGTTATTCCCCACCTTGTAGGTTGTCCTTTTCCTAAAACTATAGTATTATAATATTCCAAAAATAATCTTCAGAAATGCTTTAACCTTAAACAATACTATCCAAAGATCAAATTAATCCACTCCAACCTTTATAGTTATCCAAAATAACTCCGTCCAGACTTTCTCTAAAAGGTCTTTAAATTCCAAAATCAATTGTAACATCAGATTCCCCAAACAAAGAAATGTTTCTCTTATTGTCACATACTAAAAATATGATTACCTTAATCATATTACCTTAATCAAAAAGTACTGCAGTACAATCCTTATATACTCCATAATTATTATAACAAGTACATCATTAATACAACACTCAAATTAAAAAATTCATTAATAACAACATAAGAACTCTAATCATTCCCCCTCATCTGTGGTAGTATCATATCTTGATTATTATCCAATAACATCATTTGAGACATACTCTGATGATTTGAACATTGGTTTGCGTAGTGTCCCCACTCCTTGCAGATGAAGCATTGTACATTTGAAACCTTTTTCTTACCCTTGCAGTCACGCACTCGGTGTCCTTTTTCTCCACACTTATAACAAACTCCCATTCCCTTCAGGAAAATTCCAAGGTTTTTCTTCCCACAGTTATCACATATTGGAGAATTCTTCTTTTCCCTCGTCCCTTTATCCATCATTCTCTCTTCCATCCTTTTCTTCTCTTTCATCCCTTCAAATCCATAAGACTCAGAGAATTCTCTACATATCTTATTAACACATGATACTATTTCTTCATATGTTGATAACAAATGGGAGAATATTTCCATTCTAAATGTTGACTTAATACCATGAAAGATATGATCCTTCTTACTCTTGGGATCATACGTATTGATGGAGTTCACCTTCCTTTTACTGGGAGCCATTTCTATACAATTCCATAAACTAGATTAGTTTATGAATCAAAATACATAATTCCATACTTATAAAATACTTAACATAAATTGAACTATTTATGGATATTATCCATAATCATAAAAAGGTTTTATTGGAGGAAGTATATAATCATAACCGTTCATAGTGGTTTGTAAAGAAATCAAGAATTATCCTAAGCATATCCCCCGGGAGTGTCGTAACCAAGAGTGCAGCAAGGCCCGTTGTCGTGCACCAGTTCCCGTTCGAGTCTAGCTCAAAGCGGTGTTTTCGGGTTTTACCCCTAGGTACATTTGTGCCAGAGCCGCCTCTACCTGCTCGTATCCAGACAGGGATGTATTGCTCGGAAAACTCATAACATCTTTATAATACCAAAATTCTAGGAAGTTATTCTATACTAATCCTCAAAGTCTATCTTTGGGCTATGTGCTCTAATCAGAGTTTATCTCAATCTAGCATCCAAGGTTAGTACTAAACTGCCTCTGATACCAACTGTAACTCCCTGACCCCAGCTACCCAGAGTCGGTGCATTACTTCGTAACATTGGCATGATCACAAAAGATCAAGTCTCGAAAGACCGATTAGTTTAGTAGCCTTGGAAACACTAGATACATTCATAAATGTTACATTACATCATAAAGTGAAAAACTAATAACAACGTCTTCATAGTCCACACTCATATCCTCTTCTGACTATCGCTGCAGGTCATTCATAAAATACTTCTTCACATCCTGGAAAATATTAAAACATTGGAAGGGGTGAGCTCAGATGCTCAATAAGGATAACAATATTGCGGAAGCTTTCATAAATAAATATTAACATTTAAGGCGATGTATAACTAAAACAAAATCCTTTTAATCTTGAACATAAACATAATATGGCAAAAGTAAAATGAGATAATGCCATTCACTTCTTCACATGGATATTCTACTGGTCGAATAATCACATGCAATATCAATAACCACATTCATAATGAGGGAATGTATAATGCCAGACATTCTGAAACATTTTGTCAAGGCCTCAGCCAAGACGTCTAAAATGATTAAGGCCTCGGCCAAAACCATAAATCAAATTGGGAAAGGGCCTCGGCCAATTCCACGTCTAGTTGTCTCATGAGACCTACCGATGCATCGAGGAGCTATAGCGGGCTCCACCCGTCACTTATTAAGTCCAATACATTCCTCATATGAATAGGTTTAAACATATCATAAACCATAACATAATCGTATCACATAAAACATGTATAAAGGAAACATAACATTTCACATTTCAATCACAAGATATCAATACAACACATTGATATAATAAAAACGCTTTCAAAACCATTTTCAATACCAAAATAAAAGAAAGTTAAAACTTTGTATTTATTTTTCATTAAAAAAATGATGGCTTGTAGAGGAAGCCGAAACTCAAATAATGGTCACGGCGGCGGAGAAGTCGTTGTCGCCGCATAATTACGAAAATAAAAACATTCCCTTTTTGTCGTTTAGTAAAACGCTTCGTATATAAAAAATATTCCTTTTGAATAAACGTAAAAGTCAAAGGGGTTTATACACTGTATAAAAGAAATTTGTGTATAAAACAAAATATGCCTCAATGAATGGAGATTGAGACGAAGTCCCTTAAAAAGATCATTTTTAAATAAAATATATATATTATGTGTATTCACTGTATGTACACATAAAGAACGTATAAATACAATATACAACATAATAATATCATGACATAATTTGAAAGTAGGAGATTAACCCAAAGAATGGAAGTTGGGTTAAGAAGTTCCCTTACCTTGCGTCTTGTCCTGACTCGACCATTCATTAACCTCCTGAATAATAAACTAGAGTTAATTTCTATTTACTTAAGAACCTTTTTTATGTTCATTATTCCTTTTATATCACTTATTACCATGTTATGAACATTATGTAATTATTTAAGTTAATAACGGTCGTTCTGTCGATCTTTGGTACTTGAGTCAACAATAAACTTCTTATAATTACATGTTGTTTATGTGGTAGAATATCCATTATCTCCAGAATTATATTCATGATTTAGATGTCATATATATCTTATATATCCAGTATATACATTCATTTATAATATTACGTAACATTTAGACGTAAGAAATGAAATGCACCGTTCATGGAGACGGTAAGCCGTACGTACGCATGAACGCTACTTTCATTTCAATTTCATATTTAATGGAACGAAATCATAATGATATAAATGTATAATATAATTCCAGTATAATATAGTGTATAATACCATTTACTCCATCCTTTATACATCCCACATATGGAATTAACGATTCAAATCACTTTGAGGGGGCGGTAGTCCGCAATTCCTAAAATGAAATTATCGCATTTTACCCATAATGGAAATCATAAAGTATGCCATAATTTAGAAATACAGAAGCATAAGTAAAACATAAACATATTATATATCATATATAAAAATAGTTACATATTAATGGCCACCTTTGGAGGTGTTATATGAGTGTTGAACAATCATCGTTTCGTGAGGCAGAAATTCGCCATCCACAGAAACCGTATGTTCTTTAACCATTAGATGTAGGTGTGTGTAAGTGTAGCTCTAATCCTTCTTATAACAACATCCTAGTATATTGAGGATACTGGTGTTGTTACAAAAGAAATGAATAAAAAGATTTTAGGGGGTTGGAGAAGAAAAATAAAACAAAATAATATTAGAGAAGACATTACCTCAAAATCGGGTAACTCTTTTTGATTTGAGCCAAAGGCTTCCTTGGGAAGAGTTCTGCCCAATGTAAGGCTTCTAGGAGTAATAGGGGGAAGTTGGGAGAGTATTTGGGTAGAGTTTGGCCGAGCCAAATGGCTTGAAAGTGTAAATTATGTGGGAGAGGTGGGGGCCTTTTATAAGAGGAGAGGAGGGGATCTTTTGGAAAGATTGAAATGTTAAATTATTACACAATGCTTTTCGGATTCTAAAGGTCCCACACTTATATAATTCGAGGATAAGGTGATAAGGGTTCGAAATATCCTCATCCAATTGGCTTTGGACAAGTGTAAGCCTTGGATTTTGCATCATCTTCCCATTTTATTTAAATCGTTAAATAATGAGGTCATCGCTGCATCATCATGATGTCATAAATAATTTAATTTATTTAATGTCTAAAAATTATAAAAAAAATACTATGATGTAGGAAATCTTTTTATATTTCTAATGAATATTTATAATCAAAATTTTGACTTGTGTAACCCCAGTTAAAAACTGTTTTAGTAAAACAACTCATGTTTGTGTCAATTTAATTTTAACATTTAATAAATATATATTAATGTCATTTTCCAACCAAAGTGGCTCCATGGGGTCCCCAAGTTGACTCATGGGTTGTCTTGGTCGGCCATGACTCATCCAATAGGAGTAGGACAAGTTTCATGCTCATCTCACATTATTAAAACATTATTTGTACCTTAAACTACACTAATTACCTCTAATCGCGATTAAGAACTTAAAAGTTACTATTCACCAAAAAATTATTTTGATCTCATTGAACCAAATTTTACTTCTTAATGACAACCATGTATGTCGTATTTTTGAAAATCAAATCACAGAAGTGGTAATATTTCATTTAAACAAAAAATCAGTTATTTAACTACCACTTAGTGGTTTCACTATTCATCAAAAATTGAAGTTTTTCAGAACAAGGCCAAAATTTCACCCTAAGCTATAATTGATATTCCGAATTCAAAAATGATGTCTATTTTAAAAAATTCCAAACATATAAGTTGCATTAATTAATTTTATAATTAATTCCCGCTGTTACGACAAATAGCGTGTTTTTAAGAAACAATTTATATCAAAAGATTGGCAATTGTTTATATCCAATTTCAATGTTAAATTAATTCTAATGACCACCAATGGATAAAATGGTAAAAATATATTCTAATTATACCTTAAAACAACTAAATAGTATAACTTATCACTATAAATTATTTTGATTAAAAAAGTTGTTTTAAGTATTTTTCACTATTCGTAAAAAATTAGAAGTTCTTAGAAAAATACCAAAAATTCAACATAGTCTAATTTCGATATTCCGAATCCAAAAATGAAGTCCATTTTGAAATATAAAATTTCTATAATTTTAAAAAGTGGTTATTACTATTCATAACGACTACTTTTATTAGTCGCGGTGTTTTAGAACTCGAAGTTGCGTACAATGCAAGCCATTGCATTATAGAATGAGAAGCGTATCATGGAAGCTCGGGGTGTTACAATAATGAAATAAATGGACATGAAACTTGTGAATATTACATTTTCAAAAGTCATTAGCTTATCTCACACATTTAATTACAAAAAATCATTTCCATATTTATGGCTCACTTATAAGACTATCATAGTGGATTGTGTTCACTCTCCATTGCATCCTATAGTTAGTCAGTTTTCTCTCAATAAACTATCATAGAGAAAAATTCAACTTAAAAAATAGGTTTTATCCAAATTATATTCCTTATTATCTCATAATATATCAATATTAGCATATTCATTGGAGGAGTATATAATTTCCATCCTAACCATCATATAATGAAATTCACAAATACATGTTCCCAGTGATCATAAAACATTGATCATAACATAACCCATTTAATGAAAAATATTTCATTAATATGTGTTCATTTCATGAACCATGTATAATAAATTGGCTTCATAATATATTTATAATAGAAAAACCCACAAAAATGAATTGTTCTTCATAAAGGTTTCATTATAACATTATCAACCAATGAATAATAAGTGAGTTTCATTAAATAATATTTTATTCATCATTTTCATAATTCATCCAAATAACTAAAGTGGATATAATAGTTGGATTATTTCCATAATAAATAATATATAATATCAAATGATGTTATTATAGGTGAAAATTTCCTTTAAAAGATCACTATAAAATGTAATTACGAAAATAATATTTTTAGATTGAAATCACCAATTTAAAAACTAAAAATTTCCCAAATATTAGGGAAAATATTTTATTATAAAATATAAATGGAAAGATATAAATTAATTTTTCAATAATTCAGTGGTTATGAAAGTAGGAAATTTCCTTCATGTTGTATATGTTTAAAAAAATTATTTCTATAGCTTTTTACATATAATATATAATGTACCTCATTCGGAAAATGAAAATAAAATTCATTTTAATCATTTTTGTAAAAAACTCAATAATAAAAATAGAAAACAAAGATTCTTAACATTTTAGAAATAATTTAGCTGAAATTATTATTTTTGAAAACATAGATATGTAAGAAATATTATTTTTTACTAAAAACGGAATAATGATAGGTTTCTTTAAGAATATTTTGTTGAAATAAAACAATATATATTATATTTATTTTTAATTATATTACTAATATAAAATGTTATTTGATGATTTCAATATAATGAAGAGGATTGGTTAGTGAATAAAAAGTGGGGATTCTTAGAGCATTGTTGTTGATTCATCAGATTCCAATTGGTAAGAAAATTCCCCATGATGCTTGTGATGATTGATGAACTATTATTAAGTTTAACGAAATGTTACAATATAAGTGGGGGAGTTCACAATTCATGAAAATTTTAATAAGGTTAAGACTGTAAATATTCTTATTTTCATGAAGAGCATTTATTGAATAATTCATGTAATGCTCTTATTATTTAATGAATACATTGAAGAAGTGGATATAAAATCCCATGCAAAATGTATTTTTCATGAGATGATCTCAATGAAGATTATCAATCCCATGTTGATTCTAGTGATTTGATTTTCAAGGAACATAAATGAGGAGAGGAAAATATTTCATACATAATAAGTAAACATGATGTCCAATTCAAGGAAAGTAATTTCATGGAAGAGCTATGATGTTATAATGAACAACATATCCATGGAAGAAATATATATTTTCCATGTGGAATTAGGGATGGATAGATTTTATGAATTATATACTTTGAATTTTATATGTATTATTTATATTTATCCATATTCAATAGATTATAAAATAATTGATTGGATAACTACATTGTCTAAAACATACTCATGTGTGACAAAGGCTCAACCACAAAAGGGGACTATGATATCCAGCCATCCATAAAAACATTGGTGAAGGTGAGTGATTATTTAAGAATGTTTGATAGTAATTGGGTCCATACCACCATCCAAATGTGAGTGGTTGTGTGCATGGGGGAGGGCGGGTCATCCCACCCTATATATGATATTTGCAGTGTGTTTGGGTTTCAAACCATGTGTCAGATCAAGAAGCTAATGGAATAGAAACTATTATTTATGAGATTGTGAACAAGTTCAAATGAAATTTGGGATGAAGCCATGAATGGTTATTGTTTACATATTGAAATATTATCAATATAACCTGATTCACCATTTAAAATGCATCTATATCACATAATTGATCATTCACATAATAATATACCTTCACCTATTGAAGGGGTTCTATATACTAGAATTTATTCATACTAATGTTCATTGAACATCATGGATGAAGTCTCTAATGATAAAAATTATTTAAACAGTAAATTATTAATATATTGATTCCATGGAGGCAATATTTAAATTTCATCCATATTGTAAAAAACTAACTTTAATAGCCTCTCAAAATGGTACCTGAAATGACCTACCACATACTTGAAGGGAATTCCTAATCCCCTTGAACTGTGAACTAGATTTCTGGCATCAAACAATATTCATATTCATATATTTCACCAGAGCTAAAGAAACAATATGTCATATAGATATATTTATTTATTTAATAGAGAGAAAAAGAGAATGATATTGATATATGTCATAAAATATATGTAAAAAAATAAATAAAACTGAAAATGGTAGAATAAGATTCTAGGAGACAAGTCCAATTAAAAAAGAATAAAAAACAAATAGATACTCTAAAAGATATTTGTGATAATGTGAGAAACCTCCCACTATCTCACAATATACTACCCATAATCTAGATAATAGAAAACCTTACTAACTAGGGATGTTTCATTTCCTTTTCCTACATTGAATGATATAACTCGGTCTGCACACCACCAAAGGGGTACAAATGGTGTGAGTTAACAGTATAAATAATCTCCCAAATATTTTTTCAATATCAACTATTTGAAAAATAATTCATGAATTCTCAACTTTAATGAAAAATGAATGATAATACTTTACCAGTTTTATATCAATTGAATCGAAAAATAATTTAATTTCCCCTTTTTTTATATTTCTGAATAAAAAAGGTAAATTACTTTCAAATCATTTCTTATAAATAATCACAATAGATATATAATGTTAAAATAAATCATGCATACCATATCATATAAAAACTCTGGAAGTAAAATATAGTATGTTCCAAAATTAAAATCATAGGTAACATCACTCTATGGATCACACCATGTTTTTATCACAAGGAAAACTCATACATAAAAAAGAAAACAGATACACATCCAGTCACTAGACATATGAATAATGTTTAGAGCGAATAGAAACATCCCTGAAATTGAACGCAAAATTAGTCTATCATTTCCCTATAATAAGAACCCTTAGGGGAAGAGGAATTTCCCATGAGAAAACACCCCCAAAAGGGGATGATACCTATTACTATACCTTCAAACCATGTACCCATGTAATCCAATGTTATCAATTTTATAAGGAATTTCATCAATAAATTTTCACCAAAACATTATTAGAAAATATTTTTACAAAACAATTTCACATTTATTGAAAAACCCTTATATATTACCAAAGTAAGGACAATCTCATATTTTATAAAAACCCATTTCAACAGACACTAAATAAACTCTTTCATACAATAGAAATTCGTTTAATAAAACTATTTATAAAAAATAGGAGCCATGTGGTTCACCGACGCATGATAGAGATGGAACCACTAACCACAAACTCGATGTAAAAAATTCCCACAAATAGATCCACCATCATGGAAAACACAACAATGATAATAGAGGATCTAGAACCAATCCTCACATCTATGAATTTATTTAATTAAAAAAATTGGTGGATAAGAGGATAGATTACATATATCTTGATTAACACAAACCTATCACACCACAACCAAAAAATTAATTGACCCAAATATAATTAAACACAACATATCTAGAATGGAATCAATGGAAACATCAACATATATCAACAAAACTAATTACACAGTGCAACATAGGTACTGCATTCCTGGAAAATAATGAGGTAGAAATGATTTCTCATCCAGAGAGATGAAACCCAACCGAAATGGAAATCAATCACAAAATAATTCAATATGTATTGAATATATGATCTCAAATTAATCAGAGAAGAGACTATGTTAAGAGGAGACAAATCTGTGGAAGAATGAATCATTATATCAGGTGATAAACACCCTAAAATACATGTTTTTGAAACATACATGATGTGTATTCCATCAATGTTTCGTGTAATCCACATGTATCACATTCGCTAAAAGACCATAACCGTTTTATTAAAAACCAATAAATTAATATTATACAGCATGAACCTCATTCAAAACATGTATTATTTCGTACTATGTACTCACATCGCAACATGACCTTGAAAACCATTACACATTGTGTACTCAAATTACATGAAATGTATGTTTAGTGTAGATTGAATTAATTTATATGCTTGCATGAAATACAAAAACAAATTAGTTATCCTATAAACATAAGAAGAGCCCTAAAATATATTAATTCACTTACTCATAAACTTCATTAATTCGAACAAACATACTTCCCTAAAAAAATTATTTTTTCTAAAAAAAAGTTATCCATCCCCGAGATTCCTAAAATGCACCCAATTAAAGAAGAAAATAATATAGGAGATAGAAAATACCTAAAAGTGGGTAACAATGTGATACCAAATCCCCTCCATAATACTTTTCGACACGTTGATTTCATGTAAAAAATGATGTTTTCTAAAGTGGTGAGACCACTGCTCTCTCGTCAATGGATCACGCTCCCATGTCTCAAGACAATCTGAAACATGCCACCATAACACTCTATCTAATATAATATACATCCTAAACAAGTATTTTTCTTGACGGTCAACAATCTCTACTAGCTCATCAACAATAGGAACAAATTTCTCTAAAAAAATCTCTTACCAACTCCAAACATAAGAGGCATTAGGTAGATATTTCTTGAGTTGCGATATATAGAAAAATTAATGAATTACTACCAAATAAACCTGATGTAACAATCCATATGTAACCTACCAAATAAATTCATAGAACTCAATTAGTCTAACATATCTAGGAGCCAACATACCCTTTTTGTTTAATCTGATGATGACCTAACTAAAGAGAACCATTTCGAAAAACCCATCCAGCTATAGAAAACTCCAAAGTATGACATCGTTAACCCACATTTGACTTATTATAAATCAATACTATAACATGAAACCATCATATATCTTGAATTCAAACATAAATATCTTGAACCATACATTTTTCCACAAAAGAATCTTTTCCCACCTCATCTATACAAATATGTGACATTCAAAAGCAACAATAACAATCCTCAAAAGGATACATTTTGATAGACAAATAATAAATTTTTTTATAATGAAAATCACGTAGTCCTAGATGGATATCATAATATCTACCAAAATCCAAGACATAGAAAAAGTAATATCCTCTGGAATCTTAATTGAATGTTATGTCAGAACATCATTCTCGGCATGATAAGTTTTACATAGTCTGGTTTGAGTCACCATCACCTCTTGAAGACTCCTTAAAAACATTGATGTTATCCTAGGAACACTAACTGAAATAAGTACTAATGGAAGCCCATGTATCCCCAAATTTTCATACATATATAGCATATATAGATCTTTATCTTAGTAGTGTCCTACATCAAAATGAAATGAGATAACTTTTTTAACTAATGAATCACCACCTAGATTGCATTATTTTCTTAGGGATTACATGGAAATAAAAGATTTACCTAGACACCTCATCCCATTTTCAAACTGGTTATATAAGAGGATATAAAAAACTAAAAGGTTTAAAATTATATGCCTTAATCTGTTGGTAGGTGTAATAGTGGGACAAATAATTAGTAATGTGTTACATCATAACACCATAATATCTACCACATTTAATAATACATCATCAGGGTTCCCCAATGAATCACCCATTAAGAACTATGAAAATAAAATAGAACTAGGATTCTCATAGATGTTGGGATGAAAAAACAATATCCAAAACAAAGAATACCATCTGAAGAGAGATACTAATAAGAATCACCCCTAATATATAGGGTTTTTTGAAATACTATGAATTTGAAAACATGTAATTCTATGTGAGTAATAGACTCACAAAGTGATTATAATGACTCAATAATAGTCAAAACATGTCCTAAAACATCCTCAATAGAATCCAGATTAAACTAATAAAAAAATTCTGATAAAATCCACTCTTCCATTAATTGCAAAATAGCATGAAATGGAAATTTCATACTCAGATCATATGTCTAACTTCCTTGACCTAAGATCCACTATAACCAGTGCTTTGATATCGGTCAACACATGTCCATAGGCATACCTACACATATGCTTGAGGCTATCGACTAGAAGGATGAGTATAATGAGAATCATGGGTAGTCTGTACTTGCTAATTAGAGTGAATCTACGACATATGTAACATAAAAAGATAAAATAACCAATAGGAACAACAGAATAAAAAATACAATAACACCCATTATGCGACCATGTAACCATTATATTACCAAATCAAGAAAATTCACTACATTTCATAAAGTCATACAATATAAACAAGAACCAAACCCATCCAAAGAATCTAACCCACTACCCAACTCTTATCCTAGCCTGTACTCCCATGTTCCAACCCATCACCACTTTCCAAACCAAACACTGGGATCCTTCTCAGAACCTATAATGAAAAAAAGTGATATCTTTATGGTTTCCCTAATTTCCATAGAGGCCTGAGAAGGGAGTGTTTACAAGCTAGTAGGCCACCACCAAAAAAGCTTAAATCAACAAATTGTTTGTTCAAAGGGTATGCAGGTAACACGTAAAATTAATAACAAGGAAACAAGGAAAATATTTTGGTAGTTTTAGACTATTCATTTTACCTATTATATTCTCTAAAGTCAACAGATAACAACATACTTAGGACACACTTGGACAGTAGTACAAGGGAAAAGGGGTGAAGCACTTATTTAACAACAATGGATTAAACTAATCAAAAATCCTCAAATACACATTAACAAAAATATTTATTTAATCCATTTCATCATTACCAACATTTCATCATTTTGGATAAATTCATTACTAAATTCAAAATCATCACATATTTTATGGGTTAGGTATTTACCTCATTTACACTATATCTTAATCATGTCAATTACAATGTATAAGAGAATAAAACAAGTCCCTATCTCACTAGGGAATAAAACATCACAATAGTACATCATCCTCACCTCTAAGCCTCAGTCTAGGTGGAATGAAACCATTAAGGGAATATATCCTCCATCCCCTTCACTAACCAGTGAATTTTGGGATGGAGTTAGACTTAGTCTAACTCAACCTATGGGTATCGAACACCCAATTCAATACCCAACTCTACCAAGTCATGTTCACATTCTTATTCATCTATTCATCACACGTCTACAATATCATAACCAATACAAATGGAAAACAGAATCCATATTAATCAACATATTAATAAACATTATTCTGTAATCCATTAACAAATTTTTCATTTAAATAAGAAATATATTTCTCCAAATATTCATTTCTATTTCTTAAATTATTGATAAAATATAATAATCCCTATACATTAACCCATTTAACATATTCAATAATTTTTATATCCTAATTCACATAACCCATTATTCATTTATGATGTGTTATCCAGTTATGCATTTCATGTAATAAATATAATACATTGGAAACATTCACAATAATCTCATTTATCACATTTTCACATGTATTCAAACACTTCCATATGCAATTTCATTAACTAATACCTTTCTTTTATTAATTCATTTCATAATTGTGTTATCATGCCATTATATTTGATATTAGTTCTATCTCACTAACCCTTATGTCCCTTCAATTATCGCGGTCCCTTCAGAACATGAAAAAAAACATCATGGAAATAAAAATATTTCAAAATACTCATTAAAATCATCTTAAAACTACCCATTAATGCATGGTTCTTCTGTTTTTAAAAACTAAAAAATGACTCAGTGGATTTTATTTCCATTTTCAATAATCTAGACAACCATTAAACCATTTTCTCAAACGAGAGCCTTGTTCCCATTTCAAACACAATTTTCAATCACTTAAAGCCATAGTTTTTAATCAATTTTAGTTCAATCACTCCTTTTAAATCATTTCTCACTTACCAACAACATTTTCTATCAACAAATCTAAAATCTGAAAAAAGACCTAATCATATCATCAATCACTTTTATAACCATTTAAATCATTTAAAAAATCCAACTAATAAATTTTTTAGTCAATCCATCAACATCACCTACATAACAATTTCATTATCACTACCCATTGTATAACATATACCCCTATATCATGTTTATTAATTTTTTTCCCAATTATAAGGGTATGGTTTATCAATGTGTATCTCTGTGTTCAGACTCAAATTAATGATGAACCCAATATGGTGTATGAAGGGTTTCACCCATCCATAAAAGGTCCAAATCATTTTCAATAACCCAAGAGAACATAATTTATCATATTTTTTATATAGAACATCTACATATACATATAAGGCATCATGATTATGGGTGAAAGCTAAAAGACCACGTACCTAATTCTGGTTTATGAAAACTTCTTTAATATCCAACCTTGATTTGAACTGAAACACCCAATTAATCCCAAAACAAAAATCCACTAAAAAATCATTTTTTAGTGTTTCAAATGAATATTAGAGATTTTGAAATTCATCATCTGAAAAATAGTAGAACAAGGAGTGTTAGACTCACCGGGATCGTCAATTATCACACCAACTTTCTCCAAATGCCTATAAATTGAAGTATAGTCACCTCATTAATGTGTTCCAAGATTATTTTTCTCACCCAATATGTTAGAATATAAATAGGGTGAACAATATTAAGAGAAAAAATAGGGTTCTAAGAATAAAAATCAGAATTTAATGATTTCTAAGGGCCACCCAGTTTGGCTTCCTGGTTTCCAACCTATGCGCTAACCGTGAGGCTACCTATGTCAAAAGGGAGAAATACCACTTGATTTCTTGGGGTCACCCACATGGTTTGTATAATGATTATGTAATCATGTTCCATCCCGACATCATAAATGGTTTCTAGGATACATGGTTTTCAGGGCCAGTAACACAGTTTTCACTAACTGTGTGGAAAACATGCACTATGTGCTATTTGTTCACTTTTATTATCTTTTCCTATCCCAATCCCCAAAAACACACCAAAAAGTTCTTAAAACCCCTAGTACTACTTCATCAACCATAAAAGATATCGATCCAAAAAATTTCACAAGCACATACCTTAATGAATGATCAGGATGTTATTGAATGAAACAACATTACCCATCCTTCGTTAGTAGGAATTATCGAAGTCCAAAATATAAAGTTATTTCTCCCACCAACTCTTTAATAGATTCAATTACATCTATTAAAATATATTTATAAAAATATTATACTGAGAAACGTTTTAGGACATTCCCCCAAAGATAATGTCCCCAACAATTACAAGCATTCATAATTTTGGAATGCTCTAAATCATGTGTGGGTTAAATCCTATCAAGATGTCATAGTTGACGGTAACCATATTTGAACACATGATTGTATTTAACAGTCACAAAACCTAGGACAACACTATAATAATGATCCAAACATACCCCATATTTTCATAGGTAATAGTAGAATAGAAGCTGATGTTATAAGTCATTTCTTCACATTGAAATAATACTTACACTTTTAATCCCATATAAATATATCCCCATTAATGGTAAGAATAGAAAATGGTGATTACAACTTATAAAAATCCTTGAATAACAATTGATAGGTTCCAAAAATACTAATGAATCTATGAATATAAAATATATTACCTAAATCATACAATGAAAAACAACATTTACCTTCTTAGGATCAACTGAGAAGACTTTCTTAGAAATAACATGCTCTAGGAAC
Organism: Viscum album; assembly: GCA_963277665.1. Lineage (NCBI taxonomy): Eukaryota > Viridiplantae > Streptophyta > Magnoliopsida > Santalales > Viscaceae > Viscum > Viscum album. Next base: position 690,743,041 of record OY728138.1, on the reverse strand, counting down.
CTGACTACAAAAATACAAAAGATTTATTTCCAAATAATTCCATAAAATAGTGAATCCTCCCTATTTCCCAAACAAAACATAGATGGTGTTTGTGTTCATGGCCCGATCTTTAATAAAAAAATTATTATCCTTGAACACCACCATAATAATGTCAAGTAATCAATGGACTATCTGATCCACAAAATCCATACAAACAATAGTAGTATTTGTTAAAATAAATGGAAATAAAAGATATTCATAATGTCTATGCCTACTCTTTAATGTATTATTTATTATATCAATCTCTCTGAACTCTCAACTGAAGATAATCTTATCGAAGAACAATCTTCAAGAACCACCTTCCACCCTTCAACTAATCGAACAAATCATAAAACAAATGAAATGTATAATTGTTCTTAACCATTATTGTTTTTGAATTCTGATAATCAAGACACAATTGGAGTGAACTATCTTCTTTCCTAGAAAATGGAAATGCAGATGCCCAAGGTAAAATGCTAGGGCTTAAAAATCCCATTTCAAACAGATTTTCAAACTAAATCATGTCCTATTTAACCTTCTCTAGTTCCCTATGATAAAAAGGTATCAATATCAACTATATACAAACAATCATGTCAATTGTAAACATTACCTACTACTATGCATGAATGGTAAATGTATATTCTGGGAAAACACCAAGAATATCCTAAACAACAACAATAAGATCAACATTGTAAGACATATCATTAGGCACAACTCCTACAGTAGACACCAAAATCTTGAGCTATGAGTAGGGTGGTCCTGCATGACCAGCCACAGATCCCACTCCAAATGAAAAACTGTTGATCAACCATTATCCACATTGAATGTGAAATGATTATGATATAAATAAATCTTATCACAATGATAAAAAATACAATCCATCCCGATGATGACATTAAAAATATCGACAATGAGACAAAATATCACAAAATTACTCTCCATTAGGTCTACATGGTGGATAATAAGGACCCCAAAACACATTCTCTTTCTTATCTTCATGAGGTGAAACTAAATCCGTAAGAAAAGAAGGTGAGTTAATTTTTTTATTTACAAGTATCAACCAAATATCTTGATATAAACGAGTGGGAAACAACAATGCCAAATAAAGCAGTCGCTATTGAGGATGCAATAAAGATGGTAACTCTCACAATTTATGGACCTCCTCGTACTTCTACCAGAATTTCGTCTACTACATGGAGGTTCTTCAAACTTGAGTCCTTTTGTCAGATCACTTTAGTCATTAAAGAATCTGACTACCCTATAGTATCCTTCTGATCCAATGATACATAACCATTTCGAGTTGATGATATAGCCTGGTAAAACGATACATAATATAATAACATGAATAAAATTTAATAAAATTTACATGTGATGTTAAATAAATTCATTTGTGTCTAACCTTAATGTGTAAATAGATTGTCATAGGAACACCACTAGATTTGACTATAAGAGATAAAGAGTTATTTCGTCAATAACCACTCCCACTACTCCGGAAATGCTTCTTCTACTTCTTAATCATCCATGGTGTTCCATAGATCCTGAAACTAGGTGTAAAAGAAGGATATGGTATCCAACCATTCCTACCATATAAATATCTTCCTTCATTGACCTATCCCTTGAATCCAAGTTCGTCAAAATATCCAGAATTTTTACATGTGATCTGATATTCATTCTCAAATATTGAATGCAATTATGAGCTTTCAGTTGGTCATTCCTCCCATCCTGTTTTGAAAAATGATCCAGATCAACAAATTGATTATTGTACACTGATATCGAACACCCTACCTACTAAAAATTGTGGAACTCTAGAGACTTCTCCATCATTATAAAATATTGAAAAAACATCAAGATGAATATGGTATTAAATCCACTCTTTTCCAAGCCCTTGGGCCTATCCTCCTACACCATGTAATCACACTAATGCTTACTAGGACCTTCAAGTATGTACCATTCACATTTTACCATGATAATTTTAGATGTATATATGATGTTGGATATCTGTTCAATATTTTCATACCAATCCTTTGAATCTTAGATTCACTAATACCTTCAGAGGTTGGTGGAATATCTCTTTAGAACACCCATGATTGATCTCTTTCTCCTACAACTCCTAAATGTATCTCAAAAACATAATTTTGAGTGTGTGATATATTACAATCAACATCACAGACTACCTAAATAGTATCATCGATACTATTCTAATCCATTAGATGATTACCAATAGGATCATCAATTGAACCCTCTATATGAAATTGAAAATAATGTCTCAGAGGCGTACTACTACACACCAAAATAATAGAAACGATCATAAAATAGAACAATCTCAGTTCAAACTAGAAAACCAAAAAGAAAAAAATAGAGATTAATTTCATGATCTGAATAATATAAGACACACTTTTTGACGTATATTTAAAACTCAAGTCTCATTATGGAATGAGATGGTCGTGAACTCAATACAATACAACACTCATTTACAAAAAATTCTTTATCTAGTTTATCAAACATCCTAAGAAAAAAATATTGTGGACATCCCACCATTAATACCTTACTATAACTAACCAACCCGGTTACACTCTCACACTAGAAGCTAAGTCAAACATGCACATGCCCAAAGTAAATTCATGATCCCCATAGGATAGTGACATTGTCTTGTCTGTCAAACAACAATCAAAGGGAATGAGTTATCCTCACCTGAAGAAACAACGTTGCATACAAATACGTAGCAAACAGAAAAAAGAAAAAACACAGACACAGACACAGACACACACACACACACACATATATATATATATGTGTGTGTTTGTGTGTCTGTTCCATAAAAGACAATAAAAATCATAATCGATAAAACTATAAAAGTTAGAACACAGTATCCAATTCATAAGACCAAGTAAAAATCACTAAAAAAAATAAATTTCCACCCCATCAACTACATGTGATAATGTAGGAAACCTCCCACAATCTCACAATGAGATACATGAAGTAGATAACATTTAAAAATATCTAATACCAATATTCAATTCTTCTAATCCCACTATTGAACTATTTAATGTGAACTTGTAACATTTTTAGATTTTTTGAAATATTGTGAGCATAAATGATAGAGGGCTTAATTATAGAATTTTAACTATTTTCTATGGCTGCTCTATTTGAGGATATAGATAAAAGGCACCTCACACAATGAGATTTTCTCATGACATGAAACTAAGTTTTTTAAAATGAAACAGAGATATAAAATTTAGTGGAATTGTAAGAGGATGTGAATCAAAACTACATGATGTGATTTAATCAAAAGGAGAAACAATGTTTAGATAGGTTGAAACTTTTTTATACACTTGGAAACATCATTAAACGTTGTGAAACGACATTACATCAAGTGATCTCTGTAGATACATTTTTTCAAAGAATATTATTCTGAGATTCATAAAAAATATTGACTATGATATAACACATCATGTAAATAGAGGTATGTGGAAAAATTAATACACATGGGTAAGGATTTTGATGGATGTTCTTATGTATATAGCCACTCAGCCACCCTTCCATGAAATTTTGGGGGTGGAAGTGATGAGAGGGTAAAACGATGGTATAAATTTTTTAAATAAATAGATAATTAGTTGACATTATCATGTCCATGAAGGATTAATCTCCTAGCATTGGTGGGTGGAGAAGATATGAGGATTTCGCTCTTTTGAGTTAGTGTTCTTTTTTGTAAACATTATTTTTGAATAATCATGGATGTTTTTTTCAAGAATGAGGATGTTCTCTTTCTATCTGGTTTATAATTTCTTCAATTTTGTTCTACATTTTTTATCAACTTATTAATTTATAATAGTTGACTTTTTATTTAAATTTCATTGAGTGAGGTCTCCCCATTTAGCATAACAGGTTCAAGTAGTTTCAGTTTTTCTAATGTATTTGGGTTATAAGATCATGAAAATAAGAATATAAAAACCCCATATTTATGGTGTCAATATGATATATAGTCAAAATAGGTAAATGTCTTTATTTCATGTTGTATACATCAGATAATTTATTCTAATGACATTTTTCGACAATGATAAAGGGAGTTTCCAATATTCATTGGTTTTCAACAGTTTCCTTCTTTAACATTTCATTTTAAGTACAGGTTCCTTTTGGTTTTTAATCCCCAAATTATATTTATTATTAAAATCATATTTTCTATAATTTAAATCATTTCAATTCCCCCATATATATTATTTTAATAGTTGTAAATTAGTTAGTTTAAAATTGTGACTACCAAAACCCTAGTTGACAAAAAAATCTCCATCTTACTATGGAGATTTGCCTTTCCCTATACTGAATGACATAACTTGGTCGCTGAATCATTGAAAGAGTTCACATTTTGTGGGATAATATGCTCATTAGGGTCCCACAAATGTGTTCCATATCATGTACCTGAACAATAATTCATGAATATATACCATTAATGAACAAATGACATGATAATAGTTTAATAGTTTTTATATCAAAATCCTAGAAAAACTATTTAGTTTCCACTTTTTCCACGTTTCTTTATAAAAAGGGTAAATCAGTTTCAATTAATTTCATAAACATATATAATAGTTGATATATAATGTAAAAAATCATTCATCACATATAATAAAAAATCCATGATACTATAACAAAATAGTATGAGCCAAAAGTAAAATCATAAGTAACTCCATTCCAAAGATCATACATGGTTAGGATAACTAGGAAACTCATACCTAACATATAAAATTACATACAAATTCAGGTACTATAGTTTTTCATTGAGTCTAGCTAGAATCGGAACACCCCAACAAGTGAGACCCCAACAAGTCTAACTAGTCCCTAGAATAAAAGTCATTGGTAGATGATAAAAGCCTATGGGAACACCCCCAAAATAATATGTGATACCTATTACTATATATTCTACCTAAGTACAAAAGGATTATCATGTAATATAATTTATAAACCATTTCATCAATCCATTTCCACAAAAACATACTTTGAAAACCACATACCAATTCTTAAAAAACCCATATCATTTAAAAAAACATCGGGAAAAACATATTTTATAAAATCTTAATACCATAAAAACAAATCCAATTAGCTATATCATGATATTTCATTTACTAAAATAATTTATCAATAAATAGTAGAAACATAGTTCACCGAAATAATCTAGGGATAGTACCACATACATCAATATTAGTGTCACCCATTCCCTCAAAGGTAACAACCGATAAGGAAAATGATACAATGAAATGGAAGGCCCAATATCAAATCCTTATATTTTTTGATTGATTCAATTCATCAAGAAGTATCAGAGATATGTTAGAATACACATACCTCAAATAACACACACCTTCTGAACTAAAAACAACAATGGAATCCCCTCAGAACAAGTTTTTATAAAGAATCAAGAAGATAAATATTGTAAACATAACTAAAGATCCAAAAAACCAATACTGCAATGCAATGAAACTACAACAACAAAGGGAATAAAATAGAAAAATAGATTTCTCACCAAGATGGATACAAACCAGCCAAAATGGTGATAAATCACCACCAAAAAAACAATCCTTACTAAACAGCGGGTGTCAAAATCATTGTAGAAGAGACCAAGGTTGAGAGGGGAGAGATATGCAGAGGAATGAATCAAAATATCTGCCCAGAAGCATTCTAAAATCCATATTCATGAAATTATAACGTGTGTAGTTTAATTAAATGTTATGTAATCCTTGGGGATATTATATACTAAAAAACATAACCATATTATTAAAAATGTTTCTTTTAACCTTTCATTTTTAAAACAGTTTAATGACATGTATTCTTTCAAACCATGTACTCAGTTCATGACATGATCCCGAAAACTATAACATTTTGTGAAATCCCATTACACGGTGTGTAAATTTCATACAGATAGAAAAAAATGAAAATTCATACATGATATCCCAAAACAACTCGGGCATCCTATCGAATCGGGGATAACCCCACAAATACCTAAACACATTTACACTTGGACTGCGTTTATTTCTGAAAACATACTACCAAAAACTATTCATTTTGTTCATAAAATATGAGTCATCATTTAGAGTCCCCTCATACACCAAATTATATTTGAAAATGAGAAAGGGGAAGCAAAATAACTAAAATTAGGTAATAGAATGTCAGACATGTCACTATTCAAAGAATATAATACGTTCTATTGATAAAAAATACGTTACATTTAGGAATTAATATATGAATTCATTAACATTATTTCATGTGATTATTATCTCATGAACATGATTTGTTTCATCAATAAATAATTTAAGATTGTGATAGAAGGTAAAACACTATTTTCGTCATCACACAAACAATGTGGTGTTTAGAATATAGAATGCTTCAGTTATATTAAATCATTATTTTCCCATTACTATAATGAGACATGGAATAAAATTTAAGATTTATTTTAGTGAATATATAAATTTAATGAGTAGACCCCCATCCATAAATAGAGAGGTACATACCCTAGATGCTTCTTGATAAAAGTTTTTGTTAAGTGCAATTGTATTACAATGTGAAAATCATTGAAACAGAATTTATATGCTATCATTAGGTTAAAGAGAATTAGTTATTCAAATTACTCTATATGAAGAAGATTTTCATTGAATATATTCAGTGATGAATAGACCTTATACATATTATTGTGTACATGACGAAAAAGAGAGTTTTTATGCACATTTCTTGTTACACGAAGAAGAGGATAATATTATATAAGTGTAATTACATAGTTATAAATAGTAATATATTAAATTTAAATGAAGAATAAATTTATTCATGAATAATGGAAATTATTATGTGATTGATTTTAATGATGAAGTGGGATCTATGTACATCTCCTTATGTGAAGAAAGTGATACTTGTGCACACAATTTTAGAATAATATGAAAATTAAATAAATATAAATAGACAAAATCAGTGTGTTCCAACATTAATGTTACTATCCTTTTGAAATTCTTCACATGAAGAAATATGAGTTACTAATAGTACTAAGAACCAAATGGATTCACAGAGAATCCATCGCCTTGGGTCTTACATAAAGATGGAATAATGTGCATTGAGATATTTCGTGCATGATCTCATTGGAATGGCTATGACATGGTACTGATTCCATTCATGTAATGAAATAGCTATGTAACAATATTAAATGTACTATATGGAAAATAAATTATAAATTTCATGAATGGGGTTCAGTAATTGGATATTTACTCCAATTATTATTTTATAAGGGTTACATACCTAAGTTTTCAGTAATTGGATATTTACTCCAATTATTATACTTCGTGGCCATCGTTTTCACTGTGTCACAGTATTTTTTGATTTCCCATGAAGAACACAACCAATACTGAGATCAACGAGGGGTTGGGGCTTTGTTTGTTTGACTCGCGCCATCCACGTTAACATTATAACATGGGAGGTAATTCATGAATGAACAACACTTAGTTAAACAACAAAAACCTCTACCTTGAATATGTTGGTAGATGATGCAGATGATGAAGATAGATTCGCATTCAAATCATGTTTGTTTGCATTCATTGATATCTAGATTGAATCCTCAATGTCATCAATGTTATGTTCTACGACGGTGGAAGTCATCGCCATCACATCATTAGTAATTTCTCGTGGGCTCCCAAATCACATGCCAACCTCCTATTTAATTAAAATAAAGTGGCCTTACATGTCACCCAATTAATGTGGTTCATTAATGAGTTTAATTAATGAACCTGTTACTCTCTCGATGGTGTGGTTACACAACCAAGTGCAACTGACCATTAAATGACCTGACAACAAAGCGGCCCAACCACAGTCTCTCATCAATTACAAATAACAAAATAAAATAACTAGTATAGTTATTTTTTTAAAAAAATAACTTTTTTCCAACCCTTACTATTTTAAATTAAGAATTTCCTAGGATAATCCTTATGGTTCGAATTCAATAGTGCCCTTGGATTTTTAATCTGAATACCTGTTAAAAAGATGGAAATTTGTGCCCATAATTTTACTAAACACACATTTAAAAAGATCAAAAAATCATTAACAGTCACCCTCAACCTATTGAAAGAATACTTTGATGATATATAAGTACAAAGAATTAAAAAATATATTTTTTCTGAGGTAATTTCGGCGAATATGATCTATATAGTGTTTTTTTATTGTCTGATGAAGTTTGAAGAAGTTGAATGAATTCATGAAAATCATTATGAGGTCACAAGATGACCATGTTAAAGAAATACATTGCATCAGGTAATTAAGAATTTAACACATAAAATATGTTCATAAGTAAATATTTTTCTTGAGGAAATTGAGAAGGCTTGGTTTTGTGAATTCTATACTTATAATTTTCAATGTATTATTTCTTTATGGCCTTAGTAAAAAATTTTCCCATCAACATACTAGACAACTAAACTATATTAACCCTTCTCAAATGGGAGAAAGGATCAACCAAACATGAGAACCATCATATCTGATCAACCATGTTGGCATGGGTGAATGTGAGCACCTTCATAAACTTATAAGAGAGTTATTGAGAAAATAGAGAAACCCTAGTGTGAATGGTGGCACACATCGGGTAATTTGGGTCAGCCTTCCCCATATATGGTGTATGTTGTCTGTCTAGGTGCTTTCCCATGTGTCAGATTGAGTGGAATATGGAATGTAAATTATTATCAAGGAGTTTCCAAACAAGTGAAAAGGAAATGTGGGATAAATCCAAACATTGGTACGGAAAAACCATTAAAAATTCATAAATATTTGTCAGGCCACCTGATCAAATAAATCATTACCATCTCATCAACCCAAAATGTATGTATCTTGTTTGGTCCATTCATGTTATAATTTATGCAAGAATTTATTCATGAAAAGTTTCTTCTAACATCATGGTAGCTATCTATACTGAAAAAACTGGTGGAAAAAATACATGATTAATCACCCAAAGAAGATCACTAATTCTTTATCATGAATTAATTCTATAATTTTAAGAATATAATAAATCCTTGGGAATAAATGAAAATACATTGATGAGTTCTAATATAAAAACATGTAAGTTAAGTCAAAAAATTTCTATCACATAGACATGAGTTAATTCATCTCAAAAGAAGATGAGCTCACAAAAGAAGGGATGCCTCCATTTTTTGAATCATTAAAACCACATATATTATTAAAAATATAAATCATTACTGATATTAAATCATATATGAATCAATAATATAATCTTATGTGTCATGAAAATATATATTTATGTTGGTGGATGTTTAAATAAAAGTAAAATAACCTCATCTATTTATATTGACATACAAGTCCACGTTATTTCTTATTAATTGTTTTCAGAGCTATCAATTTTTGTAATGAAAAATATAGAAATAGATGTCCACTCCCACATTAGCATGATGATAATTTCTAATTCAAACTTTTCTACATAGAGAATATGTTTCATGCAAATCTTACATAAATTAATAAAAAAGATCATACTATTATCTATCTAAAGAAGAAAAGAGTTTATGAAAGAAGTCCGAGATATATAAATAAGAACATAATATTATTTTAGAATATTTTCATTATTATATAAAATATTGCATTAAGGATTTTTAATGAATCACTTTATTTATGAAGAAGATAAGATATACAACATTTAGATTGTGTGAAGGAGGATATATATACATTACCATACATGAAAAATGGAATACATGTTCACACTAGTTTAGAAAGATCTTCCAATAAAATAATCAGAAAATGCTAAAAATAGTGTTTGTACCCGTAAAAGGGAAGATCCAAGTGAACTGTTTCATGTCAAGTGTTACGAATATATATTAGTGCACACAAACAAAAAAGTTTCATTTAGTATATGGTAATATATGTGTTTCACCACGTTAAAATAAGGTGCATTGATATAATTTACAAATGATGCACATTTTATATATATGAGACATGTTTTTTTGAAGCATGTGATGATATACATGGATAAAAATTTTAAGAGAACTAAATGAAATGTAAATTATATTTTTCAAGAATTCGGTGTAGTGATTTGAGACTAAAGATGTAAAGTATTTTATAAGTCACACATACTTGATTATTTAGTGTGATAATAATGGAAAAAAATTAAATAAGAACGAAACTTTCAATGAGTTGAGAAATATTAGTTTATTTAGATATAATAGTGATTTGTATTAGAAGTGATATCATATACCCAGTTTTAAGACTACACTGAGATGAATTTCAGGCTGTATTGTTAATCCTATTCAGTTGTAGTAAAATACTTATAGTGAAGGTTGTAAATGATAGTATATAATTATATCATGATTTTATTGAGTGTACTGGTAGTGTTATAAGGCCAACATGCACACTATATCAATAGGTTGAATTTTTTGAAGACTTGTTCACATGGTATTGTTGAATATTTGGTGATGAAATGGTGCAAGTATTATTAAAAAATATTTTAACCTATAGAACATATACATATTAATTGTCTATAATTTTGTTCCAATTTTACAACATACATGTTCAATATAATTAATAGTGATAAAAATCAATGAAACAACCACTGGTTGACCAAGATAAAGGGTATGAATTCTAAGAACCTTGTAAAAATAATCAGGTTATTTTTTATCTATAAGGCCCCAGCCTTAAACATTACTTAATCTTGAGTTATTTCATGAATACATGTTGATGATCTTTTCAGGATTAGAGGTTTAGAAAATTAGATCATAAAACATGAATTACATTCCACATTTAAAAAAAGTGGTTACATAAAATATTGTATTTATTTTTCCCATCAACGGAAACATATTTAAAATAAAACCGGGATTCTTTCTTGACACTTCCTTGACACTATCATCATATCATGTACCATTACCTTGACCCGTGAAAAACATTTCAAAAACATGGGATGAGAATAAAAAGCTCAGTAAGTGATATAAAAATATGGAAACGAAACATGAGTACATATATACATAAGAATGAAATCATAATTTACCCATAAAACATAATCTATTTAACATACCTCATCAAATAATGAATAAATCATAGAAATCATAAGACATAAAGGTAACTTGAGGCATTCATAACATTCTTACGTAGGGAGTAACCCTTTTGGTTACGTTTGGAATACCTAGCACATTATATTCCCTAAATCTCTTCAGAGAAACCTCAACGTTAACCCCTTCACGTTACCCAATGCATTAGAGAGCTATATTGGGCTCACCCGCCCTTAGTTTATCATGGAACCGCCCATCTTCAAAATAATTCCCAAGAACCATAACATAATCGTATCACTTAAAACATGCATAAAGGAAACATAACATTTCAACATTTCAATCACAAGATATTAATACAACACATTGACATAAAAAAATTATGAAAACCATTTTCAATACCGAAATAAAATAAAAGTAAAACATGGTATTTATTTTTCATTTTAAAAAAATAAAGGTTTGGCTTATAGAGGATGCCGAAACTCAAATAATGGTCACGACGGCGGAGAAGTCGTTGTCGCCGCATACGTACGACAAAGAAACATTCTTTTTGTCATTTAGTAAAATGCTTTTATAGAAAGTATTCCTTTTGAATAAATGTAAAAGTCAAAGGGGTTTATACACCATATAAAAGAACATTGTGTATAAAACAAAGTATGCCTCAACGAAGGAGATTTAGACGAAGTCCCATACCTCAGGTCTGACATGACTCGATCGTTCTTTAACATCCGAAATAATAAACTTGAGTTAATTTATACTTGCATAAGAACCATTTTGATGTTCATTATTCCTTTTATATAACTTATTACCATGTTATTAACACTATGTAATTATTTAGGTTAATAATGGTCGTTTTGTCGATCATTGGTACTTGAGTCAAAAGTAAACTCGTTATAATTAAAAGTTGTTCATGGGGTAAAATATCCACTATATCCAGAATTATATTCAAAATGTAGATATCATATATTTCATATATATCCAGTATATACATTCATTTATTATATTACATAACATTTTGAGGTAAGAAATGAAATGCATCGTTCGTGGAGACGGTAAGCCGTATGTACGCATGAACGCTACTTCAATTTCAATTTCATATATAATGGAAATAAAACATAATGATACATAATAGTATTATAATTCCATTATTTTATCATATATAATATCATTAAATCTATCCTTTATACGTACCACACATGTTATTAACGAATCAAATCACTTTGAGGGGGCGGTAGTCCGCACTTCCAAAAATGAAGATATCTCGTTTACCCATAATGGAAACCATAAAGGTATTACATAAATGGAAAATACATAAGCTTATGTAAAACAGAAATATACTATATATCATATATAAATATAGTTACATCTTAATGGCCACCTTTGACGGTGTTATATGAGTGTTGAACAATCATCGTTTTGTGAGGTAGATATTCACCATCCACAGAAATAGTATGTTCTTTAACCATTAGATGTAGGTGTGTGTAATTGTAGCTCTAATCCTTCTTATACAAACATCCTAGTATATTGAAGATACTGTTTTTGTTAAAAAATAAAGGAATAAAAAGAGTTTAGAGGGTTGGAGAAGCAAAATAAAACATAAGAACACAAAAGAAAATACTACCTTTAAATCGGTTAACTCTTTTTGATTTGAAATCAAAGGCTTCCTTGGGAAGACTTATGCCCAAATTGAGGCTTCAAGGAGTAACATAGGGATGTTGAGAGACAAAATAGATAGGGGTTGGCCGAGCCAAAGACTTGAGAGGTGTGGGTAACGTGGTATAGTTGGGGCCTTTTATAAGAGGAGAGGAGGGGCACTCTTGGAAAGTTATAAAAGGTTACTTTATTATAAAATTATTTTCGGATTTAATAGGACCCAAAATTATTTATTTCAAGGATAAGGTGATAAGTGTTCGAAATACACCCATCTTATAGGTTTTTGGAATGTGTAGGTCTTAGATTTTACATTATCTTTTCATTTTGTTTAAATCGTTAAATAATGAGGTAATTGCTGCATCATCATGGTATCATAAATAATTTAATTTATATAATTTCTAAAAATTATAAATAAAATATCATGATGTAGGAATTTTTTTTAGATTTTTAATGAATATTTATAGTCAAAAATATAACTTGTATAACCACTTTTAAAAATTGTTTTAGTAAAACAACTCATGTTTGTGACATTTTAATTTTAACATTAAATAAAACGTTATTAATGTTATTTTCCCACCAAAGTGGATCCATGGGGTCCCCAAGTAAACCCATGGATTGTAGTTTTCGTCCATGACACATCAAATAAGGTTAGGATATGGTTCTAGGTTATTTCGTATTATTAAAACATTATTTTTACCGTAAACTATACTAATTACCTCTAATCGCGATTAAAAACATAAAAGTTAGTATTCACCAAAAAATTATTTTAATCCCATTGAACCACATTTTACTTCTTAATGAAAACAATGTATGTCGGTTTTTTGGAATTCAAAACACAGAAGTGGTAAAATTCCATTTAAACAAAAAATCAGTTTTTTTAAGTACCACTTAGTGGTTTCAGTATTCATCAAAAATTGAAGTTTTTCAGAAAAATACCAAAACATCACCCAAAGATATATTTGATATTATGAATTCAAAAATGATGTCTATTTTAAAAAAATTAATAACATATAAGTTGCATTAATAAATTTAATAATTAATTCCTGCTGTCAAAACAAAAAGAGTGTTTTTATGAAACAATATGTATCTAAAGATTGACACTAGTTTATGTCCAATTCGAAAGTGAAATTAACTCCAATGACCAAAATTGGATTAAATGGTAAAAATATATTCTAATTTTACTTTAAAACAAATTCATAAGATAATCTAATCATATAAATTTAATAGATTAAAAATTTGTTTTGAATTTAAATACAACATTTTCACTATTCATTAAAAAATGATCTTTATCGGAAAAATACCAAAAATTTTCACAATGTAAATTTTGATGTCCCAATTCTAAAGAAAAATTTTCTTTGGTCCATGAGAATGTATAAGAGTGACCAAAACTATATTTAATGATGGTTCTCCATCAAAAGGCGATAGTTCGACATTTTAGTGAATATTAGAGTATCTATGCCTAAAATTGAATTCTTTTCATATTTTAAGCCTTTATCCTTTAATGGATAAATGTAAAATCATTTAACAAACATATATAATAATATTTTAGTTATTTCCATTCATTCTCGCCAATACAATGGCTACGTGTTAACAGCCATTTAAAATAATATTATTTTATTACTAGTGTGAAACGTATGATTTCAAAGAAACTCTTTGTTACGTATCGGGTACGCTATCGAACATAGAAACCCATTTAAAGTAAAATTAATATTTAATTCGTAAATATTAATAAATATTAAAATGATTTATTCTTTATTTACTTGGGATGTTACATCCTTCCCCCTTTTGAGAATTGCGTCCTCGCAATTTTATTCACTTATAAAAATAAGTGGGGGTATTTATCTCTCATAGCATTTTCAGATTCTCATGTTCCCTCTTCGATCATATGGTTTTTCAATAAAACCTTTACCTGGTTAATTACCTTATTCTGCAACACTTGCTCTCTACGGTCAAGTATCTGGACTGGTTGTTCTTAATAAGAGAGATTCTCTTCCAACTGAACTACCTCTGGGCTCAAAACATGAGATGGATTTGGCATGTACTTTCTCAACATCGAAACATGAAAAACATTGTTTACCTGAGATAAAGTTGGAGGTAAATCCACTTGGTAAGAAACTAATCCAACTTTCTCCAGAATTTCCTATGGTCCAATGAACTTTGGACTCAGCTTTTCTTTTTTACTGAATCGCATCACACTTTTCAATGGTGAAACCTTTAGAAAAAAATGATCACCTACCTCGTAAGATAGATCCTTCCTCCGGTTATCCGCATAACTCTTCTTCCTGCTCTTTGCTGTTCTCATGTGTTTCTAAATCAACTAAACTTTTTCTGCCAAATCTTCTACCAATTCCAGTCCCATCAACTTCCTTTCACCCACTTCATCCCAGAAAGCTGGAGTTCGACACCGCTTCCCATATAATGCCTCAAATGGTGCCATCTGTATACTAGAATGAAGACTTTTATTATAAGAAAACTCCACCAAATAAAGATGATGGTCACAACTTCCCTAATAATCCATCGAACAAGAACATAGCATATCCTCTAATGTTTGGATTGTTCATTATGACTGCCCATCTGATTGAGGATGAAAAGTTGTACTAAAATTTAATTCAGTACCCAACGACTTCTGAAGTCCTTTCCAAAAGCTAGAAGTGATCCTGGGATCACGGTCAGATACAATGGAAATAGAAACTCCATGTAACCTAACTATCTCTTTAAGATACAAACAGAAAAGTTGATCTAGGTAAAAAGTATCTCGTATACCAAGGAAAAGAGAAAATTTAGTCAAGAGATCAACAATAACCCAGATTGCATTATTACCTTGAGGTGTCTTCGGAAATCCCACAATGAAGTCCATGGATATATTCTCCCATTTCCACTCTGGCACTGGTAAAGGTTGAAGCATCCCTTTCAGTAACTGCCGCTCTGCTTTAACCTTTTGACAAGTCAAACACTTCACACAAAAATCAGCAGTGTCTCTTTTCATTCCGTCACACCAGTAATACTCCTGAAGATCTCTATACATCTTAGTACTGCCCGGATAAACTGAAAGCAGAGAACTATGAGCTTCAAATAAAACCATCTCTTCAACTGTGAATCACAAGAACACACAATATCTTCCCAAATCTCAAAACACATTCATTATCAATGTTGAGTTTAGGCAAATTACCCTTCCGAACCTACTCTACCTTTTTCTGCAACTCGTTGTCTTGCTTCTGTGCTTTCTTAATTCTGTTTGATAGAGAAGTTTTCACTGATACCTAAAACAAAATAAAAGGAAATCCTGCACCAAAAACTTCTATGCCAAAGTTCATCAAATCCTTAACCAAAGGATCACGTTTCAAACGCAACATTGTTAATGAAGAATTACTTTTTCGACTCAAAGCATTAGCCACTTTATTTGCTTTTCTCGGATGGTAATGAATTGTACAATCACAATCCTTGATTAGTTCTAGCCATATACTCTGTCTCATGTTCAATTCATTCTGAGTGAATATATACGTTAATATTGTGTGATCGATATATATTTCGCACTTTACTCCATACAAATGATGCCTCCAAATTTTTAAAGCGAAAACAACAGCAGCTAATTCCAAATCAAGTGTATGGTAATTTACCTCATGATTTTTCAACAATCATATAGCAAAAGAAATTACCTGATCATTCTGCATTAATACAAAACCAAGTCCATTCAATGAAGCATCACTGTAGATAACAAACTCCCCATTCCTGGAAGGTAGTGCCAAAACTGGAGCATTCAGCAATCTTCTTTTCAGTTTCTGAAAACAATCATTACATTCTTTTGTCCATATAAACTTAACACCCTTTAGAGTTAACTTAGTAATTGGATTAGATAACCGGGAGAAATTTCTAACAAACCTTCGGTAATAACATGCCAAACCAATGAAGCTACGAATCTTAGTTACATTTTTGGGTCTTGTCCATTCTTCCACAACCTTTGTTTTTGCAGGATCAACAGTTATCCCATCTTTTGAAACAATGTGACCATGGAATGAAATTTGTTGCAACCAAAACTCACACTTGCTGAATTTCCCATACAATTTCTTTTCTTTTAAGTTTTGAAAAATAACCCTTAAATGTCTTTCATGCTTCTCATTACTTTTAGAAAACACCAAAATATCATCAATGAAAACAACCACAAACTTATCCAAGAACTCATGGAAAATTCTATTCATTATGTCTATGAATATAGCAGGTGCATTGGTTAGCCCAAAATGCATTACTAAAAATTCATAATGGACATATCTAGTACGTAACACAGTCTTCGATACGTCTTCTTCTTTTACTTTCAACTGATGGTACCCCGATCTCAGGTCAATCATTGAAAAATACTGAGCTCCCTGGAGCTGATCAAACAAATCATCGATATGAGGCAAAGGATATTTGTTCTTAATAGTGATGTTATTCAAGGCTCTATAATCAATGAAAAGTCTCATAGAACCATCTTTCTTTTTAACAAATAAAACCGGATCACCCCATGGTGATGTGCTAGGACGAATGAAACCTTTCTCTAATAAATATTGCAATTGCTCCTTCAACTCTAAAAGTTCAGTTTGATCCATTCGATAAGGGGGTTTTGAAATTGGCTTAGCATCAGGAAATATGTCTATAGTAAACTCAACTTCCCGATCTGGTATTATTCCAGGAAACTCATCAGGAAAAACATCAGGATACTCATTTACCACTGGCAGATCATTAATCTGAACAGTTACCTTGTTTTCAACAATATGTGCAAGGTAACATTCATTTCCATCTTTTACAAGTTTCTTGGCCTCTTGATATGTTATCAAAAGTAATGGTTCATTCTTGTACACAAACAGAAAGGATTTATGAAAAGAAACTTCTTTATCCCTACAATCAAACATAGAATGATAAATAGAGTGCCAATCCATACCCAGGATTACATCAAACTCTACTAGAGGTAAAACAATAAGGTTTGCAAGTAGGTTCTTTCCACAGATAAGGATCGGAATATTCTTATAAATTCTTTTTAGCTCAATATTTCCCCCAGGTGTTTTTACCACAAGTCCATGAGTCATTTTCTGAGATGGTTTTCCCATTTTACTAGAAATGTTTTCAGAGATGAAAGAATGTGTTGACCCCGAATCAAACAACACACTGGAATAATCTGAAAAAAAAACAATGTACCTGATACCACTTCATTTGATGGCCCGACATCTTCTGAAGTAGTTGCAAAGGATTTCACCACCCCTTTATGCTTGTAGTCTAACTTCTTCCCATCACTCAAGCTCTTTGTTGGACACTCGTTTGCGTAGTGACCCATCTAATTGCACTTAATACATTTCACTAACGGTAAATCAAATTTGCTCTTACCTTCACCCTGATCTTTTTCAGTGCAATCACGTGCCTTATGTCCCATCTTACCGCATTGGTAGCAATTTCCAGAATTCATAATTCATTCCCCAGCAGGCCTTTTACCACATTTATCACAAACTGGAAAATTAGTTTTCTTACCGTCAGACCTTTTTGAAGAATTCATTCCTTTCTCCTGCCTCATCGGTCTCTTCTTATTTTGGTTATTATAGAACACTTGATCATCGCCAAACTCTATTTCAAACTTCTCAGCACATCGAACAAGCTTTTAATAACTCTTGAACTCATGAGAAGCTAAAGCCCTTCGATATTTTGGCTTTAATCTTGAGTAAAAACGACTGATTTTACTATCAAAGTGTCGGAAAAAATTTCGAGCATACCTTTCAAATCGAGTGAACCTTTCTTCATAGGCAGCGACTGAGTCTTCCTCTTGCCTCAATTCCAAGAAATGTTTTCCATCCTAAGTCGAACAGCCTTAGGAAAATAATTCTCAAGAAACATACCTTTGAATTCATCCCAGTCGAGATCATCAATCTCATTAGCGTAACTGATATTTTTAACCACCGACCACCACTGATCTGCCTCACCCTTCAAACGGTAAATAGAAAGACTAACCTTTTGATTGTCAGAACACCCCATGACATTGAAAATCTTCTCCAGTGCTTTAATCCACCCTTCAGCTAGCATAGGGTCAGATGATCCTCTTAATGATGGAGGATGCTGCTTCATGAAATGTTCCACCACTAACATGTTCCTCTGCAGTTGATCTGGTTGATCTTGTGCATGGATACCGCCACCATTTATCGCTTGAGTCAACTACTCCATTACTGCAACAAACTGTTCAGTTCCAATTCTGACCATCTCAGGTTGTTGATTTGGAAGTTTTTCTTCCTCCTGATGTCGTCCCAATATAGCTTCCTTGTTTCCTCTGTGGAAAACCATTCTGAACATAGAAATATCTTAGGTGAAGCAACATGGTAATCTTTAAATGCTGTAACATTTCAATCATACCATAAATTAATTTATAATATAATAATTTTATAACTCCTAAAGTTGTCTAAAACGACCTCTCATACCAACTACATGGCCCCAACCTTAAACATTCCTTAATCTTGAGTTATTTCAAGAATACATGTTGAAGATCTTTTCAGGTTTATAGTTTTAGAGAATTAGATTATAAAACATGCATTACATTCCACACTTTAAAAAAGTGGTTACATAAAAGATAGTATTCATTTTTTCCATCAAAGGAAACATATTTAAAATAAAACATGGATTATTTCTTGACACTTCCTTGACACTATCATCATATCATGTACCTTTCCCTTGACCTATGAAAAACATTTCAAAAACTTGGGATGAACATAAAAAGCTCAATAAGGGATATAAAAATATGGAAAGGAAACATGAGTACATATATACATAAGAATGAAATCATACTTTACCCATAAAACATATGCACTTTAACATATCTCATCAAATCATGAATAAATCATAGAAATAATAAGACATAAAGGTAACTTGTGGTATTCATAACATTCTTACGTAGGGAGTAACCCTCTTGGTTACATTTGGAATACCCATCACAGTATATTCCCTAAATCTCATCAGAGAAACCTCAACGTTTAACCCCTTCGCGTTACCAAATTCATTGAAGAGCTATATCAGGCTCACCTGCCCTTAGTTTATCATGGAACCACTTGTCTTCATAATAATGCCCAAGAACCATAACATAATCGTATCACATAAAATATGCATAAAGGAAACATAACATTTCCACTTTCCAATCGCAAGATATCAATACAAAACATTTATATAAAAACATTATAAAAACCATTTTCAATACCAAAATAAAATAAAAGTAAAACATTGTATTTTCGTTTCATTTAATAAAAGAAAGCTATTGCTTGTAGAGGAAGCCAAAACTCAAATAATGGTCACGATGGCGGAGAAGTCGTTGTCGCCGCATACATACGACAAAAAAACATTCCTTTTGTCGTTTAGTAAAACGCTTCATATAGAAAAGATTCCTTTTGAATAAATGTAAACGTCAAAGGGGTTTATAGATCATATAAAAGAATGTTGTGTATAAAACAAAGTATGCCTCAATGAAAGGAGATTAAGACGAAGTCCCATACCTTGGGTCCGACTTGACTTGATCGTTCTTTAACGTCCTAAATAATAAACTTGAGTTAATTTCTACTTTCTTAAGAACATTTTTCAAGTTCATTAATCCTTTTATATCACTTATTACCATGTTATGAACACTATGTAATTATTTAAGTTAATAATGGTCGTTTTGTCGATCATTGGTACTTGAGTCAAAAGTAAACTCTTTTTAATTACAAGTTGTTCATGGGGTAAAATATCCATTATATCCTGATTTATATTCCAGATTTAGATATCATATATGTCATATATATCTAGTATATAAATGCATTTATAATATTACATAACATTTAGAGGTAAGAAATGAAATGCACCGTTCATGGAGACGGTAAGTCGTACGTACGCATGATCGCTACTTCCATTTTTATTTCATATATAATGGAATTAAAACATAATGATACATAATAGTATTATAATTCCAGTATTGTATCATATATAATATCATTAAATATATCATTTATATGTACCACATTTGGTATTAACGAATCAAATCACTTTGAGGGGGCGGTAGTCCCCACTTCCTAAAATGAAGATATCACATTTACCAATAATGGAAAGCATAAAGGTAGGCCATAAATTAAAAATACAGAAGCTTAAGTAAAACATAAAAATATTATATATCATATATAAATATAGTTACATCTAAATGTCCACCTTTGAAGGTGATATATGAGTGTTGAAGAATCATCGTTTCGTGAGGAAGAAATTCGCCATCCACAGAAACAGTATGTTCTTTAACCATTAGAAGTAGGTGTGTGTAAGTGTAGCTTGAATCCTTCTTATAACAACATAATAGTATACTGACGATATAGGTGTTGTTACAAAAGTAAGGAATAAAAAGAGTTTAGAGGGTTGGAGAAGCAAAATAAAACATAAGAACACAAGAGAAAACACTACCTTTTAAAATGGGTAAGACTTTTTGATTTGACCTCAAAGGCATCGTTGGGAAGACTTCTTACCCAAGTGATGCTTTAATGAGTAAGAGACGGATGTGTAGAGACAAACTGGATAGGGGTTGGATGATCCAAAGGATTTAGAGGTGTGGGTAAGGTGGTAGAGGTGGGGGACTTTTATAAGAGGAGAGGAGGGGCACTCTTGGAATGTTATAAAGGGTTACTTTATTATAAAATGATTTTCGGATTTAAAAGGTCCCAAAATTATATATTTTAAGGATAAGGTGATAAGAGTTATAAATCCACCCATAAAATAGGTTTTTTACATGTGTAGGTCTTATAAGTTACATTATCTTTTCATTTTTGTTAAATCATTAAATAATTAGGTAATCGCTGCATCATCATGGTATCATATATAATTTAATTTATTTAATGTATAAAAATTATAAAAAAATATCATGATGTAGGAAATTTTTTTCTATCTTTATAATGAATATTTATAGTCAAAAATATGACTTGTATAACCCCATTTAATTTTTTTTTTAGTAAAACAACTCATGTTTATGACATTTAAATTTTAACATTAAATAAAAAGTTATTAATGATATTTTCCCACCAAAGTGGCTACATGGGGTCACCAAGTAGACCCATGGATTTTATTGGTCGGCCATGACACATACAATAAGGGTAGGACATGTGTCTAGGTCATTTCATATTATTAAAACATTATTTTTACCTTAAACTACACTAATTTCCTCTAATCGCGATTAAAAACTTAAAAGTTCCTATTCACAAAAAAATTATTTTAATCCCATTAAACCACATTTTAATTAATAATGAAAACCATGTTTTTTGGATTTTTGAAATACAAAACACAGAATTTGTAAAATTGCATTTAAACAAAAAATCAGTTTTTTAAGTACTACTTAGTGGTTTCACTATTCATCAAAAATTGATGTTTTTCAGAAAAATATCAAACTTCACCCTAAGATATATTTGATATTCCGAATTCAAAAATGATGTCTATTTTAAAAAATTAATAACCTATAAGCTTCATTAATTAATTTAATAATTAATTCCCTCTGTCAAAATAAAAAGCGTGTTTTTATGATATTATATGTATTAAAAGATTGACAGTAGTTTAAGTCTAATTCCAAAGTGAAATTAATTTCAATGACCACAATTAGATTAAATTGTAAAAATATATTTTAATTTTAATTTAAAACCCATTCAAAAGATAATCTAATCTTATAAATTAATTAGATTAAAAAGTGGTTTTGAATTAAAATACAACATTTTTCACTATTCTTTGAAAAATGAATCGAAAAAATACCAAAAATTTACACAATGTAAATTTTGATGTCCCGAATATAAAGTAGAATTTTATTTGGTCCAATATAATGAATAAGAGTTACCAAAACTATATTTAATGACGGTTCTCCATCAAAAGGTGATAGTTTGACTTTTTAGTGAATATTAGAGTATCTATGCCTAAAATTGAACTCCTTTCATATTTTAAGCATTTATCCTTTATGGATAAATGTAAAAACATTTAACAAACATATATAATCATATTTTAGTTATTTCCATTCATTCTCGCCAATACAACGGCTACATGATAACTACCATTTAAAATAATATTATTTTATTATTATTGTGCAATGTAAGATTTCAAAGAAACTCCTTGTTTCGTATCGGGTATGATATCAAAAATAGCAACCCCTTTAATTTAAATTAATATTTAATTTTTAAATATTAAAAAATATTAATTTTTTTTATTTACCTAGTATGTTACATTATCATTGATTTTTTTTTCAAACATTAGGGTTGATAATTAAAAGAATTAGGGATCAAGTCTATAATCAACCTGGTAGGATTAACTGAAAAAAATTGATTCTTAAAAATAAACCACTTATTCACTAGATGATGTTTATATAACCTTGGCTTCAACACATTTTTTTGATCACATGAGTAATTAAATAGAAAAAATGAATGTTAAACATGTCATAAAAAATAACATGTGGATAAAAAAAATTCAACTTATTCTTATGTTTGAGGTCATAAAATTCAATTATCAAAAACAGAATCATAAACAATCCTTATAAGAGTGAGATTGTAACAAACATCCAATAAAAATTTGGTAACATTAATATAAATACCTCATAAAATATGGACCCTCATATGGATATTCAAAACAAAATTATTTACTGGTGATTTATTACTAAATACATTCATGGATATTTTATGCACCACATCAAATAATTATGCTACAAAAATTTCATGTGTCCCGCAGAAAAAAAAAGAGAGATAAAAATTACTTACATCAACTAGAAATTTTTTTGAATGCGCTCTATGATTTTGTATAATATATTTAAATTTATTATAATTATATTCATAAACCATTAAAATTATTAAAATATCATATAATACATATTTATGACATTTCAACACCCAATAATTGTTAATTATATATTGAAATTGTTGTTTCTCGCTGTTAATTATTTTCTTCACGAGAGTTTTGGATTTTTGGTTTTTTATTTGTACTTTAATCATGGATTCATAATAATAATAATCTTAAAAATGATATAAATATTATATATATTCATCCCTAAAACATAGAGGTAGAAAAATTAATTACACCATTAATGGAGACTGTAGGTCCTATGTAAGCTAGAAAGTTGTCTCCATTTTTCAATGAATATAGTGAAAGAAAGATAAATACTAATTATAATTTATATTACCATTTTCATACTATAAATATCTCATATAAGTTTTAAATATATCCTTATTAGAGTCTATATAAATAAGAAATGAAAAATGAGTCTCATCACTCTGAGGAGGTGGTAGTCCACACATACGCACGAGTAAAATTATCATTTTCAAACAGTTGAAACCTATGAAGGTAGATATTTTATTTTCAATTTTAATGAAATATTTAGACATAAATAAAATATATAAACCTTAAATCCATCATAACAACCATCAATGAAATATGGTGATGAAAGATTAATTTTATCACAATGTGGAGGTGATAGTCTACACTTATGTAGGATCAACAGTTTAACTTCTATTTTGATTGAAAAGTGAGTGTATTGTGTAGGATATAAAAACATAATAACCTTTAAATATATTTTACATAATGCAGTTAATATTTTATTTTTATTACCATATACTTTTAGGATTCACAAAAAATAAATACGTTGAAATTTGTCAGGTAAAATTATTACCTCTCTTGTAGACCTCATTTATATTCCTTCATAAAGGCCCTAGGTAATGGATGTTTAAAAATTAACTAATTTATAATTAATCAATATGTATTTTTGAAAGATAATTTTAATTAATTTGGTTTCATTATATGGATCAATTTTTGTGAGAATGAAAGGTGATGGGGTGTTCTTGTATAAGTGAGGGGAGGGAAAATTTTGAACATAGGTATTGATGTAAATTAAATAAAATTAAATTTATAGGAAAAATTTCTAAAAACTATAAAATTTGAATATAACATGAGTGTGAGATTAAACACTATACTAAAATAAAAAAATTTGGCAAATTTATGTGATGTTTCACACTTATCTTTTATCTTTAAACCCTCTTAACTCTTTTGAAAATTACTATGATATCAATGTTTTTTTCACTTCAGGGGATAAAAAAGTAACTAAAAAAGGATAAGTCACTCGTAAATAGACCATGTTTGGTATTTTTATCCATAAATATGTAATTATAACTACAATATGCCTTTTATAAATTTAAAATCTCATAAAAAATATTATTAGTATTAAAATATTTGTACAATTTGTTTTAAAAAAAGTCAACTTATTATAATAAAATATGAATATAACACATTTAATATGGTTTAAAAATAATATTTGTTTGATGATAAATAAAATATGGCCTCAATATAATCAATAGATAAAATTTAGACATGTTTATATATCATTATAGGTCTTATTGTTGTGGTTTAACTCAGTGGTCAGCCAATTTTCACCAAAAACATAGTAATGAATTTTTAATATTATTGGGCTATAATATTTATTAGAAGGATATAATTTGTTTATAAATTTATAGTAGATAGTGGTTTTGATCATCTTCACCATATGTTTCCTCTTTAAGTTTTTTTTAAATATTTTTAATCAATTTAATTCAATTTGAATAACATAAAATACGAGTAAAGTGATTTCAAGAAGTACTCACATAATTTGAATTTGAAAACATCATGAAAAAAAATTTAATTTTAATAAAAAGATTAATACATATATAATATATTTTATATATATTCATACTTATTTGGGAAAATTAAATATTGAAAAAGTTGTATCTGTTAGTTTTTTAAAAATAATTTAAAATATTTTTTTAATACTTTTCCCATAAACGTTTTTGGATTTCAATAAACATTTATAGAAATTGTTTAATCAATAATTTTTCTTATAAAATAACATCATAAAAATCATTAATAATTCAAATAACCATTTTCTAAAGAACATAATTTTTTATCCCTATCATCAAATATTATATATGTTGAAAGTAAAGAAGTGACATTTTTTACATTCTCTTTTACAAAAATTTTTAAAATGTTTATATCAAAGTGAAATAGAAAAAATTGGTCATATTTTCTATGGATGGATGATTATGTAATAAATACACTTTTGAAATGAATTAAATTTATGTTTTTGAATGAATTTGTATCCTATAAACATTAGTTTTAACCATAATTCACACATTTTTTCAATACTATGATAACAATATTTTTTCTTGGTAATTATTTATATTAAAAAAAATAAAAGGAAACTATTTAAAATATTAGGATATCATTATTAAAAATATGTAATTAAACATTTATGTCACAATTTCTATAAGTGTAAAAAATTAATTTAATGAAAAAAATGAAAAACAAAATGAAAACCATTTTTTTAGAAAAATGAATTTTCAGTATAAAAATAAATATTATTAAAAATATTAAATTAAAATTGAAGAAAATGAACTTAATTTTATTACTTAAAATATAATAAAATATATTTTACAATTAATACATTTGTAAACCCTATGGTAATCTTGAAATTTTTGAAATTAAAATACAACTTCAAATAAATATTATTATATTTTCATTATTCATTGAAAAAAAATTACCTAAAATTCTAAAAAATATCTAAATGATTATATTGAAATAATTATTTAAAAAATAATATTCATATATCAAATATAATTGCTAAAATTTCAATAAATTAATTATAATTTTCTCTCAAAAAAATTAATTAAGAAAATATTTTTGAAGAAATTGTATTTTTTATGCATAAAATTATTTTACTAAAATATGATTGCTCATTATCTAAAAATTATTCAATAATTGTTTGATGAGAATGAAATATTTATATATTTCATAATATATTTAATCTTATTTATACCTGAAAACATAATGTATATATTATAATTCTCATAATAATTTTTTTTGGTTCATTTATTCTCATTGTTACATGTATTTCATGGAATAAAACATAGTGCTCAATAGAAATATCAGGGATTTAAATTTTCTCTTCCTTTAACAAAATGAATCCTAAAAATCTGAACATGTCATCTGTAATAAAGGGATTTATTTTTTAAAATTATTCTATTAAAAACCGTGATAATAATATGAGATAATAATAGATCATCTTGGAAAGAAAAAAATTGAAAGATGATGTTCACCTAAAATGAGACCTAACTATGTCACAACCCACCTTCACCAAGATGATGGAAGGGACAGAGGATTACCAGACACATCCTTCCTCAAGTTGAAGGAGAGATAATGACCCCCAAAACCTGCCTTCAATAGGTCCTGGAGTGGCAACTGGCACCAAGGATATTGAATTACACACAAAATGGAAGGAATTGCCCATCTTATTTACTAGGATCATGAGATAAGATAGTAAATCCCAAACAACACCAAAACTGGAAGTAAATGTAAATACAAAACCAACCATTCCCCTATGCATATTCCAAAAGTAAATGCATCAAATGTACAAGAAATCCCTAAAAGAATGCACCTAAGAAAAGAAAAACAGCAACAACAACTGTCCTAAGTTTTGAGCTAGTATGGTCTTGCATTATCTCTAATGTCCTCATGGAATCTTGAATGTAGTTTATATACGTAGGGTGAGTATATAGGTGAACACAATAGGGAATTCCAAAAGCTATTGTGCACAAGTGGGGAGGCATTCACTACCACAAAAACAGTTTTTCGCAGCGCCCCCCCTTTATCAGCGCTAACGAAAAAGCGCTGATAAAGGGGTGTGCATTTATCAGCGCTCAAAAAAGAGCTGATAAAGGGCCCCCCATTATCAGCGCTTGTTTAGTAGCGCTGAAAAAGGGGGGGCGTTTATCAGCACTTTTTTTAAAAGCGCTGATAAAGGGTCGGCTTCAAAAAAAAATTTAAAAATATATTAATATATTAATATAAAAATATAGTTATATTGTTTTATAAATATGATATATAATTTTTAAATATATTTTAGATAAGTATAAATGTACATTTACACTTATTATACTTAATATATAAGATATTTAATGAAAATGGCTTCTTAAAAAATTAGAAAAATATTTTTAATTAATAATTTCATAATAATTATGGAGTAATAGTCATTTAATTACAATTTGAAGACTAAAAAAATTTAAAAAATTAAAAAAAGATCCATAATATGTTGAAAACGCAACTCAAACTTCAAACGTCCATAACTTTTGATATGGGTGTCCGTTTGAGCTCAACCACATATCAAATCGAACTCTGGAACGAGCTCTACGTCACTATGACCGGGGAACCCCGGTCAAGCGATTTTCGAGGCCAAAAGAAACCCATAAGGCCTCCAAAACTGAGTTTTTAGTCTTGGTACCCCGATTTTTTAACATTTTGTGGATTTTCACCCTCGTTTAAGGGGGGTATTATTGGATTTTTTGGCGGGGTCTGAATTTATTCCAAGGTATTACATTCATATTGATATTATTTCTTTGAAATTTCATACTTTTTTTATAATTCCCTGCTATTTATAATAAAAAATAAACCAATATATTCATATTTTTTATATATTCACACCTAAAATTTTAATTATAAATATTAATAATAAAATATATTTACATATAAAATATATTAGCTTTATCTAAATAATAACTAACATCCATTTTATTTAAAATAAAAATATATGAATATTTATATACCTATATATTAACCTAACTATATATATATTAATCTAACTATATATATATATATTAATCTAACTATATATATATATATATATTAATCTAATAACTATATATATATTAATATAACTACATATATATATATATTAGTATTACTATAAATATATATATTAATATCACTATATATATATTAATATAACTATATATATATATTCATAGAGCTATATATATGTTAATATAACTATATATATGTTAATATAACTATATATATATATATATTAATATAAATATATATTAATATTCGAATAAATATAACTAAATATATATTTATATATAGATATAGATATATATTAATATCACTATATATATATATATTAATATTACTATATATATATTAATATAACTATATGTATATATTAATATAACTATATATATATATTATAATATAACTATATATATATATATATATTATAATATAACTATATATATATTATAATATAACTATATATATATTAATATAAATATATATTAGTATATGAATAAATATAACTAAATATATATATATATATCATGAATTGGAAGATAAATCAAAATAGAGTAGTGGTAAAGGCTTAGGCGCGCAGGGCGGAGGTCTCGAGTTCAAATCCTGTGGGAGGCAGGGGCGTGCGCGCATGGGGGAATATAGCAGCAAGCGCTGTTAAAGGGTGAAATGGGTGCGTGGTACAGGGGCAGAAAAGCACTGTAAAATGGGGGCTAAAGCTTTATAAAACCCACCCGATTCGCAGTATTTTTTAATTTTTTTTTAATTTTTTTTTAATTTTTTTTAATTTTTTAGCTTTTATCAGCGCGTTTTTAAAAGCGCTGATAAAATGGTCCTTTATCAGCGCAAAAACGAAAGCACTGATAATGGAAGTGCTGATATAGGACCCCTTTATCAGCCCTAAAAAAAAGCACTGATAAAGGGGTACTTTTATCAGCGCTTTGTTTACCACTGATAAAAGACCCCTTTTATCAACGCTTTTTTAGCGCTTATAAAGGGGTCCTATATCAGCGCTTTTCGGAGCGCTGATAAAGGGGACCCCCCCCCCCCTTATCTACGCTGGCTTTATCAACGCTTTTCCTTGCCATGATAAAGGCCATTTTTGGCGCTGATAAAGGCCGTATTTGTAGTAGTGATTCTAATGACCCATTGAAAAATAATAGATAACCAAAACACATAGCATGGAAAACTATCCACCCAAACCTAACCAAGGAACACTCCACAAATTATGAAAGTCAAAATTAATAGCAATAGCACATCGATATTTGGGTACACCACACCACTTTCCCACTTGTTATTGAATAAATCATACGTGTCAAACCTCTCTCTTCATTCTAACTGTTATCCCAATGCCACACCCTACCCACACACACCAGGGCTATCACAACCACACATCCTTCCAGTAAACACCAGGGCCACAACAACCAAAAATAACCACACCCACACACACCTGAATCCAAACAACTACCTCCACACCCAAATACACCTAGGCCTCATCGTGAAGACACTTGGAAAACCACATGCCTACACACACCTGGGAAAACCACCACCACGTACCCTACCTAAAGAATATTGGACTTTAATGCACCTCAAGCCATCACAGCCTGCCCAAAGAGCCTTGGGCTACTCGATAAAAGGAGGTGAAAATATGCTAATAACCACCACTCATAGAAGTGTTGAGAAAAACACGGTCCCCATGAAATGGGGTTGATCGGCATGAAGTGTTCAATATGGGTGGGGAATGACTAAAAAACATAAAAAATAAATTATACATATAGGTAACATGAACTCATCCCAGCCTCAGGGTTCAAAAACCATCATATACACAAAAACCATTATTACTATTCATTTTTAAAAAACACCACACCCACAGGAAAGTCACAACTTATTCCCAGAAACTAATTCCACATTTAACATGCTCTTGTTTTCATATGCAATTGATTCCATTAATGCATTTCTTCACTACAGGGAAACTAACATGCATAGCCAAAATCCAAGGAAAGGAAAACTGCTAAACATTAATTTAAGCATTCATAATTGTTTCTCTTGCAAAAGTCACAACAAAAAAATGGATCTGTGAGATCCCTCAAAGTACATGAACCAAACCAATCCCCACCATAACACCCCAAATGGCCTCAAATCCAAAAACCATTAACTGCACCACAATAGAGGCTCGAATCCCCATCTACATCGCTTTTCAAGAATCAATCGTAAACATTTCCAGAATAGAGAAAGGGAGTTTTCAAATTTGAATATGTCATTCATTTAGTTTCATATTTATGTTTGGTTAACTAGGGTGATCACACAAGGATTCTTATTCATTGGGAATCCATTTAATCAACCGAGTTTACATGATTTACCAGTTTCCATCTTACAACTATTCAATCACATGAATATCTAGAAAAAAATAGGATCATTGGTGAATAATAAAAGACCACCAATGACCATGATTTTCAATGGGTATAAGCAAGTAATATTCACCACACAAAATGAAGGATAAAGAGTACAATAGAAACATTGATCACACCCCCTTAATTAGTTCAAATTCCATTTTTTATCTTCATTATGGTTTGGATTCATCCTTCCTCGAAGAAGAAATAGCATACCATCCACGCATGATACATAGTAAAGGGAGAATAAGGAAAAACCCTACTTGATGATCAATGATCGAATGTTTTCTCCTTGGGCCAAAAATTGGCATGCGCGACTTGCAGGGGAGGAACTCTGGGGACTCCAAGAACAAGAAGGAAAGGATACAATATAGAGCACCACCCGCCTTAGGAAGGGGACTCCAAATGCACCAAGGGGAAGAAAGAACCCATCCAAGAGGAAGAAAAAGGAATTCCATTTCAATATAAAGAGTGATATCCTGGTGTTCTGGGATATCAATATCGTGATCATCGATAAAGAGGATCGTGGTTTCACCACACAATTGGGTTGTTACAAACAGTGGGATTAATTGTTATTTAATTTCTCATTAGAGATGTGGCACTAAAGCTGTAATCTAAATGATTTCATTTAAATGGAGGAAAACGTGTAACATGGATATACACTGGGTCCATTGAGGGTCACCCCACCCATATGAATTTAAAATATAATTTATGGGGATTAAAACGGCCATGAACAACTTTTTAAAGTTTAAAAGATCATTAAAGTGGCGTTAAGTGGAAAAATAGGGATGAAAACTTGACAATCCCCACTGGCACCGATTAGTGACACACAAATTGGTGAATGCTTAAATTACTGTTTGGTTGTTTTCCTTCCCTTGGCTTGTGGCTATGCAGGTTAGTTTCCCATTACTGAAGAACTACTTTAATGGAATCACTTGATTGTGAAAATAGGAGCGAGTTCAATGGGGAATTGGTTTCCGGGAATATGTTGTTACTTGTTCATTGGTGTTGTGTTTTTTTGAATGAATAGTAATGAGGGTTTTTGTGAATAGTTTGGTTTTGGAAACTCTATGCTAGGATGGGTGCTTGTTACCTATATGTATAATTTAGTTTTTATTTTTCTTATTAATGCCCCACCCAAGTTGATCTCTTCATGTCGAACACACCCATTTTATTGGGGGGAGTGTGTGTTTTCCCAACACTTCTGTGAGTGCCTAGTTATTATCTCATTTTCTGCTCCCTTTCCCAAGTTTCCTAATCCTCTTCGCCTAGGCTATGACGGCCTGAGGTCCATTATAGCCCTAGATTCTTCTGGTAGGGTACATGGTGGTGGTTGGCCCAGCTGTGTACAGGCATGTGGTTTCCCAAGTGCCTTCGAGATGAGGCCCTGGTGTCTTTGGGCGTGGAAGTAGTTGTTCAAACCCAGGTGTATGCGGGTGTGGTTATGTTTGTATGTTGTGGCCCAGGTGTTTGTGTGCAGGATGTGTGGTTGTGATAGCCCAGGTGTGTGAGGGTGGGGTGTGGAAGTGGGACTACAATGAGAATGGTGGGAGAGGTTGGACGTATAGGATGTCTTCAATAATGAGTGAGAAATTGAAGCGGGGTACCCAAATATGAATGTTCTATTACTATTACTTTTGACATGCTTTATTTGGGGTGTGTTCCTTGGTGAGGTTTGGGTGGATAGTTTTCCTTGCTAGGTGTTTTGGTTATATTTTACTATTCCATGGGGAATTATAATTCCTCCCCACTTGTGCATGAGAGCTTTTGGTTTTCCATACTGAGTATTGTTGTATACTCACCCGACGTATATAAACAAATTTCAGGTTTCCATGAGGGAATCGGGGATCATGTGGGACCGTACTAGCTCGGAAGATGGGACAATTGTTGTTGCGGTTTTTCTTCTCCATGGAGATTTCCTTTGGGGTTTTCTTGTACTTTTGAAGCATTTACTTTGGAACATGCATATCAGAATAGTTGGTTTTGGATTTACTTGTACATCCATTTTTGGCATTGTTTGGGATTTACTATATTATCTCCCTATCCTATAAAATAAAAATGGAAATGCCTTCCATTTTGTGTGTAATTCAATACCATTGGTGCTAGTCGCCACTCCGGGACCTATTAAAGGTGGATTAAGGGGTTCATTATATCTCCTTCAACTTGAGGAAGGAAAGGTATGGAAATCGATTGTCCCTTCCCTCGTCTTGGAGATGGCGGGTCATGACGGGATGGTATCAGAGGGCAGGTTGAGAGATAGGATAGAGACCAAAGTTATGCACAGTGAGGATTGCATTGGATGGTAGGGAAACCGTTTTAGGAAATTTTGGTGCACGAAATAGGCCAGAGAAGACCAGCTAGGTCACGAGATTTTAGGGCTCCCAGTGATCCAATGCATGGACTCCGGGCCTACCAAACGACTAAGTGAGGCTACACTGATTGTAGGGTAAAACCCCTAGGAATGCTATATGAATCAAAATTACTTGTGCTCTTGTCTTTCTTGGGTATTTTGGGGATTTAAAATGAATAATAAGTCTATGAAATTTTAAAAGAAATCATCTACACTACATGGGATTAGTCATTTCTTATTTACCATGCAGTTATGGCTCCCATATGATGACCACGAGTAGTGATGGTGATCGAGGCCCGAGAGGCTATCTTGGCTGATTAGCAAAGGGATTATTAAGAGGAGGAGGATGACCAGTGGAAGAGGATGCTTCATGCATTTCAGCGGAAGAACCTCGAGAAGTACGATGGCAGTGTCTCAAACACGGAGACAGAGATCTGGATTGAGGAGATGGTGATAGCTGTCATCTTGATCCAGGATCCAATGGAGTATAGGGTTCCTATGGCTATTAGCCAGATGTGTGAAGCAGCACATCAATGGTGGAAACTCTACCTTGGGGAGAATTGGGAGGATGAGGTTGCATGAGATGACTTCGAGAGGGAGTTCTGGGTGGAATTCCTTTATTCTACAAGGAAGGCAGGAGCTACTCTCCGTCAAGTAGGGGAGCACGTTGGTGACGGAGTTTTGGATAAAGTTCAATGATCTCCTTAATTTTTCTCCAGGCCTTTTTCTAGATGAGGAGTCTCGGCCGAGGCGTTTAGAGGAGGCACTCCGACCTTCTCTTGAATATGTTGATACACCCTTCACCCTAGCAACGTACTTGAAGGTCCAAAAGACAGCTCAAGTGGTGGAGATGCTCATGCTGGGAGGTATGTCGCGAGAGGGAAGCCATTTTAGATTGTCAAAGGGGAAGGCAGTTAGCAGTATTCCTAAAGCTTGACGGCCTTCTAGATTTCGACTAGTTGGGAGCAGACTCAAGATTTTTTAGTTTCGATCTCCTGATCTTCACCCTTTCCTTGTGGGACCAGGACTAAGGTGTGTCATTTGTGGGAGCATGGGACACCTTCGGAATTAGTACCTGGACATAGTGCAGTACCGTGGGGGTGGGCAGGTTCAATTCCCACCTCAGCAGCAGTTGTTTCCAGCCAGGCCATTTCAGTAGCAGCTGTAGTAGGGACATCGAGCTCCTGATTTTCCGAGAGCAGATGTGGCATGAGGAGGCCGACCCTAGGGTTCTCTTCAAGGCACTTGAACAAGGAGTGGTTTGGGAGGTGGTCGACAGCCGAGAGGTAGAGGAGCTGGGTGTGGGCAGTTGTACACTACAGAGGCAGCAGTTCTAGATGGTTCAGAAGTCATTCGAGGTATGATCAGCCTGTTTAGTACTGTTTCCTATGCATTATTTGACACAGGAACTTCGTACTCCTTTGTTACACCTGGTCTGGCATGTTCTCTAGGTTTGGACGCTGAGATACTTCTAGTCCCCTGGTGTTGTGTACGCCAATCAGAGGTCAGACCGACTTGTTTTATGTTTTCCAAGGGGGTATACTGATGATAGGGCCACATCAGTCTAGTAGGTATCTTATACTATTGTGAATACAACCATATGATGACATCATAGGCATCGACTGGCTATTTTCTGTACACGCTGTTATCAACAGCTTTCGACGAAGAGGAATGGTCTCCTATGAGGATGTCCAGTGTATGACTTTCAATGGTGCACATGGTTTCCAGGAAGGCAGCCAGTGGGTGGAGCCCCTCCTTTACTTATTAGCTGAGCTATCAGTGGATTCGGCAGATACAAAGATGGTGGAAGTCCCAGGGACCATCAGTGAATACATGGACGTCTTCCCTGATGATATGGTGACTCGACCCCCTCGATGTAATTCTATGATCCGGATATACTTGAAACCAGGTGCCTATTCGATCTATATGGCTCCTTATTAGATGGAGCCTTCTATGTTGCGGGAGTTGAGGATTCATATTGAAGAATTTATGGCAAATGGTTTTTTCCAACCTAGAATGTCACCATGGGGTGCTCGGGTCTTGTTCGTGAAGAAGGCAGATTGGAGACTCAGGCCGTGCATAGACTACCGAAAACTGAATCAGGATATGGTCAAGAACCATTACCCTCTCCCGAGGATAGAAAATCTCTTGGACCAGCTGAGGGGAGCAGTTTGGTTCTCTATGATCGATCTATGGTCTGGGTATCAACAGTTAAGGTTGAAGGATAGTGATATCACGAAGGCTACTTTCAGGTGCAGGTATGGGAACTTTGAATTCTTAGTCATGTCGTTCAGTGTTACAAACGTACCTGTTGTGTTCATAGGGCTCGTGAAATCTGTTTTCCTAATGTTTTTGGACCAGTTCGTCATTGTGTTCATCGATGAAATTTTTATCTTCTCTTGATCAGAGGAGTAGAATACTAATCACCTTAGGATGGTATCATAAATCCTTCAACACCACTAGCTCTATGGGATGTTTTCCAATTTTATGTTAATTACACAATAAGTGCATTTCCTTGGACACGTGGTGTCTGACCAAAGGGTAGTGCTTGACCTATAAAAGGTTGAAGTGGTTGTTTCTGGTGAAGCACCCATGAATGTGTTTGAGGTTCACAACATTCTGGTTCTATAAGGCTATTATCGGAGGTTTGTACCTAAATTCTCTCAAGTTTCATCTCCCTTGAAAACTTTTATCAGAAATGACTAGGCCCTCATATGGAGTGAGAAGTGTCGAGAAGCATTCAGCTATCTTAATGAAATGTTATTTTGCGCTCCAGTGTTCTGGTTTCCAGAGGAAGGGGTGTTGTATGAGGAATTTTGTGATGCATATAGACTTGGCCTGGGGTGTGTTCTAATGCAACAGTAAGGGGTGATATCTCATGGGTCAAGGTAGTTATATCTTCATGAGCATAATTATGCCACCCATGACCTAGATCTTGCAACAGTAGTTTTTAAATTGAATTTGTGGTGTCATTACATCATCGGGGAGCACTTTGTTTTATTCACGAACACAAGAGTTTGAGGCATATCATTACCCATCAGGACCTGAACATGAGAAAATGAAGGTGGGTGGATTTTCTTCAGGACTAAAACTTTGAGATCTCTTACACTAAATGTAAGGGGAATATTTTGGATGATAACATGAGTAGTAAGACACAGAGGGAAGCTATTTATGAAATTGTGGATGCTTGGAAGGAAAATGAGGAGTTGGTTTCCCTACACCTGGTTATAAGGGTGTATGGTTGTAGAGGTTTTTTGTATTAGATGAAGTGTTTTCCTATCTGTTGTGGCAGGTGGAGGAGTCTTAGTGGGGTGTCTTAGAGAGTGAAGTGATGTGTGATCAGGTTAACCAAGGCAATGCTCTGGAAGGGTGGTTGGATGATGGTCGAAATCAGATTCTTTTCCAAGGGATGTTTTTTTTTCAGAGGTTATGCGGGAATAAATTCTCTATGAGTTCCATAACTCAATTTTAGCGGTACACCCTAGAGTTTCCAAGATGTACCAAGTCCTGAGAGAACAGTTTTGGTGTGCTGGGGAGAAACAGGCAGTGGCAGAGTTCGTGGAAAGGTGTTTGGTGTGTCAGTAGGTGAAAGCAGAACACTGCATCCCAGGAGGTTTGTTGCAGCCTTAAGATGTCCTAGAGTGGTAATTGGATGACATCTTGATGGATTTCGTCATTGGACTACCAAGGGTTCAAGGAGGATGTGATGTTTATCTGAGTAGTGGTAGACATATTGACGAAATCAGCTCACTTTTTGGCGATGAAGGAGTCGAGTTCGGTGAATGCCTTGACACATAGATATGTGGATAAGGTGGTGCAGTTTCATGGAGTTCCTAGGTCCATAGTCTTAGATAGGAATGCATAGTATACCTCACGTGTCTGGAAGGGATTAAAACATGCTTTTGGCACCCTCCTATGCCTTAGCATAGCTTTCCACCCTCAGACAGATGGGAAGACTGAGCGAACCATCATGTCCATGGATGATATGCTACGAGCATGTGTTTTGGACTTCAGGGGATCATGGGAAAGACATTTTATCTAAGTATAGTTTGCCTAAAATAATATCTATCACTTTACTATAGGCATGGAACCATTTGATGCCTTGTACGGGAGTTCTGGTTATTCACCTGTGTGCTGGACCGAGGTTAGAGAGGGAGGTTTTCTTGGCCCAGAGGTAGTGCAGATAAAAATAGAGAAGGTTTTATTATGTCCATGAGAGGATGAAGGAAACCTAGGACTAGCAGAAGTCGTATTCCGATCATAGGAGGAGGCCCTTAGAGTTCGAGGTTGGAGACCATGTGTTCTTGAAGGTTTCCCCTAGACGTGGGCATTGAACGTTCGACAAGGTTATAAAGCTCTCTCATAGGTTCATCAAGAATTTCAAAGTGTTGGGGAGACTTGGTGAAGATTAAGGATCGAAAGAGTAAAGTGATTCATGGATGAACCATCCCTTTGCTTCGTGTGTTGTTGAGGCATAGTGGCCTCAAGGAGAGTACTTTAATGCTGGCCTTGTTGGTTTATAAGATGTATTGTTTTTTTAAAGGTTGGTTTTGAAGCCTCATTTATTATTAAAGCAAATAAAATACCACTTTAACTAGGTAGAGGGGACGCATTACAAAGTTCAAAGGCCCAGTGGGAAATTAGCCCATAACATGGCCCATAGAACCATTTTTTGGCCCAATGCCCTTTTTGTGAATAGTAATGCTACAGTACCGTTGCTGCTATTGTACTCTGCCACCACTACAGTGCCCTCCGTTTCTACAGTGCCCTACCACTGCTACAGTGCCCCGCGTTTCTACATTACCCGCCACTGCAACAATACACTACAGTACTACTACAGTACCCTGTGCCCAATGGGTTTTGAACCCCCATTTTTCATGTAGAATTAAGGGGTGCTTACCACCAAGCCAAACCCCCACTACTAAAATATGTTTTGTTTCATTGCCATGTGAAAGTTGTGAAAATACCTGATATGTGGGGAAGGGAGGACCTAGTCTCTAATCAATACACATTACCGTATATCTGATTAAACATGTTTGGGTGAGTCGGTGCCGCCTAAAGCAGATAGTATCTTGACATGGAGGAAAGAACTCTTTGATCCGTGTGTCGGGACAATCTGATCCTTGGGTTTGGTGTGGTTGTTTTGGGTAGTTTTTTCCCGAGAGGTATCTTTCGAAGTGTTTATTCGGACCCCTCTCCTCTCTTCGAGACTATCATTGATTCTCAAAGATGAGAATAGTTAGAGAGGTAACTAATGTAATGGCCTAGACCCTCCAGGATCATCTGATTGCCAACTTTCTGGTTCTTGGCATTCCCTGGCCCATTAGGTTCAGATCCTAAGGGCGGCGTCTCGGTGGCAGGATGTCATGATGGTGTCACCAATCGGTGGCAACAATCTGTGTCACGCCGATTGATGACACATCGATTGGTGTCACTAATTGTTGAATCTGCGATGATATCCTGCCACCGAGATTCCTCCCATATGATCTAGACCTGATGGGCCCAGGGTGGGCCAAACACCATAAATTTGGCTAAGGGATGAACCATGAGGGTCTAGCCCATTACAATTAGGTTTCCCAATAGGTGAACATTAGTGGGAAGTTAAAAGTTGGATATGAATGAATTTTGTTTTTCAAATAATTATAGAGAGTGAAAATGATCATTGATCACAAAAAATTTATTGACCATGAGAATGATAATGAAGAAAGAATCATAAATAAATTAGGTTCGAACAAGAACAAAAGTTTCTCATAAATGAATGTCACATGAAAACAATTTCATTTCAAGCTCATTTTCCAAAAGTTGTGAAATTCCTCTATCATTTGGAGACAAAAATAATGGAAATATAATTACATGAAAAGTATAATATATTATATCAATAAATTTCATCTAAATCGGCTCTTTTAATCTAAATGAAGAGTATTTAAGATGAATTTTTAATTCATAAATCACTAAAATAAACATAAAAAATCACATAATCCACAAAATGGTAACAAGATATTACCCCTACATTTAAATATTAACCAAAAAGAAATTGATATCATAAGAGAAAATAATATAAAAATTTACATTTAACTCTAAAATTTCAACAAAAATAATAAAAGGATCTATATAGTACATTAAAAAATAACCCTACATCTATAATAACCTCATCATTTGGAAATGTTTTAACTCCAAAGGTGGTCTCATACATTTCATATTACATTCCAAAAAACTGAATTTAATTCATCTCGAATAATTATTCATGTTATATCACAATATAAACACAAAAGTTACATATTTATCATCACAAAGACTCATATCATATATAATTGATCAATTTGATAAAACACTATATACTATTATAGTGTAGTTAACATCACCAAAATATAATGAATCTAATTTATATACTGATATTAATGTTAATACATTTTTTGATAATAAATATCTCAGAAAATATCATAATTTCAATGAATAACTTCTTAACCATCACGATTTTATATATCCTACTGTCAATTATACCATAATTAATGTAATTGAAAATAATTTTCCAACCTTAATTTAATCCTTGTAAGTTTATTCTTCCTAAAACCCGGTATAAATTCCACGTCTCCTTAGAATCCCATCATCTAAAACCTATAAATATGTCTTTATGCCTTGGAGTTTATGATTAAATGTAAACATATAAACCCATGGGGTATCCATAACTCTTATGTTAACCTCCACATTGAAAAATATATAACTCCAAAAATTAATACAACCCATATTCCTCAAATAAAATCACATTCTATTGGATATATTCCATAAATACAAAAAAGAAATAAATCTCATCGATGGTGACCAAAATAGATTTATTAATAAATTAAAAAGAAAAGATAAGGTCAATAATACTATCCTATTTATTTCATCAGTTTTAGTCAACTAATTATCCCAACTAAAAGTTAAGATCTTACCACTATATCTATTTTCTTGCTTTTAGGTACCATTCAACATATGATATCAAATGATAAATGAAAAACTATTTTAGAAAAATCCTTGTATATTTCATGATTCTTATATCCATTATATAATTTATACAACACTACCAATATATAAAAACATCAATCATTTTACTACAATGATTTAAAAATTGTAGTTCCATAATTGTTATTTATGTTAACCCATTGAATTGTTCATAATCATGAACAATTGCCATAATTCCCACCCAAAATTCAATAAAATATAAAGGATTACATTATACGAACTTCATTTCAATCCATTAAACATTTCATTTTTCTTTATAAGTTACACTATCCATTACCATCAATTATATCCACAAAACAACATCTATTTCATGAGAGTATTTTCTATGAGTTTTTCCTTCCACATACATGACAATTGGGGATAAGAATATTCTTCCTTCCATAATCATATTGAAACAACATCTTTATCTTTCAATGAGTGTCCGAAAAATAATTCGAGATGATATTTTTAATTAGATAATAATATTGCTGGTTTGGAATAATCATAATGATTTTTTTGCAGCACACATTTCATTAAGTTTCTCACATGTAAAATCATTCCATTACCATTGAAATTAATCATTAACACAAAACCTATTTGTTCCAATAATTGACTAAATACAAAAAATATAGTGTTAGAAATAGTAATAATTGTAAGGAATCATATAATCATGAAAAATACTTCCCAGGATGTCTATATCCTGAAAAGATCTATTCATTGCATTACGAAATTTATTTCAACAATTTAATTTTAGGTTATTAGTTATTCAATTCTCTAATAATTGATAATAAATAAAATGTGAGTAAATTGTATAATATCTCGTTGGAGTATCAAACTAGGTTAGCAGTAAGAGAATAATCACTGTGCACCAGATTGATTACAAAAATATACCTCAACTAACTAATTTAGGTATTGTCATAAAAGGTGATTTGATTCCAAAAAATGACTATTTTTCTATCCATACATGAATTTATTTCCAGGAAAACAATACAATTTCTACCTAAATAAATAATTATTCTCTTATCTTATAAAATAAATAACACTAGGGACATAACCTATGTTATCTTTTCCTAACCTCAAAATATTAAATAAACCCTATTATAATACATACTATAACAGTTTATACACTCCATAAATATAGTTTATTTCTATATACAAAAACAATTGATATATAAAAATACAATCCACTACACATCCATAAAATCCTAGTGAATTTGGAAAATTTAATACATAAAAAATCACTTGAGATCTACTTCATCTATCACTTTTTTATTTATAATTACAACCATTATTAAACAAATCATCCTTATAATAATTCTTCATATATAGTGGATGTAAAAAATATAAAATTGTTAGTTCAGGTTCTCTGTAAGGGTAAACAAGGGATATATAAAATATCAATTAAACATAATAATATTATAAGGGCATTACAACATGAGGATAACATTTTGAAATCATACTATGTATATCATGGATCATAATCTCAAATCCTTGAATAAATATTGGTAGTTCATATGTCATGAATCATAATGGAATTAATGAAAAGAGACTTGAGAGCATAACATTAGAATACGACAATTTTTTTAGAAAATATATAATCATATAAAATCATTTCCTTAGTCAAGGGTCACTACAATTACCATCATAGTCGATATAGTTCACTACTCCTTCCTTATAATTATTAGTCAAGGTTTACTCTTAAGAATATCATTGTGGATAGAATACCTTACGAGATAAGGTTCAATACATATTGTAGTCCTTATATTGTCATAATATATCTTAATTTAACTAATAAATTGGAGGGATTTATAATTCATGGCGCACCCAAAAAATAATGAAATACGCACAGATGTGTGCGAGAAGATCATAAAACATTCATCATGTCATATGTCATGGGAATTTAATTAATTTCAAAATAATTTAATGATTTTTAATCACATGGAAAATAAATAGACTTTATAAACATTTCATCATACCATAACACAAGTAAATAAAATGGGTTTCACAAAGGTGTTATCATTCCATTATTAACCCATGAAAATGAAATAGGTTTTAGTGAGTTATCCTTAAATCATTATTATCATAATATATATAATGAATTAAATTAGATGGTATAATTTGATTATATCATCAATAAAGAATAATTAATATCATATGATGATATAATAGAGGTAAAATTACTTTAAAATACAACTACAACAATTTTAGAGGATAATTCCCTTTTCTATTTTTAGTCAATTATTTGAAATATAAAAATAAAAAAATATGAGAAAATTTTTTTTCCAGAAAAATAACATTGTCAAATTATAAATTTGGCTTCAAATAATTGTGTGGTTATGATATTGGTAAATTATATTCCTTTAATATGTGTTAAAACAATTATTCCATTATCTTTTTTTTGGTAAATATTTTAAAAGGCCCTCATTTGGAAAACAATAAGAATATTACTTATAACCATTTGGAAAATTATAAATCACGTGATAAAATGAATATAAATATCCATATATATATATTAATAATAATATTTTAATTTTTTATAAAACATCGATATATATGTAGAAGTATTTTTGACAGAAAAGTGAAATAATATATGCTTCCCATAGAAACATTTATCCAAATTCATGAATACATAAATAGTGGAAAATTAAAGGAAAACATGTAACCTCTAGAAATAAACTATGATGAAAAACTCTCGTGGGATTACAAAGGTAATGTTCATAAAATAACCACCTTGAAAACATAATCATAAATAATCCAAAAAAATAATGAGATTATATTATAAATCACGTTCCACATTGGTAAATTTAGTATCTGGACCTCTTTAAATAGAAAATATATATGAATATTTAAATCCCATTAATATTCATGATAAATATTGTAAATGAATGTTAAAGGCGTTATATAATCTAAATAAAAACATTTTGTAAAAAAAATGTTTGTCCTAATGAAATAAAAGTGATATGAAAATCTCATTCATCAAGTAATAATTCATTAAAAGGTGATCTAAATACAGTATTATTAAATTTAGATATATTATAATTCCATTACTGAATCATGTAGATACATATAATATCATATATGACACAATTATATAATTTAAACACCTAGCTAATAATTATTATTTATTAAAATC
Organism: Viscum album; assembly: GCA_963277665.1. Classification (NCBI taxonomy): domain Eukaryota; kingdom Viridiplantae; phylum Streptophyta; class Magnoliopsida; order Santalales; family Viscaceae; genus Viscum; species Viscum album. The sequence continues at coordinate 690,699,898 of OY728138.1, read as the reverse complement.
ATCATTTTCTATTGTTTAAGGATTTATTTTTCTTGAGATTTGGTTTGATAGTTTCAATCGTTAGACAATGATGATATTTCAATAATCTATATAATGTCAAAAATGATATAAATATCATAAAAATTCAATATATATATATATAATTATTTTCGTATGTAAAATCTATAGATAGAAAAATAGATTTCACCATTTATGAAAATGGTAGGTTATATGTAGGCATGAACACTGTTTCTATTTTTTAAATGATAGAAAAACGTATAGGTAATTAATATTTACAATTTAAATAAAAATTTAATAATATATATATATATCTAATATATTAATTACATATATCCTTATTACATTCCATGTAAATCTGGAAAACAATTATCACATCCTTTTATTGATGTGGTAGTCCACACATATGCACAAGGGACATTATCATTTTACAACATATGGAAGATATGAAGTTAGATTTTATACCATAACTTCAAAATAAAAATTATCTAATTTTTAACATATATGAACTTTGAAATCTTCACAATAACAATCCATGTGATAATTTTATGTAAAATTAATTGTATCGCTTTGTAGAGGTGGTAGTGCACAAGTATGCACATGAAATAAATTCACATCCCATTTGATTGAAAAGAGGGTCAATAATGGTGGTCACATAATCAAAAAAAATATATTATAATTAGAACAATTAATTTAATTATATATTATGAATACCATATATATATATTATGTATAAGATTATGTAAATTGAAATAGGTTGAGTAAGAATGTTACCTCTTCTTTTGTAGTCCTCCTTTAGATTAATTTTTAATGAAACATAGAATTTTATTTTGAGAACAAAAAAATTTAAATTAAAAAATATGAAATTTAATAAGATAATTGGTCCGAGTTTGGCTGAGCTAGATGGGTCAATTCGTCGTGAAGAAGATATGAGAAAAGGATCCCTTTAATAAGTTAGTGGAGGGACACTCTTTGAATTATAAAACATATTAAATTAATATAAATTAATTTTCATTTTAAAATTGATCCGAAATGAATTTATTAAAATGTAAGATGATTATGGATATATGTACACTCATAGAATAAAATTTTTATATGTTTATGTGATACGTTTACACATATGTCATTATTTTAACCCCAGGTAAAACAATGAGAAAATTATCATGATATCAGTTTTTTTAGGGGTAATGAAATTTACAATAAAAGAGAAATGTCACTCAAATAATAATAATGTATGATATTTAAATAAAAATATAATTATATTTTCTAGCTAATGTTTTTTTATTAATTTTAAATCATTTTAAAAAATATTTTTTTTATAAAATTTTAATATTTTCATTTTTGGAAATATATAAAATATTATAAAATAATTTGTGTCTAAATAATGTCAAATGGATCCCAAATTACATTAATTAAAATATAATAATGTAATTTTCCATTTATAATCCCTTATTAAAATATATACTTGTTTAGATATCATTTTTTACCATATCATTTTGGATTAACTCCTTGATTAACTAATTTTATCCTTAACAATATAAATAAAATATTCATAGTTAATGGGTTATAAATATACTTGTAATGTACAATTTAGTTCAGAAATTGATATTAGATGTCATTTTTTACTATTTATCATCTTAATTGTCCTAGAAAAATATTTTATTATTTTTAAATAATTTAATAAAATATATTTACCCTAAAGTACAAATAATTCCATTTTATAAACTACTCACATAATTTGAATTTGAAAACATTATGATAGAAATTTATTTCAAATATAAGTATTCAATACATTTCTAATATTTTATATTATCTTAATAAAATTTGGACACTTTATCTATGCCATAACATATTTTTATATCCTTTCTAAAATTAGTTACCATATTTCTTTTATTATTTGAACAAGTTTTGTGTTTTCATTGAATAAGAATTTAAGGTAATTATCTGTTCTATGATAATTTAAAAAAATGCCCTGATAAATAAAATTCATTATTATATCAAATAACCATTTTAGAAAAAAAATGGTATGTCTATTATAATATATTATACATTTTAAAATCATGAGATTGACATTATTTATATTATCTTTTACTAAAATATTATAAAGGTCAGAAATCGGAGTGAAAAGGGAAAAAATTAATATTTGAATATTATTGATTATTATGAGTTAGATTTACACATGAAATTAAATAGAGGATTTTTTAAATTTATTTCAAGCCTTTTTAGGTTAGTTTTAACCATAATTAACCAATTTTACATTAATAGTGGTAAAAACAATTACTATAGTTACAGTTTATATATACTAAAAACAAAAGGGACCTACTTACATATTTTAGTCCTCAATTTTACAATTAAGAAAATTTTTTTGAAGATAAAACTTCTATATGTGAAAAATAAATAAATTACATATAAAATAGAAAATGAAAATTTAAAAATATTTTATTTAGAAAAGTGTCCTTTTACGTGTAAAATTGATTTTATGTGTAAATTTAAAATAAAATTATTCCAATAAAAATGATTTAGTTATTAATAATATAATATATTTAATTTTACTCTTATAACATTTTAAAAAAATGTACTTTTTAAATTAATCGAATAATAAGATAGTTTCAAAGAAATAAGCATTTATACAATATTAATTAAAAGAATCATACATTTTAAATGGTTCTAAAAAAAATTAACACTATAATAATTTTAACATAATTACGTAAATAATGATACCCCTATTTATCCTACATAATTTCTAAATCTAATAATAATTGATTAAAATATTCAGACAATAATATCAATAATTGTTTTTGAAGAAAATGTGTTATTGAAGAATAAAATTATTTTACTAAAAATTTATCCCATTTTTCATATGATTGATCAATACATGGATTTGAATAAAACAATTAAAATATATTTCACATGTTTAATCTTAATCAAACATGAATATTTAACATCTATGTTATAATTGATAAAACAATATTTCTAGGTTTGTTGAACCTTAGTTTTGTGTATTTTATATACTATTAAATGTTGTCTTCTTTACAAATCTATGAGGGTTATAAGTACTCACACCTTGTAGTAATCATGCTAGAATCCTCATGATGTAATATAATATATTAGCTTAGGAATATTTGGGGAATATCATTATCTCATTTAAATTTTATCATCAAAGTATAAGACTATTGTTCCATTTTCAATGCAACAGATGCTCTAAGACATTTTTACATAGACGACATAGAGAAAAATGAACAATATGTAACATGTTTTTTAATTAATATTAAATTGTCTTTATATATATGTAATCCAAATATAAATATCAATATTTCTATAAAAACAACTCAAAGATATGTTATTTTAATTATTTTGTACTCATGTTCAATTCATTAAAGATAATAAAATATATATCTATGAAAAAATACTTATAGTACATGAACTAAATGACTTTAAAAATTACATCAAATAAATTATAATTATATTTCACTGATTAAAATATGTGAGGTTATAAAAATGAAAAATGGATGGAAATTATCTATATTAATGTCTTTGAACATTTTTTATATGTTCATACTGATGTTTTCTATCCAGGTAAGTATGAAATAAAAATACAATATATGTTTTCCCCTAATGTCTAGAGAAGAAAATATTGGATATAAACTTTTGGATTATGGGATGTGAAAATCATCCAGGGTATATTTTTAATATTTAATAATAAATTTTAGTATAATGATAATTACATGAACAAGAGTGAAGCTAAGTCAAACAAACCAACTATCATATTATACATTCATTTGATTAAGAATATATAAATACCAAAATTTTTCATGAACTAAAATGAAAATAATGAAAGAAAAAAACTTCAGAGAGTATGACCATCAGAGGATATTTCATTAAGATAATTAATATTTAAATATTATGCTAGGAACCTAAAATTAGGTATCTAGATAATATAGAAAAATCAATTTCTACATTGAATCCAATTTAATTGAGGAATGGAAACCGTGTAATAAAACATATTTATTGGTTTAGAGATAAAGTGAACCTTCATACCTTTATCATATTTAGGGGGACATAAATTTCTATGATAAGTATCTACCTATAGAGACTAAAAACGTTGGAATTTTGTTATGGATTATGATATGTCTTCATTTCAGTCTAAATAATGGGATTTTATGGATTTTATACTTGTCAAATTTGAAATTGAGTAAACATAAATTAACTTCATGAAGGAAGGGGAAGATGGAGTCTTCTAGATGTCTCTTAGTGGAAGTTGTTTACATTGTCATGTAGTATGACATAGAAAAATCCATCCGGGACATATCAGGACATTCATATGTTATTATCTATTGATGTAATGATGGAGGTTTACAATGTTTATAGAGTTAAATACCCCAAAATAATGTATCTATAATATCTCATCGAGGAAAGTGGTCAAAGTCAAAGGTTTATTGTAGATATGTGATCATTTAAAAAATAGAGGCATATCTAAGAAACAAGGGAGGAATTAAAACATTGACGACAATTTTGGAATGATTATATATCAGATTGGGTGAATCCAAGCACATCATATCAATGATCAGAAATGTAAATGAGTTAATTTCATAGTATATTAGTGAATTACTTTTCTTACTATTCTATAATATATTCTTACTTACTTATTTCTAAATAGATTATAATTTATGTAAATATGATCAATAAAAATAAGGCCTTCATTATTTTCCTTGTTATTTGGTACAACTTTTCTAATACACACTAATACTTTGTGTTTTTTTATGCATTATATTATGATATTATCTATAGATATGATTCATTGTTTTTTATAAATTTATTTGGATTATGTGTGAAATTATATCTATGTATTGGTCAAGGTAAATGAATTTCTATTTCTACTAATCTTATTTGAGTTAGTATCTATAGTTATGATTTCTTGTTTTTTATAGATTTATACTGATTATGTGTGAAATTAAATCTATTTATTGGTCAATGTAATTGAATTTCTATATCTATTAAACTTATTTGAGTTAGTAAATAACATTTGTTTTGGTCTTCTACTACTCTATTGTGTGTTGAATATAAAAAATTAAATGATATTCTTAACCTAGGATCATTGTTTCAATGGTCTCACCACGACACCTCTGATCACCCAACACATTTAAATCTTGAATTTGGAGGTTAATGATTTTTATAATTCCCATTAATACTAATATTTTTTCACTAGTTTCCATAGATCTAAATTTTCAAATTTATAACATTGAAATGTTAATGGTACCTAATGAAAATATATATTTTCTACTATAATTTCCATTAATCATGATTTATATTTTTCAATTTTATTTTTTATAGTATCCATTACATTATATGAATAATTTCCCAATTCCTTTTAGACACTCCCCTTTATATTTCTTTAAATAGTTCCTATAATGATAAGTTGAATGTCATTTCCTCTATCTTTATTATCACCTAAACATCCATGAAGTGTATTTGTTATTTTGTTTTAGTGTTTTTCGGTGATGGATATGGTTCCTGATTATAATTATAAATTGTTTTATTTTGGAATGACCGACCCTTTGATTTTTAACAAAATATCACATCCCATTTCGTTCCTTTTTGGGACCATAATTTCACCACATTTTTCACTAAATCTAAACATGATTCTTCTTTATTCCACCCATTGACTAGAAAACTATACATGTGAATAAAAAGAAATAATTTTCTGGGTATGTATTTTTTTGATAATGAACATAAAATTTATTATGTCCTAATTTATGACCCTTTTATTTCAACTTATGACATTTTTTCATCCTACGTCACATTTTGTTCAAAATTGGATGTATTTGGTTAAATCCTCTTATTCTTCATAACATTGTACCCAATAATTACTAAAAACTTACTTTTATTCCAAATAAAAATCCATAGTGTAATATATATATACATAATAAAATATTTTAATTAAATATTTATTATAGATTAAAATAATTTACTATCTTCTAACTATTGGTTTAGTGAGTTTGGAGATTAGATACATAAAAACCCAGTTGAAAAATATTATGGAATATTTAACGACATTCATATAATTCTGGATCCCCTTTTAGACATATCATATATACTACTCTTCATTATATCATACGTAGTTGATAAATAAGATATGGATGGGTGGAGTATATATGAGACAATAATCAAAGTTAATAACATATGTGTGTAAGAACATAATCAAGTTATAATGAAAATAATATAATAAATTCATAATAAATAAAATGTTATCATAAAACATGATTGATCACATGAAGATTTTTTCAAAACATATGAAATGAGTCACATGAGTTTGGAAACATGAACCAATAATCATGTTATAGTCATATTTTTGAAATATAATAATATTGTGTATACATAAGAAAATAGTTCATACTATATTAAAATGTTAACCCAACTGACATTCAAATCATGTGGGATTAAGCTAACTACATACCCATATCGTAGTGGAATTGAGACTAACACCCAAAGCCCATAACCAATTATAGTTAGGTTAATCACTAATTGCACACAACATTTTTTCATGGGAATACAACCCATTACCTATAATCTTTAGGACATTAACAAACAACATATTCCCACTGATAATTAGTATAAGGGATAATACCCCATTCCCCATAACATTTTGAAATTTTAATAACCTTATATATTAGTTATCTTTTATTATAAGGGGTAACAACCCATTCCCCATGACCTTTTTGACATTTTCTAAACACCCACAACTCAATAATATTTAAGACATAGTTTTACCACCCTTGTCTCATAACCATCATAACATATCCTAACGACACATTTACCCTCCCTATATTAAGCGACATAAGTCATTTCACCAATCATTGGAGGAACATAATGGAACCACCTATTAGATAAAGAAAACCGATACATATGTGTTTTATGTGAACATGAAAAAAATCATAATTCCACCATATATTAATTAATAAGAGGGAAAAAACCAGTTTTATGAAAAAATTACATGATATATTATAATATTATATATTTAATAACATTGTAGGTGGTGTCATTAGATCACATACCCATTTAAGTGGATAAAAAATTGAAGTCTGTTTATATATGTTAATAACCCTTTTATAGGGGCATTATATATTTTTTGGAAAATTATGAAAAAAATATCATTATCATTTGAGAATATTTTTTAAATGAAAATAATTTATAAAATAATGGGTATAAAAATTACTTTATAATACTATGAAAAAAGGAGATGAAGTATTATAATTAAAATTAAATAATATGGTGCAAAAAAATTAGTTGATAATTCGTTAAAAAGGATTTGTTTCATGTTGTGTTAACTTATTCCATATAAATGGAATCATTTAAAATTTTTAAAAAGACTGTCCTTCAATTATATTGTAATGAAATTCTTGTCTAATAAGAATATTTTTCATAATTAATTTCACTATACCCAAGGATAATCATAAAAATATTATTAATATATATATTGAGGATATATTTTCCTAAACAAAAATATGATATAAGTTTAGAACCACCTATAAACAACCGTTCAAGTAAATTAAAAAAACAATATTGCGAAATAGAAGGATGTCTTATTAACCACTAAAATAATCATATAATAGGAAAATTGTTGTTTTTAAAGATAAATAACATAAATTTTCAGCAATGGAATATTATAAAAAAAAATCAATTTTCATGTGATATTGGATGATAACCGCTTTGAGATTCTGTAAAATTTAATTAAAATCCCCTTGAAGGAGATATCATTAATTGGATTTATAAATAAATTAAATTTTATGAAAATTATGATAAATTAATCCCAATGGAATCATATAAAATATAATGTAATAAAATATTAAAATATGGATATTATCTTAATTATTGGAATATATAGACAAGAAACCGTTACCTTTACTCCAAACATCAATGAAAAATCATTATTCTTTATTATTAATTTTATTACATCTTGAAAAAAGAATCATTTTAAAGGACATGGGTGTCATTTTTGGGACTTCCGGAAACCAAACATCTAAAAATACAGTTGGGGAATAAATATTGGTTGGTATATAGGACATACCATAAAGAAAATAGATGTTTTATAGTGTTATAGGATGAATCCTTTTATACGTGTGTCAAGAGTGGAATTCCCACCAATACCCATTCTTTAATGTGAAGGGTTTCCATTTTAAAATGAATATGGATTTAATGATAAAGTTAAATGGATTCTAGATAAGGGGAGGTTAACAATTACCACATGTACACCTTTAGAGATAAATTTTATAGGATATTTAAGTCAATTCCCTTTAGTTAAATCCATTAATCTTATTTTACTTTCAATGTAATACATAAAATTTTACCTAGATGGTTTATTTTTAGGACTACTAATAAAATTTAACTTTTAATATCATTTGTACTTTTTTATTAAAAATAAAAAATTTAATTTATTAGATATAGTAAATAAGAGTTATAAAAATCAATTTATATTCCATAATGTATAATGCGCAAAATCATTATTTAGAAAAAAATACATTTGTAAGACAAAAATGAATTTATTCATATAAAATTCTACATAAAACACATTAAATGAATGTAAATTTATTTGATTTTTTATAGTATCAAAATATTAAATTAAAATCATTCTTTTGTAAATATTAATTTAATTAATTATGATTATAATACATAACCCAAAAAAATCATTGGTTTTTTTTAATAATATATCATTGTTTCTTTCTTTATAACTAATTTATAAATAATTCAATATTTTTTATTGAGTTTTTATCTATAAAAATATAAATATCATTAAATTGAATAATTGAAATTTGATTAATTTTTCTTTTAAATAGAAATATATATTATATAATAAAAAGAATTTTTCTAATTTTTTTAATTATCTATGAATATATAAATTATTGTTACTTACAGTTACACTATTATTTTTTGTATGTTATTAATTTATTTCTTAGTTATTCCTATAATTTTATCAAAATATATATTGTTTATATAATTCTATAAGATTTAAAAATTTAAAAAAAATTATTAAATAAGATTAGTGTATTTTTAATCAATAATATTTTCACAATTTAATTATTATATCTTGATTTTAATTGTGTATTATGCCGTTTTTTAAAACCAATTATTTATAGGGGAAATTTATATTTTTATCTCTTAAATTTTATGTTTTTTCTGTTAACTATATATTTGTAATTCTATACTAGTAACAAGTTTAAAAATATTATACCCAATAGGTATATACCCGTTTATAATGTTGATATAATGGCTATATTACTACCATTACATCCTATATATTTATTCTACTCTATCATAAAAAATCATACTTCAAATTCCAAATGTTTTAATTTTTATTTTAAAACATATTTTAAACATTCTTTATTATTTAAGTTTGTTTAATTTTTTTAATAGAGATTCTCACAGGTGAAGATAATCTAGGAGATTTACTATTTTATAAAATATTATTTAAATATATTTATTATCCGATATTAATCATAACATTTATTATTGATATAAATTTCAATGAAATATATCTATTCATTGAATAATCAGTTTTATAAATGTTTTTCTAATATTTCACAATGAGTGAATTAATTATTGTTACTTTGATTCAAATCATGGAAGAATTATTTTCTACTAAGGTTTTATTCATTTGAAATATCAATATTACATATTTAAGAATTATATACATATATTTTAAAGAGTATTTGCCTAAATAAATATTTTTTACATCAATTATATACATGATAGAAAAAATAAATTAAAAAATTGTTGAATATAAATCTATGGGGCTCAGTTTGAAGATATATTAATGGAATAAGGTGAATCGATGGATGAATTATTTGATTTATTAACATGATTTTGATAACAATTTGAATCTATAATTAACTTATTAAATACCAACCATTGTGAAATATATTATTACAGTCTGGATATTTATATTTAATAAGAAGATATCATACCTTCAAGATCAAGACATTGATGAATGGACCACTAAAAAATAGAAAATTGTTTTGATAATATATGATACAAGAATATGTACATTCTTAAGTTGAAACAAATAAATATTGAATGAGAGTACATTTGGTTCTTTTAAGAGGCTGTATATTTTTTAATTTAAAAAGTATAACGATGAGGAAAATGATTCCATGTATGATGAAATTAATTTTAAATATTTTTTCTATTCATTCACTCAATGTATGAGAAGTTGTAATTATAAATATATATATATATAATAAACCATTTAAATTCAATAATTATCTAAAGGTTTGACAGTTTCTAGTAATATAACATATGAAAAAAATTTGGATAAGGATGATTATCTCGAAATATAATCTATGAAGAATAACATGGCTAGAATTTTTTATTGAAGTTGATTATTTATTGCTAAAAGATAATATAATTCTATAATTATTAATATATTTTTCCCTAACATGATTCAATATCATATTTAAAGTAAAATAAAACATAATAAGAAAACTTAAAAGATGATGATATATAATTATTCATTACTAAATAAAAGTATCATAATAATTCTATTAGTTTATAAGGATATTATGAATGATGTGATGATATGACTCCATAAAAGAGTTAATAATTTTTTGATAGCATGATGTTATTGAAATGTAATAAGGGACTCTAAATTGAAATTAAAATATTAAATAAAGTGATTTATTCATTAAGGAAATTAGTTTATAGTTAGTGAAAATTTGGATAGAGACATTATGTATGAAAAATATATCATATATCACAAGGAAATACCTGAAGAAAGATAAATTTTTATTAATATTACCAATAAAAATATATTTTCATCAAATGAAGAGGTAATTTCCCTTGAGGGAAATCTAGTAGTTTCTAAAGAATCTTTAAGGACATATATTTACATAGAGGATATAAATATTTTAAATGATATTGGACAATGTCTGAAAATATTTTCCAATGATTCTAAAGCTAATAAAAATAACTATTTTTATACTATTTTTTAGGAATATATTTGGGACATTCACGATTACATTTTTAGTGGTGGAAAAAAATGATAATAGAAAAAATAAGTTTATATTCTCACCTAAAATGGAGAATACAACAACTACAAAAATAAGTGACATGGTTAAATATTTCATATGTAATTTTTTATAGAACAAAAAACAGTCAATGCCTATGGATAAGGTTTAAATAAAATAAAATTTTATTAATCCATATAGAAATTAAATTTATTATTGGTCATAAAATAAGAATAAAAACAAATTGGATGATTATCAGTAAAAATTATCTAGCCAATGAGATTTCAATTTTAAGGAAGATGTTATTATTATGATGTGTATTGACACAAAAATATTCTTACTAGTAATATATATCACTATCATAGTCCCTTGGACGAGTTGTATAATAGAGGGAAAAAAATTTAAAAAATATAGACAAGAAATTATCAAATATATATGGTAATATGTAATGAATATATTTATTCTATTTTGGATAACTATGGGAGGTGTGATCAACCTGATAACACTACCAGAAAATGTATTACTATCCTTCTTTTGAAGTTAAATTAAAAATATGATCTTAATATTTCATGATAAGGAATAATTAAGATTATAAACGGTGGTCGAGGTGGATTATAAATATAAAAAATATTTATTAAATGGATAAATTATTTTCCTTTATGATAACATATAGAAATAAAAATATCAATAAAAAAATCTAATTTTATGTTGCGGAATTTACCAATTATATAAATTATAGATCGCTTAATGTGAAAGGGGTGGGATAAATTTAAATATGATTGAATAAATAAAAAAATTTCCAACGTATCAATGTGTTCAGTCATAATATTATTATGGTTTACCATTATTAAAATATTTAAAATGCAATAATATTTTTGAATAAAAATTGTGACAAAAAGTGTTTAAAGGAAGGTGAAATTAAAATGAAGGGGTAGAGACAAAATGGAAAAAATATTATAGATTTATGATTACAAAAATTATTATTTCATTAGTGTAATGAACAAAAACTATATCTAGACAAAAATCATGTCCATTTAGGGAAGATGAATATATTTAATACTGTTGATAATGATGTAGTGACGATCCTATCAAATATAAATTGTGAATGAATGAATATATATATTATATTTCACAATGTGAAAATATTATGACATATGAAAAAACAATGGGAATTTAAATAAAATGTCATATTGATTTAGTATGCTCAGATATATATGGGTAGATGACCACGAACAAAAAAAATTAGATATGTATTTCATTATGTTTGTTTTTATTATATCAGTATTACTTGAGTATATGTTTTTCCCTAAGAATATAAATCTCTTTTGAAATAAAAACATATTCATTAAATTTTACAGAATAAAATAGGGTATATCATGAAATTTTATGCATTTGATAATGGATCTATGTATAATATTATAGAGTTTGAGTTATTTCATGGTATGAATCAAATAAAATAAAAATATAATACCCAATAAAAAACTAAAAATAAGCTTTATGGGTGAAAGAATAATTGGTTTCTAGTCTTGGGATTAATTGAAAAACTCATAGGATAGTGAAGTCACTAAGATTTTATGCGAATAATTGACTAAGAAATGAATTTTATATTTCTTCGTAGATTAACCTTAACCAAATTTTCGAATGTTTAATATGATTTCTATCTTTCCCACATAGTAACACACTAAATGTGGACAATATATTTACATGTTTAACCTTTCATAAGGTAATGAAAAAATTGGTGTGATAAATATTTCACCAAGACTGTAAGACCCATTTGTATAAACATGTGAGAAAAATTTAATAGGAAAAATCCTTGTACCCATGTTACTTATATCTTGACTGTGTAGAGTCCTTACCAATCTGTTACATTGGAAAATTATGATTATTTTCAACAAAAAAATCATCAAAAAACCTGAACATCAATAAATATTATTTACTTGTTATTTATCTTCTTCCTCTTCAACATATACAATCTTAGTTTTTTGAACCGCTCACCATGAAATCATGGTATCCTTTTATTCTTCTTATTTTCTATCTCCATGAAATATTATTGGTTAATTATATAGAGAGAACATTCAAATTATAATTCTCTCATATAAATGTCATTAATTTCTCATGCCTATATAATAAATTATATAAGACACTTTAAAAACAAATATCCTATGAAATTTAAATTGAATTTATAATTAAAATAGATTACATATTCCTAACATTTTTCCAACATTTTTTCATTCTATAAACGTTTTTCTTATTGTTATATGATATTCCATATTTTATAGCATAGATGTAAAATACTTCAACATTACCAAGTGGTTAAACCATAACTTCTCATTATTATATTATAATAAAAATTTATTCTTATTAAAAACATTTTTCATCAATTTCATGAATCAAAAATACATTTTTATTGATTTTTCGATAATCTAAAAATATTTGGAATCATCTAAAAATATTATTTCTTAAACAAAATATAAATCTTAAAAGTAATATTTTATAATCAATAAAACGTCTGAGATTTGTCTATGTGTTGGAAACACCTAAAAATTCTCATAACTCATATGTAACGAGAAATGAAACATATATATTGTCTAATGACTCAAACATAGGTGTCAGTGATAAATTTATAGTATATAATTTCTCATTCATTGGATAAATAATTACACATATACACTATCAAATCACTTACATACATGTTACCTTTATTCGAAAAAAGTAAAATGATATTTTAATTACTCATACATATAGGAATAAATAACACAAAATCAGAGATGTAAGGACTATAAACTATCTCATACTTTTCAAAAAATTAAACATCAAATTCAATAATACTTCATAAAATCACATTATTACAACAAAAAATTAAAATATACTCCAAACTCATCTAAAAATCCAATAGTATTCATGCCACATATAATAACTTATTTCACGTGAGTTTGAGAAAGACATATACATTAAAAAATCAGATTAAATTGACTATATTAATTTCATACTTCTCTAAAATGTATTCTCTATATAATGTCTATATTCCAGAATGAATTTATTCTCTCAAAAATCACTCCAATTACTCAACAACTTTAAAATAACTCATTTTTTAAGCAACCTCTTGTTTCTTATTTTTATAGTAATCGGTGAACAAAAATAAATTCCAAACTCAAATGTATTATAAATGAATCATTATTTATTTTTAATAATCCCACTTTAGATATCTTGTTTTAGGAAACAATAATGCTAAAAAAATCATATTCTCCAAAAAGTGTTTATTTTATATTAACACATATTCAAACATGACCATCTTGAATCAAATTGATGAAATGACGCCACATTGAAATTTGTATGGGAATGAGGCACTTCTTCTACACTGAATAATTCATTATTACATAGAATGTTCCCTAAATTTATTCATAAAAGAATCACTTAATCATAAAACTATAATTCATTAACAAATCAAATAAAACCTCAACATTGAAAAATATTTCCATATAATATATAATATATAGATTCCAACATGCACATAACAACAATTTAAAAATGATTCACTGATGAATATTTATAAAAACAAATATATCTTATTGAAATGATGTCATCTTTGTTAAATATGATTTTCAATAATCACATAGAAATTTTCATGTGTTGTAATGACAGAATGACTTTATTTACATGTCTTATAAGCTAAAAATGAATCTTTTTATTTTTTTTAGTAAAATCATAGGTGGAATTATTTGGAATACATAATAAATATAATTTTGAAAAAATATTTAAATGATAAACATTTTTAAAAATATATTCAGATAATTCATTCAAGAATGTTAAAACAATTTTGAAAAAATTTGTAGAGAACATAATTTTGATGAAATATAGTTATTAACCATGTAGATATATAATGTGGGGTTTATTAAAACATGAATTTTAACAAATGAATATATAAATGGATTAATGTGAAGGTTATACATTTAATCTGAATAATATACGAAAGAAGAATAAAATAATGAGGTTATTGAGTAATAGAATGAAATATTTCATCATTAGAAGAAAAAACCATAAACAATACCAAAGGACAATGAGACTGTATCATGAAAACATTACCACTTATGTGTCACTGGATGATAAGATCCATGAAAGAAATATCCTCATATGGATATGTAAATACACATATCTTTCTAGAAAAACATTATAAAAGAAAATCATTGGTAGTTTTTAAACAAAATAAAATAAATAGGTGGTGAATATGTCAGGTTTCTCATAGAAATAAAAAAGCTAGAGTGAAATCCTTTAACGTATCTTCAATATACAAACATTTCTAGAGATATATCATGCACTTTTTCAAGAATTATTTTACCTTTATTTTAAAATTAACTAAGTTTTCCTTTATTTCTAGATTGTTTCTCATATAATTATAGAAATTTTCAATCCTATGGGATTGTTCAGGGTTGACTCATGGTTAGGGAAAACCTTGAGGTTTTCTATAGGAAATCTAGATCCCATTTTTGGATCTATATATGGGGGTATATAGTTTTAGAAAATAGAGCATCCACCCTACAAAAATAGTACACCCTGATATAGTGGGGGTTTTCATGGTTGACACATATTTTTCCAACTCGTGTTCACTCCTAGTAGAAACCATGGACCTTCTATTTTGAGGTGCATAGTTATGGCATAGGGGTTGTAAAACCGTGTGATCCACATGAGAAAATAATCATGTGGTATTTTGAACCACAAAAAATTAAATTAAAAATTCATAAACCCTTGAGTTCTTCTTTATATTCTCCCCCTCTCAACCTAAAATATTTTCCTTTTCTTTTATAGAGTCACATGAGGGTTTCAAGGCTCCATAAACCTCTTAGGATGTGAATCAAACATCTATTGAATGTAATCAACCCCTCATTCAGTATGTGATATTTTCTCATCGAGATTTCACCCACTATCATTTCTCTTATCTTTGAGAGGGTTAATTTATTCAATTGTTGGTTCTTTAGATCCATATTTTTGATGGATCTAATTTCTTTGGATCATGGTCCCAGGATTTTATCCCAGATCTCTTTCATCACTGTGAATTTGATTATTCAATATAAAATTGAAGGTTACAGGTAGGTGATAATTAATCAACAATGTTAAGGTATGTGGTCTAATTACTATTTCAAATAGTTGTGATTATGATCATGCGTATAAAATTTTTCCATTGCAATTTAACATTATTAAACATACTTTTTAAATTTAAAGGGTTAATTTTATTCAAGGAAATTTGAAAACACTTCACAGAACCAATTAGACCCATTGGATATTTTGATACCATATTTAAAGGAAACCAATGGGGTGTTCCAATGTATTTGAAAGGACTATTTATGAAATATAAAATGGTGTATAATAGGTTATTTTAAATAAATTAAATCTTTTTTATATTGATAGTAGGAATTAACGGTTGGTTGTCATTTCCCTAGTGAGTTAATGAATTGGTAATTAAAATTTGATAAGTGAATTTATGGGGAAATTTTAGATGCTATTCACTGGGAAACATGTTAAAAACTATATTTGTATTTGATAAATTAATTGGTTCATCATGATGTGTATTTTCTGATAAGGTTATAGATGTTGATACTGGATTTATATATTATGATATAAGTGATATTTTGATTAGGTTATCAACAAGGTTTGGGTAAGGGGATAATGCTCCCAGTACCCATGGGGTACCTGATTGGCACTCTAGGACCTTGATGCATTCATGTGGACAATAAGTTGTGTGATTGGTATTGATGATCCAAAAACCCATGGGGTTCTAGCTGGATTATAAAGCCCCCTCCCCAATTTAAATGTATATGTTCATATGAACAATGTGGTATGGGTAATGGATTGATACTCAAAATACCCTTGGGGTGCTGGACTTCAACTCTAGGCCCTAGATCCAGATTTTTAAATTAGTTATAAATAAAAAATGAATTCCATGAAATCATTTATTTTGATTCTTTATGGTGAATGGTTAATGCTTCGAAATGGCCAAATACATGTATGAATGGTTCAGGTTTAATCATGAACACGAGGTCCTACGTGGTTGAATTAATAATAATAAATCTAAATAACATTAACATTATTATTTATACAAAATAATGTAGTATTATAGAGAGGATAATTATTTAGGATTCTTTGGCGGTGGCCTACTAACTTGTACTCACACCCTACTCAGGATGTCTGACCGGTACCCAAATTCAATTCATGCTTGTAGGATATAATTGATTTAAGAGTCCTATATTAGATGGTTGTGTTGGGATATTATATGGTTCATAGTTAATATAACTAGGAATGATTTTAGGACCCTCTAAGGAGTTTTGAGTATTTTATCAGCTTGGTTTTTTATTTTACCTGTGACACATATATGGAATGACATATCTATTAATTTGGGTCATGTTAATTTTTCCCTTTTAGGGATACATCATGTGATGTTGGATGATAATTGATTATAGTGTTATCTTGGTTTTTATTTTTCATCATTTGGCTAATGTATATTTATTTTCATTGCTACGGTTCTTTGATAAAGTGGTTATAGTATATCAATGTCACATTTCAGTCCCTATCTAGTACTATATAGCCTTTGGCCTATTGGGAGTCATTATTGATGCCATGTGTTCAACAAGATCGACACACCAACATGTGGAACTCGAGTCAAGACATTACCAAGTGGTATCATTAAAGGTTATTTTATTTTCAATCATCTGATTTTTTAGGAACGCTATATAAAAAACTAGGATGAGTTGCTACTTGTTCATGAGACTCTTCATGGGAGTAACTCACCAATTTGTGGGGAAAATACTATGAACCTTGTGTGTGACTAATGTTCTTGATGCTTTTAGTTACAGTTGATTTTAATTTCACCTTGGGTGATGCACCTTCATGTTGTGTGATGTTATTGTTTTTTCTATGATTTCAATGATTCTAGATATGTCATGGGAGTTGATTATAAATTAATCAACTATGATACTAGAGATTTTATGTGACCTTAAACATTATTGGAATTCATAGAAAAAGTGGTTTTGTGTGAGTTGTTGAAAGGGAAATTATTTTCATGACTTGAGAAATTTAAAATGAAAAGATCCAAAATTAGAAATTTATAATATTAAATGATGAACAATGAGGTATTTTGAATTGGATAAAATCGGCGTCTAATGAGAATCTATGATTTATGAAAGTGTTTTACACTATTTTAGTGATGTCCTAGGAGAGGGATGGTTGAAGGTAGTGATAGTTCCTCATTGTTTATAATGTGATTGAGTATGAGAGATTGAATTCTATGAGACTATATCAGTCACTTTTATATATACGTGATAATGATTTCTTATATGGCAATAGATTTATTCTATGTATTGTACAGACATTTCTCCTTGAAGTAATTTTTTTATTGGATGATAGGATTACATGGATTGAAATTCCCATCCAGAAGTGGGACAAAAAGCCTTGATAGTTCCACTTGAATGAGAGGGAATGAAGATATATGAAAACCTTCCATTCTTTATAATGTTATCATATATAGACTGGTGTTGGATTATGTGGAATATATCTGACATTACATGGTAGTTAAATTTAGAGTAACCTCGTATCATAATTGGATAGGGTGGAACTCAGTCAGCTGAGTTTTGGATTATGTCTATCCAAATGACCCATTACCATTTCGAGACCCATGAAAATAAAAGAGTCATGTTGGATTCTTAGCTGATCCATGATCATGATATGTTTTTGTAGGATAATCATGTATGATATTTGCAGTATGAGATAATTGTATAGAATGTCTTTTAATAGATATTCTTGGAACACTTTTACCCTGAGACACTTGGAATGGTGGGTGCAGTAGAGTATGTTTGTTTGACCAAGAAGAGTATTTGTGTGATGGATGATGCTCGTCACTTTCCCAAAATGAAACACTTTGTTCTAACATTGTAAGGAGATAATTAATCTACGGTGATACATTTTCCATATGGAATTAAAATAGAGATTATTTCCTACGGTAATATCTATTAGAAGTAGAAGTTTTCTAAGGTGGTGAATTGGGATCTCATTTGTGAGGGGACCATAAAGGATGATTCTATTGGAGTACATGTGGTTTCTACTATATGACTGGGAGGTACATATTCAAATGGTATGAAACATCACTATGAGAATGTTAATAAGAATAATTTCAATAAGAGTGGCTATGGGGTATTATCATTTACTCAGGGAAATAATTTAGTTATTTTCTGTCATTATAGTAGGTCGGGTCAGTATCATATGCACGTCCCTCAAACAATGATAGAGTAATGAAGTTGTGGTATTATGGGACCAGTACATATTTTTCTATAGCATCCAAAAAAAGATGGGTAGTGATAGGGGACATAGACTGAACCAGAGCAGGGGAAGGGGGGCTTCTCCACTATACTATTCTGGAAGCCGGGGTATTATTGTCCTTGCTTGTTGAGGGGGGTATATGGGGTACCATAGGTAAATAGTTCCCATATCCATTGAGTAGTGTGACATAGTGGACACAAGAATCATCACATAGAAGAGGGATAATACTGTTTGAGGCTTTTCATCCTACACATTCCATAGGGTGGATGCACTACTAATTGTATGAGGTCACATTCATGTATCTTCTACTGATTAATTTTCTTTATTTAATACAACTGAATTATTTTTTTTTATATTTTATAATATTTTGAGCATGTTGATTTTTATAGTTGTGTTTTTGAGGGGGAAATGATGATCAACACACTTTTTAGTTTAAGGTAAAATGATATCTTTATATTAAAAAGATACTATCTCATGGATTGTTAGTATCATTTCATTTGAGATATTTAAATACATTACATGTCAGGTTATGACATGATATTTTTTAGTTTTTTCTTATATCTTAACGAGCCCAAACTTATTTTTACCAAGGATGAGAGAACTTTAAATCGTCTGATTAATACCATTATATTCAACGTGAATAATGGGATATCAAGGTAGGTTGCGCCAGGCCAGTACATCGGTAGCTGGGAGATCTCAGTAGCCATGTTGCAGCACATTTGGTTAATGATGAGGGTATATGGAATATTTTTTCCACCTATAATGGATTTATTTTAGGACTTTTTTTGGGAAGAACACTATGGGATGCCACCTGAGGGAGATTTTGAGTTCACAAACAAACTCATTCCTGATGCTAATCCTGTTTTAATTCCATCTTACTGAATGAAACTAATTGATATTCCAAAAAATGTGAATTATATGGAAGATTTTATGGATATGTGATTTATCCATATGATTAATTCACCCCAGGGTTTACCATTTTTTATGATGGTGTATGAGATGTATTTTTATTATTTGGATCACCAGAATTTGAACTAGATGACTGTGAAGAACTTGTATTCCCTTCCATGTATCAGTGATCTCTATGGACTATATAGAGGATATTTTCTATTCTCAATGAATGAATTAAAATTGATGTATCATTAGTTGAGAGATAATCCTTATGATATATTTTTGACCACTATCAAAAACAGGAATGGCATATATGATGTTTTGGTTACACCATTTTCCAAAAGGAATTATCCTTTTATGTTCATGGAATTCAAGAAATGAATCATTCCTTAATATAATGATTATATTGTGGCTGTTTTTTTCTATGAAATATTTTATTTCTCCAAGACTCATGATAAGAATTCCAAACATATTGATATTATCCTGAGTACACCAAGAGAGACTGAGCTATAAAACAATCTATATATGATTAAATTCTAGATCGACATTGTATATTTCCTGGTTCACCTTATCTATGATAAAAATTCTATCGGTCTAATAAGAGAGAATTAAGTATGTTGTATCTTGGGACCATGATAATATTTTTTTTTGAAATCTAAAGCATTCTTGGTTTGACATGCTATAATTGGAGCATCATCCAAGAATTTTTCCATTTGGTTGAACCACATTTTTTCGTGACCAAAAAGGGTATCATTTTTAAATGGTCTAGGAAATGGGAGAATTATTTCCAGGCATTTAATAAGTGGTTTAATACTACACTAATTTCAGTCAAACACAATATAAGTGAGGATTCTGTCATGTTTTGTGATGTTTCTCGGATTAGACATGGAGTAGTATTGACAAATGAGGATCATTTTGTGTCATTTGGGTCATGATTGATGAGGCCACATGACCAATATTAACCTACATGAAATATCAAGTAATCCAAAATGATTTATGACTTAATGTATTGGTTGTATTACCTGTTAGGAGAAAAACAAATTGTGTATACTAATCAAGAAATATAAATGTATATATTCTCATAATAAGATTTAAAACTCTAGAATTGGATATGGGTTTAGTATATTCATTTGTTGACTTTAAACTATACTATATACTCTGAATGGGAAATAGTATTGGTGATGAAATTATAATGATGACATGGATTCATGTAGATCAAGAGTAAATCTATGAATGGAAGATGATTTAATTTGTATGTTGATATTAATGTGGATTTCTAAGTGTAATAGAAGTAGATGTACCTCATATACTTATTAGTTGAGTCCTCACTGTTGATCTGTATTAAAGAGAGGTATTGTAAGGACCTAGAGAGTTTGGCCTTGAAGGGCGGGACATGAACTGGGGTCACCATCTGATTAGACTATAGACGAGGACGATATCCTCTATATTCAGAATCATGTTATTATTCTAATGTGTATGAATTAAGATATTATGTGTGAGCTGCAATCCTTGAATTGCTCACCATGTCCATTTTTTGCCAAAATTTATCCCGCACTATTAGGAATGTATTGGTGGCTGAACATGAAATATGAAATTGCATGTTTTGTGACATAATGTTTCACCTGTTAGTAGTTTAGGGCTAATAATTAATGATCTTGTGATTTCATAAAATCATTTACCATTTCGAAATATAAGTGAAAAGACATTACCATGGACTTTTTGGTTTCAATTTTGATGATCCTTTGGAAGAATGAAAATATATGGGTCATTTTGGAACGGTTGAAAAAATTATCCCATTTCATACCAATCTATGATACATTCAGGGTTGATTAGTTTGGGGATTTATATTTTCATTTTTTATTATATTTATACAGGGTAATACAAGGAATAGTTTCAAATAATGATTTTCATTTTACTCAATTCTTTTATTAAGGATTATTGAAGGCATCCAAAACCCAAGTGCTTATAATAATGGATTTCCACACACCAACATATGGGATATCAGAGTGCACAATTTAAGTGATTTATGAAATTATATGAACATGAGTCCAAAATTTTTGTTGATATTGGAGTAAGAACCTATAAGTAATTGATATTTTCTATAATAATAGTTATCAGGTTATTATTCAATTGGCATCCTGTTAATAAATTTATGGTATCCATATAGATCACATCTATATTGGATGGAGGTAAGTGATTTAGAGAATTTATCTCCATTTCACCTAGAGGGGACATTAGAGTAGGCCTAGTAAATTCATAAATTTATGGATATGGGTCAGAGAATGCTAAATGAATTACCATTTTGATGTTTTAAATCCTTTTAGATAATAGTTGGTGATCGTGTATTCCATTGGTTGTCATCTTGATTGGGTCGCCATATGATTCAGAGTTAAGAAAAATTGGGGGTATGGTTGGTAAGATTGTTCGATATTTTATAGAGAATAGAGTAAGTAATTTTTTGATTGGTTATTCCATGGAGGTATAGTGATATTAATGATGTATTTCTAGTTTCAAAAATTCATAAATATCACAGAACCCATCTCATGTGATAAATATTTATCATGTTGAGATTGATGATCATGAATACATTGAGGATAATCCAATTCTTATAATGAATAATTGTTATAATGTATGGCAAGTAATGTGTATGATATTGTTAAGAGTGTTATGAAAGAAAGGGTGTGTTCAGACGGAAACAAGGCAGAGGGATATCGATATGTGGTCTTAGTGGGCATGATTTTTTAACTCAAAATATTTTTCATTCATGGTAGTATATATCGAGGATGATATGATATAATGTGAGTATATTGTAAGATCCAAACCTTTTTGTAGATTTAATGTGCTCGTTTTCAGGTATTCTTTTACCATTTATTTAATAATACCTTAGTAGGGTTTTCCTTTGTGGTTGTTTTGGTTGATATTGAAGAAATTTGGAATCCCATGGGGTTTTAAACGATTGGTGCATTGTTAGGGCAAAATGTTTGATTTCCTCATGAAACTATTCCCCCCAATCTTGGAGCCATAGGAGTTAGAACATGGTTTTTCCAAATAGTACAGATACCCTCCTCAAAGAATTCACCCTAAGAGAGAGGGGTTTTTTATTGTCGGTGCATGGTTTTCCAAACTATGTTACCACATAGGAGAAACCATTCACCATATGAGTAGAGGAACATGATTAAGGTGAAATGTTTAAAAACCCCTACACCCCCACCAAAGAAACCAACCATATAGGATTTTAATACCCCATAAATTAGATTAAAAGTTTCCTGAACACCTGATTTTTTATTCCCCTTATCCCTTTCTTGACATAAAACATTTTCTATTTCTATTAGAGGCTCCTGACGGGATTTCTAGGCTCTTAAAATCTCTCCCAATTCAAATTTAAAATACAATGTAGGATTTGAACACTCTTCCAGTATGTGATCTCTTATTTTTTTGATTTCTATATCTCACATATTTATATCCCCATTGAGAGGGATGGTTTCCTATTTTATCAATGGCTTATATCTTGGTATTTATAGATATCATTTTATTGGATCTTGTTCATAGGGTTTGATGTAAGATATATTCTGATGATGTGAATTTCATTGTTCTATAACAAATTTTGGTCTACGGTATGGTGAGTGTTCGTCAATGATCTTGACGTTGGTGGTATAATTTATTAGCACCATAGTATTGATTATGATAATTTGTATGAAATTGTTTTTTTTTCATTTTTACATTGTGAAATATTATTTTCTAAATTAAAAAGATGAAAATAATTCTATTCAATTGTTGATCCCTTCATGGATCCCATGGACCAAATGGATATTATGAGAAAATATTTGAGGTAAAACTATGGGTGTTTGAATATATTTGAAATGATAATGTATGAAATGTAAAAAAGGTAACAATGGGTTTTTGGAATTTAAATAAATCCATGTTTCATGTTGAAAATAGATATTAAATGGATGGTTTCTAGAAATATTAAGGGTTATTTAATATTTTAATTAAATGTTTAAAAATAAATTAATGGTGAAATTTCAAATGTTATTCATTACAAATAAATTTAAGCACCATGGTTGTTTCTGATAAATTAAATGGAGAAATGAGTTGTCAATTTGATACGAAGGTTAAATATGTTGATCCTTGATTTATGTATTGTGATATATGATATATTTTGAGTATTTGATCAATAGGATTTTTAAGTAATAATGAGTTAAATACACATGGGTTGTCATACAAACTCTCCATGCCCTTGATGTATGCATCTGAATAATGAGTTTTCGGATAAAGACTGATTCTATTTGTACCCATGGGGTTACAGAGTGATTCTCAAGGCCACCAATATATATGTATTTACCAATATAAATAACAAGGTATGGGTAATGGTGTAAAGATAAAATACACATTAGGTTAAAGAATTATACTACATAACCTAATGCATGAATATGAAGATAGAATTAAATTAATAATGAAGGCCATGGAATAATTGATTTTGATTTCCTATGAAAAATGGTTCAAACACTAATATATTCTGAGGTAGTTGAAATTGGTTTGTGTGTAACAATGAACTTGACATGATATGTGTATTATTAAAGATAATTAATTGTGAGAACTATTTACATTATAATTTTTACACTATTATTTATTAAACTGTGTAAAATGATATAGACTGAATATAGCATTAAATGCTATTAGTACTGGCTATTTGAGTAGTACTCACACCCTAACTAGGATTCCTAATAGGTACCCAAATAGAAATAAATATTATAGGATATGATAATGTAAATATCCCTATGTTATTTGGATGAGTATGGATTAAGGAAGGGGAATGAATGTGGGAACCAAACATGATGTCACAACACACTTAGGTGTTGTCTGTGTGTCTTTTATTTGGGTTTTAATTCGACACATAACACTTATATGGAATTATATATCTACTAATTTGTGTTATTTTCATCTTTCATTATTTTGGATTCATCATGTGATTTTAATGATTAATTATTATGGTGTTACATTGGTTGTGGACAATTATCATTTCTCTATTGTCTATTTACTGTCATTGTTATGATTCTTTTAAAAGGAGGATACAGTCTACCCATGATTCGTTTATTTCAATACTACTAGTATAATGATTATAGAGTATGGAGAGGTGAACCCGATGTCACATAATGAACCATATTAGAGCATTTCCAAGTGGGCCCTGAGTTGGGACATCACATTAATTCTCAATTTTCATTGTATATGTTTTTTAATGAACCAAATCTGGATAGTTAAACTATCTACCTGAGCCGACCATCTCATGGTGAGGTATAAAAATTATACAAGAAACAAGTCTTGAATATAGAAAAAAATATACAACAAGAGTATATCATGAATGAAACATATAAAAAATATCTATAAAATAAAAAAAAGATAAACCATAATTTTTTGTCAATAAAAGACCAATTAGTCTCCATGTGATCATCACCTCAGACCATCCTATTACAAATGAAATGGAAATGAGATCCTATCCTTTTACATTATTTCCTTCAATTTACAATGTCCCAAAAAAACAAGGTCTATATACACCCAAAGAATAAAAATAGTGTGTGAAAAAATCCTTGTAGGAAACAACCAAAGAATCTATAGAAGTAAAAACATCCTGAAAGAAAAAGGTCTATCCTTAAAAATGTTCCAGTTGATATGTAATTTTTATAAATAAAAATATTGGTAAATATTTATTTGGTTTTTTATAAATAAATACAATATTCAACTATATTAATATATCATGTGTACAATTAAAATAGTTAAATTAATCATGTTATAAAATAATAATGAAATAAACCATTATAATCAAACTAGGTCTAAATGATAATGATCCCTATTTGGAATCCAAAAAATGGGAATAAATACTAGACATAAAAGAAGCTTAAACATGGAATATATTGGTTCTAACTAATATTGAGACCTACCACAGTATATCGATATCACAAAATTAACCCCTTGTGGTTCCCGACACAGTATGGTTACATATGTCTATTTCCAAATGAACTAATGATTCCAAATGTGGTATGTTTTTTTTCATAAATCATTTTAAAGAAACATTTCTCGTTTAATTAAAACCATTTTCTAATAAACAAAATCCATTTCAATTCAATACCAAGTGGGTTCAAATAGAATATAAAAAATACTTGAATTAGCGACACATATATAGATAAACCTACCATAATATAGTTGTAAAACTAAATTCCTTTGAGTAATGGCATAAAAATCCACAAAACTTCCTTTGAATGAAAAATAATGATAATAAATTGTAGAGGAGATATAAAAAACACCAATCTATAAGTAATCTGAAACAAATATGAAGCCATATCCACCATCATTGCCAATTGAAATTATTAAGCAGAAACACCACTTTACAAGGATATGAAATGCAACTACCACATGAATCCAATGCTGAACAAAATGATCCAGAATGAGTTAGATCACCCAAAACCTCAAGAAATCATTGTAGTTTTCTTGAAGTAATCTTATGCAATTAATGTATAAATAATCAATCATTTATCATGTTAAAAACATTAGGACATGAGGAATTCACATTGTGAATCCTCTTTATGGTATCAAATCTCTTGTATTAAACATACAATGAAAAAGGAATCCCTAAAAATTAAATAAAAACCAATTTATTTTTTTATGGAGGGTAAATATTTCATTGCCTATAGATTTTTCATGACCTAAAAGATATTCATAGAACCCTCCATACAATATATCTATTTCATGTAACACATTAACGAAGAGAATGTGTCTAGAAAAAAACACTCCACCATGTTTTCAAATAGAAACCTCCAAACCAAACCATATGTCTCTTAGGTCTCAAGGATAAACCTTTAAATCCATTTACACAATTATACAAGGCCTCAATTAATTTAGAAAAATATATATCTTTATAGTTGGATAATA
This sequence comes from Viscum album, assembly GCA_963277665.1. Classification (NCBI taxonomy): domain Eukaryota; kingdom Viridiplantae; phylum Streptophyta; class Magnoliopsida; order Santalales; family Viscaceae; genus Viscum; species Viscum album. The sequence continues at coordinate 690,672,785 of OY728138.1, read as the reverse complement.
TTTCCTCATAAAGGCTCTCCATTCCAGATAAGCCTAAAATGCACCCAAAAAATAGAAACCATAAATAAAAGTCAAATAATACAAAAAATAAGTACATACGGTGTTATAATATCCCTATAATAATTTCATTCATTCCCTAGAAATATCACATGATCTTAGGATCACAAAAAGTGAAGGCTACTGTAACCTCATCAACAATTCATGTACACAAGTCTCATAGGGATATCATCCTCGTATCCCCTATATATCGACCAATATAAACATTTTTTTTCCAAACAAAGACTCATAATAGTGATCGAAAATCTAGTCAATTTTTACTACCATAGTGATATCAGGAATAGGATCAATATCTTCACATTAAATCATATGGTAAGGTTCTAGAAAAAACCACCTTATCTTAGAAACATGAAATTCATAACGCATTGTTGTAGAGGAAGGTCATGGAAATGAGTACAATGTGGTTATTTAGGACCCCTGAGTATTGGGCACCAAGAGTCGATGCAGATATGGGAGGAGTGACCCACTCTTATCTTTATAAAACCCATTGTAATTCATGAATTTGTTTTTTTAATTTTCATTTATAATTTTTAGGGTCATCTTTTTCCGAATCTGAGGTTTTCTTTGTATGATCTTGTTTACAACATAATTTTTTATCCTAGTTTAAAAAATAAAGATATAGTAATCCCAATTGATTGGATACCTTTATCAGTCATCCAATTATCTTATTGGGTACCAAAAATGTTGGTTTTATCTTACTCTTCTTATGCAACAGATAATGTCCTATGTATGGTGATACTATAAGAAAGACCTAATTTACAACATTAAACTCTAAAATCCAATGATGATGGTCTGCATAACATTTATGGAAAGTTCATTCCATGAAAAATCTCTTATGAATCAATAGAAGCCTCTCTATTATCTCTTGAATATGACTTGTCTAAATTAATTACCTCTCTCCCAACTCTATCCACAACATGGTATATCATTATGTCCTCCCATAAAAATCCGCAAAAGGTTCCATTGTGATTCACGCCTGAATAAGATTGTTATTGGGAAATTAAACTAATAGAAATTTCTTTTCTTATAAACCACTGAAATAAATCACTCAAGCCTAAAGTATATTTTTAATTACATGGATAACTCTTCATATATATATACATCAATACATTTTTGGATTATATGTTGTGCTCAATTTTAATTGGGAAGTCATCACCTCCTACAAACCTTTCCAAAAACTAGACTTTATCCATACGTCAATATAAAAAACAACCACAATAGGATACCCATAAAGTCTCAAAATCTCTTGAAAATACAATCCCCCAATATTTTCCACCTTTTCCATATCCTTCTTAGGTTAGAAATGTGCCTATTTCATGAGTCAATATTTGATCACCAAAATAGAATCCTTCCCACAAGGATTCAGTAGTAAACCAATGATGAAATATTAGGGAATATCATCTCATATCCATACATGAATGTGTAAGGGATGAAAAAATATAGAAATACTCTTGTATTATTCCATAATTCTATGAAAAGTAAGACATTGTGATAGAAAATAAAAAATTGACCACCTCATCCCCATTCACCAATACCGACATATCAACTATTGATTCATCATAGAAGTAACTAAGAGTATGGAATTGAACAAAATGAGAACACTATGCAGTAACTCATGTATTATGGAAAAAGGAACTACCAAAACGTTTTGAAAATAAGAAGTACGATTGGGATACTAAGACCACTCACTTGAGGTCTCCCAATCATAGATTATTTTACTAATTCTTTTTCACTATAAGATATACATCATCTCATGTCAAAAATTATTATTAAATAATAGTTTATCCCTAATAAAATATAGACATCCCTTCCCACCTTCTGCTTCAATTACCTATCAAATCATATAAAAAACTCATCAAATACCATTATTCCACTTATTTCGTCACTTCTTATGTTGGTAATGTCATTCTCAGCACATTAGCGACCACATTCCCTTTTCTAGAAGTATATGAAATATTAAAATAAAATGTATGGTAATACTCTTCCTACCATTTATATAAAAAGGTCTGATCCCTATGATTCAAAATAACCATTATGATTTTATGATTCAAATATATCATAAATCATTCTCAAAATCGGTAGTAACACTAAATTTTAAGTGCATGCATAGAAGTTTCTAACTAAATATTAGGGGTATGTTAGTTCGTCTACTGGGGGTGTCACTATGAGGATCTATAAGCTACAACAATTATCCCCTATGTGAAGACACACCCAAAACCTATGGAAAAAGAATTTTAAAAAATATCATAACCTAAAATCTGTTCTAGAATAATTTATGATAGTTATGAATTTGATTTTTCCTTTAATTCTTCCTATTTTCCCTTATACTTTTCATTGAACTCAATAATGACACCCTTATTGCTTAATGCTTTCATTAAGGATGAAATCATAATGAAATCAAAAAAACTACAAGTATTAACTATCCAAAGACAAGATACTTCAAATAACCAATATATTTATTGGATTCTTCCATGGAATATCATCCTATACATTTTTAGGATCCACTATGATTTGCCTTTTAGAAATTACATGCCTTAGAAACATCACCTCTTGAATACATAACTCATATATAGAAATTATATCATACATAATTTGTTCTATAAGATATATAAGAATGATATCCAAATGGAAAATGTAATCCTCATATAACTTATATTAAAAAATCATCCTCCCTCATTCCATAAGAAAATATTATAAAAACCGATGAAGGATATGATTGAAATACACCAAAAACACCACACGAGTGCTAGATAGTATTAATGTTATAACCAAATAATAAAAATGACCAAACCTACTTCTAAATTATGTCCACGTTATATCCTCTTCTCAAGGTCTCAACTGGTGGTTTCCTAACCATGGGTTGATCGTTGGAAATAATTTTCTCCCTCTAATATTATAAACGTTATTATCAATATTGGGAAATAATATTTTTTATTGAATTTCACCTGATCTATCATAAACTAGTCAATAAAAAATTAGATACTACCATATTATTTATTATATAATAATATATGTGAATCTCATAGTGACACACTAGGATGAATAAATATATTTTCCTCAAGATATGTAGCTGTATATTTAGTTCTTGCAACTCATCAGGTTATATATGGTAATATGTAAAAGAAATTGGAATTTTTCTGAAGAGTTTTTCAATAGTAAAATAATCCATTCTCTATGGTGGTAAACTAGAATAAATATTCTATAAATACCTAGGGCTATTCACATACTAATGTTGGTAGCTATGTAGGATCTAAATAATGATTTAGATGTTCAATATACAAGTGTGGCATGAATTTTATACTTTAAAAATTCCTTTGGAACTTTTAATGTTGGTTATAAAACATTCGTTTTAACTTTGAGGAAAACTATGTATAAAAAAGTTAAACTATATAAATTCACAAAAACTCTTAGTTCTATAGACTAGCTAGATTCTGGATATATGGTTCCAAAAATGAATCTTTAGAAAATATTGCAAGGAATAAGATTCTACCTTAAAGAATATAGATTCTTACTAATCAAATTATACAAGTACAAGAAAGTATAAGCTAGTTATACATTCCTTATTAATCAAAATGAAGTGGAAAAAAACTTGAAACAATTCAAGTAACAATTATAGAATCTTTTAACACAAATAGTAGGGTATCCAACAAACTTGGATAAAGGTCCCTCGATTTATAAATTCAAGAAAGTTTGTCTTACCCATACCAGGATACACCCTCAATATGAATATCAGACTATGTCTTGCTATCCCCGCAAGCCCTTGAACTTCAAGTTAGCCATTACCTTTGTCTTCATTATCAAGGAAGTCCTCTACCATTAAGGTAGTCAGTACCTCTATCTTTCTATCCACAGAATCCCTTGATTGTACATAGCAACAATCTGAGTCACACGAAGCAATATGAACAAGATTTTCAGTACATACAAAGCATGAGAGTCGATCTCTCATTAGAAAATCACATTAGCAGCATGTAATCTCTAGATTGATCAAAATTTTTTAAGCTCATTCAATGGAGCTCCAATTTATAGGAATTTCTCCAATGGTTGGATCCCTCCTCTGACGGTCATAGTTTTTCATGAATTTCATAGGGACCTATACACGTGCCACTCGAGCAATGGTTAGTTAGAAATAGAATGCACGAAATCATGTCATAACTATAAAAAGGGTAAGTAAAATATTCTTTCTCAACCAATTCTATTTTTCATAGTCTAAGGGAAAAATAAAGTTGAAAATTTATGATAAAAATATTCGGAGTATATTACTTGATTATTTGGATTCAATTTTTTAAGGATTTCAGAATCAGAATTCTATATAATTAAGAGTCCAAATTCTATAGAAATTGGAACCTGAATTATGAGGAATTCAGATTCTGAATTCTGAAGAATTTGGAACATCAATTCTAAGGAATTCGGAACCTAAATTCTGAGATAATTCGGAATCTGATTTTTTTGGAATTTAGAACCAGAATTATGAGAAATTCGGAGTCGGATTTATATGGAATTTTGATCCAGAATTCTAAGAAATTCGAAACATGGATTCTGAGAGAATTCAGAGTCTGAATTCTATGGAATTCGGAACCTGAATTCTAAGGTAGTTGGAACCTGAATACTGAGAGAATTCGGAGTCTGAATTCTAAGAAAATTCAGAGTATTAATTCTAAGTAATTCGATGTTCGAATTATAAGGAATTAGGATCATGAATTCTAAGGAATTAAATACATAAATTCTAATGAATTCGAAGTCTGAATTCTATGGAATTCAGAACCTAAATTCTAAGGAATTAGGATCCTGAATTCTATGGAATTTAGAGTATGAATTCTAAGGAATTCAAAACCTAAATTAAAAAGAATTCATATTTTTAATTTAGAAGAATTCAGAATCTAAATTCAGAACCTGAAAACATAATGCTTTATATCTATGTATTTATAGGATTCAATGGTTTTATAAATGAAACCCAATTTTACAGTTAGTCATAAAAGACTTAGATTTAGTGAAACTAAATCATGAACAATGACAACAAAGTTTGGGACAAAATTTCCTTGGAAAGGAAAGTTTTCATTAATAATATAAAACATATGGGAAATGAAATTTCCCTTGAAAAATAGTGTTTGTGATTTTCAAAACATAAATGAATGGAAAATTCACAAGGAAACCTTTTTGTCTCAACAATATACCCTGTTTTGGAAAGCATAATCATCCTTAATAAAAATAATATAAGGACATAGAAATTCTATTGAATTGAAAAAAAACATATCTCCCTTTAATTATGGATCATAATGTATACTAATTACTCCCCCATAGGAATTAGAATCACTAAGGATCATATTCTTGATTTCCTAAATGTTATTTTTCATTTTCTTGCATTCGAAAAACATCATTGATTAGAAAATTCTTCTAGATGAACTCCCCCTTACATAGGGAAATCTCTTATTTACTTTGTATTGTTTCTATCATTATTCTATCCCACTTTGTGATTTCCAAAAAGGAATAAAAGAGAATGGAAAAAATATTGGTACCTAAAACATTAGTACTAAAATACAAAATATATGAAGAACAACTGAAATTTCATTAATGTTGAAAGAATTTGTACAATGAATAAAATACAACAAAATACCGGAATGTAATGAAATTATCATTCTTTCTCTTTTGGCATCAGCTTCTTGACAATGTTTTTTAGCTTCTTGAGCTTCTCGTGATCCTCTTCTACTCACTTAAGCAACTGATCCTAGTCTTCACTTTTCTTCTCTAAGGCTGGAATTTTATCCTCCTAATCCTTAAGACTGTGTGCCAAAGCTTTAAATAGTTCATCTTGCTTAACAGTATTCTCTTAAATATCAATTTGTTGATCTATTTCCATCTTCCAATTCATGGACATAGTGTTAAGCTTGCTATTATGATCCTTACCTTTTTTGCTTCCGAGTAGTCTTCTCTAGGGTTAACTTTTCCTTTAAACTATTTGTAAACCCTTTATCATACCATCTTTGTTATCAAATTAATCCTTAACATTATCATAGAATTCATCAAGGATTCTCATTTCTTTGATCGTTTTCCTTGAAACGCTTGTCATCTTCTTGCATGATCTTTTATGAGCCTCATAACCAATGAGGATGGTTTGGAAGTATTCCTCTAGTGAGACACACTTGTCCATCAGCATGGAAAATGAATCTAACTTTTGATTTATTGTATGATAAAGAAACTGACATCTTGAATCAATGCTATGAAATAACGGAATAGAACCCACCCGCTTTTTCAAAGACTAAACAACAAAATCACATATGAGGGAAGATGATTCTAAATATGAGTGTTTGTTTGGTGAGGATAATTTTTCTATGTATTCATATTTCCTCTTTGATGAAGCACCAACATCTTTCTTATTCAAAATAGATTTACTAGTTGTATCTACTACCACCTTCATTCCATTGTTACCTCTCATAATGATGTCTTCTTCTTTGGGAGATTCATGCTCACTCTCAGATAGCTAAAAAAAATTATCTTCCACAACTTCCTCATTCTCTGCATCAGCCACCAGATCATCTAGATAAATGAAGTCATGATTAGGAAATTCATCATCTATTGGAATATTCACTTTTTGCTAGCCCTTATAATATTTTCCTAGTGTGGAAAGATTTGAGGATTCATCTTGGGAAGTCCAGATCGATAATTTTACAGTGGGTCTTTCCATATCTTGATACTCTTCAACATTCATTATAACATCATCAGTTTCATTCCTTTCTTCTTCCACCTATTTTTCTTATTTTATTTATTCTTCCACTTCTGCATCTACTTCAATTTATTTTTCATGATGTGATTTCGGAATCCCCACTTTCTTTCCCATAGCCTCTGGTAATGATTCTTATAGAAAGGATTCTAGTTCCAGAATTTGCTCAGAGGATTTTTCAGCATCCATAAGACGAGATTGTACTATATCTACCTCAGATGTAACGCCCCGACCCCAGTTACCTAGAGTTGGTGCATTATTACATAACATTGGCATGATCACAAGAAAGATCAAATCTAGAACGACCGATTGGTTTAGTAGCCTTGGAAACACTAGATATATCCATAAGTCTTACATTACATCATAAAGTGAAAAACTACTACAACAACATATTGTCTCCATATTCCACACTAATATCCCCACATAATATCCCTGGAGGTCATCAATAATTAACTTCTTCACTTCCTGGGAAAAATAAAACATAGAAAAGGGGTGAGCTCAAATGCCCAGTAAGGATAAAAATATAGTGGAAACGTTCATATATAAGAATAAACATTTAAGGCAATGTATAACTAAAACAAAAGCCTTTTAAACATTAACTTCAACATAGTATGGAAAAAGTAAAATGAAATAATTCCATTTACTTATTCACATGGATATTCTACTAATCGAATAATCACATGCAATATCAATAACCACTTTCATAATGATGGAATGCATAATGCCAGACTATCATAACCTCATAACCATGGCCTCGTTCCAAGACTACATTTAATATTTTCCCAAGGCCTTGTGCCAAGACACTAGATGGTCTCATGAGACCTACCGATGCATCGAGGAGCTATAGCGAGCTCCACCCATCACATATTATGTCCAATGCATTCCCATTTGAAAAGGTTTAAACATAACATAAACATTCATATTAAAACTAGCATACGAAATGTCAATACTTTCACCATAAAATATGAACGGTATAAAAATAGCACATCCACAGTAAAAAATATCACAAAACCTTCAATACAATATTGATGTTTTGTATCATAATAAATCAACTTCAAATAAGCGTAAACTTCATCAAAGGATGTTGACATAGATGAAATCAAAACTCTTTTTAGAGAAATATCTCTTTATATTTTGAAATCATTTAAGAGTCTTATATTTATGAAATAAAACATTTTCTTGGAAAATATTCTTATAAGATTGTAAGGGATGCTTCGACGATTTTATAACGGCGGAAAATAGCCACCCCCGCCGTATAAGTTAAAAAAAATACTCTTACCTTAATTTTTTCGAAAAGGTTAAAAAGAACCTTGTTTGGAAAACGACGAAAAGATTCCTTTATAAACCTCTTATAAAAAGTCAAACAAGGGTATAAATGACTTGAACCCATATTCTAGCAAATAGTAAAAATGTTTTGAAATTCTTTTTTAAGAAACATGGATGTGGTTGATAAAGGGATCCTAGTAGATTATTACGTATAAACAACCTCGGATAATGAAGAGATTGTGAAATAACACTTACCTTGTACTTTTCCTTGGTTGGGGTAGGTTAACATCTTGTATAATATTGAAATAATTGTTATTAAATTATACAAGAATCAAATAAATTCATATGATATCATATATTATCTTTTAACATTTCTTTGTTAATAATATCCTAGTATTGTCGTCGTTTCGGGTGTTAACTTACTCGTTTTATTTTATATTTTTTGTTACATAAGCCATGTTTGTCATGGATAGGTTGTATATTATTCATATACAGATTGATATCAAGTCCTTAAACATTATTTTTAAATCATAAAATGATAATTATACTTTAATGAATATGATGGAGAATGAATCTCATCGAGTTCGTGGAGACGGTAGTCCGTACGTACGCACGAGCAACAATATCATTATTTTGATATTAAAATAATATATAAATGGATGGTATATCATATACATAGAATCATTAACATGTTATATTTATTATTTACATGAGTTACACAACATTATTATACACATCAAAATAATAATATATTGAATAACAATTACACCACGACGTGGAGATGGTAAGCCGTACGTATGCACGTATGGTGACATGTTATTCAAAGGGTGGATAGAATACTGAATATGGTTGTACCATATTTATAATAACATCAAAGTATTTATATGATACTGTATTTATTCTTTTATAATGTTAATAACAAAGGAAGAAGAAGTGGAATAAGAAAGGAACTTGGAAAAGGGTGGTGAAATCATTACCTCTTCTTCGGGTTCTTCCTTTTGATTTGATCAAAAGGGCTCCTTAGGTTGGATTTATGATCGAACTAATGTCTCTATGATGTAGTTAGGGAAGTTAGGAGAGTATTTGGGAAGAGTTTTGTAAAACTAAAAGGCTTTTAAGGTGTGAAGAAATGAGAAAGAGGAGTGCCCTTTTATAAGAGTGGTGAGGGGCACCTTTGGAAAAGCTAGAAATATTTATTTATAATAAATTCATATTCGGTTTATAATGGATCCAAAGTTGATTATTAAAATTTTAAAGTAGTTATAGGTCGAAAACAATTCAACAAATAAAATTTATACAGGTTTGGGTTACTATATTAACCTTATCTTTAAGTATTAACTCTTAGTTAATTAGTTTGACATTTACCATGTCACTTTTTATTTTTATATTATATAGTTAATAAACATACTATATACATACAATATACCCATAAGTGGTCCATTAATGATACAAATATCATGATATAAGTCTCTTGGCCGAACCTTACATTTTTATGAATTTAATATCAATTAATAATGTAATATTTTTTTAAAAAAGCTTTTATGTCAATTTGACACTATTCAATAGTTGATTTTTTTGAAACTCATAACAGAATGATTAATTCGAAAAAAGTTAATTAAAGCAATTATAATATGTCATATTATCCTATAAAATTATTTTAATTCATTAAAAGTCTCAAATTATATTTACTTGGATATTTATAATATCAATAATTTTAAATTTTCACTATTATGTTAATTACAGCATCATCATTGTTTCATATATAAATTAAATTATGTAATATCTAAAAATTATAAATAAAATATAATTATTTTGGAAATATATTTATCTTTCTAATGAATATTTATAGTCGAAAATACAACATATATAACCCTATGTAAAATTGTTTTTCTAAAAGATATATGTCTGTCTCATTTTTGTATTCAGTTTAACTTAATTAAAATAAAGTGTCCCTATCACCTACATGTGGCTCCATGGGGTCCCAAAATCAACACAAAGATTCCTATGGTCGAACATGTATCAACCAATAATGCTAGGACACGTTTTAGGGTAATTTAGTATTATTATAATATTATTTTTTAACCCTTATTTACCAGATTTTACCCTTAACCATGGTAAATAAAATATTTACCGAAGTAATTATTCAAAATGTCTAAAAATAAAAGTTACCTATTTACACAATTTGAACATCCTGATTCAAAATATGGAATCCATTTTTCCAAATTCAAAACACATAAGTGGCAGAAATTAATTTAAAATTAATTCCAGTTGTTAAAACAAAAAACGTATTTTTAAGAGATAATAACTATCAAAATATTGACACTTGTTTATGTCCGGTTTAATTGTAAAATTATGTCCAATGACCAACAATATATTTAATGGTAAAAATATATTCTAAATATAATTTAAAACCACTCAAATTCATAATTTATCACTACTAATTATTTTGATTAAAAAAGTTGTTTTTAATTAAAATTTAGTAATTTTCACTGTTCATCAAAATAATAAAGTTATCCAAATAGTACCAAAATTTCACCTTAGGCTAAATTCGATATTCCGAATCCAAAAATGAAGTCCATTTTAAAAAATAAAATATATATAATTTCAAAAATTAGTTATTACTATTCATAACGGCTATTTTGATTGGTTATGGTGTATTAGAACTCGGTGTTGCGTACAACACACGCTATCACATTATTCAAAGAGAAGTGTACTGTGGAAGCTTGGGGTGTTACATTCTCCCCTCCTTCAAATAATTTCGTCCTCGAAATTTCTAGAATATTATCGCATGAAAATAATCGGGTGGTTCTCCATTATAAGTTCCTCAGGTTCCCACGTTGCCTCTTCCATCTTATTGTTTCTCCACAAAACTTTTACCAGACGCGTTGTCCGGTTTCTTAGTACTTGTTCTCTCGTATCAAGAATCCTGACGGGCTCTTCACAATAATACCGATCGGGTTCCAGTTCTAACTCCTCATAGGTGAGTACATGCGTTGGGTCAGGCATGTATTTCCTCAATATAGATACATGGAACACATCGTGAACTTTGGAAAGACTTGGCGGCATTGCCAATCGGTAAGCTATAGCCCCAATTCGTTCTAGAATTTCTAAAGGTCTGATGTACCTGGGACTCAATTTATCTTTTTTACCAAAACTCATGACTCCCTTCCATGGAGATACCTTCAGTAAAACATGATCACCGACTTGAAATTCCAAATCCTTCCTTCAATTATAGGCATAGCTCTTCTGCCTACTTTGAGCTGATTTAATGTGATTTTGGATTACCTTCACCTTTTCTATCGTTTCCTCCACCAGTTATAGACCTACAAGTTTTCTTTCACCAATTTCATCCCAATAGGTTGGTGTGCGACATCTCTTTCCGTATAACTCTTCATATGGTTCCATCTGAATACTCGAATGGAAGCTATTGTTATAGGAAAATTCTACCATAGGTAAATACTGATCCCACATATCCTGAAAGTCAAGTGAGAAGGATCTCAACATGTCTTCTAAGGTTTGAATAGTCCGTTCTGATTGTCCGTCTGTCTGAGGGTGGTAGGAAGTTCTCAAATGAAGTTCAGTATCCAGGGATTTATGAAGTCTCTTCTAGAATCTAGAAGTAAAACAGCGATCACGATGAGAAACAATCAATAGGGGTACTCCATGAAGTCTCACAACTTCATTAATAAATAGTCTTTCTAGTCGTTATAGTGGTAGATCTTCTCTTATAGCAAGAAAATGTGCTGACTTGGTAAGAAGATCAACAATAGCCCATATTGCATTGTTCCTTCTAAGAGTGTTTGGTAGCCCCATGGCAAAGTCCATCGTCATATTGTCACATTTCCACTCCGGTATGGGAAGAGGTTTCATGACTCCTCCAGGGTGTTGCCTTCCAGCTTACACTTGTTGAAAAACCATACATCTTGACACAAAATCAGCAATCTCCCTCTTCATATTGTCCCACCAAAAATGTTCCATCAAATATTTATACATTTTGGTGCTCCTAGTGTTTGTAATGAAATTGGAACTATGAGCATCATCTAAAAATTCCCTTTTTATATCAGGTATATCGGGAACACACAGCCTCTTCCCGAATTTCAAATTTCTATTTTCATACACAAAATCTCTCAATATCCCATCATTCACAGCTTTAATCTTCTTTTGAAATTCTCCATCATTAGTCTGAGAACTCTTAATCCTTTCTAGTAACGATGGTATGCCAACCATTTGAAAAAGAATTGATGTTTCTCCTTACCTGGTTATTTCCATGTCCATCTTCACTAGATCCATGAAAATTGGATCCCTTTCAATTCTCATATTGTTCAAAACTCCATGATCTTTTCTTCTCAAAGAATCTTCCACCTTGTTTGCCTTCCCCGGGTGGTTGTGTATCATGTAATCATAATCCTTGAGTAATTCAAGTCATCTCCTTTGCCTCATGTTGAGTTCTTTTTGTGAGAAAATATACTTCAAACTCTTGTGATCAGTATAAATCTCACATTTTTCACCATAGAGGTAGTGCCGCCATATCTTCAAAGAAAAGATCACAGCTGCTAACTCGAGATCGTGAGTAGGATAGTTTTGTTCATGAATTTTCAACTGTCGTGATGCATAGGAAATAACCTTATCATTTTGCATAAGGACACAACCAAGTCCTTTCTTTGATGCATCACTATAAATAACAAACCCATCATTCCCCGATGGTAGATTAAATATAGGAGCATTGACTAATCTTCTCTTCAGTTCTTTGAAACATTCTTCACACTCTTTTGTCCAAAAAAATTTAACCCCTTTACGTGTGAGCTTCGTTAATGGATTAGCCAATCGGGAAAAATTCTGGACGAAACGTCGATAATAACCTGCTAAACCAATAAAACTACATACCTCAGTTATACTCATCGGTGCTGACCATTCTTGGATTGCCTTGGTCTTAGAAGGATCAACAGAGATTCCATCTTTAGAGACAATATGGCCAAGAAAAGAAATATCCTGAAGCCAGAATTCACACTTGCTAAACATCCCATATAATTCATGTCTTCTCAGAGTCTTCAAGATAATGCGCACGTGATTTTCATGATCTTCGTAGCTTTTTGAGTATACCAAGATATCATCAATAAGTACCACCACAAATGCATCGAGATATTCCTTGAAAACTCTATTCATCAGATCCATTAATACAGAGGGTGCATTAGTCAATCCAATAGGCATTACTGTAAAATCATAATGCCCGTACCTGGTTCGAAATGTTGTCTTCAGAATGTCTTCCTTCTTCCACACAACTGATGGTATCCAGATCAAAGTTCAATCTTTGAAAAGTATTGAGCTCCATGCAGTTGGTCAAATAAATCATCAATGCGAGGTAGGTGATACTTGTTCTTTATCGTTATAGCATTGATATCCTTATAGTCAATACATAACCTCATAGATCCATCATTCTTTTTAACAAAAAGAATAAGGGCTCCCCATGGAGAAACAGTAGGGAAAATAAATCCTTTATTACTCAATTCCTCTAGTTGTTTCTTTAGTTTGACTAATTCTACAGTGGCCATTCTATAAGGGGTCTTCGATATAGGCCTTGATCCAGGAATTAAATCAATGGAAAACTCAACTTCTCATTCTGGAGGATTTCCAGGAAAATCTTCTGGAAATACATCTATAAATTATTTCACAACAGGTACAAACTCTATTTGAGCATTCCTTTCCTCACCCACAGTTGTTTCATTCTCTTCCTCCCCAATAATTGAATTTAGTTGAGCTACTGGGGGTGGATCTAGATAAGAATTAGGTGGTGACGATTCTGCTCTAAATATAAGGTGTTCCTTATCATCTTCATCAAGAATCATAACCTATTTCTTCTTACAATAAATCTTTGCATCATAGTCCGAAAGCCAGTCCATACCGAGGATTATATCAAACTCAATCATAGGTATGACGACGAGATCAGCAGATAAAGAACATTTATGTGCTCTAATGGGGACTGATTCACAAAACATTGTTGCAATGATAATTCCCTTTGGAATTTTAACTGACAACCCCCTTATTAAATCAAATTGGAAATATCTAATTTTCTTAGAAAACTGGGAAGATATGAAACAATGTGATGATCCAGAATCAAATAATGCATTTTCTAAACTTGAGGAAACCATTAAATTACCTGCCACCACGTCTTTCGAAGCTTCTACCTCAGTAGTAGTGATATCATAAGCTTGGACATGATCCCTTGGCCTTTTCTGAGGTATGTTCTCCTGACTCTTAGGGAATTCATTTGCATAATGCCCCATCTCCCTTCAATTGTAGCACTGAACATTGGTAGCTTCCTTCTTCCCCATGCAATCACGAGCTTAGTGGCTTTTTTCACCACACTTGTAACAGACTCATTTACCTTCAAGCAATTACCGGGGTGTTTCTTACCAAATTTACTATAGGATAGATATTCAACCTTTCCCTTCTTCCCCTTATTTCCATTCCTAGATTGATCAACAGGTATCTTTATCTCTTTCTTTTCTTTAAATTCATAAGACTTAGAGAATTCCTTTTCGGTCTTGATAGCACGTGAGACAATGTCTTCGTACGACGAAAAGATAAATGGTTTTAAACGATCAAAGAAACGATAAATCATACTTCTTGGGTTGCATATATAATCTCCAGCATACCTTGCTAACCTTCTAAAGCTATCCTCATACGTTGCGACATTCTCATCCTCCTTCTGTCTCAGACTCAGAAATTGTCTTTCCATATCTGCTTGATGGTCGCGAGGAATGTATTTTTCTAAAAACAGATCTTTGAACTCCCTCCATTCCATATTTGATACTTCATCATCTTCTTTCTTGTTTTGAATCAATGACCACTATTGATCAGCATCTCCAGTGAGGCGGTAAACTGCCATGATAACTTTTTACCTTTCACTACTCCCCAAAGCCTGAAATATTTTCTCTAGGGAATTTATCCACTGCTCAGCTACTAAGGGATTTGTACTCCCATTGAAATTTTGTGGTTGTTGCCTCATGAATCGATATAACATTGATCCTCCACACTGCGGATCAGGGTGCTCCATACGGGTAAGGTTATTATTCATAACTTTAGTGAGTTGTCCCAATATGGTGATTAGCTGATCGTCACCAGTTGCATCACCATCTCCACTATAATTATCTTGAGCAGGAGGGAAATCCCTACATGGAGTGCGTGCATTGATAGGGTTTCCATTTCTTCCACTAGGTGGCATTTATAAACAATGGCATAAACTAGATTAGTTTATGAATCAAAATACATAATCCCATACTTATAAAACAATTATCATAAATTTAACTATTTATGGATATAATCCATAATCATAAGAATGTTTTCTTTGAGGAAGTATATACTCATAAACCCTTCATAATAATTTGTAAATAAAATGAGATTTATCCTAAGCATATCCCCCAGGAGTGTCGTAACCAAAAGTGCAGCAAGGCCTGTTATCGTGCACCATTTCTCCATCGAGTCTAGCTCAAAGTGGTGTTTTTGGGTGTTACCCCTAGGTACATCTGTGCCAGAGCCGCCTCTACCTGGTCATATCCAGACAGGGATGTATTTCTCAGAAAACTCCCAAAATCTCTACAATACCAAAATTCTAGGAAGTTCTTCTATACTAATCCTCAAAGTCCATCTTAGGTCGACGTGCTCTAATAAGAGTTTATCTAAATCTAGCTTCCAAGGATTGTACTAAACTTCCTCTGATACTAACTCTAATTCCCCGACCCCAGTTACCTAGAGTCGGTGCATTATTACATAACATTTGCATGATCACAAGAAAGATCAAATCTCGAAAGACCGATAGGTTTAGTAGCCTTGGAAACACTAGATATATTCATAAGTCTTAAATTACATCATAAAGTGAAAACTACTTCAACAACATATTGTCTCCATATTCCACACTCATATCCCCACATAATATCCATACAGGTCATTCATAATTTACTTCTTCAATTCCTAGGAAAAATAAAACATAGAAAAGGGGTGAGTTCAAATTTCCAGAAAGGATAACAATATAGAGGAAACTTTCATAAATAAGAATAAACATTTAAGGAAATGTTTAACTAAAACAAAAGCCCTTTAAACTTGAACATCAAAATAGTATGGCAAATGTTAAATGAAATAATGCCATTTCCTTATTCACATGGATATTATACTAATCGAATAATCACATGCAATATCAATAACAACTTTCATAATGATGGAATGCATAATTCCAGACTATCATAACCACATAGCCAAGGCCTCATGCCAAGACTACAAATAAGATTTTTCCAAGGCCTTATGCCAAGACACTAGTTTGTCTCATGAGACCTACCGATGCATCGAGGAGCTATAGCGGGCTCCACCCGTCACATATTAAGTCCGATGCATTCCCATATGAAAAGGATTAAACATAACATAAACATTCATATTAAATCTAGCATACAAAATGTCAATACTTTCACCATAAATAATGAAAAGTATAAAAATAGCACATCCATAGTCAAACATATCACAAAACCTTCAATACAATATAGAAGTTTTTTATCATAATAAATCAACTTAAAATAAGCGTAAAATTCATCAATGGATGTTGACATAGATGAAATCAAAACTCTTTTTAGAGAAATATCTCTTTCTATTTTGAAATCATTTAAGAGTCTTGTATTTATGAAATAAAACATTTTCTTTGAAAATATTCTTATAATATTGTAAGGGAAGCTTTGATGATTTTATAACGGCGTAAAATAGCCGCACCCGCCGTATATGTTAAAAAAACATTCTTACCTTAATTTTGTCGAAAAGGTTAAAAAGCACCTTGTTTGTTAAACGACGGAATGATTCCTTGATAAACCTTTGATAAAAAGTCAAACAAGGGTATAAATGACTTTAACCCATATTCTAGTAAATATTAAAAATGTTTTGAAATTCATTTTTAAGAAACATGGATGTGGATGATAAAGAGATCCCAATATATTATTACGTATAAACAACCTCGGATAATGAAGAGATTGTGAAATAACCCTTACCTTGTACTTTTCCTTGGTTGGGGTAGGTCAACCTATTGTATAATAGTGAAATAATTTTTATTAAATTATACAATAATCATATACATTCATATGATATTATATATGATCTTTTAACATTGCTTTGTTAATAATATCTTAGTATTATCGTCGTTTCGGGTGTTAAGTTACTCATTTTATTTTATATGTTTTGTTACATAAGCCATGTTTTTCATGGATAGGTTGTATAATATTCATATACAGAATGATATCAAGTCCTTAAACATTGTTTTTAAATCATCAAATGATATTTATACTTGAATGGATATGATGGAGAATGAATCTCATCACGTTCGTGGAGACGGTGGTCCATACGTACGCACGAGCGACAATATCATTCTTTTGATATTAAAATAATATATAAATGGATGTTATATCATATATACAGAATCATTAACATGTTATATTTATTATTTACATGAGTTACACATCATTATTATACCCATCAAAATAATAATATATTGAATAACAATTACACCACGACGTGGAGAGGGTAAGCCGTATGTACGCACGTATGGTGACATGTTATTCAAAGGGTGGATAGAATTCTGAATATGGTTGTACCACATTTATAATAACATCACAGTATATATATGATACTGGAGTTATTATTTTATAATGTTAATAACAAAGGAAGAAGAAGTGGAAGAAGAAAGGAACATGGAAAAGGGTGGTGAAACCATTACCTCTTCTTCGGGTTCTTCATTTTTATTTGATCAATCGGGCTTCTTATGTTGGATTTATGATCAAAATAAGGCCTCTAGGTTGTAGTGAGGGAATTTGGGAGAGTATTTGGGCAGAGTTTGTTTGAACCAAAAGGCTTTGAAGGTGTGAAGAAATGAGAAGGAGGAGTGCCCTTTTATAAGAGGGGTGAGGGGCACCTTTAGAAAAGTTAGAAATATTAATTTATAATAAATTCATATTCAGTTTATAATGGCTCCAAAGTTGATTATTTAAATATTAAGGTGGGTATAGGTCCAAAACCATTCAACCAATAGAATTTAGACAGGTTAGGGTTACTATATTAACCTTATCTTTAAGTATTAACTCTTAGTTAATTAGTTTAACATTTACAATGTCACTTTGTATTTTTATATTATATAGTTGTTAATCGAACTATATACATCCAAGAGACCCCCAAGTGGTCCATTAATGATACTACTATCATGATATAAGTCTCTTGGACGATCCTTAGATTTTTAGATGTTTAATAACAATTAATAATATAATATTTGTTTTAAAAACACTTTTATGTCAATTTTGACACTATTCAATAGTTGATTTTTGTGAAACTAATAACAGAATTATTACTTCGAAAAAAGTTATTTAAAGAAATTCTAATATGTCATATTATCCTAGAAAATTATTTTAATTCATTAAAAGTCTCAAATTATATTTATTTGGGTATTTATAATATGAATTATTTTAAATTTTCACTATTATGTTAATTACTGCATCATCATTGTGTCATAAATAAATTAAATTATGTAATCTTTAAAAATTATAAATAAAATATCATTATGTAGGAAATCGTTTTATATTTATAATTAATATTTATAGTCGAAAATCCAACATATATAACACTATGTAAAAAATGTTTTCCTAAAAGATATATGCTTGTGTCATTTTTGTATTCGTTTTAACTTAATTAAAATAAAGTGTCCCTATCACCTACAAGTGGCTCCATGGGGTCCCAAAATCGACCCAAAGATGCCTATGGTCGAACATGTATCATCCAATAAGGCTAGGACACGTTTTAGGATAATTTAGTATTATTATAATATTATTTTTTAATCCTTATTTACCGGATTTACCCCTAACCATGGTAAATAAAATATTTACCGAAGTAATTATTCAAAATGTATAAAAATAAAAGTTAACTATTTATACAATTTGAACATCCTGATTCCAAATATGGAATCCATTTTTCCAAATTCAAAACACAGAAGTTGCAGAAATAAATTTAAAATTAATTCCCGTTGTTAAAACCAAAAGCGTGTTTTTAAGAGATAATAACTATCAAAAGATTGACAGTTGTTTATGTCCGGTTTAATTGTAAAATTATTTCCAATGACCAAAATTATATTAAATGGGAAAAATATATTCTTAATATACTTTAAAACCACTCAAATTCATAATTTATCACTATTAATTATTTTGATTAAAAAAGTTGTTTTTAATTAAAATTTAGTAATTTTCACTATTCGTCAAAATATTAAAGTTATCCGAAAAGTACAAAAATTTCACCTTAGGCTAAATTCGATATTCCAAATCCAAAAATGAAGTCCCTTTTAAAAAATATATATATATATAATTTCAAAAGGTAGGTATTACTTTTCATAACAGCTAGTTTGATTGGTTATGGTGTGTTAGAACTCGGTGTTGCGTACAACACACGCTATCACATTATTCAAAGAGAAGCATGCCGTGGAAGCTTGTGGTGTTACATCAGACATATTCTTCTTTTTCTTCTTCTCTTTATGTTCCCTTTCAATATTCTCAGCAGCTTTTTACTTCAAATCCTTTACCTTAGTAGGGTCCAAAACGAATTTAGTGTCCCCTTCCTTCTAGTTTTTCTTATCCTCTCTCCACATGGCCACTACTTCATCAGGATACATTTTTTTTATTCTTTGACTTTAGAGGTGTTGAATGAGTTTTATTGGACATCAGAGTTTTTCTTTTCTCTTCATGTTCCTTAGCTGTTCTCTTCCTTAAACCTTTCATAGTGTTTTTAGAAACTTCTAGCATCTTTGAAAAATCAACTACTCCTTAAAAAAGATCACAGAATTTTTCGGATTCACTGGAAAACCAATTTTCATTCTCCAAAGCGTGCCATCACTCAGCAATATCACATTATAATTTCATAGCTTGTAACTACATGGTATATTGAATAACTGATAGAAAAGAACAATAATATTTGAAAGGATTGTAGGATACTGGATAATATGAGATGTCAAGATTCCACTCTTGATATTCTCATCATTAAAAATATTTAGTTAGCCAAGTTTATCTTTTTGAGGTTACCAAGAAATCCAATACATAGATATCAATATTTTTCATAGTATCATTATCCCCTTTCCTTGGAATTATAAATCCCTGAACCCATAGTTCAAGAATATTCAAGTACGTAGAGAGATTAATGATCATCAAAGTCTTCAGTCCTTACAAGCTAAGACACTATATTGCATTCTCCTTATCAAAATTTCTTGATTCATCAGCTAATTTATGAGTAAAAAAAACTACTTCTCATTCATAGGTAATTACAATAAGACTTGCTTCCTTGTTGTATGATAGAGAGTAGATATTTCCATAACACTTAAAAGAAAATATATCTCTTCCTCCTTTGGAAAAACTAATTGTTTCATAGAACTCTACCAGCAACTACGGATACACCAGATCATGTGCCTTCAGTTTTGAAATGAAAAGGCTCTCCCACCCATTCAACATAAAATTATGAGAAACGATAGAGTCATATTTTTTTAAAGAATCTCAGATCAACTAACCTCTCTTGGTATATCTTCCACTATAAGATTTTCATAAGAGTCGACATTTCTTTTTTAGGATAGGGTTCAGAAGACATAAGGAACTGATGAAACTTTTGAAGATTCAGAACGACCATAAAATATAGATACATAGCTTCATCAGACAAGAACTAGAAAAAACGATGTGGGACATCCATTTGGGGGCATTATATAAACGATTTATGTGATTGTTCAACTTCCATGGTTTATCCAATGGTTGGAAAACTTATGCTAAAATATAATGGTTGAGAGGATATCCCAAGAAGGATTTTGATAGGTTCTGATATTTTGAGGTTTTTAAGATAAAAATTCGGATTTAAGAAAATAATGAAAAAAGTGAATCCGAAAAAGTTTCATAAACCAGATAAAAATACCAACAGGTAAAAAGAGTATTACGAAAACATAGGAATGAAAAACATACCATACATATTGCTAGGAAATTTATTTGTAATGAAGAAAAAAAATTAGAGAACTTTAGATTCTGGAAAATTTTAAATGGAAATTTAATGGAAAAAATTTGATTCCGAAAATCTTATTACGAAATAATAATTGATTATAAAAAATTTTGATTACGAAAAAAACATGATTACGAGAAATTTTGATTACGAATTTTTTTTACTAATAAGAAAATGTACTCCCCCTATGAAAAGGAGTTTCTTACTATAAGGAGATAAGGTTCAACAAGAAGTTAATTTTGAAGATTTCCTTATAGTAATCATTCTTAACTTCTGTTTAATATATTCAAATCTATTAGAGGGTAAATATTTTTAGAAAATATCAGAAAGTTGATCTTGTGTTCTGATAAATTGAAGAACGATATCTTCTTTTTGTGTGAGATCCCTAGAAATGTGATGCCTAATTTCTATGTGTTTTTCCAGATAGTGATGGGTATGATTTTTTACTTAAGAAAATGGATCCATTATTATCACATGATTTTTTTGTTTTGGTAAAACACATACCATAGTATGTGAGTGTGTGTTTCATCCACAATACTTGAGCACCACAACATCCAGATGCTTCATATTCAGCTTCAGTAGTAGAAAGTGCTACTGAGTGTTATTTTTTTCATGAACATAAAAAAAATGAATCTCATAAGAAATGAAAAGTTTTGTATGTACTTTTCCTATCCAATCTATATTCCAAAAAAGTCATCATACAAAAACATTTTAAGACGAAATCATTTCCAGAAGTAAAAAAGAGTCATAGATCCATGGATCCCTTTAAATAGAAAAAATCTGTTTAACTGCCATTAACTGGGATTCCATAAGATTAGATTGATATCTTGCACATAAGCATACTAAAAACATTAACTCTGGATGAAAAGCTTTCCTGTAAAGTGGACTTCCTAGCTTACCTCTAAAAGATGTTTGATCTATTGGTTTCTAAGGTTTATCAAGATCAAATGAATTTGAGGTACCAATGAGAGTACTTATACTCTTCGTTTTGTCATATCCATCCTTTTTAAGAATATCTTTAATATACTTATGTTGGGATATGCAGATTCCTTCTGGTTTTTATGAATTTTGAAAACCTAGTAAAAAACTTAACTCACCCATCATACTCATTTCAAACTCATATTTCATTAAATTCGCAAAGGAATCAGTTAAATATTTCTAAGTTAAACCAAATATAATTTTATCAACATAAATTTGAATAATCAAAAAAAAATTCTATCTAAAAGGGTTAAGTCATCATTTTCCTTATCATTATTGTTTTGAAGCAATCCCCATGTAAGTTTACCATACCATGCTCTAGGAGCTTGTTTAAGTCCATACAATGCTTTTGTAAGTCTGAAAACATGTTTATGATGTTTATTATCTTCAAAACTAGGATTTTGTTCAACAAAAACGTCCTCATGAACATAGGAATTAAAGAACGTGCATTTAACAACCATATGAAAAGGATGGAATTTAAAGAATGCCACAAAGGCAAGTAGAATACAAATAGATTCGTATCTAGATACAAATGCATATGTTTCTTCATAGTCTATTCCTTATTGTTGGTTATAAATTTTGCCAAACAATCCATCTTTATTTATTACTATGAATCCATTTTCATCAAACTTATTTCTGATGACCCATTTTGCTCCAATAATAGAAGTTTACTTAGGTTTTTCAACCAAGGTCCAGACTATATTCCTTTCGAATACATTTAGCTCATCCTTCATGGCTTTTATCCAATCATCATCACCTACTACCTGATCAGTGCTTTTTGGTTCTAATTGGGAAAGGAATGCTAGATGTTATACATCATTTCTTAAGGAACTTTTAGTCTCTATAGGTTGATTTACATCACCAGTGATATTATCACTGGGATGATTCTTGAGAAACAATTGATTTGGGTTTTGTAAAACATGTTCATCAACATATGGTAGGAAATCGTGTGGGGTAAATTATTTAGATTTATTTTCATGAACATTTTATTATCAGAAGGATCTTCTATCAAGGGTTGATAATCAGTTTTTGATAACACATCAGAAGATATAGGTTCAGTTTGTTTAAAAACAAAGGGATTGGTTTCATCAAATTTAACATGTTCTGTTTCTTCAACAGTACAATATTTTTATTGAAAACTCTATAATCCTTAGAGGTTGTTGAGTTGTCTAATACAATTCTTTCATTAGATTTTGGGGTGAATTTGTATAGATTATATTTAGTATTCAAAATTAATAACTTGCAACCAAAAAACTTGAAGATAGAAATTCTAGGTTTTCTACCATTCTATAACTCATAAGGAGTTGTATTAAGATAATGTATATTCAAAACACAATTTATAGTATAACAAGAAGTACTTACAGATTCAGCCCAAAAATGTTTGGCTACTCAATATTCACTCAACATGGTTTTTTTATCACCTGGAGAATTCTGTTTCTTCATTCAACAACACCATTTTCTTGAGGAGTTCTTAGTGCTCAGAAGTAATGGGTAATGCCTTTTCTACTAAAAATATTTTAAAAATCAGAAACATTAAATTCTCCCCTAGGATCACTATGAATAGTTATCAGTGGAAGTTTTTTCACAATTTTAACTTGGTCTCTAAAAATCTTGAAATAAGAAAAATCTTCAGTCTAATAAAATATTTGTGACGAATACTTCCTCAAGTAAAATATTTTTTGACTTCATTATAATAACTAAGTCTTTATCCACAAAAACATTAGTTTTGGCACTAGAGTTAGTCTCTATAACATTTTTCATAGAAATTACTTTTTCTATATCCTTAAAAAGTGTATCCTTATTATAATTAACTTCTTTAAAGGGTTTTGAAACACTTTCAAAATGAAAAATTTTATTATCATGATCTTTTGAATGATCTGATACTTCTTTTGTTATAATGAAAAATCTAGAATTTTCCTTATCAATGTTTTTCTTAACATTATTATTTTCAATCCCAATGAGCTCAAAAAACCTAGAAACTTTTTCATATGTTAGTAAAATAGTATCTATATCAGAAAAATATTTTTCATCTGAAGATTCATAATATTTACTATCACTATAATTAGCATTCAAGGATTAATTGTTTATGGATACATCATTATGTACCTTGGAAATTAAACAATGATTTTTAATAGGTAATCTAGCCAGTAAACCATGATTCTTCTGACCAGAAGATTCATACTCTATGGATTCATCAGAAGAGTCCCCACCACTGGTAATCCAGGTGTCATTTTCTTTCAAAAATTTCATATTTTTACATTTTTAGTACTTCTTTATATTTCTCTCCAAATTATTTTCATTTTTCGCTTTCATTTTAGCATAGGACAATCAGGCCTAATATGCCTTGCTCTTTTACATTCATAACATGTAACTTTAGAGTATTTCTTGTCCTTTTACTATTTCTTATTAAATCTTTAATGAAAGTATTTCTTCCCAACTATCTTGATCATCCTTTGAACAAGATTAGCTAGTTCATTCTCAAAATTTTCACTTTCACTTGATTTAGATAAAATATTAACCTTCTTCAACATGGATATTGAAACCCTCTCAGTAGTATTGACTTTAGTAGTTTTAAAAAATACACTTCTATTTCCATTATTCTTCTTATTTATATCAGCATATCTTTTCATTCTTGTCTTATGGTGAAAAAGAGTTCCAAAAATCTCATCAAGAGTAATCTGGGTTACTTTCATATTTTCATCAATAGTTGTTCTCTTAGATTCCCACTCATTGGCATGATATCAATAATCATATCCACAAGTGCCACATCATATAAACCTTTCTCACCCTTGTATTTAAAACTATTAACAATATTCATAAACCTCTATTATACCTTGCACACTGGTTCTCCATAAGGAAATAAAAATATATGGTATTCTTCTCTAAGAAAAGCTATCCTAGATTCAATAACCTTCGATGTACCAAAGTGTGTAACATATAATTTCATCTAAATACAATTTTCAACTTCACAAGAAGAAATCTGACTATATATATTCCTAGTCATAGAACACAACAAAGTATTGTGTACCTTGTAGTTTAGTTGATATTTTGACTTTTCTTGATTAGTAAAAGTTCAGACTTCCTTATCAAGAATCATGTAATCTTCAGTAAGCATAGTGATCTTGTCCACTCCTGTATTAATAAAAAAATTCTTCATAAGATATCTCCAATATTAAAATTCATTCCAATCAAATATAGGTGGTCTAGTAGGATTACGATTATCAATCAAACTAAAATCCATTCCTGCAATCTAAAAGAAAATATCATTCCAAATTAACTTGTTAATAAAAAAAGTTTGTAAATAGGGACAAAAATCCTAAGTAAAGAAAATATACAACAATGAAAACCTGAGCAAGAAAAAATAAATGTGAATAAAAGTATTTGAGATACCTCCTTTGATACCAATTGAAGGATCGAAATAATGATTTAGATGCTCAATATACAGGATGGGGGTGAATTGTATACATTAAAAATTCCTTTGGGACTTTTAGAGATGGTTATATAAATTTTGTTTTAACCATGAGGAAAAATATTTTTATCAATGTTAACCAAGGTAAATTCACAAACACACATAGTTCTACCAACTAGCTAGATTCCAGATATATTGTTCTGGAAATGAAACATAAGAAAAGTTTACGAGGAATAATATTGTACCTTAAAGCTTATATAATCTTACTAATCAGTGTATGCAAGTACCAGAAAGTATAATATAGTTATAATTTCCTTATAAATAAAAATTTAGTGGAAAAAAAACTTGAAACAATACATGTAAAATGTATAGAATATTTTGACCCAAAGAGTAGGGTATCCAAAAACCTTTGATAAAGGTCCCCTGATTTGTACATTCAAGAAATTATGTCTTACCCACAATAGGGTAAGCCCTCTATAGGAATATTGGAGTCTGTCTTGCTATCCCCAAAATCCCTTGAACATCAAGTTAGTCACCATCTCTATCATCCGTATCAAGGAAGTCCTCGAACTATGAGGTAGTTGGTACCTCTATCTTCCTTTCCCCGGAATCCTTCAATTATACACAGTAACAACTAGAGTCACACAAAGAAATCTAAAGAAGATGTTCAGTATGCATAAAGAATAAATCTCTCTCTCTATAAATCACTTCGACATCATGTTATCTATATATTGATCAATGTTTTTATGCTCATTAAAATGAGATTCTATTTATAATAATTTCTCCAATGGTCGGCTCCCTCCCCCAATGGCCATATGTTTCCTAGAATTTCATACGGACCTATAGATGTGCCACTCCAAATATGGTTAGTTAAAAACAGAATGAATGGCATTGTTACATAACAAAATCAATGGTATGTAAAATATGGTTGCTCAGCCAATTCTATTTTTCTGAGTCGAAGGGAAAAATAAGGTTCGGAGTCTAAGAGAAAAACATTCGGAGTCTATATTACATGAATATTAAGATATCTTTTTCAATGAATTCAGAATCAGAATTATATAGAATTCAGATTCTGAATTATAAAGAATTCATAAAAAGAATGATGAGGAATTCAGAGTCTGAATTCTTAGGAATTCAGAACCTGAATTCTACGGAATTTTGAACCTGAATTCTAAGAGAATTCGGAGTCTGAAATCTAAGGAATTCAAAACCAGAATTCTAATGAATTGGGAGTCTGAATTCTAAGGAATTCAGAACCTTAATTATAAGAGATTCAGAACCTGAATCTTGAGAGAATTCGGAGTTTGAATTCTAAGTAATTCAGAATCGTAAGTCTGAATGAATTCGTAGTTTGATTTCTAAGGAATATTAAACTTGAATTCTAAGGAATTCAGATCCTGAATTCTATGGAACATCGAACCCGAATTCTAAGTTATTTGGAACATAAATTCTAAAGAATTAGGATTCTGGATTCTAAAGAATTCGGAACCTATACTCTAAGGAATTTAGAACCTGATTTATGAGGAATTCAGAGTCTGAATTCTAAGAAAATCAGAACATGAATTCAGAAGAATTTGGAATCTGAATTCAAGAAGAATTTAAAATCTATGTTCAGAACCTAGAAACAGAATGCTTTATATCTAATTATTTATATGATTTTGATTTTTTAGAAATAGAACCAAATTTTACACTTAGAAATAAAATGAGTTATATTTATTAAAACTAAATCATAAACAATGAAAACAAAAATAGAGCGAAAATTTCCTTAGGATGGAAAATTTTCCTTAATAAGATAAATCATATAGGAAATAAAATTTTCTGAGATATAGTGTGTTTGTGATATTTAAATAATAATGGAATGTAAATGTCATAAGGAAAACTTATTGACTCAACAAGATACCTACCCAAAAAGGGTCAAAAATCATGAAATGTATCAAACAATTGGCATAAGATTAACCATTATATGGAACAAAAATCCCTTCAATTCTGGATGTAGATTCCCACGCACCCTGAAAAACACAAGTGACCCCATCAAAAGATATTTACAGAACTCGATAATGCATAAATTCTATATGGGAATTAAAATGATCATATATGAAATGCATGTAATCATGTTGAATATTTTACGATCGTGTAACCCAATGTCTCACTCCACCTCATTGTCTGATATCATCACTTGAAAATATGTGTACTTGAAATCTCATTCATGCCTCATTCACAAAGGCATAGAATGATACAAACATAATGACATAATCTCCAAACATAATCACAACACAAAAAATTTATTTCACAATTCAAATAATTTATTAGCACCTATATCAATCTGAGCTTGTACTATAGATGTTGAAATCAAAACCATTCCACTAATAGTAGTTGGACTTATATAATCTTCATATGTAGTAAACTATATTTTATAAATACATCTAGTATCATATCAAACCTATGATTTAATATCCACATATACTTCCACATTATCCATAGTATATATCCCTCTACCCTTAGTAGCATTGGTAAGATTCTATAAGGCATTGGTGAATGTGGATCCATCCTTATTACCTTCGGACATCATATCATAAAAACATTTCAAGTGGCCTAATTTTCCACATGAATATATGTATTGGGAGCCTTTTTAAATTTATTCTTGGTAATAAAAAGCTACCAAAACTGATATCACAAAATCAACTAGTATTCAAATTAATTCCCCATAATAGGTCTTGAGTAAAACTGGCTTCTGTTGCGCTCCCTTTTCTTGACATAAGACACACTCACGATAACAGTATTATGAACTAATGATGCTTCAAAAAATGATCTTATAGATATTTCAACAACTTCTAAATATACCTATTCACATAAATCTATAAATTCAATAAGGCACATTAGAATCTATATCGACTGAATATCGGTCCTCAACCCCAACTAAAACCACAAGAACTCTAGGACATCAATGGGGACAGGGTCCAATGGAATGTTAACCAACATAGAAAAACATATGGAATAATAAAGAATAGTATTCTCACCCATCCCAGAGGTCAAAATATCCAAGGTCTTTTCCCCATGTAATGTATTATGATAATGTGATGGTTGAGGATTTTCTAGAAAGTAGACCAGGTATGATCCTCTTGTAAGGTTGTTTTCAAAATAGTTTCACGCTATCTATTTCTTATTCCTTTAAGAATATACATGGTAAAACACATCATAGATTCCCCATGGGTATTCAAGAAGATTAATATCCTCTTTATCCACTAAATCCATTCTTCAAATTCCTCCAGAGCTTTTCTATCATAGAAGGTATATGGTTTCTTCTATGAAAATTATGTTATGTGATCTACTACTCTTTGTAGGTTTCCAACACATTCATGAACAAGAGTATAAATAGTATTGATTAAAAAATATAAAAAATAAAGTTCCATTGGAGGACTTCCATGTGGATCCTCTCTCATATATTCATCTATGATATTTGGAATAACCCATATAGGAGTCATTTTGAAACTAACAGGTCAAAAACCATTTTGTAATGATAAAATTTCAAAATAATAGGGCCATCATCAGGTATTGTTATCAATTTACACAGGTGATAAGTTTTTAAATAAGTTATGAAATATATGAAAAAAATATCGAACTTATAAAAATAATAGGTTCATTTAAATAAACATCTCATATGGTTTTTTCAAATGACCACAAAAATCGCATCCAAACGTGGTAAAAAAATTGACCACCCGTGGTAGCTTGAGTTTAGACACATAAGTGACATGTCCATTCACCTTCATGTTATTATTTTATGAATTCTGATAATACTAAATATTTTCTACTCAATACAAAAGGCCAAAAGAGGTAGTGTTAACCCACATCCTACTGAGCATCCCTCTGATACCAATTTGTACCAATATCAGTCAGTTATACAATACTCCCATGCTAGACAAAACATTTTGATGTATAAAAAGGATACAAGAAACAAGACTCTGATTTAACTAAATCATGAAAAACAACAAAAGTATAATATTGTAGAGATATATAGAAAAAGATCCATTAATCCTAAGAAAAACATGCTAAAGAAGGCAAATATGGTCTCATAATTCCAATAAGAATCCATGTGACAAACCATCACCTCATGAAAATCCTAATATTAAATAAATAGTGATAATGGGACTTGGAATGATAAATTATTCCCTTCTCAATACATGTTATTTAAAAAAATTATATAACCAACAAAATGTAAAATTTGGGTGTGTACATAAATCCAATTACAATACCACCAAAGAATCTATACAAGTTACATAATCAATAATTTCAAAGTTATAACTATATTAAAATATATTTTATATAGTGAACTTATCCATTTACTCATATCATTACATTATTTTATGCATAAAAACATTATAATACAAGGCAAGGATCGTGATGTCTAATGTCTGGGAAGACTAAGTGCATAAAACTAAATACACGGGACTAAATAAAACATTTATTTATTTAATCTTAAATAAGATTTCCTTACTTCCATTATGATCATACATCATCATAGGGTAACTAAGGGATACAATGAGTAAATGGATGATCTAAAATCCCAATAAGGGAATGTCATAGTACTTTAGTGCATGGGTCAGAAGGCATGGAATAATGATATGAAAAGTAATGGAACGTGTGAAATCATAACATAAAAACATGGGTTTATATTATAATAGAGTCATAATAATGTATAACAAAAAAAACATGGCTTAAGCACAATTCAAGTCTCATTACATATTGAGGATCACAAATCAAGGTTAACCACCACGACCGTTGAACATCGTAGCATGACTCAAGGCAAACCTACAAGATTGTTGCACACAATGTCTCATGAGACTCAACCTGAAATAATGAATTGGAGTGCTTTATAGGAGTAAAAATTATAACCTTTTCATGAATAGTCATTCCACATAAATAATCGTACAAAATCAATGATACAAACACATAAGGGTATCCACGGATAGAAATGGGAATCATAATCATTTCATGAAGCATAATGAATGGTCGTATCATACAAGTGTCCATGAAAAAAAAGCATTTGATCACGAATATGAATTCATAAGGAATAATATTGATATATCAAAATATGTGATTTCATATTTAAGTGATAAAATGTAAAATATTTTTTACGAATCGTTAATATGAAAACATTTTAGTGTAGTTTAATGAAAATATAAAAGATCTTTTAAAACCGAAAAGGGAATAATATTTTATATAAGACCAAAATTGAACCAAGAAGGTTTTCATGATATAAAAAATTGGTTTTATGAATATAATGGTTTCTTAAAAATATATCTTATTGTGTATATGAAATTGTGTAAGAATTCAAGAATCTCCATTCAAATGAGTTTGATTATCTAGATGTTTTGAGGAGGGAATCACGTAAAATTATGTATATCCACAAAATAGAATGATTAATGGTTCATGATACATGAGTTCGGACATATAAAAACTATTTGGATATTTACATAAATAGAATATAGGATTTCATTTGGGTAAAAAGAGAGTAAGAATGACCTAAAAGAAAAATGAATGTTCGGGTAGAACCCATTACCTTATGTTTGATGGTGTTCCCCACTTGATATTAATAAACTAAATAATAACATTTGGTTCATTAATTAAAAAGTATTGAACCTCTTTTATATTCAGTTTATTTAGTATTACCTTTTTCAGATCATTCCTAACCTTTTTGATTTGTTGTTAGGTTCAATTTCATTATTTGGGTTTGTTCGTTTCCTTATCAGTTTACTTATATACATGAACAGATAATCATGTAAAATGAGGATGGTAATATAGAGTTTGAGTTATATTTTTTTATTGAACATACAGATGGTTACATGGTTGAAAATTTCATTTTCTTACTCGGAGTGATGATAAGACATTATATAAAACATTATGGATAACCTTTAAGGTTAATTTATGGTTTTTGATAACAATGAACATATTTTGTTTTATAAAAAAACCATGCCTAAAAATGAATCAAGAACCATATATGAGAAATAATACAGATTTTAATGGATGGTTCAACCATAATAATGGTTTTATATCCAAAATTGAAGACAATAATTGAAATTGAAAACCCATTATCCTTGAATGTGTTATATTAACACGTCATTGATGGTGTTTTAACTAGTAGTATAATAGCAGGTTTAATGAGAGACAACAATAATATATTCCATTATCATAAAAAAAATTCTTGTACATATCAGGTAATTAATATTTCATAGCATTTGGTTAAGGATAGGTAAAGATAGAAAATAATGAAACAGAACATGAAAGGAAAGTTAAAAAAATTGAAAAGAAGAATTTACCTCTTAAATTAACCATCATTGATATCCTTTTAAGGTGTGAGGATTTTGTAATTGAGGAGACTAAGGGTGGATGGACTTGTAGGTGGGTCTAGATAAATTATTTGAGACTAATTTAGGTAAGGAACAAATATTGAGATGATTGAAGAGAATAAGGGAGTATTGGTTGGTTTTATAGTGGAGGGTAGGATGGTTTTCATAATATATTAATCATTAGTTTATTATTTCTCCATAAGAATAGAAATATTGATGATTCCATGAAAAAATAGCAATTTCATGACTCAACAAATATGAAGAAATAAATTTATTTAGAATTTATCTTAAATTTAAATATTTTACTATACACACTAATTCAAGTATTTTTAAAAACCACAAAATTTAACCCCAAACATTTTTTGACATGTAGAGTCAAAAAAAGAACTCAATTTTATGAAAATAATTTTCTAAATATGGGTAATTTAATTTTTAAATAAAATCATCATTTACATGAAAAATACGTATTTTAAATTTATAACAAATTTTATAAATCATTGAAAAAAGTACTACGATCTCATAAAATTATCCTATAATAGGAAGACATAAAAATATTAACATATCAATACCTATTATGAGATTATATTTTCTTTTTTTATTATATTAATCATAAATTTTTAAATAAATATTTATGACTTTAAAAATACCAACCCTGTCATATTGTCACATACAAGATGGATAAAATTTATTTATACTTTCATTGGTAAGGTTACTATTTACATGGATTATTTACTATTCGTAAGTGTCGTCTTACAATTCATCAAGGAGAAATTACTATTCATAAGGGTTAGTTACTATTCACTAAAAATAATGTTGACCTTATCAGACTCATAAAATCTTACTTATGACAATTTGTTATTTTAGATTTCATAAATTCAATTCACAGAAGTGAAAATATTGTGTTTAAACGTCACATAGTACTTTTTAGTTCCTTGAGTTGTGATTTCATTTGATTATATGACCTAATTATAAGATGGGAATTTCCAATGACAAAACATTGAGTCATACCATTCTTCCACCCTTATGAAATTTCCCCCCTTGAATTCTTTTTTCAATTCTGAACCATAAACACCTATGGGTACTTTTCCTTCATTGCCTCAACCAGTTCCCATGTTTCCTCTTCATACATATAGTTCCTCCATTATAATTTGACTAGCTTAGTAGTCTAGTTTCATAGAACGTTATCTCTATGATTCATGATCATCACTAGATGATCCTCGTAAGATAAACCATTCCCCAACTATACCACCTCTGAAGAGAGTACATGTAAAGGATCTGGTACGTACATCCTTAAGAGAAATACATGGAATACATCGTATACTTTTGAAATGGCAGGTGGAAGTGCTAGTTGATACGCCATATCCTCAACACGATAGAAAATATAAACGAGGTTGATGTACCTAGAAAATAGAATTCTATTCTTCCCAAACCTCATGAACTTATTCATGGAGATATGTAGAGGAATACCATGACTTCAACTTTGAACTAAAGTCCATCTCAACGATTGTTTTCATTAATATTCTATCAGAATTGGAATTCATTAATGTGATACAAATTTTTTTTCACCTTATATACTATTTCATTTACCATTTCAGGTCGTAGAAGCTTATACTCATCCAATTCATCAAAACATTTTTGTATTCTATACCTTTTCCCATAAAGGGATTTATATGGTTCCATTCAGATACTAGAGTCAGAAATTTTGTTGTCGGAGAATTCAACCACTTGAAGATGTTTGTACCACCCTACTTTTATTTCCATATTATCTGCTCTCGACATTTCCTTATGTTTTTGAATAGTTCGCTAAGATTGCAAACCGGTTTGAGAATGGTAGGCCATACTAAAATCCACTTCAGTGCACATAAGATGTTAGAGACTTTTCAAGAAATTCAAGGTGAACCTCGGATCTCTATAGGATAGAATAGATATTAGTACTCCATTCATCCTTATCACCTAATTAATATATATCCGTGAAATTTTATCCAATGAGAATTCCTCTCAAATTGATATGAAGTGAGATTTCTTTGTAAGGCGATCAATAATGACCCACATCACATTGTTTCCTCTAGATGTCCTTAGAAGTCTAGTGACAATTTCCATGGGGATGTTCTCCCAATTCCATATTGGTATGGGTAGTGGTTTCATCATATCCTTATAATTATATCTTTTACCATTGACTTGTTGGCATACCAGGAACATTGATTTATACTCACCAATCTACTACTTCATGTTGTCCCACCCAAATTTATCTCAGAGATATCGATACATATTTATTCTCCTTGGGTGAATATAGATGGTTGAGCTATGTGTGACATTCAAATTACCCTTCTACATCTGTTGACTAGATGGTACACATAATAATGTCCCAAATCATACTACACCTTTCTTTATCAATCAAGAACTCAAAGGATTTCACATTCTTAATGGATTCTAGCATTTTATGATTTTCCACATCATTTCTTTGGGAATAATTTAATTTCTCCATGAGGGATGGTTGAGTAATAATTTTAGATAGGACAGATGATGATCCTTTATTAAATATTCCTATATCTATCCTCTATAAATCTATGAAGGTTGGATACATTTCTATTCACATCATGGATAATGATACATGACCCTTTCTACTTAAGACATATTCCACCTTATTTTCCTTACCGGGATGTTAGTTTATTGAGTAGTCATAATCCGTGATGATATGTAACAATCTTTGTGGGTATATAGTAAGCCCTTTTTGATTTAATATGTATTATACACTCTTATGATCAGTATATATCTCACACTTCTCCCCATATAGATAATTCTTCCATATTTTCAATGCAAAGATCATTATCGCCAACTCTAGATCATGTTCAAGGTATTTTTTCTCATGTATTCTCATCTTTATCGAGATGTTAGCTATCACTTTATGATTTTTCATCATCACACAGTCTAATACCTTCTTTTAATATTCACCATAACCTACAAATATTTCTCTACTCATTGACAGTGTGAGTATTGGCATAGTGAAATGAATCTTTTTCAACTCCTTAAAGTAGTATTCACATTTTTTATTCCATAAAAACACCACTCCCTTCCATGTCATCATGGTAATTGGGTTTTAAAATCATGAAATGCTCTTAAATTATTTTTGATAATACAGAAATAGATCTAGAAAGTTTTCGATATCTTTTTAGAATATGTGTTTGGGCTACTTTTCAATTGCATTTCTCTTGGAACGGTCCAAAAATTTCCCTTTCCTGGTGAAAACATTCCTCAATAATGATATTTCGTTCATCCAAAACTCACATTTAAAATATGTTTCCTATATTTTATTAAACCACAATTTCTTTAGTATAGTATTCAAAAGCTCCTCATGCTACCCCTTGATCTTGGTGTATATCCTAATATTATCAATAGAGACTACTGAAAATTTGTTGTGGTAATATCTAAACACTCTATTCATTAAACCCATGAAAATTTTTGGAGAATTTCTGAGTCCAAAAGTAATTAATGTGAACTCATAGTATCCATACCTCATTTGAAAGGAAATCTTGGGAATATCTTCATTCCTCATTGTTAATTGGTGATATCCCCACTGAAGGTTCACCTTAGTGAAATAACTAGCCTCACGAAGCTGATCGAACAAGTAATAAATCTATGGCATGGGATAGTTGTTCTTTATCATGATTTTATTGATCTCATGATAATCAATGCAGAGGCACATTGATCCATTCTTCTTCTTGATGATGAATACTAGCTCACCCCATGGTGATTTCCTCAGGTGTATAAAACCCTCCTCTAGATTATCATATAAATGTTTCTTTATATCTTCCAAATCTATGGTGTGTATTTTATAATGTGTCTTTGATATATGTAGTGATCAGGGAACAAGTTCAATTGATAAATTAACCTCTTGATTAGAAGGAAGACCAGAAAACTCGTTGGGGAATATATCAGTGTAATCCCTCATGATAGGCATTTATTCTAGAAGTATAATTTCCATTTTTTAAAGAATTTGAGTTATACTTGATGGCTCATATTCAATAATATCCACATATTATACAATGATTATAAAATAGATTCATCTTCCCCTATACACTTGTAATGAATTTTAGGATGCTTCAGGAAGTGAAGAGTGATATCCCTTTCCCAACAGTTGGTGTTGTCTCTGTATAAAGATAGCCAATCCACCCCTATAATAACATCAAACTCCACTAAAAAATTTATGATATGATTTTTTGGGAGGTTCACTCCACAAAAATTTACTAAAAATGACATATAAATCTTGGAAGCCATAATTGACCCTCCACTATTCTCATAGATAACTTCACCTCAAAATTTTGAGATGGTGTTTGAATAGTTCTACTAAACTTGAAAGGTATGAAAGAATGCATAGAACCATAATCAAATAGTAAGTATACTATTCACGAATGATTACCTTGCATAGTTTTTCCCCCACACAATTTTCTGACTCTACCTCAGTAGTGGTGATAGAATAAACACTCCCTTGTTTACTTAAATGTTGTTGTTGATTTCCTCTAACAACCTTTGGCATAGGGAATTTTTTCGTATAATTCCCATGATCCATACAGTTGTAACACTGCACACTTGGATAAGAATTTATATGAACCTTCCATTCATCATTCACATTAGCAGGATTTTTCATATCCCTTCTATAGTTAGTTTCTAGATGTCCCATATTTCCACTTATGAAGAAATTCCTAGTTCCCTTTAGATCGTTCCTAGGATGCATCTTCCAACAATTTCAACATACAAGATGTTTAATCTTCTTTCCATATTAGGATTTATTTTTTAAACCTCCAATATTAAACTCCATATTATGATTCTTTTCACCAGGCACATGAAACACCTGGGAGTCTCTGATCGCAATTTCAACATTGAGGACAAAACAAAAAATCTCTTCATAACATTTAATGTCTCAAATCGCCAAAGACTTTCACAGACTCATCTTTAGTCCACTAAAGTAGAGATTCAGATTTCTTTCATTGTTCATGATAAATCCAGAGGCGTATCATTCAAGCCCTGTGAAGTCGCCTTCATACGTCCTGATAGACTCATCTTCATTATTCTTTAGTATGACAAAATCTCCTTCCATCCTGAGGGGAGGGTTCGAGGTAAATATTTATTGAAAAATATCTTCATGAATTCCTCCCAATCCATGGAATAAATTTCCTCTTGGGAATTTTTATTATGGAATAGTTTCTACCATTGATTAGATTCTCCATCAAAATGATATTCAACCATTATGACTTTGTATTCTTCAAAGCACTAGAGGATATATAATATATTACCAATGAAGTTAATAAACAATTTCATGAGGAGTGGATTAGAAGATCCACTAAACATGGGAGGCCTTTTCCACATAAAGGATTCAAGGACAAAATTATATTTCCTTGGGGGAGAAGGGAGTTCTACATGGTTCATGATATTCTTTATAACATGCGATAGCTAATCAAGTACTGTCATGATGTTTTAAGAACACTTTCCCATCGTATTTTGCATATAGTTATGGAAATATTCACATTCACTATCACACTAATTATTTCAAGGTGTTTGTTCTATATCCCGCCATTTACTAAGTCAATAATGTACAATTATAGGGTTTTAATAGATAGATATTAAGAATAAAAATCAAACTTTGAACATAAAAGTATAAACATGTAAAGGAGAAATACATACTAACTTGTGATTCCCTTGGATTAAATATAGGTTATCTTTGATCTAAGTCTTAACTTATATTCTTATGGGATATTTTTCTGTATTCCCTCAATAATGGTTAACAGCAATCTCATTAATTTACCAAATCGTATCCCCAGAGAGTGACATACCAAGTGTGCATCAAGGCCCACTGTCATGCACCCGATCCTAGGTGATTCTAGCTCAAATCAGTGTTTTAGGGTTTTACCCCTAGATACATCTATGGTAGGGCCACCATTACCTATTTTTATCCAAACATGTATTTATTTTTATGATAACCCACTAACACATTAATTAGAAAAATTTATTGTTTTTAATTATACTTAGTCTCATCCTTAAGGTTCTTAATAAAATGTTCAATAATTAATTTCCAGAAATAATTATACCATCCTATGATACTAATTATAGAAACCCTATCCTTTTACACATATCATTACATGGTTTTAAGCATAATAAAATATCATATTACATTACAAGGATCTTGAGGTTTAGTGTTATGGAAGACTAGGTGCATAAAAATGAAAACAAGGGACTCAATAAAATAATAGGTTATTTAATATTCTTAAATAGAACATAACATCCATTTTACACATACATCTTCACAGGGTATCCTAGGGAAAACAAGAAAAAAAGTATGATCTAACATCCCACCAAAAAAACTATAGTAATAATTCATTATCACAGCAGTTAGAAGGCACAACATAATGATATAAAAAGGAATGAAACATGTGAAATCATAAAATATAAAAATGGGGTAATATAAACATGGGGTCATAATAATGCAGATGAAACATCAAAAATGACTTAAGTATGAGTCAATTCTTGTCGCACATAGAGGGGAATATTTCATGGTTAACCACCAAGATCGTTGTGCATGGTATCATGAGTCATCGCTAACCACCAAGACAGTTTCACATAACGTCTCATGAGACTCAAATTTAACCAATTCATCAGAGCTCTATCTGGTATTACCCATATTAATGTATCATACCAAGTAATTAATGAGTAATAGATATTTTTATCTATGTATATTAATAAATTATATAGTGTTTTAGAGGCTTAAAATAAAAATAATTCAAATGTTAAGCATGGAATACACTAATAATTTTAAAAGATTGTTTTACTGCCTTTTGATGGAAACCGATTTTTAAATATATATTTTGACAATTTTATAAGATATTTTTTTCAAAATAAACTTATTCTTTATGATTGGGACATCAAAATTTACTTTGTGTGAATTTTTGGTATTTTTCAGACAATGTTCATTTTTTAATGAATAGTGAAAAATACAGCATTTTACATCAAAACTGCTTTTTAATCTAATTTATTTATATTATTAGATTATCTTTTGAATTATTTTTTAATTGAAATTAGAATATATTATTACCATTTAATCCAATGGTGGTAATTGGAATCAATTTCACTTTTAAATTGGACTTAAATGGGTGTCAATCTTTCGATACTTATTGTTTCATAAAAACACGCTATTTGTCATGACAGCGGGAATTAATTATTAAATTAAGTAATGTGACTTATATGTGTTGAATTTTGTAAAATATATTTCATTTTTGAATTTGGAATATCAAATATAGCTTAGGGTGATTTTTTTGGTATTTTTCTGAAAAACTTCAATTTTTGATGAATAGTGAAACCACTGAGTGGTACTTATAAAAACTGATTTTTTGTTTAAATGAAATTTTACCACTTCTGTGTTTTGAATTTAAAAAATATGACATACATGGTTGTAATTAAGAATTAAAATGTGGTTAAATGAGATTAAAATAATTTTTTGGTGATTAGTAATTCTTAAGTTCTTAATCGTGATTAGAGGTAATTATTGTAGTTTAAGGTAAGAATAATGTTTTAATAAAATGAAATGACCTAGACACATGTCCTACCCTCATTGTATGAGTCATGGACGACCAAGAAAATCCATGGGTCAACTTGGGGACCACATGAAGCCACTATGATTGGAAAATGACATAAATATCTTTTATTTAATGTTAAAGTAAAAAATGACACAAACATGGAATGTTTTACTAAAACAATTTTTACATAGGGTTATACAAGTCAGATGTTTTACTATAAATATTCATTGGAAATACAAAAATATTTCCTACATCATAGTATTTTTTTTATAATTTTTAGAATTTAAATAAATTAAATTATTTATGACATCATGATGATGCAGCGATGAGCTCATTATTTAATGATTTAAATAAAAAGGAATGATAATGTAAAATATAAGACCTACACATGGAAAAAACATATTTGATGGGTGGATTTGGAACCCTTACCACCTTAACCTCTAAAAACGTCAATGTGGGACCTCTTAAATCCGAATACCATTTTAAAGTAAAGTGACTTTTCTTTACCTTCCAAGAGTGCCCCTCCGCTCCTCTTATAAAAGGCCCCCACCTCTACCTCCTTAACCACACTCCCAAAGCATTTGGCTTGGCCAACCCCTGCCCATTTTGTCTCTCCACATCCCTATCTTACTCATTGAAGCCTAACTTTGGGCAGAAGTCTTCCCAAGTAAGCCTTTGAGCTCAAATCTAAGAGAGTTACCCGATTTTAAGGTAATGTCTTCTTTTGAGTCCTTTTGTTTGATTTTGCTTCTCCAACCCCCTAAACTCTTTTTATTCTTTTCTATTGTAACAAATCCTGTATACTAAATATACTAGGATGTTGTTATAAGAAGTATTCTAGCTACACTTACACACACCTACATCTAATTGTTAATGGACATACTGTTTCCGTGGATGGTGAATTTATGCCTCCCGAAACGATGATTGTTCAACATTATTTTAACACCTTCAAAGGTGGCCATTAATATGTAACTATATTTATATATGATATATAATATGTTTATGTTTTCCTTAAGATTCTTTATTTTTCATTTTGGGCATACCTTTATGGTTTCCATTATGGGTAAACACGATATCTTCATTTAAGGAAGTGCGGACTACCACCCCCTAAAAGTGATTTGATTCGTTAAATACCATATGTGGGACGTATAAAGGATGGAACAATGATATTATATATGATATTATACTATAATTATAATATACCTTTATATCATTATTATTCAATTCTATAAAATAAGAAATAGAAATGAATGTAGCGTTCATGCGTACGTACGACTTACCGTCTCCATGAACGGTGCATTTCATTTCCTACCTCTAAATGATTATGTAATATTATAAATGCATGTATATACTGGATATGAATGATATATACATAATGATTATAATTATGGATATAATGGATACATGAACAACATGTAATTATAAATGGTTTATTTTTTACTCAAGTACTAATGATCGTTAAAATGGCCGTTATTAACTTAAATAATTACATAGTGTTCATGATGTGGAAATAAGTGATATAAAAGGAATAATGAATATGAAAAAGTTTCTTAAACAAATAGAAATTAACTCAAGTTTATTATTCAGGAGATTAAAGAACGACCGAGTCAAGTCGGACCCAAGGTATGGGACTTCGTCTCAATCTCCTTTCATTGAGGCATATTTTGTTTTATACACAACCTTGTTTTATATGGTGTATAAGCCCCTTTGACTTTTACATTTATCCAAAAGGAATATTTTTTATACGAAGCATTTTACTAAACGACAAAAGGTAATGTTTTGTCGTACGTATGCGGCGACAACGACTTCTCCGCTGCCGTGACCATTATTTGAGTTTCGGCTTCCTCTACAGGCCATACCTTTTTTTAAAAGAAAAATAAATACCATGTTTTACTTTTCTTTTGTTTTGGTATTGAAAATGGTTTTCATAATGTTATTATATCAATGTGTTGTATTGACATCCTGTGATTGAAAGGTTGAAATGTTATGTTTCCTTTATGCATGTTTTATGTGATACGATTATATTGAGGTTCTTGGGCATTATTATGAAGACGGGTAGTTCCTTGATAAACTAAGGGCGGGTGAGCCCGATATAGCTCTCTAATACATTGGGTAACGCAAAGGAGTGAAACGTTATGGTTTCTCCGAAGAGATTTAGGGAATATACTGTGATGGGTATTCCAAACGTAACAAAGAGGGTTACTCCCTACGTAAGAATGTTATGAATTACTCAAGTTACCTTTATGTCTTATGATTTCTATGATTTATTCATGATTTGATGAGGTATGTTGAAGTGCTTATGTTTTATGGGTAAAGTATGATTTCATTATTATGTATATATGTACCCATATTTCCTTTCCATATATATTTTATATACTTACTGAGGTTTTTATGCTCATCCCAAGTTTTTTTGAAATGTTTTTCACAGGTCAAGGGAAAGGTACATGATATGATGATAGTGTCAAGGGAGTGTCAAGAAAGAATCCATGTTTTATTTTAAATATGTTTCCATTGATGGTAAAGAAGAATATTATCTTTATGTAACCACTTTTTTTATATGTGGAATGTAATGCAAGTTTTATGATCTAATTTTCTAAAAATCTAAACCCGAAAATATCCTCAAGGTGTAATCTTTTAATAACTCAAGATTAATTAAGGTTTAAGGCTGGGGCCTTATAGTTGGTATTAGAGGTTGGTATAAATAACTTTAGGAGTTAGAATCCTGTTAAATGTTTATCCAAAAATATTTTTTTATGGTCAAATTGAAGTGATATAGTATTTGAAGATTACCATGTTTCTTCATCTAAGACAAGTTTGTTCAGAATGGTTTTATACAGAGGAAATAGGGAAGCAGTTCTAGGAAGGCATGCAGAAGGAAATAACCTTCCGAATCAGCATCCTGAGATGGTCGGAATTGGAACTGAACAGTTTTTTTCAGTAATGGCACAGTTGACTCAA
Source organism: Viscum album (assembly GCA_963277665.1). Classification (NCBI taxonomy): domain Eukaryota; kingdom Viridiplantae; phylum Streptophyta; class Magnoliopsida; order Santalales; family Viscaceae; genus Viscum; species Viscum album. The sequence goes on along the minus strand of OY728138.1, from coordinate 690,630,458 downwards.
GTGATAAATGGCAGTGGTATCCATAGACTAGATCAGCCAGATCAACCGCAGAGGAACATGTCAGTGGTGGACCATTTCATGAGGCAACATCCCCCATCATTCAGAGGATCATCTGACCCTGTGCTAGCTGAAGGGTGGATTAAAAAACTGGAGAATATTTTTGATGTCATGGGGTGTTCAGACAATCAAAAGTTTAGTCTTGCAACTTATCGTTTGGAGGGTGAAGAATATCAGTGGTGGTCGATGGTTAAAAATATCAGGGACGCTGATGAGATTGATGCTCTCGACTGGGATAAATTCAAGGTATGTTTCTTGATAAGTATTTTCCTAAGGCTGTTCGACTTAGGATGGAAAAGAAATTCTTGGAATCGAGGCAAGTGGATGACTCAGTGGCTGCCTATGAAGAAAGGTTCGCTCGATTGGAAATGTATGCTCTAAATTTTATCCGAGACCTTCATAGTAAAATCAATCGTTTTTACTCAGGATTAAAGCCAAAATATTGAAGGGAATTAGATTCTCGTGAGTTTAAAAGTTATTAAAAGCTTGTTTGATGTGCTGATAAGGTGGAAATGGAGTTTTCCGATGATCAAGTGTTCTATAACAACCAACAGAAGAAGAGACCGAGGTGGCAGGAGAAAGGTAAGAATTCATCAAAAAAGTCTGACAGTAAGAAAACTAAGTTTCCAGTTTGTGATAAATGTGGCAAAAGGCATTCTGGGGAATGTCTTCTGAATTCTGGAAAGTGCTACCGATGTGGTAAGATGGGACATAAGGCTCGTGATTTCACTGGAAAAGATCAGGTTGATGGTAAGACCAAATTTGATTTATAGTTAGTGAAATGCTATAAGTGCAATGAGATGGGTCACTATGCAAACGAGGGTCCGACAAAGAGCTTGGTTGATGGGAAGTAGTTAGACTACAAGTAGAAAGGGGTGGTGAAATCCTTTGCAATTACTTCAGTAGATGTCGTGCCATCAAATGAAGTTGTATCAGGTACTTTGTTTGTTTTTTCAGATTATGCTAGTGTGTTATTTGATTCAGGGTCTACACATTCTTCCATCTCTGAAACCTTTTCTAGTAAAATGGGAATACCATATCAAGAAATGACTCCTGAACTTTTGGTAATAACACCTGGCGGAAATGTTGAGGCAAAAAGAATTTATAATAATCTTCCTATCCTTATCTGTGGAAAGAACCTAATTGAAAACCTTATTGTTCTAACTCTAGTAGAGTTTGATGTTATCCTGGGTATGGATTGGCTCTCTATTTACCATGCTAAGATTGACTGTAGAGATAAAGAAGTTTGTTTTCAGAAAGACTTTCAGTTTGTCTACAAGAATGAACCCTTACTTTTGATAACTTATCAAGAGGCCAAGAAACTTGTAAAAGATGGAAATGAATGTTACCTTGCACACATCGTTGAAAATAAAGGAACTATTCAGATTAATGATGTGCCAATGGTAAATGAGTATCCTGATGTTTTTCCTGATGAGTTTCCTGGAATAATACCAGATCGGGAAGGTGAGTTTACTGTTGACTTAGTTCCTGATGCTAAGCCAATTTCAAAACCCCCTTATCAAATGGCTCAAATTGAACTTTTAGAGTTGAAGGAGCAATCACAAGATTTATTAGAGAAAGGATTCATTAGACCTAGAACATCACCATTGGGTGATCCTGTTTTATTTGTTAAAAAGAAAGATGGTTCAATGAGACATTGCACTGATTATAGAGCCCTGAATAACAACACTGTTAAGAACAAATATCATTTGCCTCATATCAATGATTTGTTTGATCAACTCCAGGGAGCTCAGTATTTTTCAAATATTGACTTGAGATCGGGGTACCATCAGCTGAAGGTAAAGGAAGCAGATGTTCCGAAGACAGTGTTGCATACAAGATATGGCCATTATGAATTTGTAGTAATTCCTTTTGGGCTAACCAATGCACCTGCTGTATTCATGGACTTAATGAATAGAATTTTCCATTAGTTCTTGGATAAGTTTTTGGTGGTTTTCATTGATGGTATTTTAGAGTTTTCTAAAAGTAAAGAGGAGAATGAAAGACATTTAAGGGTTATCTTGAAAACCATAAAAGAAAAGAAACTGTATGGAAAATTCAGCAAGTGTGTGTTTTGGTTGCAACAAATTTCTTTCCTTGGTCACATTGTTTCTAAATATGGGATAACGGTTGATCCTGAAAAAACAAAGGTTGTTGAAGAATGGACAAGACCCACAAATGTAACTGAGATTCGTAGCTTCCTTGGATTGAAAGGCTATTACCGAAGGTTTTTTAGAAATTTTTCACGGTTATCTAGTCCAATGACTAAGATAACTCGGAAGGGTGTTAAGTTTATTTGGACAAAAGAATGTGATGATTGTTTTCAGGAATTGAAAATAAGATTGTTGAATGCTCCAGTTTTGGAACTACCTTCCAGGAATGATGAGTTTGTTATATACAGTGATGCTTCATTGAAAGGACTTGGTTGCGTGCTAATGCAGAATGATCAGGTAATTTCTTATCCTTCATGACAGTTGAAAACTCATGAGGTAAATTACCCAACACATGATTTGGAATTAGCTGCTTTTGTTTTCGCTTTAAAAATTTGGAGGCATTATTTGTATGGAGTAAAGTGTGAAATATATACTGATCACAAAATTTTATAGTATATTTTCACTCAGAAAGAGTTAAAAATGAGATAGAGGAGATGGATGGAATTAATCAAGGATTATGATTTTACAATTCATTACCATCCGGGAAAATCAAATAAAGTGGTTGATTCTTTGAGTCGAAAAAGTAATGCTTCATTAGCAATGTTGCGTTTGGAATGTGATCCTTTGGTTAAGGATTTGATGAACTTTGGCATAGAAGTTGTTGGTGCAGGAAGTTCTTCTGTTTTGTTTCAGGTATCAGTGAGATCATATCTATCAGATAGAATCAAGCAAGCACAGAAGCAAGACAGTGAGTTGTAGAAAAAGGTTGAGATGGTTCAGAATGGTAAGTTGCCTGAATTCAACATTGATAATTATTGTGTTTTGAGAATTGAGAAGAGATTGTGTGTGCCTTGTGATTCACAGATGAAGAGAGAGTTGTTATGTGAAGCTCATAGTTCTCTGTTTTCAGTTCATCCTGGCAGTACTAAGATGTACATAGATCTATGGAAGTATTACTGGTGGGATGGAATAAAAAGAGATATTGCTGATTTTACTGTGAAGTGTTGGACATGTCAACAGGTTAAAGCAGAGCGGCAGTTACCGAAAGGGATGCTTCAGCCTTTACCAGTGCCAGAGTGGAAATGGAGAATATATCCATGTACTTTTTTGTGGGATTACCGAAGACATCTCGAGGTAATAAATCAATCTGGTTTATTGTTGATCGCTTGAATAAATCTGCTCATTTCCTTGCTATACAAGATACTTTTTCCCCAGATCAACTTTCACATTTGTATCTTAAAGAGATTGTCAGGTTATATGGAGTTCCCCTCTCCATTGTATCTGATCGTGATCCCAGGTTCACTTCTAACTTTTGGAAATGCCTTCAGAAGTTGTTGGGTACTGAATTAAATTTTAGCACAGCTTTTCATCCTCAATCAGATGGGCAGTCAGAACAAACAATTCATACATTGGAGGATATTCTACATTCATTCTCTATGGATTATCATGGAATTTGGGACCAACATCATTCTTTGGTTGAATTTTCATATAATAACAGTTTTCATTCTAGTATACAGATGGCACTATTTCAGGCATTATATGGGAAGTGGTGTCGAACTCCAGCTTTCTGGGATGAAGTGGGTGAAAGGAAGTTGATGGGACCAGAATTGGTAGAAGAGATGGCAGAAAAAGTTTAGCTGATTCAGAAGCACATGAGAACAGCTCAGAGTAGGCAGAAGAGTTATGCGGATAACCGGAGGAAGGATCTGTCTTTCGAGGTAGGTGATCATTGTTTTTCTCAAGGTTTCTCCATGGAAAAGTGTGATGAGATTTGGTAAGGAAGGAAAGATGAGTCCAAGGATTATTGGACCATATGAAATTCTGGAGAGAGTTGGATCAGTTGAATACCGGGTGGCATTACCTCCGAGTTTATCTTAGGTACACAATGTTTTTCACATTTGTATGTTGAGAAAGTATATGCCAGATCCATCTCATGTTTTGAGTCCAGAGGTAGTTCAGCTGGAAGAAAACCTATCTTATGAGGAACAACCGGTCCAGATTCTTGACCACATGGAGCATGTGTTACAGAATAAGGTGATTAATCAGGTAAAGGTTTTTTGGAAATACCACATGATGGAAGAGGCAACATGAGAATCTGAAAATGCTAGGAGGGATAAGTACCCCCATTTATTCGATAAGTAAATAAATTTCGGGGACGAAATTTTCAAAAGGGGGGAAGGATGTAACATCCCAAGTATGTAATGAGTAATAGATATTTTTATCTATGTTTATTAATGAATTAGATAGTGTTTTAGAGGCTTAAAATGAAAATAAATCCAATCTTAAGCATCGAATACACTAATATTTTTAAAAGATTGTTTTACTGCCTTTTGATGGAAAACCATTGTTAAATATATCTTTTGACTATTTTATAATCTATTTTTGTCAAAATAAACTTATTCTTTATGATTGGGACATAAAAATTTACTTTGTGTGAATTTTTTGTATTTTTCAGACAATGGTCATTTTTAATGAATAGTGAAAAATACGGCATTTTACATCAAAACTGCTTTTTAATCTAATTTATTTATATGATTAGATTATCTTTCGAATTTTTTTTAAGTGAAATTAGAATATAATTTTACCATTCAATCCTATGGTGGTCATTGGAATCAATTTCACTTTGAAATTGGACTTAAACTGGTGTCAATCTTTTAATACTTATTGTTTTATAAAAACACGCTATTTGTCATGACAACGGGAATTAATTATTAAATTAATTAATGTGACTTATATGTTTTGAATTTTTTAAAATAGACTTCATTTTTGAATTCGGAATATCAAATATATCTTAGGGTGAATTTTTTGGTATTTTTCTGAAAAACATCAATTATTTATGAATAGTGAAACCACTAAGTGGTACTTATAAAAACTGATTTTTCGTTTAAATGAAATTTTACCACTTCTGTGTTTTGAATTTCAAAAATCCGACATACATGGTTTTCATTAATAATTAAAATGTGGTTCAATGAGATTAAAATAATATTTTGGTGAATAGTAACTCTTAAGTTCTTAATCGTGATTAGAGGTAATTAGTGTAGTTTAAGGTAAGAATAATGTTTTAATAAAATTAAAAGACCTAGAAACATGTCCTACCCTCATTGTATGTGTCATGGACGACCAAGAAAATCCATGGGTCAACTTGGGGACCCCATGAAGCCACTTTAGTTGGAAAATGACATAAATACCTTTTATTTAATGTTAATGTAAAAAATGACACAAACATGAAATGTTTTACTAAAACAATTTTTACATGGGGTTATACAAGTCAGATTTTTTATTATAAATATTAATTGGAAAGCCAAAAAGATTTACTACATCATAGTATTTTTTGTATAATTTTTAGACTTTAAATAAATTAATTTATTTATGACATCATGATGATGCAGCGATGACCTCATTATTTAACAATTTAAATAAAATGGAATAATAATGAAAAATCTAAGACCTACACATGGAAAAAACCTATTGGATGGGTGAATTTAGAACCCTTATCACCTTATCCTAGAAACAAATCAATGTGGGACCTCTTAAATCTGAATACCATTTTCAAATAAAGCGACTTTTCTTTACCTTCCAAGAGTGCCCCTCCTCTTTTCTTTTAAAAGGCCCCCACCTCTACCTCCTTACCCACGCTCCCAAAGCCTTTGGCTCGGCCAAACCCTGCCCATTTTGTCTCTCAACATCCCTCTATTACACCTTGAAGCCTCACTTTGGGCATAAGTCTTCCCTAGGAAGCCTTTGAGCTCAAATCTAAGAGAGTTACCTGATTTTATGGTAATGTCTTCTTTTGAGTCCTTTTGTTTGATTTTGCTTCTCCAACCCCCTAAAATATTTTTATTCTTTTCTTTTGTAACAAATAAAGTATCCTAAATATACTAGGATGTTTTTATAAGAATGATTTTAGCTACAAATACACACACCTACATCTAATGGCTAAAGGACATACTGTTTCTGTGGATGGTGAATTTATGCCTCCCGAAATGATGATTGTACAACATTCTTTTAACACATTCAAAGGTGGACATTAAGATGTCACTATATTTATATATGATATATAATATGTTTATGTTTTCCTTATGCTTCTGTATTTTTCATTTTGGTCATACCTTTATGGTTTCCATTATGGGTAAACGCGATATCTTCATTTAAGGAAGTGCGGACTACCACCCCCTCAAAGTGATTTGATTCGTTAAATACCATATGTGGGATGTATAAAGGATTGATCTATGATATTATATATTATATTATACTGGAATTATATTATACCTTTATATCATTATGATTCCATTCTATAAAATACGAAATAGAAATGAAAGTAGCGTTCATGCGTACGTACGGCTTACCGTCTCCATGAACGGTGCATTCCATTTCTTACCTCTAAATGATTATGTAATATTATAAATGCATGTATATACTAGATATATATGATATATAAATAATTATTATAATTCTGGATATAATGGATACATAAACAACATGTAATTATAATGGTTTTATTTTTGACTCAAGTACCAATGATCGTTAAAACAACCGTTATTAACTTAAATAATTACATAGTGTTCATGACATGAAAATAAGTGATATAAAATGAATAATGAACTTGAAAAAGGTTCTTAAACAAATAGAAATTAACTCAAGTTTATTATTCATGAGATTAAAGAACGACCGAGTCAAGTCGGACCCGAGGTATGGGACTTCGTCTCAATCTCCTTTCATTGAGGCATATTTTTCTTTATACACAACCTTCTTTTATACAGTGTATAAACCCCTTTGACTTTTACATTTATCCAAAAGGAATCTTTTTTATATAAATCATTTTACTAAACGAAAAAAGGGAATGTTTTTTCATACGTATGCGGCGACAATGACTTCTCCGCCGCCGTGACCATTATTTGAGTTCCGGCTTCCTCTACAAGCCATACCATTTTTTTAAAATAAAAATAAATACCATGTTTTACTTTTCTTTTGTTTTGGTATTGAAAATGGTTATCATAATGTTTTTATATCAATGTGTTGTATTTACATCTTGTTATTGAAAGGTGTAAATGTTATGTTTCCTTTATGCATGTTTTATGTGATACGATTATGTTGAGGTTCTTGGGAATTATTATGAAGACGGGTGGTTTTGTGATAAACTAAGGGCGGGTGAGCCCGATATAGCTCTCCAATGCATTGGGTAACGCGAAATAGTGAAACGTTAAGGTTTCCCCGAAGAGATTTAGGGAATCTACAGTGATGGTTATTCCAAACGTAACCAAGAGGGTTACTCCCTACGTAAGAATGTTATGAATGCCTCAGGTTACCTTTATATCTTATGATTTCTATGATTTATTCATGATTTGATGAGGTATGTTGAAGTGCTTATGTTTTATGGGTAAATTATGATTTCATTCTTATGTATATATGTACCCATGTTTCCTTTCCATATATATTTTATATCCCTTACTGAGCTTTTTATGCTCATCCCAAGTGTTTTGAAAATGTTTTTCACAGGTAAAGGGAAAGGTACATGATATGATGATAGTGTCAAGGGAGTTTCAAGAAAGAATCCATGTTTTATTTTAAATATATTTCCATTTATGGGAAAGGAGAATATTATCTTTATGTAACCACTTTGTTTATATGTGGAATGTAATGCAAGTTTTATGATCTAATTTTCTAAAACTCTAAACCCGAAAAGATCCTCAAGGTTTAATCCTTTAATAAGTCAATATTAAGTAAGGTTTAAGGCTGGGGCCTTATACATAAATGTTTATTAACAGGATTCCCATGTAAATAATCATACGTAATCAATAATATTTAAATATAAGGGTACACACTAAAAGAAATGGGTATCTTAATCATATCATAAAGAATAATGAATGGTTGTATCATAAAAGTGTCCATGAAAAAAATGAATTATATCATGCATGGAAATTAATAAGTTATAATAGTAATATATAATTACAATTGATGCCAAATTTAATTGATAACATGTAAAAGATTTTTTAAAAATGTTTACAATTAAAACATTTTAGTGTAGTTTAATGAAAATATAAATGATCATTTAAAACATAAAAGGGAATAATATTTAATATAAAATAACATTTAAACCAAAAAGGTCTTCATAATTAAAATAGCGGATTTTTAAACATAATTGTTTCTTGAAAAAAGATTGTATAGTGTACTTGAAACTGGTTAAGAATTTTTGAATTTCCTATGTAATGAGTTTTCTTATCAGGGAGTATTAGGGAAGGAATCACTTAAAAAATGTATATCCCTCAAAGAGAATTTTTAATTTCCCTTCATAAATTATTTTTGAAATATAATCATATATTATAATATGTATATAAATATAATATAGGATTTTATTTGGGTAAAAAGAAAGTAAGAATACCCTGAAGGAATAATGGAGGTTTGAGTAGAATCCTTTACCTTAAGTCCAATGTTGTACTCTACATGATATTAATGACATGAATTATAATGTTTGGATCATTAATTAATAAATGTAGAACATATTTTATCTTTAATTTATTTATTATAAAAATTTTGAGATCATTCATAACCTTTATTATTGGTTATGAGGATCAATTTCACTATTAGAGTCCATTTGTTTCATGATCGGTTTACTTATATACATGAAGATATAATAATGTAAAATTAGAATGGATTTCTAGAATTGGTGTTATATTTTATTGTTAAACATACAGAAGGATACATGGCTGAAAAATTCTTTTGGTTTCTTGGAGTGAGGATGAATCATTTTAAAAATCATTAGTGATATCCTTTTAGGTTAATTCACAGTTTTAGATCACAACGAAGAAATTGTTTTATAAATAAAAAACATGTTTAAAAATGATTCATGGACCATGGATGATACATAATAAATATATTATTTCCTATTTCAACCATAATAATGGTTTCATGACCATAATTGATTACAGTCATGGAACTTGATAACCCATCATCCATGGATATGGAAAAGTAACCCATATCAGATAGTGTTTTTACTATAAGTATAAATGATGTTTAAATGAGAGACAATAATAAATTACTCCATTATAATAACATAATTATTGTACATATATAGTGCGGGATCCATCATAACATTTAAATTAGTATAGGTATGGATAAAGAAGAAAACAAAGGAACATGAAAGGAAATTAAGACAATTGAAAATAGGAATTTATCTCTTAAATTAATATTCCTTGAGAGACTATTAAGGGGAGAGTACTTGGTATTTTAAGAGGAAATGGTATGATAGGAATGGGTGAGGAACATGGGGGTAGATTTGAGAAGAATTTGGGCAAGTAATAATGCTTTAGAAGAGTGAATATAAGAGGAGAGTGTGGGTGGTTTATATAGTGTAGGGGTGGATGGTTTGTTTTATATTATAAATATTAGTTTATTATTTTTCTATAAGAAAAGAAATATTGATGATTAAAGGACAAAAAATAGTAATAATTGAATGTGAGTTAAAATCGATGTACATTTATATAGAGACCCAAACTTTTCATACATTACTATTAAATAATATTAAAGATAAACAAAAAATATTTTTACACATATAGGATCCAAATGTTTAGTGTCTTAGGAAAAGTAGGACCATACATAACAAATACAACATCAAGCATAAACATTAATTTAATTTCTTCTTCTCTAGATTTTTATTTTCACTTGTTCTCTCCTTAGTACATGTAGCCACCTGAGGATATACATCAAAAGGGTTTAGATAGAAGCCCAATAAGAGGATAGATAAGAATAATATAGCATGGGGTGTTCATAATCATAACATGGGAAAACGATCATGAACATGAGAGGAATCATAAATATAAGACTTGAAATGTGGAAATGCATAAAAAACGAAACATCATGTCTTAGTGGTTAACTACCACACATACTTGTGAACCAAGCTATAATTTTGTTCAAACATCATTTCACATTTACTCATGATATTCATCACTTTCCCAATTCATTGGAGAACTGTATATTCTCAGGCGCACCCGTCACATTCAAACATTCATATTGCACTATATAATTCCTGGCGCACCCGTCACATCATAACATTATCATTATCATGCCTGCCAAAATGATCATATATCAAAATTAAACATAAATAACCCATTTAATATAATGGGTTACATATCATAATAAAACATTCATAAACATTGGGTTCCCAAAATAGAGAGGGAATAACATACCTGTTACAAGAACCATCCAATATTAGAGATATGTAAAAAAGGTGTGTTCTTAAAAGAAGAGTTATTTTGGAAAACATTTTGATTGACATAAAAACCAGTAAAAACATGTATTTGTTATAAAAGGAAAGACAATGATGAACAAAATATTTTTAAGAAGTGAACATTCAAAATTGGGGTGAAAGAGAGAGAACCTGAGGAAAGAAAATTGGGTTTGTGATTTTCCCATTACCTTGTATCTGAATGATTCCTTCTCTTTAATTCCCTATATATTGACATTATATTAATTAATTAGAAATTAAAGTACCTATTATACAATAATAGGGTTAATTATGGTTTCATTATGTCATTTTTTATTCCATTTGATAACTTATAGAGTTTAAAAACATAGTTTAGGGTTTTTCGTTTTTATGGTTTTTCTTGGGTGGTTCACTTGTATTCTTAAATAGAAGTTTGGGTAGAACCAGGGTAAACATCCAGAAATAATATTACATATTATTAATGATATTACATTAGTTATAATGATCTTATAATAAATTATATTAGATCCAATTGAATGAATCATTATATAATAATTGAATGATGATTGTTTGGGTTAATTTTGAGTGATTTTTTTGAACATAATGAACTTGTTTTATTTTATCACTAGAAATATGCACGTAAGATTGATCTAGAAATATAAATAAGAGATAATAAATATAAAATATTTTTGGTCAACCATAAAAATGTTTTCAGGACCATATCTAAAGGTATAAATGGAATAACAAAACTTGACATTCTTGAAGGAGATAAATTAACACCTCACAAACAATGTTCTCTTTAATAAAATAAAATGAAAAAGGGAATAGAGGGTTGGATGCTATAATTTAAAATTAGAATCATAAAATTACATTAAATTTATAATACTAGAGTTAAAATTCTATTTGGTTGATGATAGGTGGGTAGAGATCAATAAATGAACTTGAACATGAAAGGAAATTAAATGAGAAGAGGGAGAGAAATTACCTCTTAAATCCTCCTATTGAGATCCTCCTTAAAGAAGCTAGGCCTGGCATTTTTATGAGACTAGAAGCTCATAGACCTGAGAGAGGGGATAGGTAATATTTTGTGGCAGAGTTTAGAGAGGTATTTTATCTTGAGAGGTGTGATGAAATGAGGGTGTGAAGGGTGGTTCTTATAGTGGAGGGGAGAGGAGTTTCCTTAATATAAAATTCATTACTTTATTAATTTCCCCTAATACAAGGAATAGTGAGTCTTGAATGACCAAGAATAATAATTTTATAATGTGATACAGATCCCAGTGGGCTTACATCAACAGAACATCACACATTACTCTATAATTAGCTTATTTAGCTTATTTGTGTAAATTATGGTATTTCACTCTTCATCAAAAATTCATGTCTTTCAGAAAAATCCCCAGAATTTACCGCAACCATTTTTCAACGTGTAGAATACAAAAATGAATTCCATTTTTCAAAAATATTTATCTAAATATTATTAATTTAATATTTAATTAAAATCATAGTTTATTACTAAAATATAGTTTTAAAATATTTAGTTACTTATTCTAAAATATAGGTACATCATACTTTCAGGTAAATATGTTTTTTATAATATCATATTTAAGGTTACTATTAATTAGGGTATACCACTATTAATAAGGTTATGTTACTATTCAAAAGGTTAGGTTACTATTCACAACAATTTTTTTATTAGACTCCAAAAATCATCTTTAACACAATTGTGTTTGTCAGATTTTCAAAATTCCAAACACAGAATTGACAAACTTATGTTTAATGGTCACTTATCACTCATTAGTTCATTATGTTGTGTTTTAAGTTATTTTATTACAATATTATTAGAAGGGAATCTCCATTGAAAAACTATGGGTCATTACATTCTTCCCCCTTATGAAATTTCACCCCCGAAATTTCACTTTACACAAACAGGCGAGGGGTTTTCTCCTTCATTGCCTCTTATAGTTCCAATGTTGCTTCCTTAATCATATGGTTCCTCCACAAAACATTGACAATATGGGTTGTCTTTTTGCGTAGAACCTTATCTATCTAATCCAGGATCTTTACTGGCTTCTCCACATAAGAGAGATCATCTTCTAGCTGCACCACCTCTGAGTTTAGTACATATGAGGGGGCTGGTATGTACATCCTCAGTAGTGATACATGAAACACATCATGAACTTGATCCATATTCTATGGAAGTGAAAGATGATAGGCCACGACTACTATGCGGTCAAGGATCTCAAAGGGGTCAATATACCATGGGCATAGCTTCCCTTTCTACCCAAATCGCATCACTCTCTTCCATGGAGATATTAGAAGTCTTTATCTCCAACGTTGAACTCCAAGTCCCTTCGACGTTTGTCAGCATATCTATTTTTTCTGACATTGATCATCTTTAATGTGTTTCTAGATGACTTGAACCTTCTCTATCATCTCTTGAAGAAGATCGAGTCCAGGAAGCTTTCTTTCTCCAACTTCATCCCAACAGGTTGGAGTTCAACATTGCTTTCCATACATAGATTCATATGGATCCATATGAATACTCGAGTGGAATATATTTTTGTTTGAGTAATAAACCAATGGAAGATGATGATCCCAACCACATTTGAATTCAATATATCAGGCTCTCATCATATCTTCATGTGTATGAATAGCCCTTTCATATTGGCCATCAGTTTTGGTGTGATTGGTCGTGCTAAATTTTAATTCAGTACTCAAAGCATGTTGAAGGCTCCTCTAGAATTTAGATGTGAACCTTGGATCACGGTCAAAGACAATTGATAGTTGAACACCGTGCAGTCTCACCACTTTCTTCAAATATAACATTGCAAGTTTTTTAGGCGGGAGATCTTCATGAATAGTGATAAAATGTGCAGTCTTGGTGAGTTGATCAACCAAAACCCATATCGCATTATTTCCCATTTACATCTTCGGGAGACCCATGAAAAATTCCATAGTAACATTTTCCCATTTCCACATGGGTATAAGTAATGGCTGCATCATACCTTTGGAATTTTTTCATTCATCTTTAACTTGCTGACATACTAAGAACCTTGATATATACTCCACAATCTTCTTCTTCAAGTTATCCCACTAGAAGTGTACTCAGAGATCACGGTACATCTTGGTACTTCCAGGGTGGATAGTGAATGTTGAACTATGGGATTTTCCAATATCTCCTTCTTTATCCTAGGCGATGAAGGCACACAAAGCATAATTCCAAACAAAATCAAACCACTATCATCAATATAGAACTCCTACAGCTTCCCTTCCTTTACTGCATTCACCCTCTTTTGTATCTCCACGTCATCCCTTTTTTGATTCCTTAAACTTCTCATAGATGGATGGTTGCACACTCATTTGGGAAAGGTAGGATGTATCCCCTTCCCTTATGATTTCCAAATCCATTATTTTCATATCCAAGAATATAATGTCTTTCTCAATCCACAACATGGATAGAGTAACAGGTTATTTTCTGCTTAGAGCATCAGCTGCCTTGTTTGCCTTTCCAGGATGATCGTGAATTGAGAAATCGTAATCCTTGATTAGCTCTATCCATCTACTATGATGTATGTTGAGCTCCTTTTGTGTGAATATATACTTCATGATCTTATGGTCTGTGTATATGTCAAACATCTATCCATAAAGGTAGTGTCTCCATATTTTTTAGGAAAAAATCAAGGATGCTAGCTCTAGATCATGCATCGGGTAGTTCTTCTCATGGATCTTCAACTGTCGTGAGGCGTAGGCTATGACATTATCGTTTTGGATGAGTATGCAACCCAAGCCTTTCTATGAAGCATCATTGTATACCACAAAACTTTCTGCACTTTTCGGTAGTGTGATTATAGGTGCAGTGATCATCCTTCTCTTTAGCTCCATGAAACTTCTGTCACATTCTTCCATCCAGACATACTTTACCCCTTCCCTTGTTAACGTAGTTATCGGGCTTGAAAATCATGAGAAGTTTATCACAAAATGTCGGTAGTACCCAACTAATCCAAGAAAACTACACATTTCATTGACACTAGAGGGCATAGTCCATTCCTCAATCTCCATTTTCTTTGAAGGATCCACAGAAATTCCCTCACTTGTGATCACATGTCCCAAGAATGTGACTTGCTTCATCCAAAATTCACCCTTACTGAACTTGGTGTACAACTTCTCCTTTATCAATGTTTCCAACACAAGTCTTAGATATTTTTCATGTTCCACGTTTCTCTTAGAGTAGATGAGAATATCATCGATAAACACTACCACATATTTGTTGAGGTAATGTATAATGAATCTATTCATCAAATCAATGAAGACTGTAAGGGAATTACTATGTCCAAAGGGAATCACTGAAAACTCATAGTACCCATACCTTGTTTGGAAGGTAGTCATCTGAATATATTCCTTCTTCACCTTTACCTGATGATATCTAGAATGAAGATCCGCCTTTGAGAAGTATTGATCACCTCTTAACAGATCAAACAAGTCATGAATCCTTGGGAGATGAAACTTTTTCTTTATATTGATCTTGTTGGGGTCACGATAATCGATACACAACCGAATTGTTCCATCCTTCTTCTTCACAAATAGCATTGGTGAACCCCAGGGTGATGCACTAGGGTGTATGAACCCTTTGTCCAGATGCTCTTGCAGCTGTTTCTTTAACTCCTCCAGTTCGATAGGAGCCATCCTATAGGGACACATTGAGAGAGGAGTAGCTCCGGGTATGAGTTCAATTGAGAATTCTACCTCACGATCTGAGGGAATTCTTGGTATCTCTTTGCGAAATACATTGTTGTATTCCCTCAAGATGGGAATTTTCTCAAGGTTGGCACTTTCCTTCAAGTCAACCATTTAGGAGAGGTATGCTTCATCATTGGGAATCAATACCCAAACCATTGAAGGATTTTTCAAAGGATATTCATGATATTCCTTGCATTTGTAGAGGAGCATGTGATGGTTCAGAATATGAAAAGTCATTTCCTTTTCCTGACAGTTGATATGTGCTCTATATAATGAGATCAAATCCATTCCCATTATAACATCGAATTCCAGGAAAGGAAGTATTACAAATCTCTTGAAGAATCTTCCCACATACGCCAATAGGAGAGGAGTCAACCACATGGGTTGAAATTATTGCACCACATGGTGTTTTTAAAGCTATCTCTACTTCATGGTTTCTAGGTATATATAGTTCTAGAAAACATACAGGATATAAAGGAATGTGTAGAACCAGAATCAAATAAGACCTTTTCCATTATTGAATGAATAGTAAGTGTACATCGTGTGACTTCGTTATCATGCTCCACCTCCGCAATAGTGATGGCATAAGACTTCCCTTGTTCTATTGGCTTTGGTGGATACTGATGCTGATTACCCTCGAGAACTCGAAGTTTAGTTAACTAATTTACATAGTGCCCTAGCTCTCTACAGTTGTAGCATTGAACCATGAGTGGTTCTATCCTTTCATCGCCTACATTCCCCTTCCTTTTCATGTCATTTCAACACTCTTGAGCATGGGGTCCTTCTTTCCCACACTTGAAGCATTTCCCCATCCCTTTGAGAGAGTTCCCATGGTGAAACTTCTCACATTTTTGGCATGTGTGGAAGTGATTTTTCTTCCCGCCCTTATCATTAGATCCACTAGCATGAAACTCCATCATTTTTTTCTTATCACCAATGCCACTGGACCATTCTCCAAACTGCATCTCCACTATGAGGGCACATAGAACAGATTCTTCATAACTCCCAATGTCTCGGATTTCAAGATCCTTTCGAAGGTGTGGTTTATTCCAATAATGAATCTATTAATTTTTCTATCATTGTTGACAAAAAAACTAGAAGCGTACCTTGCAATCCTTGTGAAATTTTCTTCATAGGTTTTGATAGATTCTCCTTCTTTTTGTTTGAGGTCATTGAATTCTCTCTCCAAATTCGTACAATGAGTTCTTGGGAAGTAATTTTTAAGAAACATTATCTTAAAGTCTTCCCATTACATATCTTCAATTTCTTCCCTTGGCTTGGTGTACTTAATCAAAGCCCACCATTGATCAGCTTATCCATCTAGACGATAAATGGCTAGATTCTCCATTTCCATCTCAGAATAGTGAAGTGCAAAAAAGACCTTCTCCATGGAGTTTCCATGTTGTTCCCCAACTAGTGGATCAGAAGATCTATTAAACGATGGTGGTTGTTGCTCCCTATTTGGTGAAGTAGCATGTTCCCCATTATTATGGTTATTGATCATAACCTGAGATAATTGGGTATGAATCGCCATTAAGTGTTGAACTCCACCTCCCTAGTCATTGGGTATGTCGTTCGGGCTATGGTTGCATTGGCCCTCACACGATTTGTTGGCCTGATTTCTCCTGGTTCCCAGCATTTTCTAAAATAGATAAGGGTTAGAACAAAACATAAGCAAACAAGTCATGAATATATTATTCATTTAAAAACAATATTATGAAAACATATGATATGGGATCCCTATGTAAATATTCTTGTGTGCATATTTGTACTTAGTGTCATGCTATTGGTTTTCTCTAGTGTTCACTAATCCTAATTCCCAAATTAATAAAACCTTTCCTATGATACCAAATATAGTGACCCGACCTTTTATTTCATTACTATTAAATCATTTTAATGATAAAAAAAATAATAGTATTACACATAAGGGATCAAAAGGATTAGTGTCTTGGGAAAACTTGGACCGTACATAACAAATAGAACATCAACCATAAACATTTATTTAATTTCATCTTCTCTAGATTCTTATTGGAACCTATCCACTTTTTAGTACATGTAGCCACCTGAGGATATACATAGAAAGGTTTGATTTAGAAGCCCAGTTTTGGGATAGATAAGAATAATATAGCATGGGGAGGTCATAATCATAACATGGGAAAAAATCATGAACATGAGAGGAAGCTTACATATAAGACTTGAAATGTGGCAATGCATAAAAAATGAAATATCATGTCCTAGTGGTTAGATACCAAACATACTAGTGAACCCAGATAGCATCTTATCACACATCATTTCACATTTACTCATGAGATTCATCACTTTTCCCAATTCATTGGAGTGATGTATAATTCATGGAACACCCGTCACATTCAAACATTTATATTGCGCTATATAATTCCGGGCGCACCCGTCACATCATAATATTATCATTATCATGCTTTCCACGTTGAAAATATATCAAAAGTAAACATAAATAACCCATGGAAAATAATGGGTTACATATCATAAGAACACATTCATAAAATTTGGGTTCCCAAAAGAAAGAGGGATTAAGATACATGTTACAAGAACCGTCCACTTTGAGAGAGAAGTAAAAAAGGTGTGTACTTAAAAGAAGTGTTATTTTGGAAAAAAAATTGTTTAACATAATAACTAGTAACAAACATCTATATACTAGAAAAGGAAATAAAATGATGAAAATACTATTTTTACGAAATGACCATTCCAAATTGGAGTGAAATAGGGAGAACCCGAGGAAATAAAATTTGGTTTGAGATTTTTCCCTTACCTTGTATGTGAATGCTTCCTTCTCATAAATGTCTGATATATTGACATTATATTCATTAATTAGAAATTAAAGACCATTTTATAAATGAATAGGGTTCATTCTAGTTTCATTATGTCATTTTATGTTCCTTTGGATGACTTATAGAGTTTAAAAACATAGATTGGGGATGTTCGTTTTTATTGTTTTTCTTGGGTGGTTCACATGTATTCTTAAATTTAAGTTTGGTTAGAACATGAGTAAAAATCCAGAACTGATATAACATGTTATTAATGATATTACAAGGGTTTTAATGATCTTATAATAAATTATATTAGTTCCATGATGAAGAATCATTATATAAGAATTAAATGATGATTGTTTGTGTTAATTTGAGCGATTTTTTGGATCATAATGAAATTGTTTTATTTTATCACTAGAAATATGGTCATAAGTTAGTTCCATAACTATAAATAAGAGATTATACATATAATATATTCTGGTTCAACCATAAAAATTGTTTCATGACTAGATCTGAAGGTATAAATGGAAAAATAAAACTTGTCGTTCTATAAGGTGACAAATTAACACCTCACGATCAACTTTCTCTTTAATAAAATAAAAGGAAGAGGGAAAGGGGGTTGGATGACATAATATCCCATTGTCTTCATAAAATTATAGTATATGTATAATAATGTAGTTACAATACCATATGTTTGAATATAGGTGGGAGGAGATCAAGAAATGAACACGAACATGAAAGGAAATTAAAGGAGAAGAGGGAGAGAAATTACCTCTTAAATCCTCCTATTGAGATCCTTCTTAAAGAAGCTATGCTTGGTCTTTTGATGAGACCAGAAGCTCTTGGACGTGGTATAGGGTCTTGGGAAGATGTTTGGGTAGAGTTTAGAGATGTCTTCGAGCTTGAGAGGTGTGAAGAAATGAGGGTGTGAAGTTTGGTTTTTATAGTGGAGGGGAGATGGGTTTCCTTAATATAAAATTCATTTGTTTATTAATTTAACCTAAGATTTGGAATAGTGAGTCTTGAATGACCAAGAATAGTAATTTTATCATTTTATCCTAAACCAAGTGGGCTTACATCAGCAGAACATCACAATGACAATATAATTTTCTTATTTTTATTATTATTGTAAATTACGGTATTTCACTATTCATAAAAAATTCATGTATTTCAGAAAAATCCGAAAAATTTACCCCAACCATTTTTCGATGTGTAGAATAAAAGAATGAAGTTAATTTTTCAAAAATAATTTTCTAAATACTATTAATTTAATATTTAATTAAAATCATAGCTTATTACTAAAAAACAATTTTAAAACATTCATTTACTTATTCAAAAATATAGGTACATCATACTTTCAATTGAATATTATTTTTATATTATCATATGTAAGGTTACTATTAATCAGTGTATATCACTATTCATAAGGGTATGTTACAATTCATAAGGGTAGGTTATTATTCACTAAAAATTAATTTTGTTTTATTAGACTCCAATAATCTTCTTGAACACAACCGTGTATGTCAGATTTTCAAAATTCCATACACAAAAGTGACAAACTTATGTTTAAAGGTCACTTATCACTTAGCAGTTTATTATGTTGTTTTTTCATGTTATTTTATGACATAATTATAAGAAGGAAATTTCTATTCAAAAATATTGGGTCGTAAAAATTTACATCATTCACTACTCAAGAAAGATGTAGAATTTAATTTATTTAGCATTTATCATGAAGTATAATATTTTACTATTCAAAAATAATTCAAGTATTTTAGGAAAATCCAAAAAATTCACCCTAACCATTTTTGGACATGTAGATTCCAAAAAATGAACTACATTTTAGGAATATAAATTTCTAAATATGGGGAATATAATTTTTTAAAAAAATCATCATTTACATAAAAATAAATATTTTTAAATTATAAATGATTTTATTATAGTTTGAAAAATTATGTATGGTCTCGTAAAATTATAAAATAATTATAATACAAAAAAAATTATGAATACATTTTATGAAAATAAGTTTACTTTTTTATGATTAAATTGATATTATATTTTTAGTTAAATTTATTTGATTTGTAAAAATACCAACTCTATAATATTGTATCTTATAAAATGGATAAACATTATTTATACTTTCATTGGTAAGGTTACTATTTATTTGTCCAATTTCTATTCATAAGGGTCATATTTATATTCATAAGGGTATGTTACTATTCACCAAAAATAATGTTAATCTTAATGATCTCCAAACATATTACTAAATGCAATCATGTATGTGATATTTTTGAATTTCAAATCAAAAAAGTGAGAATATTATGTTTAATTGTCATATAAAACATAATAGATTCTTTATTTATTATTTCATTTGATTATATGATATAATTATAAGAATGTTATTTCCATTGATAAATTGTTCGGTCATTATCGTTTATAAATAATTTCACAAATAAAACAATTTGTAATCATTTCTATTGGCTTCTATAATTCCATACCATATTCCCAAAATATGAATATATCCAGTATAAAATAAAAATATATACATTAAACATGTGAGAATTATCCATGATATAAACCACCATGTGATAAAAATGTATAAGAGACAAAGCAGACCATTTGGGAACATTCCAATGATAATAAAACTAAACATAAAACAATCCATAACCAACAATATAATGGTTCCAACTGATATCATGTCCTTCCACATCTGTTCTAAGTCAAAAGAGTAATCCCTTTTGGTGCCACACATAATAGGGTAACGTATTTATATTTACTTATTCACCCAATGTTCTTATTGATATATGTATGTTCATAACCATTTCCAAAACCACAATCATGTTTAATTAAGACCATTTTCCAACAAAGAAAATCCATTTCAATCCATCACCCAATGGGATCAACCAGAACATATAGTTATTCAATAATTACAATAACATTAATAGATTAACCATCACAAATAAATATAAAAACCTAACATCATTTGATATTGACGATAAAAACCCAAGGATCTACCATTAAAAGATAATCCCTGAAAAGAAACTAGAGACGATCTGTAGAAAACACCATTGGATGAGGAATATAAAACAAAAATGTAGAAAAGGCCCCCATTGTGACCATTCAAAATGAAGAAGAAAGAAGACTACTTTTCAGGGGTAGGTGATTGAAAAAATATATGAATGAAACCTCTAATGAATGGATCTAGAAGTTGGGAGATCACCCACAATCACATATAATTCATATAGGATTTGAGAGGGAATCCTATGAACAGAATGAATGTTAAAAAATTCATGTAGAATATTTAAAATGTAATGACCCTACCCTTTATTTCATATCTATACATGATTTATTACATAATCCTGAACATATTAAAACTCATATGGTTGATAGGTCTAGTGTCTTTGGTGATAAGGAAAATAAAATAACAATTTAAAACATGAAATTATAATCTTTATTGAAATCTTCTTTTATATGACCACATCATTCCATCATACATATAATTGTATGGGATAACCCGAGGAAATACATAATAAAAGGGTGTGAAATAAATCCGAGAAAATGAGTAAAAAGTCTTAAAATGAAGAATAAAATACATATTAGGAAATAGGAATATCTATAGAGCATATGAGAAACATTAATATAAAGGCATGATATAGCATGATTATCCTAACATGGAAATGAGGAAACCACATAAAACAAGAGATCATTAAAATAAACGAATTAGGTAAACCCCTGTCCCAACATGGTGGACCAAAGTCCTATACACAAATTACATAAAACCATGTCCTAACATGATGTATCATGATATTAAACATTACCCAATGCATTGGGGCACTATTAGGGTGCACCCTTTATTATCATTTTAATATCATGCTTAAGTGTGTCATATAGATCTAATAACATGGAATCATTCAACATTATCATTTATTTCATGATCAAGGAATGTTGAGTTCACACAATTAAGTCACCATTAGATAAGTACACATTAATAAAGACGAATAACCATGATAGGGGAATGTGTGTGGTATTCACTACATGATGATTTAGGCATGGAAAATCATGGTGCAATTTCGGCATCATAACGATGTCATATTGGAATACATAAATTGGGTATATGGGATAGAGGGGTGTATCAAATAATTTATATATGGGATGTAAAGTAAGGTGATCATGGAACATAATATCCCAACATATGATATGGAATTTATATCCATAGTATAAAATAAATTCTATAATTGAAATGAGAAGATAGAAATCCGTTAGTGAATTTCGGCATAGTAACGAGCGAGATTAAAATATAACAGGGGCTCAATAAGAGTGAAAGGAATATCTCATCATTTATAAATCAAATGGATATTAATGGGAATATTTAATTAATTATTGAAAATAGAAAAAATAGAAATTTAAAAACATAACATGAAAGTAATGATTGATAAAAGCGGAGGGTGGATGATCCCTTACTTGGATGTGGAATCTGAAAGTCTTGCGGGATGCTTCTTGGGATTTTTGGGGGCACCATGGGAGGACTCTATGGAGTATGTGGTAGAGGTTGGTCGGGATTCAAAGGTCTTTAGTGAATATAAATTGGTGTGTGGTTTGGTTTATATAGGATAGGTGGTGGAATTCATTATTGTTTTTTGTTTGGGACACTACACACTCAAATAGTCAAAACCAGAAATGACACCATGAGTTTTTCCCATGGTTTCTAGAAAAGGGGAGTTGTATAAATTATTTTAAAAATATAAGGGACAAAGATATTAAAATACTTCCCTTGATTATGTGGAGGTGATTCACACTTTCATGGAAATGATTTTACAATCTTAAAATATTTTATATGTCTTGTAGGATTCAAGAAGGATTTATAAAATATATCAAATAAAGAAAAATTGCATCATTTTAAAGTAATAAACATATATTTTGTTAAAGAAAAATTTTATAGTATTTTATTACATCACTATTTGGTTATTATGATGTTATAAAACACATTATATAATTATACAGTATTTAATTTTTACATAATAAATCGACTGTCTCAGAAAATTATAAAAAATTAATTGATGGAAAGTTTTGGCATCTTGGTTGAAAATTTATTTTTAATTTTGTCTATATAATTTTATAAATATGAGAATTTTGTCTTTTAAAATAATAAATGACATTAATTGAAAATCTATGAATTTGGAAAAAACAGTTTTCAAACATTAATAAAAAATACACAATAATTTATATTTAATAAAGTTAATTTAATATTATTATTTTATTAAAATATTATTTAATTAAAAATTAAATTAATTCCTCAAAATATATTTCTTAATTGAATTTTAATTTTAACCAAAAATATTACTTGTGCTTTAAAAATCATTTGCAATGTAACAATCATAAAATGAATGTATATTATTAATTATAAAAAATATAATGCACATAATCATAATGATCGGGTCATGGTACATATCCATTTATTATAATAAAATATTTCCTCATAGTATGGTGTGAAATGGTTTGGATTTCATGGGGCCATTAGGGGAACATAGACTGAGCTATGATCTCGATGAGCTTGAAATTCTCATGTAAATGATTTCTCTCATGCTTAACTTGTTGGATCTCAGCTTGGGCATGGCCTAGGGAAAATCCCAAATATGCTATATCCCATGAATGATCTAATAAATGGTCTTCATAGGGTACGATCACATTAGTTAAGAATATAAATTCCTTTATCTATGTCAAAATGATTTTTTAAAACCCTATATTTATACTAGTCATCTGATCACTATTCAAAAACAATATTATCAATGGTAAGGATACATAATGGTCAATTAAATATAATACGATATAATAAAACAGAAGTGTTCATGTGTTTTCTATATCCATAAGATATTTAATTAAAAGAAATTTTGATTTTATTCATAAATTTTTGGGTCGTTACAACCTTCCCCCTTAAGAAATTTCACCCCTAAAATTTCTTTCTCTCAAATTAAAATTGATGAGAGTAACTATGCCTCATAACTTCCTTTGGTTCCCACATCACTTCCTCAAACTTTTGGTTTCTCCACATCACTTTGATGAGGGGTATTTCATAATTTCATGGGATTTTTTCTCAATGATCTTATATTTTCTTTGGATTCTACTCATAAGAGAGGTCATTCTATAATGGTACCACCTCTAGATTTAGTACATATGATGGGTCTGGGATGTACATCCTTAATATTGATACATAAACTACATCATGTCCCTAAGAGAGGTTTAGTGGGAGTAATAGTCGATCAGTCACTGCTCTGATGCGATCAAGGATCTCTAAAGGGTCAATGCACCTTGGTGATAACTTTCCCTTCTTCCAATATCTCATAACTCTCTTCCATGGAGATATGAAAAGGAATACAATTAATCCAACATAAAACTCAATTTCTCATCGACAATTGTCAATATAACTATTTTGTAGACTCTGGGAAGCATAAATGTGCTACGAGATAGTCTTAAACTTCACTACAATTTCTTTGACCATTTTCAGACCTAGATGTTTTTGTTCCCCAACATCAAGCCATCATGCTAGTGTTTTGAAACTCTTCATACTAAGGTATTCATAAAGATACTTTTGGACGATTGAGTGGAAAATTTTGTTGTAATAGAACTCTACCGAAGGAATATTTTGGTCCTATATTCCTTTTAATTACATTGATCATGCTCCCAACATGTCCTCAAGAGTCTCGATAGCCTGCTCATATTAACCCTCAGTTTGTGGGTCATAAGACACATTGAAGTTCAAATGAGTGTTCAGGGAATATTTGAGACTCTATGGAAACTAATAGAAGATTCTTGGATCTTGATCAGACACAATAAATAGTGGTACTTTATGCAGCCTTACCACTTTCTGATGTATATCTGTGCTAGTTGATCCATTGAGAAATCCTCTAAAATTGAAATTAAGTGTGAAGTCGTTGTAGGAAAATCCCCAACAATCATGATAGCATTGTTTCCTTTGGATGTCTTTAAAGTCTTATGACTTTGTCTATGGTGATGTTTTCTCGTTTTCATGTTGGTATGGGTAATGGGTGCATCATCCCCATATACATATTCCGAACAACCTTTACATACTTACATAATTGGAACTATGATATATATTTAGCGGTCTAATTCATCATATTATCCCACCAATAGTGCTTCTGAATATCACAATACGACTTCTTGTTTACTATGTGAATAGAAAAATTCTAGCTATGTACATCATCCAAATTTTATTTATTTAAATCTGGATTTCATTGAACACATATTCTTGAAAAAAATCTCACAACTCCTTTTTCATTAACATTGATCTATAAGGATTTCCCTTTTCTGATAGTTTCAACATTCTTTTAACTCCCCATATCATCTTTTTTAGAATCCTTTTGCATTTCCAAAAAATATGGTTGATCAATCATTTGTGAAAGTATTTATGATGTTCACTTATAAACAATTACCATGTCCATCATTATTAAATCTGTGAATATTTGATCCTTTTGAATTATCATCAATGATATAATTACTCTGTTCTTTCTACTAAGAGCATATTCTTCCTTATTCTCTTTCCCATGATGGTATTGTACATAGTAGTCATAATATTTGAAGAGCTCTAACAATCCTCATTGGAGAATATTTATCTCTTTCTGTGTGACTATATATCTGAGACTTTTGTGATCCGTATATATTTCACACCTCTCCCCAAAAAGATTATGATGCTAGATTTTCAATGCAATGATCACACCTGTGAACATTATATAATGCATGGGATAGTTTTTCTCAAGAGTTTTCAACTACCTTGAGAAATAGGAAATGAAAATGTCATTATGTATAAACACATATCTCATGCCCTTATTTAGAGCATTGTTTATGATTATGAAAATATCCCCACATTTGGGTACTGTGAGAACATCGAGAGTGATAATCCCTTTATTCATCTCCAAGAATATTTATTCACATTCATCATTCAATGAAAACAAATATCCCTTCCTTGTTAGCTTGGTATGAGGGTTTTACAATTTTGAGAAATTTCCCACATATCAGCGATAACATCAAGCTAATACGAGGAAGCTATGGATATCCATCAAAGATATCAGCCTCATCCATCCCTCAATATCTTTTGTATTTGAAGGATCCACAGATATTCCATTACTTCTGATGATATTCCCCATGAATGTGACTTCCATCAAATAGAAGTCACATTTATTTGACCATTCTTAGAGCTTCTCCTTTCATAAAGTCTCTGGTATAGTTCTTAGATGTTTCTTTTGTTTATCCTTGGTTTTGGAGTATATTACAATACCATCTGTAAGGAAAACCCCAATTTTTTCAAGGTATTCTCAAAATACCATATTCATCATGTCCATGAAGATTCCAGGAGAATTAGTGATTGAGAAATACATTACTATGAATTCATATCACCCATATCTTGTATGAAAATTTTTCTTGGGGATATCCTTCTTCTTCACCATTACATGGTAATATCCCAACCAAATATCCACATTAGAGATGTTTTGTGACACACGAATCTGAATAAACAACTCATCAATTCATGGAAATGGATACATGATCATTATCATGATTATGTGAAGATAATGATAATCAATGAAAGATTACATTGACCCATCCTTCTTCTAGATAAAGAGAACTAGTGTACCCCATAGTGAAGCACTTAGGTATATAAACCCATTTTCTAGATTATTTTGTAGTTGCTTCTCTTGCTCTATAATCTCCACAACAACCATTATAAATCATTTTTGGGATATTTGAAATTCCCTTGGTATAGGATATATTTAGAATTCAACATCTCTTCTAGGAGGAAGACCAGAAAATTCCTCATAAAACACATCATAAAATTCCATCCCAGTAGGCCTGTCTTCTAGGATGGTTCTTTTATTAGACTAAATAATTTGAGAATGATATTTATGCTCATAGGGAAGTAATGTCTATGATTGAGATTATGGAACTAAATAAGATTCATCATCCTCATTTCACATGTATAGAATAGTTGGTTGATTCACTATATGGACAATCATTTCCCTCTCATGATAATTAATGTTGGATCTATATATGGAAATCCAATTCATTCCGAGAATTGCATTAATTTCCACCAATAGAATAATGATGAGGTTCTACGAGAAGTTCAACCCCCAAATTATCCTATGGGAGGAGTCATATTCATGGGATACTATAATTTCCCCATTTTAAATTTTCAGAAACATATCTACTTCCATTAATTATGGTGGTTTTTGTATTTTTCTTGTAAACATTTGGGATATAAATGAATTTATAGAACTATAGACTATAACCCTACATTTATCTTTTTTATTTTGATTCTACGTTATCTAAAATAGAATAATGGATATGAAACATAAAAATATTAAACACTTTAAAGATAATCCAATGAAAAAAATTAATAACATATAAATTACATTAATATCCTTAACTTATGAATTCTTAATCGTCAATTTATGTTTTCCATGATATAATCTCAAACATATATTCATAGGGGAATTTTTTTATTCCCTTAACAATTTTTCATACTATTATTATGAATTTACTAAAGAATATACCCCACGGGTGTTGAACAATGAGTAAAGAAAGGCCCATTTTCATGCACCAGTTCCCATTTGAGTCTTTCTCAATGCAGTGTTTTGGGGGTTACACCTAGATACATTTGTTCAATAGTCACCTCTACTTGTTCGTACCTAGATAGGGATGTTTTTTCTTGATAAACCAATTACTCAATACCAACTAAAATTTTGGGATTCATTTCTTATAAATATTAATATACCTAAGGCTTTCACTAGATTTTTCTAATCCTAATCTCAAAAATAATTAAATCTATACTATCATATCAATTATAACAAAACTTCTTATTTATTTCATATTTAAACATGATTTATTACATAAACTTTCCATTAATTAAAATCGAAATATTGATAGGTCTAGTGTATTCGGTGCTTAGGAACATTATATATAAATTTAAAACAGGAAATACATTTCTTTATTGAAATGTTCATTTACCTAACCAAAATGTTCCATCGTACTTAGTATTGCATGGGATAACCTGAGTATATACATTAGATGAGGGTGAGTTATAAATACTAGCATGTGAGTAAATAACACATAACATGGTGAATACAATAACTATTAATAAATAAAAATATCATTGGAGTATAGGAGAAATATGAACATAAAGGCATGATATAGCATGATTATCATAACATAGAAATATGGAAACAACATAAAAAATTCATAATTAACAAAAATAAATTTGGAAAACCCCTATCCCAAAATGGTGGAAAAAATCCTATAAAAGAATCAGGTAAACCCGATCCCAACATTAAAATTTCCTAATACAAAACATTACATAATGCATTGGATCTCTATCCGGGAACACCATTCATAATCATTTAAATCACATGTATATAAGTGCTACACAAATCATATAACATGGATTCATTCAACATCATCATTTATTCCATTATCAAGTAATGTTGAATTCATACATGTATGTCACCATTCGATATGTATGTTTAATAATGGTGAATTCTCTTGATTGATGAATGGGTATGGTATTCACTATAAAATGAATTTGATATAGAAAATCAAGTTGCAATTTTTGAAGCATAACGATGTCATATGGAAATTCATAAATTGGGTTGATGAGAGATAAATGGGTATATCATCATTTTAAATGGGATGGAAAGTAAGGTGAAAATGGAAAATAATATCCCAAAATATGAAATGAAATTTAGAAACATAATATAAAAGAAATTCTTGAGCTGAAATAAGAAGAGAGAAATCTCTTATGGAATTTCAGCATAGTAACAGGTGGGATTAAAATATCATTGGAGGGACTCAATGATAGTGAAAGGAATATCTCATTATATATACATAAAAAGGATAGTACTAGGAATATTTAATAACATATCCTAATATAGACAGAAGGTAATTTAAAACACATACCATGAAAGGAACACATGATAAAAGAGGACGGTGGAATATCCATTACTTGGATGTGTGATTAAAAAGGCATGGGGGAGGTATCATGGGAGATTGGTTCCCCATTGGAGGACTCTAGGGAGTGGGGAGAAGAGGTTTTTATAGATTAAATGGGTATGAGTGATGATAAATGGGTGTTTGGGTGGGTTTATATTAGAATGGTTGGGGAATTCTTTATTGTTTTTCTATTTGACACCACACAAAACAATATTCAAAACCACAAACCATACCATGGTTGTTTCACATGGTTTTTGTAAAATGGGATTGTTATAAATTATTTTAAAATTAAAAGTGCTAAATATATTTAAATATTTCCCTTTTTTATGTGTAAGTGAGTTACACTTTCTAGGAATTGATTTTAAAATCATAAAATATTTTATATGTCCTGTAAGATTCACTAACGCCTTACAAAATAAATCAAATAAATCATATAAAAAATTATTTTAAAGATAAAACATATATTTGGCAAAAGATGCATTTTCTAGTATTTTATAACATCACTATCGGTTCACTATGATGTCATAAAAATATTATATTTTTATACGGTATTAAATTGTTACCCAAAAATTCAACTGTCTCAAAAAATTAAAAAAAAGATTCATTGGATAATTTGTCATCCGGATTCAAAAAAATATTAGTTTTATCTAACTAATTTTATAAATATTCGAATTTTTACTTTTAATATAAAAACCGACGATTATTAAAAATTGATGGGTTTGGAAAAACCCATTTTCGTACCTTAATAAAAATTACATTTGACTTCATAAATATTATACGATCATTTATATATAATAAAAGTAATTTATTAAGAAAGTTTTATTTAAATAATATTTAATTAAAAAACCCATTAATTCAACAAAATAGATTTTTTAATTGAATTATAATATTACCCACAAATACTATTTTTTCATTAAAAACAATTTTCATAGTAACAATAAAAAAATGAATATATATTTATTATTCTCTAAAAAAATAAATCATAAGATCATAATTCTAGAGTACCATTGCATCTCCCTTTATTAATCAAGAATAAACCCTAAGAGTAAGGTTTGTGATGTTGGGGCTTTCATGGGGTTGTTCGGTGAACGGGGTTTTGGTTTTGATCTCGTTGAACATGATCTTCTCATGTAAACGGTTTCACTCAAGATTTAGTTATTGGATATCATCTTGGGATTGGTCTCAGGTAAGGCCCAGAAATGATATTACCCTCAGATGTTCTAATAAATGGGCTTCATAGGGGTATGATCCTAATGGTTGTGGCCATCACATACATTGTCTGTGTTAAAGGGATTTGTTAAATCCCTATATTTATACTAGTCATGTGATCTCTATTCCACAGTTATATTATCAACAATAAGGATATATAATGGTTATTTAAATCCAATTCGATATAATAAAACAAAATGAGTTCATGTGTTTCTTATATCCATAAGACATATAATTAAGCTAAACCATAATTTCCTTACATGAGATTACGAAAATCAAACCTTTGAAATTATCAAATACTGTAACACATTCACGATGGGATTGTGTGCATTATGTTATTCTTAGGTTGGTTTTATATAGGAGACCAATAAAAACAAATAAAGATTATTTGGTCCCATAGGGATCCCATTAAATACATTTATATGATTATGAAGTGACTCAATTAATTTAAAAGAACCCATATCAAAGCCTATATTATATTTTAGTTAGTAAAGGTTCTCCATTTTCAACAAGCCCACAATACACCAAAAAAAATGGAATCCGTAAATAAAATAAAAATAATACATGATGGAAGGTAACGACGTGCTACAAATTTGAACCTAAAATATAATAAATATATGTGTATAATAAGTGTAATATAGAATAATAATTATCTATTTCAGACAATATAATATTACTTTAGACTTTTCCTTTCCTTTTATTTACGAATTCCCGGTTAAAATCATGCTGTGAGTAATAATTGGATTTCTTTTCATTTATATTTTGACTTTTTATTTTTAGTCCTCATACATTGATCATAGTGAAATAATATTTATAATTTTTAACATTACATAGAATATGTATTCAGAATATATATATATATATATATTAATATATTGAATATACAGATATAAAATGAGATACACCATTCATACAGACAGTAGGCTGTAGGTATACGTGATAGATGATTCCATTTTCTGAACATAGTGTAATAAAGAAAGCTAAATAATATATTATACATAAAAACTAATTTTTTGGACATATATATCACATATTTAAACTTAAAATTTTCTTTTTTACCTTAAATTTAATTTATATGTGATGAAAAAATCACATCATTTCACGAGGTGGGAGTTTACCATACATAAGAACGCCGTTATAACTTCTCTAATGAAATTAGAATTAATAATTTATATGTGATAAAATAATTCCATATGATTTTTATGTAGAAATTATCATTTATATAAATTATATCCATCATCATACCCAATTGTGAGATGTGTTTTTTCAAAACATTCCCCTTCAGTTCACGAGGAGATAGTCTTCTATACACACATGGGATTCTACCATTTAAAATTTTATTCAAGAGGATATAGATGTAGGTTATGTATCTAGAATAAAAAAATATTATAATATTTAATATTATATGTAAATTATGATATCATGTTGTAATAATATTTTAAGAAGATTGATGAAGAAATAAAATAAAATGGTCGGTTATGGATGCAACCTCTTCTTAATAAAACAACTTTTGGTTTGCATCAAAAGACTTCTTATTTGGGATTTTTAAACAAAATAAGGCCTATATTATGATATATGGGAAGAAAGGATTGAATTTGGGTATGTATTGGGTAAAAAAAATACTAGGATGTTTGTAGTGTAATGTAGAGGTGTTTCCATTTATAAGTGAGGTGAGAAGAACATTTGTAATTTTGAGAAATAAAAATTTGTATTTACTTTATTAAAATGCCACAGGGATCCACGATGGGAACTTTTTGAGACATAAGTGTGATTAGGTATAAATATGGAATGGAAATATGTTTTTGATTCTACAACCTCAAATTATAAAGTAATATTATAGTATTAGATAGCATATGTGATAAGGAACACTAGGCTTAAAAAACTAATGAAATACATTTATTTTATTTTAATCTCATAGATAGCTTGTAGAACAATTAACCACATTTATAAATGTGTTTTAATGTAGTATAACATTATAAATTATAAATTAATTTTTTTAGTTTTTATTATTATAAACTAAATTATGTAAATTATAGTTATCTATTTATTAGAAAAAAATAAAAAACTTTTAAACAGAAAAGAAATGTTTTTAGAAAAGGTGTACATTTTTAAAGAAATATAATCTTCTCATTCCATACATAATTTAAAAATAATTTTTATCCATTATATACTATTATTTTTAGAAAATTAATTTTATTTTTTTAACAATCAAATAAAAATATCTTAGGGTGAATATTTGAATTTTTTGAAAATATTTTAATTTTCAATGAATAGAGGAAACCACCATTTTTTATTAGTAATTTCATTTTCAATTATATTATTTAAAGCTATAAATGAAATTTTAAATTTTTTAATATGTTACCATATTAAAATTTATATTTTAGTTTATATAATTTCAGTAATTATAATAAATTTAATGTTGAATTTTGTTATTAAAAGTTTCTGTACTTATTACAATTTCCCTTTGGAATCATACTTTTCCCCCATGGATTTGAGTATAATTTTAAATTAAATTCTTCAAATTATATGAATATAAGGAGAAAATGTATTTTTTGGAATAATAATTATTTATATTATCTAATAATTTCAACTTAATTTTTAGCAGTCTGAATAGTCAAATAAATAAAAATTAATTATTATTTTCAAGGAAAAAACTAGTTTACAGAGGGTTAAACATAGAATATATGGTTTAAATTGACCTAATAAATCTTCCAAACCCCACTAAATGTATATATTTCTACCTTATCACCTCTAAAGGTCATTAATGATCCATTTTGGTATTATTTTTCATCATAATAACATGGTTGTAATTGATTCATTCCATGAATTCCATTTTGTTCTTCTCTCTAACTAATTAAACACCACATGCTATTATCCCCTCTTCACATATCCAAAGTCATTTGGTTTATTCAATACCTTGGAAAATAACTTCCTAACACCCAAAAATCATTTTAGAGTTTTTTTTATAAATCCAACCCATGGGGATTTTGGAACAATCCCATAGATATTTTCCAAAGAAGAAGAAATGTTCATAAATAAGCATTTTTTTTATTATTTCATATTTCATTTCATAAAAGTATTATTAAAAAATTATATAAAACGATAATTATATTTTTTATACTATGATAATAGTATTTTAAATTATTGACATTCATTTATCACCTCTTCCATGAAATTTTAAATGAAACTGTCACTCGTGTTTGTGTCTGACTACCACCTCGCAATCCAATGTAATTTTATTTCCATCACTACCATTAAAGGATGAATATAATGATGGATTAAACACATATATAATATTGTTTTTATATTATTATACTTATGAAATTATAATATAACATTTTACTCTTTATATTCCATTCTATTCAAAATACGATTATGTTTCTCATTTGTACAACAGATTACTGCCTCACAAAGGGATATAATTTTTTTACTTATTCATTATAAAAGACTAAATAAGGATACATTTAATTAAAATATGTGATTTTTATTATATTATATTTTTTTTATAATATTAATATTCAACCTGATTACTTATCATATCAATATTTAATGGAATGATATTGTCACTCGTGAATCAATAAAGCCTATTCTCTCTAAGAATCGATGTGATTCATTTTCCATATCCAACCCTGAAGAATGATTATAAAAATTTATATAATAATTCAATATGTTATAAATTCAAAAAATATAATTCTATATATTATTAGACCATATCATATACCCATGTACCAGAACATTCATGATATATCGTGAATGACAAAACATGGAAGTTAACTACTGAAACAATGAAATTGATAACATATTATTATAAAACATCAGGTAAAATCTGATAATATTACCATATGTTATATTTTAAATATTAATATAGATATATTATAAATTAATATCCTTATTAAAACAATTATATATGATTTTAAATCTTATTTAACCAAAAGAAAGCCTAAGGTGATTGACTTCGTCTCAATTTCACTTCAATGAGTAATATTATTATGTTATGCACTTAATATCTTTTACATGGTGTATATATTTCCCCCATTTATTAAAATATCATGATAAATTCATACATCATGGAAAATAATGTTAAATTTGTAATTAATTTATCCATGGGGATATAAATTGAAAATTACCAAGTGGTAATGAATTTCATAACTCAATTTATTCTAATTGGGTTAGATAACTTTTTTTGTCTTTGATATTCATTTATTTTCTATATAATTAATTTTTAATGTATTGTGTTTTAATTCATCTTATTTTATGTTGATTTACATTTTATACACATAATAAATTCATTTATTACTTCTCACATCACTATTATGATCTTCTTAATGGATTATTTCAAAATATCAATTTAATCAAAACTATTTATTCTTGAATTTTTATTAAAGAAAATTATTTGATCACGGGATAATAAAACCGTTTAATTTTATTATATTTGGATTAATCTATATTTTTTATTTAATAGTACCATTTTATCAACTCTATGATACATATAATGATTGATAAAATATTTTTAATAAAAGATGACTTCATTTATATAATTCGTAAAAAATACTTCTTTCTCTATATCCTTGTTTTCAGAAAATGTTTTCCAATTCATTTATAACATTCATAATTATTTATGAAATAAATATTTACCCATATTAAAGATTTTACAAAATAGTTTAAAGGAAATATTATTTTTTTACTTCCAAATGGAGGATCCTTCTACCCTTTTAACAACAGTGTAAATGGAATAATTTTTTATATTATATGTCTTGAATAAAATTTTATTCAATAAAGAAATTTTATTTAATTGAATCATCCTTTATAATCATAAAAATTATTTTCATGAGAAAATTATTTCAAAATATTCTGTAAATTTTTTTATTTAAAAAGTGATTTTCATTGTTAAAAGTATATTTTCCTTAGGAGTGCTTTAAAAGATCTATTTATGGTATTTAAATTATTAAATGACAGAAACCAATTATTTTACTTGTTCTCCACTTGGGATATGTTCTATTGATACCATACTTATTCTCTATATTGAATTATTTATGATCATTTTGACCATGGAAATTACTGATATTTACTTTCTGATGTATTTGATTTATTCATTATGTTTACCATGATATATGTACTTCACATTGATCACTAGACATTAAATTTACCATAAATTTCCATATTATTTTTAATGGATAAACCAATTTCATACCATATATATAATTTCTGCATATGGTGTTCGGTATTGAATGTTATTTTATTTACTGGGGACATATTGATAAATATGTGTTCTTTACTCAATAATGATATATTTTAGTAACAATTATTTTTTATTAATTAAGTTGATAATTTGATATATGAGAAATGATTTTTACATGAAGATATGGGTGGATATCACATAAAGATATTCCTTTACGGCAGTATTATTCCCGTGAGAAAAATCAGTTGGGTAGTCTTGGTTATATGGGTTTTTGGTGTATACCTACCCAACAGTTTCGAATAGTGTTTTGAAAGGTATTTATAGTAGTGGTATCTTGATTCATGAGATAATAAACACTGATTACTTATCTTTTACTTCATCAATAATTCAGTTATTGTTATCAATGATATTTTCTCACCAATATTATCTTTAACTTCATTTCTCTCTATTTTCATTAATTAATTAAATTGTGTTTTCATTTCATTAACTTTCCACATTGTTTACTGTCGTAAAATTATTTTAATTGAATGTGTGTTCAATTCCACATATTTTCTTATTTTTTATAATAGAAAATTTATTTTAATATAATTAATGTTCATTTATTTACCTTTCTATGAATTTTCTTATTGATTCATAGTATCTCCCTATTTATCTCATACTGATCATTTTATATCACCATTTTTTTTATTTCTTTTAAATGTTTCTCACTTTTTACTAATAATGAAATTTATGGATATAATGTAGATAATAATGATATTCCTGAGAAAAATGTTTTAATTTCTTTCAATTGTAATATAGAGATCATGTATGTATCTAGATTACCAATACAAAAAAACTATTCAGTCCTATGGGACGTGATTTACTTCATCTTATGTTAATGTAATAAATTAATAAAAAAGTTATTAGTTTCTTTCGGTGGGGTAATTTAAATTATTATCAATGGAATTTTTGTCCATACCTTTAAAATTACATTTATGAAAAAAATTGTGGGACATAACCTAATGATAGTCATTAAAGATAAGTATAGAAGAATATCCTACTATTTTCATTTGTAGATATTCTATGGTTTTCCTAGAAATACATCCCAATATTGATACTAAAAGTGGATGTGGTTCTATAAAATAATTATATAGGGGTGATAACTACTAAATGACATGTCAGGCTTGACTAGAATTTTACCTAGTACACACTAAGGAGCCATAGTATTCACCTGTTCTGACACTACAGAGGTATATTCCATGGATAAATAAACTGTTATACTATTTTCCCATTATAAATTTTGTTTCCCAAACTACACTTTTGGGTTTTAGTAGTTGTTTGGAAATCAAATAAATCATGTTAAAACGAATATGAAGGAAACATTAGTGACTAAGAGAAAAAATGGGATAAGGATATATGTGAAATATATCCTAATTATGTGTAATCATTTATACCAATATATGATTAACAACCTACCCATTAACCATCTCCGGAACTCACGATAGAGGATAAGGATGATTTTATATATATGATCTTGATTGAGGGATATAAATGAGGAATGATGGATTGATTTTAATGAAACTGATACATTTATAGTTGATTATATTAAATGTGCGTATGTTGAGAATTATCCAAATCAATTTCCTCTTCTAAGGGTTCAACCCAACACCATAGAAGGATCCATGTGTAAATGAAATGGTTGAACTATTTTTGTATTGGGATTCAGGAAATAATTTAACAGAATTAGTTATAAGAATGGTATTTTGGATATAATAATCCTGAAACATATAGGTATTTCATTAAATTATATTTTCATATAGGTATTTATTAACAAAAGTGTTATAGATATCATCATGGATTTATGAGTTCAATACTGATAATAAGTTCAAATTAATAAAGGCCACATTTTTATGTTTTCTGTGATGTGATTTTATCATGATGAAGGTAGTTTTTGGACAACATTTATGAGAAAGCAGCCAATTGGCTAGTATTTGATAATATAATCATGGAATAAGGCCTTTATGTTTTTAGACTTAGGAATAAAGGAATTGGTAACATTTAAGGATTATAATGTCTTTGATGTTTTAGTATTTATGGGTTATCAAAATTTTGGAATGTTATATGAATTATACTAACATGTTTCAAAAAACATAACCCTCGTACTGGGTGAAGACCCATTGCATCCAGAATGGTTGTGGGGCTTGAACCCACAACAGAAGAACAATTAGGGTTTACTGCCTAAAAATGATATATGTGATGTTCTATTTAATTTTTTATTTTATTACATATATGATTTTATGAATAAATATTAATGATCAACTAATGGTTTTTCTATTGAGGTTTACATATTATTCTATTTCATTGTATTACATTTTTTAACCATATTGGATTTGAAATGTATTTAGAAACGTGCAGAAAGGCATTCCATTCTTTCATGGATCATATTATATGGTGAAAGTAAATTTTATTTATCAATGAATACAAATTCACATTTGGATATTCATTTCATGGAAGAAGTTAAGAATTACAAATTTGTTAAAGCACAAAAATGTTTGAAACTATTCATATGAAATATAAACATATCATGTAACTATATTTCCTTATATTCATAGAGAGTAAAATAAAACCTCAACCTTATGAAAGGGATTTTGAAAAATAATTTCACTATATTTCCTTCTTATCTGATTAATCAAATAGAATTTTAAATTATCACATATTTATAGTGTTTAGGTCCTTATCTTTCAATTGTGCATTCACATTATACCAAAAGTTAAAAAATAATACTATAAAATTAAATATGATTACACTAATAGCTTCACAAGACGAGTCCCATTCCTATGATCCCATCCTCTATCCTAGTACCCCAAATAAATAATTAGAATCTAGTCACATCCCTTTATCTACTCCAATAATCATAATATTTTATTAGGTACTAAGGGAGACCTGACAAGGGTGTGAGATATACTCAGAAGGCCATGATAAATGGTGTATAGATCAATATACATCATGAATATAATATGTTCTATGTTAGAATAAGAATAACTTCCATTAAATAATTATTTATTTATGTCATATCAGGTTCCTTTTGAGATACCCAACACAAGCTATCTGATTCATCATAGGATAGATGTCTCTAATTCATGGTGAACTTGTACAACTATGAAGTAGTATGTACATGGGTTGTTATAAATAATGTATTATTATTGGATAGGGAATAAGCATGGTGTTTGGATTTGATGATTCATCATGTTAATTTAATGAAGTATAATTCATGGAATTTAGAAAAAATAGCTCTAGAATTAAATTAATAAAAATCCTATTCTTTTAGAAGGTGGAACATATCAAGGAACACAAGTATCACACTAGGGGGGCAATAAGTACTCAACAACCTATGCGTCTGTCTGAGGCAATCCATAAATGGAATTCCATGTATCACTCTTGATATGGTGTTAATAATATAACATACATTATATTCCATTCATGGTATATCATAAAGGGGCTCTAGTATCACTCATTACATGGTTTAACAAAATTTCCACCAAGCCCATCCATTGGGTCTCCCTAAGAGAACTGGTATCACTCATATGGTGGTAGAGAAAAAAAATGAGCCCATCAAAGGCATACATAGTATCTCTCTCAATGTATAACAAATGCATTTAAAAATTAAAATTATATTGCATGATGATCCCAGACAAGGTTATCCATCAATGTAATTCCTTGTATCTCCCACAACATGGTATGAAGAAAAGTCTTGCTATCAATAACTCAAATTATTTCAACATGAATTAATGATTATGATACCTTAAATAACATATTCAAATTCATTATATATAAGTAATTCAATTATTACATAAATCATGTGGTCCTAAGTCAGGTCCTAAAATATCTCTTAGTTAAATTCATAATCCTAAAAAAAATTTAAGATGGAATAAACAACTGAAGATGGGTTTAAAAATTTAAGGTATAAGGGAAATTATGATAAAGGCTCACCAAAATGGGTGGATCATGTTAGTAAAACCAATAAGGGTTTTGATTTATCACTATATATAATGATAATGGGAATAATAAAATAAATTTAAATATTTAAACACTCTGGTGGAATCATAGTATAATTCCATCATGTGGAATAATGGAACATGATATATAATCTACTACACATGAGGGAACATAACTAAACAACCTACCTTTGGTTCTTAGTGGTCTCATCATCTAGTGTGGACCCTTGAATCAAGATATAAAGGGATAAAAATGATGAAAATATCAATTCCATAAATAAGTTAAACGATTTTATAACAAAATAATTCATTAGTTGAAAAGATAAATTAGAAATGTACGGATTAGGAGAGGTGAGCTTACCAAGAGAAATAAAATATACCTGAAGGTGGCATCAATCATGATTATGTGGAGGGGAAACCAAAAAATAAATCCTTTTAATGAGGTAGGATTAATATTATATTGAGTTAGTTCTCTGTAGTATAAGGAATAATGGTTTTATATTTTAAAACATTTTAGGAGATAACCTGTAATTTTCACCTTTAATAAGAGAGCTCGTGATTTGGTTCCATTTTCTAAAACAATGTTTGCAAAAAATGCGATATCCACTTCCCATATAACACCCTCACATGAGATAGGTCCTTGGTTTGGATAATGATAAATATATTGGGTAAAATGGATATATTATAAATGTATACAACACTACACAAGCATGATCCTCATCTTGCGTGGTTGTGGAAAAACTATGAGTCTTATTTCTATGAACTTGGTGCCTGCATGGTTTTGTCACATGGTTAGAATTAATCATTCACTAACCATGTGTCTGATTCAAATTCTTTATGTAATAGCTTAGTACGTTATAGTACATTATATCTGTAAAATAATTAAATTGATTCTGCTACAAGCAACACTAAGTTCAAGCACACCATGATCTATTCAACAAACTATTTAAAAAGAGGATATGAATAGTACTAACTGAATTTTGAAATTTATATATATCGTATATAATTTTAATATTCATATTTTTTGTTTCATAGACATAATATATAGACCAATTCAATTTTTTTGATAAAATAAGTGACTTTCAAAAAATGCAATTTTTCCTCCTTTTATGGGCGAACCCTTTTAAAATCCAAGATTTTACACTTTTATGTATTCAATTTAACAAAATAAAACCCCTATTTAGAAATGGTATATAAACAATTTAGTTTTGTTAAATTTTTTGTACTTTTCGGATAACATTCATATTTTGATGAATAGTGAAAAAATTCAAATTTTTAATTATAATTAACATTTTTAATCGAAATAAATTATATTGTGAAATTATACATTTGAGTTGTTTTAAGTATAATTAGATTATATTTTTATAATTTTATATAATTTTGGTCACAGGATGTAATTTTACTTTTAAATTTGACATAAACTCATATCAACCTTTTGATAGTATTTACTTCTCAAAAACTAACTTTCTAGTTTTGAAAATGGGATTTTATTTTTAATTAAATAATAAATATTATATGTTTTCTATTTGGTAAATTAGACATCAAATCTGAATTTATAATATCAAAATTATCTTAGGGTGATTTTTTCTATTTTTTTCTGAAAACATCCAATTTGTGATGAATAGTGAAAACACTATGTTATTGTTTAAAACCAACGTTATATTTAAATATTATTTATTTTATTTTTTTAACTAAAAATAGATACATAATAAATATATATTTTAAATGTAATTCATTGGAGTCATTTTGTAATAAAATTATATGTATAACATTTTATTGAACTTTTTAAAATCTTTTACCCACCTTCTAGGCAAATTTTCAAATTTGCATAAAACAAAATTTTAATGCTTCAATGAATATAATTTAAAAAATCTAATAGATGTGGTCAACATATGTATGTAAAATGTTGTTAAAAAGGATGAAAATATTTTTTTTGTTAGTAACATTTGAATTCTATATACCACAGTTAAAGGAAAATAGGGCAATAAAAGGTAAAAATGATATTATAATTACCCTAACACATTTCCTAATTCTTTTGGATAAGTGTTCTTCAACCAAAGGCAACCTTAGGAATAAAATAGGATCTTCTTTTATCAACTTGGATTATAATAGGACATTTATTATTATTTTATTTAAAGAAGTGTTAAAAGTGTTCAATTTAAATTGTAATAACTAAAACATTGTTAATATAGGGTTATACATAAGATAAATTCAACTATAGATATTAATTATAAATCTATAAATATTTCCTATAAAATTTTATTTTATTTATTATTTTTAGACATTATATAGTTAAATTTATTTATGACACAATGATGATGCAGTAATTACCTTATTAATGAAAGATTAAAATAATTGATATTATAAATATCCAAATAAATTTAAATTGATCCTTTTGATGAATGCCACTAATTTTATAGGTTAATATGACATTTTAGTATTGTTTTAATATTTTTTTGATGTAATCATGTATTTTTTTACTTTCTCAAAAATCTAATACTAAATACTGTCAAAATTGATATAAATTGGTTTTAAAAAATACTATATTATTAAATGATAAAATATTCCTAAAAATATAAGGTTCTCCCAGAAGAATTATATAATGATATATATTAAATTAATTAACCACATGGCTTTCTCTTGGTATTTTATTGTATATTTATTAACCATGTAATATAAAAATACATGATGACATTGTAAAAGATAAACTATGTAACTAAGAGTTAAATATAAAAGTTAAGGTTAATATGTTGACCTAAATTTTTTTAAAACCAATTGGGTGATATTATTTCGACCCATACCCACATTATCCTTGAAATAAATTAATTTTGAGCCATTATAAAGCAAAAATTATTTTATAATAAAATAATATTTCAAGATTTTCCTAAAGTGACCCTCACCTATCTTATAAAAGGGTTCCTCCCCCTCCCTTAATTTGACACCTCCAAAGCCATTTGGCTCGGCCAACCTCGACTCAAATATTCTTCCAACTACCCTTAATTCAATATAGAGGCCTTACATAGATCATAGGCCAACCTAAGGGGC
The DNA here is from genome assembly GCA_963277665.1 of Viscum album. Classification (NCBI taxonomy): domain Eukaryota; kingdom Viridiplantae; phylum Streptophyta; class Magnoliopsida; order Santalales; family Viscaceae; genus Viscum; species Viscum album. The sequence continues at coordinate 690,588,129 of OY728138.1, read as the reverse complement.
CATTTTTATCAAATCAAAAGAAGCACCTAAAGAAGATGTAATAATTTCATTACCTCTTTCAAAGTTCTTTTATTCGTCCACTTCTTGTTTCTTTGTTGTTTCCATACCAAAAAAAATAAATCATGTACCTTATTCATACTCTGATGTTTTTATAAATATGTTACCAGAATATTCGTTATTCAATCCAACCAATGAATGATAAATTCACCATATGTGCATACACATGGCTTACAGTCGCCATGTCGTGGTGTAGTTTGTTATTAAACACTTCATTATTTATATATTAATAATAATGAATATAATTGATGTTAATAATAAATATAACATGTTAATGATTCTGTATAAAAGATATACCATCCAATTACATACGATTTTTCCATCAAAAGGATGATATTTTCGCTCATGCGTACGTATGGATTACCGTCTCCACGAACGTGATAAGATTCGTTTTTCCATCGTATCCATTCAAGGAAAATTTCCAATTTCGGATTAAAAAAATGTTAAATAACATAATATCATTCTGGATATGAATCAAATACATCTTATCCATAACAAACAGGAATTATATAACAAAACATATAAAGTAAAACGAATTAGTTAATAACTGAAACAATGATACTACTGAAATATTATTAACAAAGAAATATTAGAAGATCTTATATGATATCATATTTATGTATGTGGTTCTTGTATAATTTAATAACATTTACTTAGCTAATATACATGAGGTTAACATACCCTTGACCAATAAATATTACATGTTAAGGGTTAATTTTACAATCTCATTATTATTTGAGGTTGTTTATATGTGAGTATCTATTGGGACTTCGTTATCATCCACATCCATGTTTCATAAAAATATTTTTTAAAACATTTATACTATTTCATAGAATATGGAAATTTTTATAAAATGTTTTGAAATAAATATTTCTGTTGTTTTCCATAAAAGGTAAATTATGACATTTTAGAAAAACTTAAGTATGAATGTTTTTTAACATATATGGTGGTTGTGGCTATTTTCCACCGTTATTACACCTTCAAAACATCCCTTACAGGTTTATAAGAATATTTTCAAAATTAATGTTTCTTCAATAATTACAATACTTTTAAAAGATTTCAATATAGAAATAGATATTTCTCTAAAATAGTTTTGATTTCATCTATGTCAACATCCTTTGATTGATTTTACACTTGTATGCAGTTTATTTATTATGAAACATTCATCAATATTGTATTAATGTTTTCGGGATATGATTGACTATGGAGGTGTTATTTTTATACCATTCCTGGTTTGTGGGTAAATTATTAACATTTCGTATGATATTTTTAAAATGAATTTTTATGTTATGTTTCAATCTTTTCATATGAAGAATGCATTGGACTTTGTATGTGATGGGTGGATCCCGCTATAGCTCCATGATGCATCGATAGGTCTTATGAGACAAACTAGTGTCTTGGCACAAGGCCTTGACAAAATATTATTTTTTTCTTCGCATGAGGCCTTGACTATGTGGAAATGGTGTATCTAATTTTTCATCCCATCCTAATGAAATTATCAATTGACATTACATGTGATTATTTGACTAGTAGAATATCCTTGTGAATAAGTAAATGGCCTTATTTTGATTTATCATTTCCATAATATGGAAAAGATTATGTTTAAAATTATGGAGTTTTAGTATTTTACATTGCCTTAAATGCTTATGATCATTTATGATTGTTTCCATTATATTGTTATCCTTAATGAGCATATAAGATCACATCTTTCTTATGTTTTCTTTTTCCAAATAAGTGAAGAAGTATATTATGATTAACCTATATGGATATGCCAAAGGATGTGAGTGTGTTCAAAGAGGATACAATATTGTTTTTTTTTATTTCATGATGTTAGGTAAAATATACGTATATATCTAGTTCTTCCAAGGTTACTAAACTAATCAGTCTTCAAAGACTTGATCTCTTGTGATCATGACAATGTTATGTTATAATGCATCAGCTATAGGTAACTAGGGTCGGTGTGTTACAATTTAAATTCTAGAAATTTAGGCTTCAAATGAGCCCCACAATATCCCAAACTAATTCATATACATTAGATAACATTAGAATTTCAAATGATATATTTTGAATCGAAACATATGGGTTTGTGCCTCTCCAAATCATGGGGACATTACATCCTCCCCTCCATAAGGAAACTCGTCCAATATTTTCTATTCCAAGGGTGGTAAAGCCTCATTTGAGAAATTTTCCATCCACTGAGAACATATATTAGAATCTATCTACTATGTCCCTTTTTTACATAGTCTTATAGTCATGGAACCTAGACCATTGGAACTGACCAACCTCATAGATCCTTTGTTCATTAATCAATGATACATATCAGATGCTCCTCAAAGGAAAATATCTCTCCATCTCAAAGTCCTTAGGGTAAAATGAGTGATATGGGTCAAAATGATACTGGTGAAGATGTGTTACATTTATGACATTATGCATGGTACAATACCATTGAGGTAATAACAACCAATATGCTACTAGAAAGACTCTCTCCATATTACAAAAAAGTCCCAAAATAATGCAGTGATAACATGCCCTTTCCTTAAATATATATATTCCCCAATCTTGGTGAAACTTGTAGAAATATATGATGTATCTCATGGAACATAAGATTCAAAAATGACGATTATTTTAGACTTATACTTGGGTTGAGATGTATCCATGCACATATATAGCAGCTTTACTTGATCTAAATTCTCAGGAATGATATGATAAAGTTGTCATGATTCATCAATTTCTTTTAACCACCATAGAGGTGGATAGAACATCCAATTATAAAGGGACTCATATGGGTCCATGTAATTTATTTTATGAAAACTGTTATGGTAGTAAAACTCAATGGGAGGTATATGCTTTCCCATAAACCTCTAAAATAAAAGATGCATTCCCATAGAAAGTCCTCTGACATATGTATCAACCACAAAGAGAATTCATTAGTCTGATAGTGATACACTAATCCTAAGACCACCTATGATTGCAGTTCCTTCATTAACCTTGGGTATAATAGTGATGTAAACTGGTAATCTCAATCTAATACGATAGAATGGGAAACAACATAAAGGTTCACAATCTCCTGGATATAAATCCTCATGTTATCATTAACTAAGTAGGCCTCTAAAATTGGTAGTAATTTTGATACATTAGTTAGTATATCGATGATATCCCATATTGTATCACTACCTCAAGTGGATCTTAAAATGTTAATCATAAAATCCCTAATGATTTCATACCATTTCTAGGGTGGAACACATCTTGATGAAACAAGTGATATTCTTCTTTATACCAGTCCATGAATATTGATGAATTAATTATCAGTAAAACAAGGTATACCTAGTGTCAACTACCCCCAAAAAAATCCCTTATATTCTTATATCTACTATTCCTATATGTTTTTAGGTACCCAACCACGCCCATTAAAGTGAAGGTTATCATTATCAACAACAACCCAACCAAGTAGTGCATTCTCATTAAACATAATCTCCATTATGAAGAGACTGTGTGGATATGAAATAGAAATCATTTGCACAAAATTGAAAATGGTCGTATGTATTTTCATGGTCTACAAAAAATTATTTCCCATCACATTACTAAACATGTATGTGATTATTAGAAAATAATCCCATGAATTTAAACTCACTAATATTCTCTGGGATGTCCAATGTATGAGTATTCTTGTTCAGGGTGTTAGATAACTAATTTACCTTTCTAGTGTATAATTAAGTTCAAAGGTGAAAGACTGTATGTACTCAGCCCACCTGCACTACGTGAGATTCAAATAATATGGGAGGATATATATGTGGAAAATTTTATTTCCATTGTACATAGTGAACTTTTCACCAAATATTTAATTCCTCTAACTCCATAAAAATTAAATCATAACTATAAGCTTGAGGTAATATGTAGGGTAGTTTACATTGTGAGGCCTTAGTTGGGTTGACATGTATTCTACAAAAATATCTCCTTTCATCAAAAATGATCCTAGATTGATTCCAAAAGCATTACAATAAATGTTATAGATATTTTCTGAACTCTTGAAGAATTAGAATATCTACTGATGTTGGTCATCCTTTCAACTCCATGAATCATATCTCATAAGTTGCTATCCAAAAACATTTTACACGTTTCCTTAGTGAATCCAATAAGTGGAACATCTATGCATGATAAGTCCTTAATGAATTTAAAATAACCACCATCCATCCCGAATATTCTATGTATGTAAAATATAATCTTTGGATAATAAGGATAAACTATGGTGCTACTCTTCTATAGGTTAATAGATACCCTGGCCCTTGAAGTGATATTAACCAATAATTTAACCTTATCAAACAAAATGTGGCATTTTTTTGAGCATGACATAGAGCTAAAACTATATCATTGTATCCATCACAATATGAAGATGGTTGTTAGGGTTGTGTCATGTGAGATAATACACTATGATATTTTCCATTAGGACTGCCACACCAGAATCTAGGTATGGGTGGAAAACCCAATTAATCAAGGCTATAAAGACTATAGGTGTAATCAGAAAGCTGAAAAACATAAAAAGATACTCGTCTAGGTTTAACTGGCTCTAAAACATTGTACATGGTTCATATGATGGTATCACGCACATATGATGGTAGCCTAGCTTCAAATACTGCTTAGTGAAAACTGACTCTCTTCCGATCCAGTCGAAGAGGTGGTTTATTCGAGGTAGGGGATGAAATTATTTCACCATAAGTGGGTTCACCAATATGTAATCCATGCATATCCCGAGGGCACCGTCTTCCTTCTTAGATAAAGGATTGAAAAACCTCATTTTGAATTATTGGGTCATATAAAACCATTGTCTTCTATGTATTCCAGCTTCCTCTTATATTCCTGAGGCACTATAGGTTATATAGTATTTGTAGTAAAGGACATTGGTGTGATACCCAAAACTAGAACAATGGAAAAATCGACCTATATAAGAGGTTGTAAACTAGATAATTATTTTAATAATATTACCCAAAAATGCTCTACTATGTGGTTAAATTCCCATATCTATATTCCTTGAATTCTGATAAAGAGACTAGCCATTTGTGATTTCATCATTCCCATTCCATGAATATCATTTGTATAATGAATATCTTTTAAAACACATTCTACCTGAAAAATATATAAACTACCCTCTTGTTATGTAAAATAAAACCACGAGAGATAATAATAATCATGGGTATAGTAAGTCTCTAGCCCATCCATTCCTAGAATGTCATCAAACCCATTCATATTGTGGACAAAAATGATCCCCATGAATTGGTTCACACCTTTCCCAAAGGGTGACTCCTTTAATTGGCACACACACTCTAATAAAACTACTAATAGTGTGTCAAGATTCATCACACCATGAAAGTAATCTATCTCTAGGACCAGAATTTCCATAATTATAAGGCCCCATCCTTAAACCATACTTAATATTGAGTTATACAAGATTACACATTGAGGATGTTTTCAGGTTTAGAGTTTTAGAGAATTAGATCATAAAACTTTCATTACATTCCTCATTTAGAAAAAGTGGTTACATAAAGATAGTATTCATTTTTCCCATCAACGAAAACATATTAAAAATAAAACATGGATTCTTTATTCACACATCCTTGACAGTATCATCATATCATGTACCATTCCCTTGACCTGTGAAAAACATTTCAAAAAAAATGTGGGATGAGCATAAAAAGCTCAGTAAGGGATATAAAAATATGTAAAGGAAACATGAGTACATATATACATAAGAATGAAATCATAATTTACCCATAAAACATAAGCACTTAAACATACCTCATCCAAATTATGAATCAATCATAGAAATCATAAGACATAAAAGTAACTTGAGGCATTCATAACATTCTTATGTAGGGAGTAACCCTCTTGGTACGTTTGGAATACCCATCACAGTATATTTCCTTAATCACTTTGGAGAAACCTTAACTTTTCACTCCTTCGTGTTACCCAATGCACTGGAGAGCTATATCGGGCTCACCCACCCTTAGTTTATCACGGAACCACCCGTCTTCATAATAATGCCCTAAAACCACAACATAACCGTATCACATAAAACATGCATAAAGGAAACATAACATTTCCACCTTTCAATCACAAGATATCAATACAACACATTGATATAAAAACATTATGAAAACCATTTTCAATACCAAAATAAATTAAAAGTAAAACATGGTATTTATTTTTCTTTAAAAAAAGTATGGCTTGTAGAGGAAGCCGAAACTCAAATAATGATCATGGCGGCGGAGGAGTCGTTGTCTCCGCATACATACGACAAAAAAATTCTCTTTTGTCATTTAGTAAACGTTTCATATAAAAAAGGATTCCTTTTGAATAAACGTAAAAGTCAAAGGGTTTATACACCGTATAAAAGAAGGTTTTGTATAAAACAAAATATGCCTCAATGAAAGGAGATTGAGACAAAGTACCATACCTCGTATCCGAATTGACTTTATCATTATTTAATATCCTAAATAATAAACTTGAGTTAATTTATACTTTCTTAAGAACCTTTTTCAAGTTCATTATTCCTTTTATATCACTTATTACCATGTCTTGAACACTATGTAATTATTTTAGTTAATAACGGTCGTTTTAACGATCATTGGTACTTGAGTCAAAATATGCTCTTTATAATTAAAAGTTGTTCATGTATCCATTATATCCAGAGTTATACTCATGATGTATATATCATATATATAATATATATCCAGTATATAGATGAATTTATAATATTACACAACGTTTAGAGGTAAGAAATGGAATGCACCGTTCATGGAGACGGTAAGCCGTACGTACGCATGAACGCAACTTTTATTTCTATTTCATATTTTATGGAATTAAAACATAATGATAAATAATAGTATTTTAATTCTAGTATGGTATCATATATAACATAATTAAATATATCCTTTATACGTACCACATATGGTATTAACGAATCAAATCACTTTGAGGGGGCGGTAGTCTGCACTTCCTGAAATGAAGATATCGTGTTTACTCATAATGGTAACCATAAAGATATTACATAAATGAAAAATACAGAAGCTTAATAATAAAATATACATATTATATATAATATATAAATATAGTGACATCTTAATGGCCACCATTGAAGGTGATATATGAGTGTTGAACAATCATCATTTCGTGAGGCAGAAATTCCCCATCCACAGAAACAGTATGTTCTTTAACCATTAGATGTAGGTGTGTGTAAGTGTAGCTCATATCCTTATTATAAAAACATCTTAGTATATGGATGATACTGGTGTTGTTACAAAAGAAATGAATAAAAGAGTTCAGTGGTTTGGAGAAGAAAAATAAAACATAAGAACACAAGAGAAGACACTACCTTTAAATCGGGTAACTCTTTTTTATTTGAGCTCAAAGGCATCCTGGGGAAGACTTCTTCCCAAAGTGAGGCTTATAGGAGTTAGAGAGGGATTTGGAGAGACAAAATGGGCAGGGTTTGGCCGAGGCAAAGGCTTTGGAAGTGTGGGTAAGGAGGTAGAGGTGGGGGCCTTTTATAAGAGGACAGGAGAGGCACTCTTGGAATGTAAAGAAATGTTGCTTTATTTTAAAATGAGTTTCAGATTTAAAAGGTCCCAAATTGATATAATTCGAGGATAAGTTGATAAGGGTTCTAAATCCACCCATCAAATAGGTTTTGGACACATGTAGTTCATAGATTTTACATTATCTTTTCATTTTATTTAAATCGTTAAATAATGAGGTAATCGCTCCATCATCATGGTGTCGTAAATAATTTACTTTATATAATGTCTAAAAATTATAAAAAAAATACTATGATGTAGGAAATCGTTTTAGCTTTCCAATGACTATTTATAGTCAAAAATCTGACTTGTATAACCCCATGTAAATTTTTGTTCAGTAAAACAACTCATGTTTGTGTCATTTTTATTTTAACATTAAATAAAAAGATATTAATGTCATTTTCCTGCCAAAGTGGCTCCATGGGGTCCCCACGTTGACCCATGGATTTTCTAGGTCGTCCATGACACATCCAATAAGGTTAGGACATGTTTCAACCTCATATTATATTATTAAAACATTATTCTTTCCTTAAATTACACTAATTACCTCTAATCATGATTTAAAACTTAAAAGTTACTATTCACCAAAAAATTATTTTAATCCCATTGAACCACATTTTGCTTTTTAATGACAACCATGTATGTCGGATTTTTGAAATTCAAACCACAGAGGTGGTAAATTTTCATTTAAACGAAAAATCAGTTTTTATAAGTACCACATAGTGGTTTCACTATTCATCAAAAATTGAAGTTTTCCAGAAAAAAAACAAAACTTTACCCTAAGCTATATTTGACATTCCGAATTCAAAAATGATTTATATTTTAAAAAATTCAAAACATATAAGTTTCATTAATTAATTTAACAATTAATTCCTGCTATCAGAGCAAATAGCGTGTTTTTATGAAACAATAAGTATCAGAAGATTGACACTAGTTTAAGTCCAATTTCAAAGTGAAATTAATTTCAATGACCACTATTGGATTAAATGGTAAAAATATATTATAATTTAACTTTAAAACCATTTCAAAATATAATCTAATCATATAAATAAATTATATTAAAAAATGGTTTTAAATTAAACTACAACATTTTTCACTATTCATTAAAAAATGAACTTTATCGGAAAAATACCAAAAAATTCACACAAAGTAAATTTTGATGTCCCATCATAAAGAATAAGTTTATTTTGACAAATAGAGCTTATAAAATTGTCAAAAGATAGATTTAAATGATGGTTTTCCATTAAAAGGCAGTAAAACAATCTTTTAAAAATAGTAGTGTATTCCATGCTTAAGATTGGATTTATTCTCATTTTAAGCCTCTAAAACACTATCTAATTCATTAATATAAATAGATAAAAATATCTATTATTCATTACTTACTTGGGATGTTACATCCTTCCCCCCTTTAGAAAATTGTGTCCCCGCAATTCATTTACTTATCGAATAAGTGGGGGGATTTATCCCTCATTGCATTTTCAGATTCCCATGTTGGCTCTTCAATCATGTGGTTTTTCCACAAAACCTTTACCTGATGAATCAACTTATTCCGTAACACTTGCTCCATGTGGTCAAGAATCTGGACCGGTTGTTCCTCATAAGATAGTTTCTCTTCCAACTGAACTACCTCTGGACTCAAAACATGAGATGGATCTGTCATATACTTTCTCAACATTGAAACATGAAAAACATTGTGTACCTGAGATAAACTCGGAGGTAAAAACACTCAGTAAGCAACTAATCCAACTCTCTCCAGAATTTCATATGGTCCAATGAACCTTGGACTCAGCTTTCCTTTCTTACCAAATCACATCACACTTTTCCATGGTGATACTTTGAGAAAAATTTGATCACCTACCTCAAAAGAGAGATCCTTCCTCCTATTGTCCGCATAACTCATCTATCTGCTCTGAGTTGTTCTCATGTGTTTCTAAATTAGCTGAACTTTTTCTGCCAACTCTTCTACCAATTCTGGTCCCATCAACATCCTTTCACCCACTTCATCCCAGAAAGCTGGAGTTCGACACTACTTCCCATATAATGCCTGAAATGGTGCCATTGTATACTGGAATGAAAACTATTATTATAATAAAATTCAACCAAAGAAAGATGTTGGTCCCAACTTCCCTGATAATCAATCGAACAAGCACGTAGCATATCCTCCAAAGTCTGGATCGTTCTTTCTGACTGCCCATCTGATTGAGGATGAAAAGTTATACTAAAATTTAATTCAGTACCCAACAACTTCTAAAGGCTTTTCCAAAAGTTAGAAGTGAACCTGAGATCATGGTCAGATACAATGGAGAGAGGAACTCTATATAACCTGACTATCTCTTTAAGATACAAACGAGAAAGTTTATCTTGGGAAAAAGTATCTCGTATAGCATGGAAATGAGTAGATTTGGTCAAGCGATCAACAATAACCCAGATTTCATTAATACCTCGAGATGTCTTCGGTAATACCACAACAACGTCCATGGATATATTCTCCCATTTCCACTCTGGAACTGGTAAAGGCTGAAGAATCCCTTTCAGTAACTGCTACTCAGCTTTAACCTATTGACAATTCAAACACTTCATATTAAAATCCACAATATCTCCTTTCATTCTGTCCCACGAGTAATACTCTCGAAGATCTCTATACATCTTAGTGCTTCCAGGATGAACTGAAAACGGAGAACTATGAGCTTCAAATAACAACTCTCTCTTCAACTGTGAAACACAAGGCACACACAATCTTTTCCCAAATCACAAAACACAATCATTATCAATGTTGAATTCAGGAAACTTACCCTTCTGAACCGGCTCTACCTTTTTCTGCAACTCACTGTCTTGCTTCTATGCTTGATTGATTCTGTCTGATAGAGATGATCTCACTGATACCTGAAAAAAAACAGAAGAACTTCCTGCACCAACAACTTTTATGCCAAAGTGCATCAAATCAAGAACCAAAGGATCTCGTTCCAAATGTAGAATGGTTAATGAAGCATTAATTTTCTGACTCAAAGCATCAGCCACTTTATTTGCTTTTCACGGATGGTAATGAATTTTATAATCATAATCCTTGATTAATTCCAGCCATCTCCTTTGTCTCATGTTCAACACTTTCTGAGTGAATATATTCTTTAAAATTTTGTGATCCGTATATATTTCACACTTTACTCCATAAAAACGATTCCTCCAAATTTTTAAAGCGAAAACAATAGCAGCTAATTCCAAATCATGTGTGGGGTAATTTACCTCATGAGTTTTCAACTGTCGTGAAGTATAAGCAATTACCTGATCATTATGCATTAGGATACATACAAGTCCTTTCAATGAAGCATCATTGTATATAACAAACTCACCATTCCTAGAAGGTAGTGCCAAAACTGGAGCATTCCCCAATCTTCTTTTCATTTCCTGAAAACAATCATCACATTCTTTTTTCCAGATAAACTTAACACCCTTCTGAGTTAGCTTCTTCATTGGACTAGATAACCATGAAAAATTTCTAACAAACCTTCGGTAATATCCTTCCAAACCAAGGAAGCTATGAATCTCAGTTACATTTGTTTTTCTTGGCCATTCTTCAAAAACCATTGTTTTTGCAGGATCAACAGTTATCCCATCATTAGAAACAATATAACCAAGGAAAGAAATTTGTTGCAACCAAAACTCACACTTGTGGAATTTCCAATACAATTTCTTTTCTTTTATGGTTTTCAAAATTACCCTTAAATATGTTTCATGCTCCTATTTACTTTTAGAATACACCAAAATATCATCAATTAAAACCACCACAAACTAATCCAAGAACTCAGGGAAAATTCTATTCATTAAGTCCATGAATACAGCAGGTGCATTGGTTAGCCCAAAAGGCAATACTAAAAATTCATAATGGCCATATCCTGTATGAAACGCAGTCTTCGGAACATCTTCTTCCTTTAACATCAACTGATGGTACCCCGATCTCAGGTCAATCTTCGAAAAATACTGAGCTCCCTGGAGCTGATCAAACAAATCATCGATATGAGGCAAAGGATATTTGTTCTTAATAGTGATGTTATTCAAGGCTCTATAATCAATGAAAAGTCTCATAGAACCATCTTTCTTTTTTAAAATCAAAACAAGATCACCCCATGGTGATGTGCTAGGTAGAATGAAACCTTTCTCTAATAAATCTAGCAATTTCTCCTTCAACTCTAAAAGTTCAATTTTATCCATTCGATAAGGGGGTTTTGAAATTGGCTTAGCATCAGGAACTAAGTCAACAGTAAACTCAACTTCCTGATCTGGTATTATTCCAGGAAACTCATCATGAAAAACATCCGGATACTCATTTACCACTGGCACATCAATAATCTGAACAGTTCTCTTATTTTCAACAATATGAGCAAGGTAACATTCATTTCCATCTTTTACAAGTTTCTCAGCCTCTTGATATGTTATCAATAGTAAGGGTTCATTCTTGTACACAAACTGAAAGTATTTCTGAAAAAAAACATCTTTATCTCTACAATCAATCTTAGCATGGTAAATAGAGAGACAATCCATACCCAGGATAACATCAAACTCTACTAGAGGTAAAACAATAAGGTTCACAAGTAGGTTCTTTCCACGAATAAGGATAGGAAGATTCTTATGAATTCTTTTTGCCTCAACATTTCCCCCAGGCGTGTTTACCACAAGTTCAGGAGTAATTTCTTGAGATGGTATTCCCTTTTTACTAGAAATGGTTTCAGAGATGAAAGAATGTGTAGACCCCGAATCAAACAACATGCTGGCATAATCTTAAAAAACAAACAAAGTACATGATACAACTTATTTTGATGGCCCGACATCTACTGAAGTAGTTGCAAAGGATTTTACCACCCCTTTCAGCTTGTAGTTTAACTGCTTCCAATCACTCAAGATCTTTGTCAGACACTCATTTGCATAGTAACCCATCTCATTGCACTTAAAACATTTCACTAACTGTAAATAAAATTTGGTCTTACCATCACCCTGATATTTTTCATTGCAACCAGAAGCCTTATGTCCCATCATACCGCATCGGTAGCACTTTCCAAATTGTAGAAGACATTCCTCAGCAAGAATTTTCCCACATTTATCACAAACTGGAAACCTAGTTTTCTTACCATCAGACCTTTTTGAAGAATTCTTCCCTTTCTCCTGCCACCTCGGTCTCTTCTTCTGCTGGTTGTTATAGAACACTTGATCATCGGAAAACTCCATTTCCACCTCCTCAGCACATCGAACAAGCTTTTCATAACTTTTTAACTCATGAGAAGTTAAAGACCTTCGATATTTTGGATTTAATCCTGAGTAAAAACGATTTATTTTACTATCAAGGTCTCGGATAAAATTTGGAGCATACCTTGCCAATCGAGTGAACCTTTCTTCATAGGCAGCCACTGAGTCTTCCTCTTGCCTCAATTACAAGAATTTCTTTTCCATCTAAATTCGAACTGCCTTAGGAAAATTCTTCTCAAGAAACATACCTTTAAATTCATCCCAGTAGAGAGTATCAATCTCATCAGCATCCCTGATATTTCTAACCATCGACCACGACTGATTTGCTTCACCCTCTAAACGGTAAATAGCAAGACCGACCTTTTGATTGTCTGAACACCCCATGACATCGAAAATCTTCTCTAGTGCTTTAATCCAACCTTAAGCTAGCACATGGTCAGATGATCCTCTGAATGATGGGGGATGTTGCCTCGTGAAATGTTCCACCACTGACATGTTCCTCTGCGGTTGATTTGGCTGATCTCATGCATGGATACCGCCACAATTTATCGCTTCAGTCAACTGCGACATTACAGCAAAAAAATGTTCATTTCCCATTCCGACCATCTCAGGATGCTGATTCGGAAGGTTATTTCCTTCTGTATGCCTTCCTAGCACTGCTTTCCTGTTTCCTCTGTGGAAAACCATTCTAATAAAACATGTCTTAGATGAAGCAACATGGTAATCTTCAAATGCTATATCATTTCTATTTGACCATAAAAAATATTTTTGTATAATCATTTAATCAAATTATAACTCCTAAAGTTATCTAAACTGACCTTTGATACCAACTATAAGGCCCCAGACTTAAACCATACTTATTCTTTAGTTATACAAGATTACACATTGAGGATCTTGTCAGGTTTAGAGTTTTAGAGAATTAGATCATAAAACATTCATTACATTCCACATTTAGACAAAGTGGTTACATAAAGATAGTATTCATTTTCCCCATCAACGGAAACATATTTAAAATAAAACATGGATTCTTTCTTGACACATCCTTGACACTATCATCATATTATGTACCTTTCCCTTGACCTGTGAAAAACATTTCAAAAAAACATGGGATGAGCATAAAGAGCTCAATAAGGGATATAAAAATATGGAAAGGAAACATGAGTACATATATACATAAGAATGAAATCATAATTTACCCATAAAACATAAGCACTTCAACATACCTCATCAAAAGTATGAATAAATCATAGAAATCATAAGACATAAAGGTAACTTGAGGCATTCATACCATTCTAACGTAGGGAGTAACCCTCTTGGTTACGTTTGGAATACCCATCACTGTATATTCACTAAATCTCTTCAGAGAAACCTTAACGTTTCACTCATTCGCATTACCCAATGCATTAGAGATCCATATTGGGATCAACCACCGTTAGTTTATCACGGAACCACCAGTCTTTATAATAATGCCCATGAACCACAACATAATCTTATCACATAAAACATGCATAAAGGAAACATAACATGTCCACCATTCAATCACAAGATATCAATACAATACATTAATATAAAAACATTATGAAAAAAAATTTCAATACCAAAATAAAAGAAAAGTAAAACATGCTATTTATTTTTCTTTAAAAAAAGTATGGCTTGTAGAGGAAGCTGAAACTCAAATAATGGTCACGGCAGCGGAGAAGTCGTTGTCGCCGCATACGTACGATAAAAAAAACTTTCACTTTTGTCCTTTAGTAAACACTTCGTATAAAAAAGATTCCTTTTCAATAAATGTAAAAGTCAAAGGGGTTTATACACCGTATAAAAGAAGTTTGTGTATAAAACAAAATATGCCTCAATGAAAGGAGATTGAGACGAAGTCCCATACCTCATATCTGACTTGACTTGATCGTTCTTTAATCTCCTGAATAATAAACTTGAGTTAATTTCTACTTTCTTAATAACCTTTTTCAAGTTCATTATTCCTTTTATATCACTTATTACCATGTCATTAACACTATGTAAATATTTTAGTTAATAACGGTCGTTTTAACGATCATTGGTACTTGAGTCAAAATATGCTCTTTATAATTACAAGTTTTTCATGTATCCATCATATCCAGAGTTATAATCATGATGTATATATCATATATATCATATATATCCAGTATATAAATTCATTTATAATATTACACAATGTTTAGAGGTAAGAAACAGAATTCACCGTTCATTGAGACGGTAAGCTGTACGTACGCATGAACGCTACTTTCATTTCTATTTCGTATTTTATGGAATTAAAACATAATTATACATAATAGTATTTTAATTCAAGTATGGTATCATATATAATATCATTAAATGTATCCTTTATACATACCACCTAAGGTATTAACGAATCAAATCACTTTGAGGGGGCGGTAGTCCGCACTTCCTAAAATGAAGATATCACGTTTACTCATAATGGTAACCATAAAGATATGCCATAAATGAAAAATACATAAGCTTAAGTAAAAAATAAACTTATTATATATAATATATAAATATAGTGACATCGTAATGGCCTCCTCTGAAGGTGATATATGAGTGTTTAACAATCATCGTTTTGTGAGGCAGAAATTCGCCATCCACGGAAACAGTATATTCTTTAACCATTAGATGTAGGTGTGTGTAAGTGTAGCTTGGATTATTCTTATAAAAACATCCTAGTATATGGAAGATACTGGTGTTTTTACAAATGAAATGAATAAAATAGTTTAGGGGGTTGGATAAGCAGAGTAAAACACAAGAACACAAGACAAGACACTACCTTTAAATCGGGTAACGCTTTTTGATTTGAGCTCAAAGGATTCATTGGGAAGTCTTATGCCAAATGTGAGGCTTCTAAGAGTTATAGAGGGATGGGGAGAGAAAAAATGGGAAGGTTTTTTCTGAGAAAAAGGCTTTGGAAGTGTTGGTAAGGAGGTAGAGGTGGGTGCCTTTTAAAAGAGGAGAGGAGGGGCACTCTTAGATAGTAAAGAAATGTTACTTTATTTTAAAATGAGTTTCGAATTAAAAAGGTCCCACATTGATATAATTCGAGTATAAGGTGAAAAGGGTTCGAAATACACCCATCCAAAATGTTTTGGACATGTGTAGGTCATAGATTTTACATTATCTTTTCATTTTATTTAAATCGTTAACTAATGAGGTAATCGCTGCATCATCATGGTGTCATAAATAATTTAATTTATTGAATGTCTAAAAATTATAAAAAACTACTATGATGTAGGAAATATTTTTAGATTTCCAATGACTATTTATAGTCAAAACAATTAATTCTATAACCCCATGTAAAATTTGTTTTAGTAAAACAACTCATGTTTGTGTCATTTTTATTTTAACATTAAATAAAAAGATATTAATGTCATTTTCCTACCAAAGTGGCTCCATGGGGTCCCCAAGATGACCCATGCTTTTTCTTGGTGTGAAATGACACATCCAATAAGGTTAGGAAATGTTTCAAGCTCATCTCATATTATTAAAACAGTATTCTTACCTTAAATTACACTAATTGCCTCTAATCGCGATTAAAAACTTAAAAGTTACTATTCACCAAAAAATTATTTTAATCCCATTGAAAAACATTTTACTTCTTAATGACAACCATGTATGTCGGATTTTTGAAATTCAAACCACATAGGTGGTAAAATTTCATTTAAATGAAAAATCAGTTTTTATAAGTACCACTTAGTGGTTTCACTATTCATAAAAAATTGAAGTTTTCCAGAAAAATACCAAAACTTCACCCTAAGATATATTTGATATTCAGAATTCAAAAATGATGTCTATTTTACAAAATTGAAGACATATAAGTTTCACTAATTAATTTAATAATTAATTCCCGTTGTCCGAGCAAATAGCGTGTTTTTATGAAACAATAAGTATCAAAAGATTGACACTAGTTTAAGTCCAATTTCAAAGTGAAATTAATTCCAATGACCACTATCGGATTAAATGGTAAAAATATATTCTAATTTAACTTTAAAACCAATTAAAAATATAATATAATCACTTAAATAAATTATATTAAAAAGAGGTTTTGAATTAAAATACAACATTTTCACTATTCATTAAAAATGAACTTTATCGGAAAAATACCAAAAATTCACACAAAGTAAATTTTGATGTCCCAATCATCAAGAATATGTTTATATTGACAAATAGAGCTTATAAAATTGTCAAAATAAATATTTAAAAGATTTTTTTCCATCAAAAGGAAGTAAACTAATATTTTAAAAATATTAGTGTATTCCATGCTTAAGATTGGATTTATTCTCATTTTAAGCCTCTAAAAAACTATCTAATTCATTAATAGTCATTGATAAAAATATCTATTATTCATTAGTTACTTGGGATGTTACAATAATCTCCATTGATATAAATTTTTTTCTAAAACCTCTATCAAATAAGAATGAAAATAATGTAGAGGCTAATAGAATAGTAACTCATACTATATAAGTGCATAGACTATACTAATCAGGTGTAGGATGCACGAAATATACTTAACTATATCCCTGACCCTAAGATTCAACTTGAACAAACTAAGAAGGTATTATTTGGGGGTCCATAACCTCTAAGGTATAACAACCTATGCCATAACCACCTGCTCATACTGATCGGTATGTAGTAGACCATATCCCAGCCTAACGTGGATCTATTGATATTTTACATTAATGTCATGTCATCACAGATCTCTTCAGATGAGATATGGTAGGGAAAGTTCAAAGGAACAATTTTAGGTGACCCATCATTCCACATCCTCTACACTCGATTATGTTCCTTGTAAACTAGGGGTTCATGTTACCTTTGCTACCAAGATAATGTAAAACCACCTAGTTTTTAGTGAATGTCATCTGAATGGAACTACCCTCATCATCCACCAATAATTTGTTTCTGACAACTGGGTAAAAATTCTCCATTCATGGATGTTAAACCACTCTGGCCAATATTTTCATATTCCCAAGGTTTTTCTTTTTTTGATGAGGGCCTACTTCAATATCTCTAAAATATTGTTTAGGTTGAATGAATTCTCCCATGATTCAATGGTTTATACAATCCAATTTTCAATCGGTCCTATAGTCATAAACTTATAACTCATCTGTGTTAGAATAAAACACTTATTATTAACAAAGTGAGCTGTATACTTCATTATTGACCTCGAACCCTAATGTA
Source organism: Viscum album (assembly GCA_963277665.1). Taxonomy (NCBI): domain Eukaryota; kingdom Viridiplantae; phylum Streptophyta; class Magnoliopsida; order Santalales; family Viscaceae; genus Viscum; species Viscum album. The sequence goes on along the minus strand of OY728138.1, from coordinate 690,570,061 downwards.
GGTGCTCGAATTCCAGAGTGTGTATCACTCTCAACATCTAAGGGATGAAGTAATCATAAAAGGCTAATTAAAACCCCACCATGGAAATACCCTAATAACATCTGACCTGGGAGATTATATCCTACAAAAGTTTATAAGAATCATAAATCATATAGGTATGAAGCTTGTCTCTCCTCTCTCGAGGCATCTCTAAATTCTAAAATATTGAAACAATGACCTTTAGACAAGTCTCAGGATCCTGATGACCAACATCCATTAAAAATGTATTAAGATGCAACATTTGGATCTCCCACATCAATACATCTATTGCTAGGGCGGGTCATTTAGATCCTTGTGTGGAATGTATAAATCTTATGAAATAATCAACTAACTGAGCATATGTTCCCAATAGATGATCACTAGAAGGTTACTCTAATGGAATAACAGGAGGTAATACAGGTGGGTTAAGTACCACCAAATATGATACACAGTCATCAACACACTCTTGGAATATGACTTAAGATATTTGAGGAAACAATGGTCAATAATTTTAAAATTCACATATCAGAAAATATTTAATATCAAAATATAAAAAATTATAAAATTATAAAAGGATATGATACAACATTCCTATAAACAAGATGCACTTATTGGTCTACTCCTAAAGCAAGGTCTAGGTGATAATAAGATCATCTAATTCATAGAACCCACATAATATACTACCTACTAACCACAACTATGTTCATGTTAGGATAAATATCTTATATATAGAAAAGGTTCTAGTATATGGATTCTCAATTGATTATTATAGAGAAAAACAACCTTTACTATAAAATTGGACACCCTATTTAGTTGTATCCATTTCATATAAACATAATATAAATTTATATTGATTATTATTTATATGGATATAAATATTAAATAAAATTAAATGATTCACAAATAAGATCCTATAAGGTCACATAATCATTGTAAATTTCAATTATCACATTAAGTAATTTAGATCAGAACTTTACATCTAGTAAAAGGATGTAAAAGGTCATGTTTAATGAACTTATTTAATAAAATACCATTCCAAATTTATATAATTTCATGATTTCTAAGTCACCATTGGAATTCCTTAATAAAATAAACTATTATTTCTTCCCCTAGAACATGTGGTTCTTATCGTAGGTGTGGTATAATTTGTAAATTAAGGTTTCAAAATTAATCAATGAGGGAAATCTCCATTTTCATTGACTCAAAAAATTTATTTAATACAATTATGATATCCCTTTATGAAATGTTACAAAAATTATTTATAGGAAAATCAAATCCCATATAACAATCACAGGAAACAAAGGTAATGCATAAAAAATTATAGATAAAAATTGGAATAATGCATGACCTGGGAATACTAAAGTGCCTTATATGATTCCTGAATTGATAATCCAAAATATCATTGGGAAAATTTAAATAAATTTCATAATAATAAAATAAAATGTAACAAAATCACATAGAAATTGTGTCACCCAATAGTGAAATCAATACAACTGTAGGAGGAGTAAACCAATAAAAAAATTTCCTATCCCATGAAATTTGGGTTTTCCCTATACATGAGTAATATACTTTCTAGAACAAGCTCAATACCAAATTATATTACTCAGAGTCTCCTATCAAATATATATGAAATAATAAAAAATGTAAAAGTTCCTTTGATAACACTTTATAGGATCATGCCCTGGAATCTACTTTGGGGTGCCCTAGGACATTTGGAATCACGACCTAATGTATGCCTCCCCATATTCCACATGATGCTAAATTGCACTGAGAGACTAGGGTGTGTATGTGGGGAGGCAATAACCACATGAGTTAGCGGGTAAAATAATAGTAAATAATAAATAGAATCATTTGAAGTATTGATAATCAAGAAGAAGTAGAATAATAAAGATCATCAAATAAATACCAGGTAGAAGTTGAATCAATAATAGTTGAAATAATGATTATGATTATAAAGTCATATTTGTATAAAAATGAGAACCTAGGATGCATGGGAACGTTATAGAGACCATATATTTTCATAAATTAACATTACAAAAATTTTACAGAATACATAAAACATTATACAAATATACTCCCAAGGATCGTACTATTCTAGTTCTATTGGAATGATGGAAACATAAAAAGATGTACAAAAATGAGCTACATCATCTCCCACTAGGTTCTTCATGACTGTAACCCATTATAGACAAACCAGCTATAATACATATCTTCAAAACATATGGGAAGGAAACATAAAATGGGGTGATATCATATTCTTACTAAGGGTAAACAATGGAGACTCGTAAGCATGATCATGAGTATAAGGGTATCCAAACATGATCAGGAATATGGAATATCATATCCCATATATCAAAGCTCATAATCATAATTCATGGAATAATTCTTGTAATTTCATAATACATGGATTATGAGGAAATAAATAACATAAGACATGAAGAAATATCATAGTAATAAAACATCCAATTATTCAAAACACAGAGTTATATAATATGATTTCTATAGTAGAAAAGGAATCAATACTAAGACCATCTTGGTAGAATGGGTACACTCCCCATACCATCGTGGTAGTCATGGTCCACTCTAATGCCCATCTTTGTATCATGATTTCACTTCTCATACCATCATGGAAGTCATGGTTCACTCCTATGGCCATCTTAGTGGACAAGGTTCATTATCAAGGCGATCTTACTCTATCTCATGAGATATAAATATTAACTAATGCATATTAGGGAGATATAGGTCTCACCCATCTCATAAAACAATTTTATACACATGAGCCATAATATCATTAAATATAATGTCATAACCCCAGAAATTTAATAGGTAACATAAACATGTAATCATATCATAACCTATAAAAGGATATATGTATTGTAATCATATAATTATATACATAACCCATGAAAAGATCATTTTTCAATATAATATAACTCATGGAAGAGAAATGGGTGTCATAATTATCATTCTATCAAAACATAAACCATTCATGAAATAATATGAATGGAAAAATTAGACCATTTATTATAAGGGAATGAGTAATATCAACATATGTCATATTATATGGAAAATAAGTTGGAAACATATTTTGAAAACCATTAATTAGGTAAATATCCTTTCTTCTTTGAAAAAATAAGATCTCTAAAACATTAAAACGTTTTAAAATACATTTTCATGAAAAGAAAAAACCCTAATATACAAAGCAATAAAAACCTTTTTGATTTAAAAAGATAATAATATATCTTGACAACATTTATTAAACCATTTTCCATTTATATTTATTACTGGATCTTGAAAACATTTCGAAACCCTCTTCTTTGAAAAAACATTGAAAATTTAAAAATAATGCATTAAATAAGATTGAAAACGGTTTTCCTTGAAAGATTATAAAGTAGTCATGAAAAAATTTCGAATAAAATTTTATAAGAAAACATATAAAATAATATTTAAAAACATTTCAAAAACATTTTTCCCTAAAAAAATAGATGAATCGTAAAAAAACCTAAAATCCATTTTATTGAAAAATACATTGAAAATATAAAAAAATCATGATTTTATTTGAAAAAATATTCTTTGAATATTAATGTTAAAAACATTTTCATAAAAATTATCATTTTAAAGAAGAAAACTATGGTTCCTATAATTGATTTTGGGTAAATTTGTAAAAAAAGTATGAGGTAAGAAGAACATTCCATTTTGCCAGAAAAAGATTAGAAAAATGCCTTGTTTAAATGTGGTTTGAAGATTCCTTTGAAAACATTGGTAAAATAAAAAAAGAAAAAAGTTATTTTAATGAATACAGGATAATAGTATAATATTCTAGGAAACCATTTTTAAAAAAATGGTATTGAAGGAACAAAAATTTCTAACTAAATAGTTGGTAATGTAATATTTTATTTAAGACACTTTATTAACTATATTATGTATGAAAGAGAATAAAATTTTTACCAATACAGAAATATATTACGAATAACTAGTAGATAATAAAATTCATGAATTTTCCTGAGATATGGATAATATTATATCATCAAGAGAAGCATAAACGTAAATAATATCAAAAGGTGATGATGTTCTTTCAATAAACTCTTACCACTTGGTAACAATGAACCATAATCTCCATGTAAGAAAATTGAAAATAATTGAAAAAAAAATATTATAAAAATAAGGATATTCATGGTATAACATTTAAAAGTCCTTATAAATATGTAATTGAAAAATATGGTTGCACAACATGGCATGTGTCTCAAATAATGAAAATTGAAATCAAGTTACTTTTATAATTTTGTAACTTTTGGAACATAAACCCCAAAAAATAAATACCATACATTGGATTGTTAAATAACAATAATTTTATTTATAATAATCATAGAATAAATCCATGGGCAATATAAAAACCACACAAATGTAATGTATGGTGAATAAAGCATGTATCTTATGAAAATATAAAGTGAGATAAAAATTCTCTTACTTTGAATCTTGAATCTCAACGTACTCTTTAAAACTACATGTATAATAAATATAATTTATTATACATGTTTTAAATTAACATTTTATTATATCTAATGCAATATTTTTCTTCATTCTGACCACATATTACCCAATTCATAAAAATCATACACTAATGCTTCACTTTGGGTAATATTTTCTTTTTTCTTCACATGTGTCTTGATTTGTTATATATTTTGTCTTTATATTTATATCGTGATTTCTAGAATTTAAATAACTACATAAATATTGTTTATATATATTATATTTTTATTATTATAATCTATATAATATTTAACTATGAAATGGAATACATCGTTCATGGAGACAATAAGTCATACATACGCATAAATGTTGTTTTAGTTTTTATAATCATATAGAATGAAAGAAGGTAAATGAAATATATGAATATATATATATCATTATTATAGTATAATTATTATATCATATATATCATATATGTTTACTAAACCATCCTTAAAACATTCCATATGCTGTGTGAATGAATCATATCTGTTTTGGGGGGCAGTAGTCCAAACTTTTTCAAATGAAATTATGATATTTTAACTATATGTAATGTATAAAGATATGTGCTGTAAAAGGATTAAATATTATTAAATTACTAATAAATATATTATATATAATATATAAATATATTTTCTACCATAATTTTCACCATGAGATGTGGTAATGAAAAATGAGCAACCATCATTTTGTTTGGCGGTAGTTCACCATACACATAAAGAGTTTGTTCATTACCCATTAAAATAGATGTGTAAGAATGGTTATTTATAAACCTAATAATAAAAAATCCATGTATATTGAATATATTTTTATTATTATTCAATAACGTAACAATGAAAGTGGATAGTGTGGGTAAATAAAATAAAAGAATGGAGTTTGAGAGAATACATTACCTCTTAATAAGGTAACTCCTATTTTTTTTTCAAAAGGCTTCAAAGTATTTATTTATTCAAAATTTAATGCCTCTATGATTAATGGAGGGATGTTGGGAAGTGTCTTTGGTAGATCTTGGCTGAACCTATGTTCTTTTAGAGGTGTGAATAAGAGGTAGAGGTGTTGGCATTTTATAGGGAAGGGAAATGACACACATGGCCTTTTTGAAAACAAGTCAGTTGTACCCACTTGTTTAAAGAAAAATGTCATACCAAAAAAATCAAACTCAAAAATATATGGTTCATGAATGAATAATGTCCATAATATTTTTTTTACAGGTTTCTAGGTCATTTTGTGACATAATTTTTAGGATTTGTTCATTGTTAACCTAATTGTTTTTAATCATTATGATTAATTTTAATAACATTGACTAATATTTTCATAAAAAAACAAAGTTAAACACATTAAAAATTAGAAATTATTCTGATTCTAAATATTGAATACATTTTTTGATATTATGAGAATATAATTGGTGGAAATTAATTTAAAACTAATCCTGCAAATGGGATGGCACAATGAGTTTTTAATTTCAAAATGTCCAAAACTTTTCTTTGTTTTTATACTAGATTTTGATGTGAATATTTTTCCAATAAACTATATTGGATTAATTTACAAAAATATTATCTAATTAAACATTAAAACTAATTTAAATATATTTGAAAAAATGAAACCTTATTAAAAAATACCAAAAAATTATCTTATACAACTTTTTATGGTTCCCTTTCGAATAAGAAGTTTTTTGTAACATATTATATGTCTAAAAGTTCCAAAATATAGATTTAATAAGGGTTCTCTATTAAAATTTAGTAAAACTATAGTTATTAAAATATTGTTTTTTGAACATAAATTTATCCTTTTTTATCATATTTCTATCAAATCTATTAGATGATTTTATAAAATAATTGGTTGAATATATAAAATATATAATACATTAATATCAATCACTAATTGAAATTAATTTAATATATTATGAAAAAATCATTTGTGGTTATAAAAATTAAAATATAACCATTATATTCTATAATTTTTTATATTTTCGTTTTGAATTAAATTTTAACCTATGAATTTATATTATATTTGTATAAAAATAAATTTTTAATAATTTAGTCATTAATAATAATTTAATGTCTAGTTTATATTTAATTGTATATTGTTAATCGGTAAGACTCGCTCTTTCATGTTACAGAAGCCTTTGAGGAAAGTCATTATTGTGTGTAATGCTAGATAACCTCGATATTTCATATATAGAATGATAAATATTATGTTGTGTGTAGTGAATGATTAACATGGTTTTAGGTATAACACAAGACAAACTTAATATTTAATAAAAATTAAACTATTTTTAGTGTTACCTCAATTGAAAAGTTTCCAAAAAGATTAAATAAATTTGAAAAAACATAACTCAAAAAATCTTGGGGTGTTATAATCAGTCAGAAAAAAAATTCTATAGAAAAATAAAAATAATAGCTAAAATATTAATCTACTAGTATGATGGAAAAATGTTATGTCCTCTACTACTTTCCTCCATCCTAGTACCAAAACACTAGAATTTGAAGTTGAATGCTTCCCTTTATCTACATCTAATATCATATTGTCTTCTTAGGTACCATGTGCGTCCTAATAATTGTTTGAGATATACTCCGTAGGGAAAAACTAATAAATTATAGAACAATAATGTTCATTCATATAAATGGATAAGTGTTCCAATAAAAATAGATTACATGTGAAAAGTAAATAAATACATCAGATCAGGATCCACATGGGATACCTGATGGAAACTACATGCTTCAAACTATTCCTGATATCTCGGAACTAATGTAAATATTTACAAGTGTGAAGTATTATGTACATGGATCATAATAAATAATGTATCAGGATTCAATTGGACACATGAATGTTATTAATCTTTACATGTGTGTCCCTTTAATTGAATAAATTACCATTCAATGGATTTTTAAAAAATCAACTCCCGAATTTAGAGAAGCAGTTTCATGGGCCCATCCAAGGGGAACCATATCAAGGAACCCCATGTTTTTCACTAGGATCACAATAAAAACACATCAACATTGGATTCTGTCAAAGGAAATCTATAAATATAATTCCATGTATCACTCTAGTCATGGTCGGAAAACTATATCAAACTTCTAAGTCTTTCCCCAGTATCTCACATAGGGGCCTGAGTATCACTTATGGCATGGTATAACAATATTTTTACTGACCACATCCATATGGTCTCTCCAAGGGAATTGGTATCTCTTAAAATGCAGTATAGAAACCACACGGTGTTTCATTTCAATTCCTAACTACTGTCACTCCCACCATATATGTAATTCATCTAAAAATAAAAATTATTGAAATGATGTTCACATAAGTAAATCCCCCAATTTAATTCATTTTATCTCTCTAGGAATGGTCTAATGAAAATTTATGCTATCAGTATTTTAGATCATTTCATAAAGCCATAAAAATCATGATACTTTAACTAATATGGCCAAATTAATTTAATCCAATTAATTATATAATTCCATGATGTTTTCAGACCTAAATCATGGAATATCATTTATATTAATTAAATTATCCATTCAATGAATTTTATAAAATTGAAACTAGACCACAATAGGTGTTTAAACCAATTAAGGAATAAAGGAAATTAGGACATTTGGGAGAGGCGCGCCAACAGGAGTGGCTGGAGTCCAAGTGATCAACCAAGGTTTTGATTCACGGGTATCTAGGACATTAATGGGTATCTAAAACCCTTGAATATAAATTAATAAAAAGTTTACACATTTCATTATAGAATTATGATGGGTATCAAAGTGGTTTATGATATAAAACTATGATATTTTGTGGATGGGAACTGGACCTCCTATCATAGGATTATAGCACTCTACTTATATAGTATCTTCCCTTGATCCAATCTAGAATGTGAGAAAATGGAAGAACATATAAATACCCTCAAAATATAGAAAATGTTCTCAAACCAAAATAGTGAATCATGTGTGATGTTAAACTCATAATATTTGGAATAAGAGAGGAGATCTTACCAAGAGGAATGTAACACACTAGATAGATAAGGAAACATATATCAGATGGAGGGTAAACCAAAATATCCTAACATGGATTATTGGAGGATATATCACAGAAAGATATTATTAGAAGGATGAAAATTAACAAATGATTAAGGGTTTAAATAATTTTAATGTATAAAGGGTCATTAAAACATTAATAACGGGTGACATGGTTTTGCAACATGGTTTTCCGAACCATGCACTAATCATGCCCCAACCACTTCCCACAGATCCCCTACCATGGGCTATGTGTATGGTTTGGATAATCATGAGAATCTTGTGAAATATGTATATATCAGAAAACTCTACAACACCACAAGGGTGTGTGGCCGGGCTCACATGGTTTCAGAAAAAACTGTGCGGCCACTTACTATGCACTCTGTTGCCACATGGTGGAGTCACATGGTTTTTACTAACCAAGTGCAAACCATACAGCTTAGACAACCTCCTTCAATTATAAAGCATCATGATTTGAACATTGCACATAATCTAATAAAAAATAATTTATACTTTTTATAACACTAGCATCCTAAAATCAATAGTTTTGAATAATAACATAAGTGTTTTCACCTATCTGAAAAGTTAGGAGATTGCAATAATTTTTCACACTATTCTCCATGTCTAAAAAATCACTAAAAAAATCAACATATAAACCTATGATTGTGTTATTCCATAAGAATTTTACAAATATCTTTCTCTCTTATTATTATGATATTGTAATAACCCATTTTATAATATATGTTTTCAAAATGATAATTTCTAAATATCAAACCCATGTATTTGGATCTGAATATAAAATTATGTGCATGAAAATTATTTATTGGGGGGAATATAATGCCCTAAAATTATAAAATAAAAATATTATATTGGATATTTTATAAAATATGAATCACCATGCCTAAACAACCCATGAAATACATTTCATATAATATAGTCACTTCAATATCATGAGGAAAATACAGCACCAAAAATTAATAAAACATAATATATTATACCATAATTATTTATCCAATAGATTTGTCAGTATGGATATTATAATCTTTATATTAAAAATTATTGTCATATGTTGATTATAAATAAAATAAGAATCTTATAAAATAAAAAAGAAATTCTTTCGGAGAATATTTAAATTTTCTAATATTCGTTTGTCTCACACTTTCAGCGCATAATTTAAAAATATTTTTTATAAATTATAGAAATATTATTTGATAAAATTATATTAATTTTTAAGACATTATACAAAATTTTATTAGATTGATTTTTGGATATTTTTTGGGATATTTTGGAATTTTTCTTTTCTTGATAAATAATTAAAATTGCCAATTTTTATTCAAATCAATTTTTTCATTTAAATATTTTAGCAGACTAATTTAAAATTTAATATTTATTTGAGTTTAAATTATGTCATTAATTTTAATTTTATATTATTTAGTTTATAGTAATCAATTTCATATTGAATTTTGATATTAAAACTCTCTATACTTATGTTAATTTTCACTTAGGAAACCCTCTTTTTTCATCGTGTCTATGAGTATAATTTTAAACATGATTTTCCACATCTATGAAATGAATTTTTATAATTAGATTTAAATTTTTTAATAAACATAATTTATATTATAAAATAATTCCAAATTAATTTTTTGACCAATATGAATTGAAAATGAATTAAAAATTAGTTTCCGTGAAAAAGGTAAAAACTGATTTATTAGTCGTTAAACTAAGAATATAAGGGATAAAAATGACCTAGAAACATTTCATGTTCCAATTTTGTAGAAATATTTCTACCTTATTGCCTATAAAATTTTATAATCATCTATTTCGATGAATTTTTTCAAGATAAAAACATCATTGTAATTGGTTCTTTTGAAAAATTTCATGAGTGTCCTCTCCACCACATATAAAAGGTCACATCCCCTCCTCCACCCATCCCACATACAATGTTATTTAGTTCATCCAAAACCTGAAAAAATCACATATTTAAACGCATCGCCACACTTTATATCATTTTTTCATTATAAATAGAACATATCATTTTATTTAGTGCAAACTGAAAGATGTTCTTCAAAGAAAAGGTAATGTTCATAAACAAGCTTTCTTATTTTGGTTCCTCCTCCACCAACATAAAATATCATTAAAACAAGATTATATAATTACCATAGTGTACTAAATATATTTATATTTTATAATATTTTAGTCCTGACATATATTCATCCACTTTTCTATCAAATGGAAAATGAAATTTTCTATAAAATGGAAAATGAAATTTTCTATCAAGCGTACAGAAAACTATCACCTCATAAATTGATGTAATTAATTTTTCATTACCACCATTCATTGAAATATATAATGATAAATTTGAAAATTTTACATGATATTTGTGATATTATTTTACTCATTTAATTATAATATCCCATCTTTTTTATACATTCCATGTTTTTTAATATATGATGACATCACTTATGTATACATAAGACTACCGCCTCATGAAGTAATGTGATTCGTTTTCACATAGGCTTTAGATAAAAAATAATAATGATAAATTTATTGAATATATATGATATATATGAGAATATAGTTATTTTTTTATGTTAACTTATTGCCTAATTTCATATCCTTTCACTCATTAATGGAATCATGTTATCGCTAGTGAGTATGTATGCCTTACTGTCTCGTCCAAGTAATGCGACCCATTTATCATATCCAACATCACAAATGATTATAAAAATGTTTATAATGAGTAAATATTATATATATATATATAACATTAATATGATTATTTATATTATTTATCTATATCATATACCATATAAACAAAACTATCATTACAAAGCATGAATGCGAACACAAGGCAATTAAAACTCAAAATAATGAAAATAATGAAATTTTATTAGAAAGAGTATTGTAAAATGTTATAATAGGTTCATATATGACATTTAAAAAATTAAAGGATTCTGGTATTAATTAATAGCAGGATTTAAACCATTATATAAGATGTCAAATCATTTTCAACTAAAAAGTATTGCTGGGTAAGGTATTTCATCATAAATTTCCTTTTATTGAGGTATATTGTAATTTCATGAACATAATTTCATTTATATGTTTTATACACTTCATATATTATAAGTAATATAATTAACTATTCATACTACATGGTAGTTTAAGTTAAAATATTAATTTTTTCATCCAATGGTATTTTAATTGAAAATTATTAAGCGGTAATGTATTTCATAACTCAATTTCTTTTCATACAGTTATATTTCTTATTAATTGTATTTGATATTCCTATATTATCGGTGTAATGAAATTTTAATATTAATTGATTTATTTCCACTTGTTTTATGTGTATTTTTATTTCACACACATAATGTATTCATTGATTAATTCTAAATTCAGCCCTATGATCTATGAAAGGGTTTATTTCCCAATCTCAATTTAATTGAGATTATAAATGCATGAATTTACTTTAAAGGAAAATATATGACAATAGAATAATAAAACTATTTTATTTTCTTATAAAGCAGCTATTTTTTCATGTAATAGTGTAATTTTATGTACTCATTGGTACTTAAAATGGTTAGGGAAATGTTTTAAAAAAATTATACTTCATTTCTCCCTTCAGTTGGAAACTATTTTTCCTCAAAATCCATATTTTTAGAAAATGTTTTTGAAAATATTATATCATTATCCAACTGATGTATTAAATAAATGCATTCCCATTTTTTTACAAAATTTTATGAATGAAATATTATTTTCTCTTTCTAAACGAGGATATTTGAATGATTTTTATAACAATGTGAATTTAATGTTTTAACTAGTATGACATCTATTGAATTTATTACATCCATGAACTATCATTTCAATGAATATTACATTATAATTTCAAAAAATAATGTTTGGAATAATATTTTCCATAATATTCATGAAATTTATATTTTTAAAATGGGATTTTCAATTTTATAGCGATATTTTTCTCAAGTATTTGTCAATGATACATTTATGGTATTTCAATTCATAAATGAAAAAAGACACTTTATTTAATTTTGGGTTCATTGGTGATATGTTATATTGATTTCATACGTATTCTTTATAATGATTTTTTGTGATATTTATTTACAATGGATAGTATAACCATTTTCTACCTTGATTATTGTTTGTAGTAATTATCATCCCATTGTAATTTCAACTTTCTTATTATCATTAGAAATGAAATGTCCCATAAATATACATATTATTTAGAATTTAGGTTCTTTTTTATAATATTTTAAATCATTTATACAAATGTTGTTTTACATATAAAATTTATCTGATCCACTATGGGAATATTGATAAATATTGTTCCTTTACTCAATAATGATATTTGTTGATAAATTATATTGTTTATTAATTAAATTGAATATTTGATATATGAGGAATGATTTAGACATGTAGATACTAGGTAAACTCACCTATAGATATCCCATCAAGGCCTTGGTAGTCTATTAAAAAAATATTTTTGTAGCCTTAGTTAAATGCGTATTGAGGAAATACATAACTGTTAATCATAAATTGTCTTGTGAATGTTCTGGGTAGTAGAGGTATTATGATGTCTTAGATATTGACATCAAATAATTCATAATTTCCATCATAAGGAATTATTTTTTACTATCCATGAAATTTTCATAATGATATTATCTTTGGATTCATTGTATTCTAAATTCATTGATTAAATGGAATATTTTTTTCTCTTTTTTACGTTTCAATATTTATTATCACTTATCCGGTTGTGAATGTCTTGTTATAGATAAAATGGAATCTGTTTTCTATTATATATCTTTCCATATTAATTAAGATACTAAAATTATATAAATGGATTGTGTGTTCTATTATTTACCTTTCTATATTTATAATTCTTGTAAATAAATTAAATTAAATTCCTGTTAATTTATTTACCTTTTGATTATTATGATTATTTATTAATGAAAAATTCCATTGTACTTAACCCTTGTTGAGTATTTATGTTCACCCTTATTTAATTTCCTTTCACAAGAATCTAGGAAAGATAATAATAAGTATATAAAATTATTTTATATTTGGAATATTGAAATTATCAAAAGAAATTGTAATTTTGGATTTCAAATGTTATATGGGAATCATGTATGTATGTAGGTCACCACCATAGCTAAACTATTCTGTACATTTGTATGAGAGTCCTTATATATTATACCAATGTAATAAAGTGTGACACTATCTCTAGGATATTTGAGTTAGTCTCATTAAATTGGAAATATTTTTGCATTATTTACCCCATATTTTTAGGCTAACTAATGGAAACCCTATTTTAACATTAACTATGATAACTAATTTTTACAATTATTACTATTCATAATGTGAAAAAATTAATTTCAACATATTATATAACATAAATTATTGTGATTATATATATTAAATACCTTGCAAAAAATTTCCATTTTTAGAACTCACGTGATTTCTTTTTAAATTAATCCTATAGAAAGGTGAAAAAACAGTTTTCCAATGAGAAAAGCATCAAAAGATAAAAAATATTTACATAAAAGATTCATTTTCGAAATGATCACCTAAACTGGATTAATAGATATATAATTGAAATAATTTTACATTTTAAACATAAAAATATTATTTTTTTGTTTTTAAATGATTTAAAATAAATTAAAATTCTTACTATGAATAATTATTTTCAACTATTAATCAAAAACATTATATTTTCAGAAAATTATAAAAAATACAGTCCAAGATAATTTTTACATGGTGGATTTGAAAATCAATATTATTTTTTCAAAAGTATTTTCTAATATTTGAATTAATATTTAAGAAGAGAAAAAAAGGAGATAAAGCATTTGTTTAGAAAAATATAGTTTTATTCATAAATTTGGATTTATTATTATCACTTTTCTAGAAAACACTTATGGTGATTGATAGAAAATTAATTAAATATATATATATATTATATTATCTTCACTAAAATATTTTAGCAATTATTTTAGTTTATTTTGTTAAAATGTGCTTAGGTTCATGAAAATATTCTTCGAAAAAGGTATTAATTTTATTTCAAAATTGTTTTTGATTTTTTCATTTCTTAATAATTTTGTCACTAAATATTTCATAATATATTCATGTATAAAACATTTATTTTCATAATTTAGTTAATATTCTTTATAACCACCATTCCAATGGCTATGTGATAACAATAATATTAAATAATTAAATTTCAATTATATGTCATGTTTTTTTAAAACTCTTTGTTTCATGTACCATAAGATAAAATCAGTGTTGCATGTAATAGAATCTAAAATCATTGTTTCATGTATCATATTTTTTTTCAAAAAATAAAATAAATTGAAACAAAATTAAAAAATCTATTGGTGTTAGATGAAGAAAATCCAATATTTAATTATGATTTAATGTGTTACATCACGGGAAAATCCAATATTTAATTATGATTTAAGGAGTTACATCCCGGAAATTATATGGTTTATTGAAAAAAAAAATCAAAAAATTCAGGATGAATAATAAGAAAATGAATAATAATAATAATAATAATAAATTTTTTAATATTATATGTGGTAGAAAAAAGATTAAAATGTAAGATATATATATACATAACACATATGCTGTATTCATTCAATAATTCATGCAATCCCTTAAAGGATTTATTGAAAAAGATGTGGATATTTAATTTTTATTTATATTCAATGAAAATAAAAAAAATTATATAGTTTTTAAAATTATCTTGAAATAAGAGATACCATAATTTCCAAATTTTTCACACCAAATCCCTCCCCCCAATACATTTTATATCCTATATTAATCCTGAAATAATGTTTTTTGAAGGAATTACATAGCATAAAAAAATAAGGGTTTTTTCTTCACCAAGACCAAATACATTTTTTAGTTTTATAAAAGATATATTAATATATTAAATCCCAATTTTTTATATAATATTATAATCATTTCCAGTTACTTGATGAAACTTCTGTATTTTTGAGTAGTGATCCATGTTTATAATATAACATTACCCAATTAACCACACTAATACACCACCAAAACTAGAAATTTCAGGAGCTTCATGAACAAACCTACTTCATAAATAATATGATTAATTACTAAGACTATGATTTGAAAATTGATATTTTATAAGTATGTAACAATACATTCCC